>CM053743.1:40471775-40630047 GCA_028658305.1 Pachyuromys duprasi
ACTTAGGATGATCGTTTCCAGGTCCCACCATTTGCCTGCGAATTTCATGATTTCCTCCTTTTTAATTGCTGAGTAGTATTCCATTGTGTAAAAGTACCACAATTTCTGTATCCATTCCTCAACTGAGGGATATCTGGGTTGTTGTGGATGTCTTCTTAACATGACATGACATGAAAATGCAACACAAACCTATGTCATTTTTAAAGGACCGTCTGTGTTGGATAACAGTAAGAGAAGGAGGAATCCAGCCAGCTGGGTAGGCAGAATTCCCTTAGGTTCTCAGCACCACACTCCAGGCTGAGCTCTCTGTTCAAGCTAGTCACTCATTCAGGAAGGCTTGTCAATTGCCTACGCCATGCCAGCCAGTGGTGTGTAAAAGGTGGAAGGCCCCTGCTCACATGGACTTTTCTTTCTGGCTGTGGGAGAGAAGGGAGAAGTCACGAGCAGATGATCAGGGCTGTTCAGATGGCTGGAGTTCGCTGTAACTGGGGATGGTGGGGCCTGTTGAACGCAGTGGTGATTGCTCAAGGGGAACTGCACAGAATGTGTGGTGATGGGCAATAGACAAAGTTCCAAAGTAGGAAGAGACTAGGATGCCTGGGGACCGGGGCTACAGGGTTGGAAAGGCAGGGTATTGGGGAGGGGGGGGGGGATTGTAGGCTGGGGAACAATTGGGAGAAGAGGAAGGAAATTTAAACGAGGCACAGCAGTTAATTACTGTTGGCACCAGCAGTGAAAAACGGTAGTCTGGTTGGGACACAGAGACACAGAGAAATAAGACAGAAAAAGCACGAGGGAGAAGAGGAGGGGCAAAGGAGAGCAAACAAGAACTAAGGCCGCATTTCCTGCAGGAAAGGGAACCTAATCAAAGTCAACTAACGAGAGTCATGCTTGGGCGCCAGGTTCCCATGGGACACACGGACCAGAGGGGAGAGCTGGGGCAATTGCAGCCCAGACTCTGCTTGGTCAGAGCTCGAGGCCTGCTCGCTGTGGGGTTGCAGAAAGTTAAAGTTCCCAGGACCTTGGATTGCCTTTTATAAAATATGTCCCACCACCAGAGACGGCCTGTGCTTATTTCAACAGCAGTGACTACTCTTTCTAGGGTTGTCTGTATTTCGTTAGATACTGTTGGATTTATAGATTGCCAGGGATACTTGCATCTAAGTGGGAGATGACAGAACCCATTTGATATGTTATTCACCCTCGGATTCCTCCCATCTGCCCAAAGAAATGGTGTCGGGCTGTATAGTGATAGTCCCGGGTTACCTTGAAAACCGAGAAAGCAATTGAAAGTATCGTTTTCCTGAAGGAGACTCTGTAGATAGCAGAGTGTACTGCTGAAGGGCATTCACCTTCAGGTACCGAGTGGCTTTGCTTTACGGTTTGGGGTTTGTTTTCCATGCGTGCTATCTGAGCATACCGCCACGGAGCCCTAGCACATCACCTCTTTTTCTTTCTTTACTAGGAGTCTTGTCTGATCCTTGGCAGGAACCTTCACACTCCAGGCACTTTCTACACAGTTTAGAGAGCCATCCTACTCTGTATCAAAGCCTTCAGCATGCAGGCACTCCTCTACGCTGTCAGATAGGAGCATTCTGGCTGGTGCATGCCTCTGTCTTACCATCTCTGCTTTCAGAGAGAAAGCCATGCCTTCACCGTTCATGTGTGATTTATTTAATTGTATTCTTTAACAAGCTCAAACTTTTCCCTCCAAGCCATAGCGTGGCGGGACTTACCCCTCATTCGAAAGCTAAACGCCAAATTTCCACTTTGTCGGAGAGGCAGGGGGGTCTTTTGTGTTTCCCTTTTTGATCTGTAATTCTGCCCAAAGGGAAGCTGGAACTTTTCAGCCCTTCTTCACAAGATGGACTTTTAGAGTGGAAAACCAAACCAAACCAAACACCCATTTCTTGGTTGCTTTTCAGTATATCCCCTTCCCCCATCTGTGAGCTGCCAGTTTAACTGTTGTATCTTCTCTCTAGTATCATTAGAAACCCTTTGTTGAGAACAATGTGCCTTGAATTTTAATATCCCTACCCTGCTGTACATCCTCAGTCACAGTAACTCTCACACTCCAGCCGATGGGTGCCACTGGTAGCAGGAGCAAGTAGGAAAGAGCCTGCCCTGGAAAGGATGGCGACATCCCCAGTTCAAGGCAAGTGTCATCCTCAGTAGGGAAGGAAGCCTGTCCCTGCACTGAAGCATGTGGATTTCCTCAGAAACCAGATGGGAAATTTGCATAAACTTGTTATTCATTTCAGTTCTGCGGGCTTTTTTCACCGGCAAGGTGGAGGAAATTCTACCGGGGTCTGCTGGGCCAGTCCAGCTCCGTCCCTCTCCAGAACTGAATGTGAAATTGAGGTGCAGGCCCTCCTTGTGAACTGTTGCTTTAGGTCACAAAAGAGGTGGTGATTCAAAACAAGCTATGGGGGCCAGACTGGCCCTTTTGCCCTTCCCCCCATATATCACATCAAATTCACACCACCACCCATGATAGGTCAAGAGTTCTCTATGGATCTACTCACATGTAACTCCCCAAGATGTTAAGATGTGTGTTCCACTGGTTTGCCCATGTTACAGATGAAGTTGGAGAACCAAGAAGCCAAGGGCCCCCCAACCAAGGGCAAACAACTAGTAAAAGTCAGTAACTAAAGGGTGTGAAGCTGAGCAGGAAAAATGGACTGTCTGGTGCAAGAACAAGTGTTAGACCCTTCCTCACAGTTCACTGTCACATGAGTGATGGCGACTCCACACCCAGAGGTTCCACAGTAGTGGACAAGCGGGGCAGAGCAGAGGCCTTGCCTTGCAGTCTCAGGGTATGAGAAAGGGACAGTGGTGTTCCTGCCTGAATGGGAAGTGGCTTGGACAGGGCACAAATGACGATGTCCTCTTTTCAAAGAACCATACTATCCTGTGTCACTCTGGCATGCTGTTTCTGTTGTTTTTCAGGGATGATGGTTGGACGTGCCAAGTAGTTCTGCTGTTCCGGGTTTATGTTAAGGAAAATGTTGCCAGTTTTCCTGCATTTGTTTTTCCAAGGTGCTTTGGGCTAAAGCATGCTGCTCAGGGCAGTCCTGATGAGCGACACTGCTGGAACTAATCTTGGGGCCTGATTCTTCTGAGAAGGGAGCAGGCTTACAGCTGACTGCATTAGCCTCCTCCACTCTCAGAATGGCTCATCTTGGGTAAAAGCCCAGCTCTGGGCCGATGTTTTGTTGTTGTTTTTCATTTGGTAAACTTACGATACACGGAGAGGCAGAGCAGCTGCTACTGGCTGTGACTCTATGGGATGCTGGATGATGTTTCAAAGCTCCCATGAAATCTCTTTTTATGGCTGGTTTTCACTTCAATACTTAGAGCAAGCAGTATCTCTTAAGCCCCCCCAAAGTTAATTCCATTTAGATGTTTCCCAGTTCTTCCTGCAGGGAGAACCACAGAGGCTGCACGTCAGTGTTTGTTCAAATGAGTCCCTTGAAATAGGTATGACTTTAAATAGCCAAGGCTATACACAGAAGAAACATCCTATTCTAAGTCTTTAGCTTTAGGGTCGTTGGGCAAAGTTGTAGTCATATACTAGACATAGGCATTTGTGAAGAGGCTTTTGCTGTAAATCACGATTGAGTCAAAGAAATACCATTTTCTCATTCTTCCTAAAGAACATGTTTTGTTTTTGTTCTTAAGAAAAGAAATTGACTATTTGGAAAGCAGAGGCAGGTGGATCTCTGTGAGTTCAAGGCCAGCCTGGTCTACAGAGTGAGTTCCAGGATAGCCAAAGCTATACAGAGAAACCCTGTCTCAAAAAAAAAAAAAAAAAGAAAAGGAAAGAAAAAGAAACTGACTATAAGGATGGACATTCTAGGAGCCTATCTTGTCTTAGGTAGGCAACCTGCAACTCCAGAGGACCATTGACTTTAGAAAGTTACCTTAAAGATTGCCTCTGATAGCAGGGCAGTCAGAGTGCAGAGGCATCTTAGCTGAGGGCAACTACGTTGTTCCAAGGAACATTCAGTGACATTCCTAGGTGAATGCCTTCCCATGAGAGAATCTCCCACAGGTGCCCCCTGTAGATATGAAGGCAATGTGTCTGTGATGTCTTTCATCTACTGATTCCCATGAGTGGTTCAGCTCATGTGGCCAGCTAGATAACTGTCTCACATGTTCACTTCCAAAGCCCCATGCTCCATTGAAGATGACCTTCACTGATGGGGCATCTAGGTCAGAGATGTCCATCCATCTAATACTGTGGCACGTAGGGGAGTGAGAAGATAGGTATCGTCTTGGAAGACCCCCAACTCGGTCTACCCCCTTAGCCTAAAGAATCTCTCCTGGAAACCTGAGCTCTCTGATCCTCCAAGGATGCAGATTTCTTGTCAAGACCTTTGGTCCCACCTTAAGCAAACTTGTTCAGCCTGGTGGGTTTATCATCTGAGAGACAAAGAAAGACTTGAAACACAAATGCTGTCTCTGCCATGGGTTTGCTGTATGACCTGGCCAATTTCTCCAAACTCATGGAACCTGTTTTCTCCTGTGTTTATGAACACCATACTACTGACCTTGTCAGGTTGTCAGGGTCTGCGAGCACAGGCCTTAGGATACCAGAACTCAATGTATAGGGCGTGCTATTGTATTCATAAATGTTAGAGATATCACCTGTGCTGGCCCATGGCCTGTGCTGGTCAAAATGGTTTTTCATGAGTGTGGAGGTAAATATGTAAAATGTATTTGTGCCTGTTGTTTAATAGCCACACAAGTCACAAATATATTGAACAAGGTCTTCTGTAATCTTCCCCACAAAGTAACAGTTTGGATGCTACGTTATTTCAGCCTTTTTTTTCCAAGACAGGTTTTCCTTGTGTCCATTTGGGTTTGTGGGTACACATCCCAGCCCCCATGTGGTTGTATGGCACAAGTATTGTTCTGAGGTGGAGTAGGTCACTGTCTGGTATACTTGATTGCTTATTAACTAGCATCCTCAGGGCCCTGCTAGCCTGGGTGACAATGGCTGCAGTACTGAGGTGCAGGAGAGAGCTGGTCCCTGTGAATCCTGCATCTCCTCATGGCTTAGCTATCTGGCCCTCTGCCCCCTCAGACCGCTACTCTGCAGAACGCCTGTGTGTCACTTAGAGGACTCTGCCTTTGGACCCTTTTGTACTGCCTCTGACAGACTAGAAAGGGATAGAGGACTCAGTGACATCTCTAGGGTCGACTGGCAACTCAGGGTGGCTCTGAGAATAAAACTCAAAACTTGCTGTTGTTGTGTCCGTCCATCTGTCCACCCTTCCATCTCCGTGACCCCTGCCTCACATGCTCCCAGCTCCCGTCTACCGTCCCTTCCTCTCTTCTCTAGCATTTCTCTGTACCTGCACCCCTTCTCTGACACCACTCTCTGCCCACACCCTTGACGTTTTCATCTCCTGTCTCTTTCCTTACCTACTTCTGCCCTCCACCTTCCACGCTGCGTCCCAACCCATTGCCTGCTGAGGGCTTTGCTAAAGCCCCCGGGTATCAGGGCTGCAGCTCTAACAGCATGTCCAGGTGCTGTGAAGCAGGTAAGGCTGCAGCTGCCTCATTGGTTCCGTGTGTTTGTTGGTTTCTGGTTGGTTGGTTGGTTTGTTTGTTCTTTTTAAACTGTGAGAAGCTGGGGCTGGAGAATGAAGATAAGTTCCCTGCCAGTGTTTCCTGCAAACAACCTCCTGTATTTGACTGCGATATTTTAAGCTTGGTCACCTCCCCCGGCTGATCTGGTGCCTCTGCAAATTCAGCTGGCAACTCTTGGCTTCATCGTAGTGTGGCTCGAAATACACTCTCCTGGGTGATGGGGTTCGGCTAAAATAAGCACAGAAAGGCTATTAATGGCTGCAAAGTTGGGAAATACGATGGGATTGCCGGCGCTGAGAGCTACTGTTGTAGACTGGATGCAGTATGGATGCTAATCTGCTGTTTCTGCTCTTCCTTCATGCCTGCCTGGATTCAGAGAGAGGTAACCAGCAATTTTTCACTTCTCCCCTTCCCTGGCATCTCGTGTCTGGCACAACTCACCGCTTCTTCCATGGCATCATCATCCCTCACAGCCGTCTCTGCCCTCCGAAGACAGACCTTTGTTTAACCTTTTACCACCATCATTTGCACCTGAGCTTGGTTCCGTCTAGACCCTAACCTACTTCTGTGTTGGTCCTGTCTGGGGAAGGTGATGGGCTGAGTGACTAAGAAGAATAGCCACCCCACTGGGTCTCTCTCACTAATGGCTGAACAAATGACTCAGCATGCTGGGGAGTAAATGTGACAGCTATGTCCGGGTCCCATGTCACATTGTACCTGTTTCTTAAAGAGTGACAGTTTGGAACTTTGCTGTGTTCTCTTTAGTTTCCTGGGTGGCTAGTCAGAATGCAGTCATTTTCAGTGCCCATTATTAGCCACAGCACGGCTGGGAACCCCTCCTTCCCTTATGTTTGTTATTAGGGGAGAGGATATACCCGTGATGCTCTGGATGTCAGCCTCCCAGCTGATGGCATAGAAGCTTGAAGCTCCCATCATTCCTCAGCGCTGTCCTTCAAGGGGAGAGGGCATTTTGGTAGAACAAGCGCATTTTGAGAAGTGCTAGCTAGCTAGCCATAGTGAAGAGACAGACCGAAGAAGGAACTCCTCTTTGCTTTGGGCTCACTCCTGCCCGCACTCCAGCATTGTGGCTAGTGACCATTTTTCTGTCTTGCCCATGAGCTCGGTGGTTAGGCAAGTAAGACATCGTGGAACTAGTGGGTCATACTTAGAGGATGGGACTAGCGGAGGATACAACTCAGAGAATTTCTCCTTTTCAGGGGCCGCATCCCAGGTCTGAGCATGGGGTGTAAGCTTTCTTATCTCTGTGGCCCACAGGAATCCACAGTGGGGAGGTGTCCAGACAATTTGGCAGCTTTTCTCTTCCCTGTGTGTCCAGGTCTCCTTACTAGGAGACAGCTGTGACAGCTGTTCTCAATATTAACAGCGAGGGTGCGCACTAGAGAATGTCATGCCTTCTGTTCAAGCCTCTTTGCTGACGGCAGATGGTAGAACTCAGGGGAGCTGTGTACACAATCCACATCTCAAGAAAGGGCCTGGAAAGGACCTGGTTGTACAGAATGTGCTCGCCCCAGGTAGCAAGATGTTGAGCTGCTGCTTTCAGCAGTTAGCACCTCCTAGAAGAAGCAGAAGGAGAGTTAAGTTTGCCAAGATGGAACCCAAGCTTGATGAGATTCTTGATACCCACACGTGGGACAGCTGATGTTGGGTAAAATGAAACAAAAAAAACCACCACCCAACACAGGCAAGCAGATAGATATTCTAGATTGGCCATCTACGGCAGTGGAATTTCTCGTAATTTTTACTCCATCTCTCCTGTTTCTCCCATCCCCAAGTACAATCTGAGAATAAGAGCAGACAGTCTTAGAAACAGGATTTGTTTTTGTTTTTCCCAGCTCCCGGGGGTGCTGGTAGTCATATGTTGACATGTCTCTGGATCCCCATCATTGTTCTTTGCTCTGATGTGGGCCCATTTTCCAAGTCCCAAAGTCCTGTGCTCGACTCTGTATGTGAAGGAAAAGGGAGAGAAAGTATTCATGCAAAGGCAATAGGAATATTTAGGCCAAAGTCCCTTTGTACCTGTCTCATTCTGATTTGGGGCCTCACCTTGCCCTCTGCGGGAACCAGTGTGCTGGCTTGTAGCTTCCACAAAAAGGCAGGCTGAAAGGAAGGGTAGCTGTGCATGGCTTAGGAAGTTTTCACGTCATTAAGTTGATGCAGGCATCAAGTGACACAGCCTTCATGGAAAGGAGGCTGAACTCCAAAGTGGCCTTGTCTGTACCTTTTCCTCACTCATGCTGGCAACTAGCACTTATCAAATGTCTGTCATGGACCAGCCTTTACAAAGTCTCTGCATAAAAACACATATTTGACCTGAACAAATATGAATTACTAGATGACAGATGTCATCTAGTCTGTGAGGGTAAGAAATGCCAGTAGAGGAGATTCGGTGAGACAGTAAATGGGAAATGAGTCTAATGGAAAAGAGGAGGAGAGAGCGCAGCGGCCATCACATGAGCCATCAGTGTATCTGACAGAGCCATCATGTTCTGGGTCTCCACAGAAAGTAAAGCTAGTTCAGCCAGCAAAAAGTACAAGGAAGGCGATTCCAGTTTTTCATTAAGAGAAACAAACTGTGGATACGTACATACATACATATGGATGTGTGTATGTGTGGATATGTATCTATGTATACATATAGAGAGAGAGGCTTGCACACACACATACACACACGCTTTTTTTCACCCAGCCCCTGGAAGCCTTCCAACAATAAGGCAGGCTGGCTTCATAAGGAAATGAGGTTTTTCCCTCTGGGTACCATTTATCAGGGTTACTGTAGCAGGGATAGTTAATGTATATAGCAGCTAAGAGGTCTTTGGACACCTTCAGTTCATTTGGCAGACAGAGAAATACATAAGAAAATTCCATATATCCTGAGAGAGTTGCCAGAGAGATTGAAAGAGTGAGCCAAGAGGCTGTTTTTAATAGAAGCCATTTGAATAAAGGATTGTTTATTCGTTCATTCCATAAAGACAGAGCAAGCCCCTGTAGGGTGATCCGGATGCTGTAGAGCAGAGAATAATGAAAGCAATTTTGGGTTCTTCACTTTGCCATTAAGAAATTTGAGGCTGTCAAAGATGTCTTAGCGCTGACATTTTTCTCTCCTGCAGAACTTGAGGCTGGTCCTCTGGGGGAATAATTACCAGAGAGAACAGCAAAAGGACAAGAAGGAAAGAGTTGGAAGCACACGGGTTCTTTAATCAAACTGCTAGAGGGACTTGAGTCCTGTCACTAGTGTCTGCTGGAGTTTAAGAAGGAGGCATGAGGTTACAGCTGCAGGCCTCTCACTTGCCGCTTTATAGAACAAAACCTCACAGTTCCCACGATGGCAGGAAGCAAACCGAATGGGATTCTGAGCAAGATGGCCTACCTTGCATCTGCTTTGACAGATGGCCCCTGGTCCAGCTCCAGAGTGTGAGCTGAAGCAAAGAGTCGCTGTCATCAGAGAGCATCTTGGACACTTAGATATGCAGAAAAATATGTGGGAAAACAGAAGCTATGCCTGGGGCCTGGTGACCTTTGAGACTGGTGGTGTGGTCTCTTAGATGAGATGCTGGAAGATGCCCGGCCACCAGGGGGCAGCAGAGGAGACCATCACAGCTAGGGCACTGCTCTCTCTCTGGAAGCTGATATATATGTACTCTGGGTAGCTCTTGAAATGTCCCTATTGCAGACCAGCCAGCTCTCTATCCCACAATGTTTGAGCTGTGTCATAGGCCAGCTGTATGCCTCACACAGTCTCTAAGCTGCTTCAGAGCAAATGGGACCTGACATCAGATAGTTCCTGGTGGTCTCCTCCTGACTTCATGGTCCTGGCACTGGAATGGTCATTTGCCCAACTTCCAGATGTCCTGTGACAATGGAGGGTATATGTATATGTATTTCTTTATTTCCTTTGAATATAGGATATTCACTAATAAATATGAAAGAATCCGTAGGTTTAAGCATAACAGCCTGTAGCATCACGGTGCAGTAAAACTTTATTTCAAGCAAGTTGCTGCCATTTTGACCATTGTGGAAGTTGAATAGTCAGGCATGGGAATTCATTTCTTGTCTATTTTCACATGTATTTGATAAGTTCCAAAGAGAGAAGTGATCTTTTAAAAAGTAAATAAGGGGTCAGTTTTGCTCTAACCAGTATCCTAAATTCCCTTCTCTGGGGTCAGGGTTCAGGAGGCCAAGGTCACTGCCAGGCCCCCCTTCGCCCAGACAAGCTAGTCTACATTTAGTCCCTCAGCCTTGGGAACACTGCCCAGCCTCACCTTGGGCCTCCCTCCCCTCTAACACCTCTTCCCCTCCCTCCTCTTTAGATGCTTCTGCACTGAGACCTCACATGCCTTTCCTGGAATCCCATGCCTTGTTTTGTTTCTGCATTCTCCACACTTGTCTGCTCACACTTGTCTGCTCAGCTCACTTCAGCTGCCTCTCCAGTCTGTGTCCCCCTCCCAGACCTCAAGGATCAAGTCTCTGTGTTGGTGGGCCTCCCCGCTGTGGCCCTAAGCACCTCAGACTCAGCATCTACCAACAGAGCAAGCTTCTATAGCACATGCCACATATGTCGGGGCACATGAACAAATGCTAGGCTTGAGGGCCTCAGAGAAAAAGCTAGACACACAGTGGGGGGATGTGCCGTGCAGGCAGGCCAGAGTTCTGGGACATCATTCTTATAGCCAAAGGCCACTGCAGCCCCTGCTAACACAGAGCTCAACCAGGGGCTCTTCCGGGCACCTGGGTGCTCACTTACCTCTTGTCTTTGTTTGTGGTCATTTGCGCTTCATTTGAGCCTCTTTCTCTGCTCTTTCCCTGGCGAGGGTATAAGGACACAGCTCACATGTCTCTGACCGGCATGTGAAATATGTGAAATCTGCCGGCAGCTTCCTAGCTGGAGCCTTGTCTGTCAGTGTTTGCATCATTGATGCACCGTGGCGTGGCACGGAAGAAAACTGTGGCAGTGAGTTGACTGTTTCAAAAAATATATAAATTCTGAAGGCCATATTATAATTTGGGTAAAGTCATAGGGCAGCTTCTGTAACAAATCACCACAAAGCTCAAGTGGCTTATAGCAACAGATAGGTTCTCTCAGAGTGCTGGAGGACAGAGGCCCACAGTGGGTCTTCCAGAGATGACAGGCTGTGTTTCTTGTAGAAGTCTAAGAAGAACACACGTGCTTGCCCTCATCTGTGCACCTCGCTCATGGCCTTTTATTTCTAAGGCAGGAGTTGCCTCCCTTCCCTCAGGATTTTCCTGAGCCAGCCGGACAACCCAAAAAAACAAACAAACAAACAAAAAAACAGCCATATCTTTGGTTCCCCTAGTTGGCACATCTGCAAAGACACTTTGCACAGAGCTTATGCGTTAGGACAAGAACATCTCTGGGGAACAAGAGAAGCCATTGCTGTGTCTGCCGCAGCAGCCTGTTCCAGGGGGGGGGGGGGGAAGGTGCTGAACACACAGCTTCTAGATCAAACAGTGAGGAAGTTTTATAATCATAACATTTTATATAATAATAAATAATAATATAATTTATAATAATAATAACACAGCTGGTTATTGAGATGCTTGCCCATGCTCCAGGTCTGAGGAATGAAGCCTCCTAGGGGTCAGTGAATGCTCTCACTGGGTGAGTTCTGCCTGTCTGGTACCTGTCTAAGAAGGACGAGATAAGCTACACAAAGTCTGTGAGAAGCCCTCTCCCATAAAGCCAAGGCTGCCGACTCTCTCCTTTGGGAAGATATAGGTTCCAGACAGTTTCCCTGGGGCATTCATCACCTTCCCCTGAGCCAAAAGAAAATGAAGATTAATGATAACACTTCTTTAAGAAGTTATGCCCATGAGGTTGCACATGAAGGTGCACACAGCACAAAGCCAGTACTTGGTAGAACTGTCCCAGTGGTTAGTGGTCCAGATGTGTTCCATCCTCTCTAGTAAACTTGAGGGGTTGGGATATACTTCCTACCAGCCATCAGTCAGGGAGAGGAGGCTAGATCTTAGAAGCTTCCATCAGAGAACTAGCAAAGCAGTGCTGGAAATAAATGTCTCTACCCACACAGAAAGATAGGGTTAGTATCCAAGACTGGGGTCACACAGGTCCAGTGTTCTTCTCCAAGATGCTTAGTGCCGGGAGGATTTCTGGGTTTGGATGTTTGCATCTACATGATGATATGGAACTCAGTGTGACAATTATTTCTCCCTCATGTATACCTTGTTAGTATAAGCCAAAGGCAATTTTAACACCATCATGGTAATTTTTGTTTAAACAGTTTCATGGAGTGGAGTTTTCCGCATGTGGTGTCCTGCCTGCACCCAGAAAGTTTTGGCTTAAGGATTTTTGGGGATCAGGGATGTTAACTAAGTGGAACCAGGAATGAACTTGAAGCTGGTATGCCTGCATCTGGTGCTCTGCTAGCTGTTCCTTCCAGTCCCTTAGAGAGGACAGACACGGGGAGGAACTGTGCATTTCTACAAAAGAGAGGGTGAAGCATGCAGAATTTGCATACTGACAGCATTTAAACAAGGAAAGCCTGTGGGCCAGAGGGCCAGGCAGGCCTCGGGAAGGCTGTGCTGGGTAGGTGAGTGAATGAGCTCTGCACGGTGCAGGGAGGGCCGACTTGAGCAGAGAGCTTGGTGGAAGGAATGATGGTAGAAGGGAAGATGACACAGACATTTCGCAACTCATAAAATCCAGGCCAGACCTGGGAATTGGAAACGCTAGTAAGGCATTGCGTGTCTTACTATATGGACCATCTGGGGAGTGAGGCAGCCAAGAGCAAGGCTTCCCTTGAGCAGTCTTTGGAAGTGAACCGCTGCTTTTTTTAGGTCCTGCATTTCCTTGATGGTGCTTGAGACTAGGATGTGAAGGCTTTGGGGAACACAGTGTGGAGAAAGACTGTGTACTATTACCTCTCCAGGTCCACCCGCCCCAACAAATCTGTAACTCATTCACCCAGACCTGTCCCTCCCCACAGTGCCATGGCACCCATTCACACCTCCGGGTAAATGGCACTATTCCCCCTAGGCACTCAGGACATGTGGAGCAGGCTTATGCTTCAATCCACGACCTTCACAAAGGCTTGTGGCCAGGCCCAGATTAGACACTGGGAATAAGGCACAAACCGTCTCGATGGAGCTTCGTGGGTGTACAGGAATCCCAGCAGTGGGTGCAGGGCATACAGGAACCTGCGGGCACTGCTGAGTCCAGCCGTGGCAATAGAGTAGACAGGGTAGGCAAAGGCAGGGATAAGAACTTGCTGGATTGCTGAGTACTGGTCAGGCTGGCAGGAGAGGGAGGGATTCAGGAGAAATCAGGTGGTGAGATAGGCCAGCACATTGGATCGGGTACTGGGCTATGGCCAGCAGACTAGGAAATGTTTGATTCCAGCATGGAAGGTGCCAGCTGAGCTAATCAGTGAAGGAGTAGGAGGTGTCAGGACAGGTACTGGGGGCAGCACCTGTGGGCCAGGGGGTCCCTAGCCTGGAGCCTTGTTTCGGGCCAGCTCCAAGGCTTCCTGGGGCCCCCAGGGAAGGAGGCAGGCTTCTCTTGCCAACCCCTCTACCCCACCAACCTTTTTACATCGTAGTGCAACACTTCTGGCTAGACCATCATGTGGTCATCTGTGAAAATACCTCCAGTTCTGATATTAAGAAAAGTCATTTACCCTGCAAGGTAGCGCAAGCCTGTAATCCCAGCACTCGGGGAAGTGGAGGCAGGGCCTGGGCCACACTGTGACACCAGAGCTCAAAACCCACTAACAGGGCCTGGGGAGGTGGCTCAGCAGTTAAGAGTGCACACTGCTCTTGCGAAGGACCTAAGTTGGGTTCTTAGCATGCACCTCACAACAACAGGTGTGACTCCAGCTTCAGGGAGATCTGATGCCTCTGGCCTCGGGGTGCCCCTGCACACACGTGTACATACCCACACAATACCGATAATTAAAAAACAGAGTATGTCTTTAAATTTAAAAAAAAACTAGGTAGGAAGATGAGTAATATAAAAATAAATTCAATTGCTATGTGGGGTAGCTCACACCCACAGCCTCAGCACTTAAGAAATTAGGCAAGAAGATTGAAGTTTCAGGCCAGCCTGAGCTATATAGTGAGACCTTTTACTTCCTCTTTAGAGAACCACTGTTTCCATTAATAGTAGCAAGAAACTTAATTGTGTGCCATTGGTTGCTTTGAAGCCAAGTAATGTCATAATAGCTGTCAGTACAACAGATACAATGCCCCGGCATAGGCCACTAGCTTGAGGTAAACAGATATATAACACAGGAGGCCATCTCTGCCCCCAGGGTCACGTGCCCTTGGTAATATTTCAGTCCACAGGATCTGTGTGCTCCAGTGTTCCCTCTGATTGCCCATCAACTTTCTCAGGCAGCTGTGGGGCCGGCCCATCCTCCATGCACGCGCCCACACATCACAGCCCATTGTTTTGCGGCTGCCATCTCCCTGTCATTATATCATTCTGCCATTCACGGTCTTCCCAATTCCGTGTTCATTGTCCTACTTGTTACTGCTCTAGACAGACGCTTCCTACAGAACTCGGTGTTCACTATGCATTGTCCCCTACCGCAAAGTTCAAGGGCCTAGGTTTAGAAGACACTGTCATGCCGTGTACCAGCTGACCCCTAACAGCCACTGAACTCTGCTTCCGCTGTCCGTAGCTGTGGGTGCTATGGTTTCTGTTTTTAATCTGCATTCACAGTTCACCACTGACATGCTGGCTGTGATCTCAGTTAACATTCACAACTAGAGAGCGAGCCAGCGGAAGGCTCCCTTTCCTAACATCCTGGTAAAATTTCTTTTGCCCAGGGACTTTGCTTATGTAGCAAGAGATAAAGATACAAGGATTCTGAAATGTCACGTGTTTCGATGTGACACACCAGCAAAAGCCATTGCCACGAGTCTCCACGAAATCTGCTCCAAGGTAAGATGGGTCTACCTCCCTGTTTCCTCTCACTGCCTGAACAGATAAAGGCGAGCAGAAGGGCCGAAGAGCTGCCTGTGAAATCAGACGCAGGAAGAAGCAGGCACGGTGCTGCCCGATGTCACTAATGTGTAGTGGTCCTTGGAAGTCCAGGGCATTGGTAACAGCTCCATCAGGATTCACGCATGCACACACACACACAAATCCTCAGATGCCAAAGTCCCTTATGGCGTGTTTGCGCGTCACTTAGGCTTTTCCTCCTGTGTTTGTCAGATCACCTCTAGGTTACGTACAACACCTAGGAAAATGGCGTTCATTGCCTTGCAATGAAAATCTTGGGCTGGTGAGTTCCCTGTAGAGCCACTGGTAACTGGTGACTAGGCTTCTTTTAAGCCCTAAGGACACACCACTGTGTAACTCACTGGTAGGGAGCAAGAGCAAAGAGTGGGATGCCTGCACAGAATGACCATTAGCGTCCCTCACAGAAGAGAGACCCACCGCTTGGAAGACTTGGAGAATAATGACGGTAGTGGCTGACAGTTCTGAGCCCTCTGGGCTCATTTAATGCACACGACTGCACCGTGACATACATCCTCTTGTCTACATTCAGTGAAGGGATTGAGACCCAGAAGGGCAGCTTCGTTATCCAAGGTCACAGCCAGTCAGGGCAGTGGTGGGATCTGAACCATGTATGCCTTCTCCAGAGCCCGGGAAAGAGCAGCAGAAGTCAACATGGAGCAGCACCATGAGCACAGGGGCCAGAAGGCCCAGGTGTCCCCCGAAGGCACGTGCTGGGCTGTTCTCAGCAGAAGTGAGGGCCAGCAGATGGAAGAAGTAAACTCTAAGCACTTAAGAGAACGCTCTGAAGAAGTGCTGTTTCCCCAGTGGGGAAGAGTGAAATTCTCACTTAATGTGTAATGCAGAGACTGGCAGGGAAGGAAGGCAGGAGACGACAGTAGCCTAAATCCCCGTGGAATCAACTCCCACGCTTTACTGGCAGGGCTGGCTGGTGACGTGGGGTCTGTAACGGTGAACCCAAGCTGCACTTTCATTTGATGTCTAGATTATGGCTGAACGGAAGAATGCCAAAGCCCTGGCCTGCAGTTCCTTACAGGAGAGGACCAATGTCAGCCTTGACGTCCCTTTGCAAGGTATGTCCGCCGTGGCTCCTCCTCCTCCTCTGTGGCGCCAGCCACTCTTTATGGGATACCATTGCGATTCCCAGCACCCACATGGCTGCTCACCGCCATCTGTAACTCCATTTCGAGGGTATCTGTTACCCTCTCCTGGCTTTCACAGTCACTGCCTGCACGTGGCACACACATATATGAGATAGCAAATATTCTATACATATAAATTAAAAATACGCCTTAAAATTGGACATGGTGGCCCCCAACCTAGTCTCTAGAATCTGCGAGGCAGAAGCAGGAGGCCGGTGAGCCAGCCTGGTGCTGCGCGATGAGACCCTGACTGGGTGGTGGAGGGGAAGCTCAGCATGTGCTCCAGGCCCTCCAAGAGACAGAGTTGCTTTTGTCTGTGTTGAACACAAAGGACAATTGTTGTTTCTGTCGAACAAATGAAAGACTGTTATCAGCGGAGTCTTTTCATTTTGTTTTATTTTTGTTTTTTTAACTCATGTATAGCCCTGCGGTAAGGACTCACTAGTTTGAAAACATGTAGGTTGTTACTTGAGGTAGGGGCACTGCATTACCTCTCCTTTGTCTTTGCTTGTACCATTTATGGTGAAACTTTCCTTGGGCACTAGCCACACATAACAAATAGGGCACGAGAAGCTGTTCCTGGGTTTAGGTTGTTTTTTTTGTTGTTTTGTTTTCTGTTTTTTTTTTTATTTTGGTTTTGGTTTTTGCCTTCTGAAGCATTTCACCTTGAAAGAGAAATCAGTAGGGTTTAGACTGACAAAAACCCGTGCGTCTGGAGTTGCAAAATGCTGTCCTTACAGAATGTCTGGGAGTAAGACATCCTGGTGTGGGGTGGCCATCTGGGGGAGCAGGTGCTAGATGGACAGCTGGGTTTCTGTCTCCCGGAACTTCTGAGAAACACACTGCCTTTGTTCCCTGTAGTAGATTTCCCAACACCAAAGACGGAGCTGGTGCAGAAGTTCCATGTGCAGTACCTGGGCGTGTTACCTGTGGACAGACCTGTCGGTAGGTAAAACTCAGCAAGGCTTCCAAATATGAGAGCCAGCTGTTCTCCCATGAGGACGAGGGCCTCCGTCTTACCCCTCACC
This sequence comes from Pachyuromys duprasi, assembly GCA_028658305.1. Classification (NCBI taxonomy): domain Eukaryota; kingdom Metazoa; phylum Chordata; class Mammalia; order Rodentia; family Muridae; genus Pachyuromys; species Pachyuromys duprasi. The sequence goes on from CM053743.1 coordinate 40,488,563, forward strand.
TCCCCCTGAATCACTTCTCTGTGGTGTCAGCATCCTGATCACATGGGTAGTGGAGGGAAGCTAACCTGACCTGACATGTGATCCCAGCGTACAGGGACTCCAAGGGGACAGATCTGAATTCCCTGTTTCCCCAGCATTCCAGAGATGAGCAGCCCAGGACTGCAGGGTGCTCTGCTATTCTCTGAGGGGCTTCCAGCTGTGAGCCAGGCTCCTGCCTCTGCTCTCACCCACTGGGGACAGGAAGGGAAAGCTTATGGAGCCCCCAAGTCCTCACACTGTGACTCAGAAGCACTGTCTCCAATATTCACGTCCTACCCCGGTGGCAGGAACTGAGGCGCCCCGCTCGCCCAAGCTCATGAAAGGCGGAGGCTGCAGAGTTACCTGGCTGGAAGAGGCTGTGGAGAAGTCAGAGCTCTGTGCTCCGCCGGGGGTACAGTGAAGTGATCTCTGGGAAGTAGTTTGGCAGTTCCTCAGAGGATTAAAGATCGTAACCTTTGTTTGACCCAACAGTTCTGCCCCCTGTGGACTTAGCCAAGAGAAGTAGAAGCATTACTCCCCGCCCAAAAACTACAAAAACACTCATAGTACCATTGTTCACGACTGTTTAAAAAGTAAAGACGCTCCATGTGCTCAACGCCTGACTAGTGGACAAATAAATTAATATTTTCAGAGAATGAAATTTTATCTGGCAAGGAAGGCGAAAGGTTAAAAAGTCCTGAAACATGCTACAGCATGTGTGACCCTTAAAATCATGGAGAGAGAAGTCCCCCTTAAGGGGGAAACAAATCTAGTGTGTGGGACTCTTCCCATGAAATGCTCAGAGTGGGCGCATCGGTAGAGGTAGGAAGGAGTTGCTTTCAGTCTAGACCACAGGGAGCATTGCGAGTACACACTGTAGGGATGGCTACAGGTGACCACATTGAAACCTACCGAGAGGGTCACTTTAAAAAGAGAGAAGTCCATGTCGGTTACATCACAAACTTGTTACTTCTGGGCAGGCAAGATGGCTGAATGGGTAGAGGAGCCTGCTGCCAAGCTTGTCAACAGGAGTTTAGTCCTCAGGCCCCAGGTGGTAGGAGAAAACTGACTCTCAAAAGATGTCCTCTGACACCCGTACACACACACACACACGCTATGTCATATGCTCTCTCTCTCAAACACAGACATACATTAAACCGAGTTAATTTGATTTAAACTTGTTTGTTCTACAGCTAGAAAAGGAGCCCCTGGACAGCCTGTTGTGTGTCTGTAAAGGGGCCGTGGACCTGACCTTAAATAAATGTCAAGTGTGCTGAAGGAGGGTTTGGCTAGCCAGGCTCTCAAAGGTAGCACCCGGAGGCAGGGGGATCTTTGGAGCAGGTTGTTGGTTGGAGGTCATGGTCTCATAGACAGGACCCCCACTGAAACACTTAAAACCTTGCCCCACCGTCCCACACACATACAATGATGCATATACACACATGTGTGCGTCCCTGGTGGTGCTCATGATTCTCTTTCTATTGGAAAATCTGGCTCCCCCCCCCCCCACCCCTCCCCCTTCTGGGCAAATGAGAATAAGGAGATAAGGTGGCCTGACTCCAGGCCACCTTACACCTGACAAAGGTCAGCCTACACACAGCTGCTACCGAATGGTCGGTCCTGAATTAGAGAGTGTGTTTTCGATTATCCTTTCTATCCGTAGGCATGGACACCCTGAACAGTGCCATAGAAAGTCTTATAACCTCATCCAGCAAGGAGGATTGGCCATCGGTGAACATGAACGTGGCCGATGCCACCGTAACGGTCATCAGTGAAAAGGTGAGGAGTTGGAGAAGACATTGGCTACTCTGGGCTCCAGGGAGGTTTTGGATACAGTGATCGAAAGACTGAGAAACTGGTTCAAGGCTTGCCCTCTTGGGGTTTGTATTGACATGTGGTTAAAATGGCCTGTGTTTGCAGAAGAGCTGGGGCTTTTTCTGTATCTAACTGTACCTTCCTCAGGACCTGGGAACTTCCACTCTGTTGCCCTGATTCTGCCTTCCTCTCTTGCTCAAAAGATGGAGATTGCTTGAGGCCGTCACTGGCACTAGCTGCAGCTTGCTATGGGTTGTGGGTGTGTTGTTAGGGCTCCGGCAGGGGCGGGGCCACGCTGTCTGGGCCTGGGTGTACGTGTTGCTTCTGTCGGGGAAGCCCAAGAACTTATAACTCATGGGGAAGAGGTCATTGGTCATTCTGACAGTCAGCATTAGCCTCAATCCAGATTATCTCATCATGGTGATTGACCAAAGTCACTTGTCTAAGATCAACTCGGAGGTGCAGCTCATTGTCAAAACCTCTTCCCCCATAGTAGTGGGAAGTATCCTCCCCAGCCTGCCTGCCTCTCTGCTCATGCTGGATTTCATTCTACTCCTACACCGCATTGCCATGTCCTTCCCACTGCACCGTCCTGGCTGGTGTACCACCCCTCCGTCCTCATCCTCTCTCCCAAATTTCTCCCCCAAGCCCCCTGACCTCTCCGAGCAGCGCAGTCTGCTTGTGAAATGTGTCTCGTTCCTGGATGAGTATTTAACGAGTCGGGATGTTATGATCTGAGAGCCGGTGTTCTGGCTGTGCTTACGTAATTTCACAAACAGCCTGTGGTTGTTGCCCTGGGTGTCAGCTGTGAAATGAATTCCACCGGCATCTTTATACTGCTCTGGGTGTGGGGAAGTAGGAGGGGGGTGATTTGACAAATGTGTGGCTTAGGCGGACCTTGTCTTCCACGGTGTTAGAGGTGATTTGGTGTGCTATTTTGTTTGAGTGAAAGCTGATGGAGAGAGGCTTCTGAATCTTTTTCTCCTCGGCCCTCAAGGTTCACCTGGACAAAGAGGTCCTGAGCCACTGGGTATCCTGCATTGGGCAGCATGTACAAGTATATATGACATTGTTCCTCCCATGGTGAAGAACGGGTGTGGAATGGGACACACACCATTCCGTAGCAGCAGTGTCATTCACAGTGACATCAGACACCAGGAGGCACCATGGCAGTGATGGCCTCTCCGGGCACTTAAGGGTCAACTTTCTAATAAGATGCTAGTCCTCCCAGGCTGGGTTCTGTGAGGCATTTGAGGTGTGAAGTTTTCGCTGCCGGCTGTCTGGTGTCCCAGAGAGCACAGGGTGCTGAATGGTGTCTCTTACAGAGTGAAGAGGAAGTCTTGGTGGAGTGCCGAGTGCGGTTTCTGTCCTTCATGGGTGTTGGGAAGGATGTCCATACATTTGCCTTCATCATGGACACTGGGAACCAGCGCTTTGAGTGCCATGTGTTCTGGTGTGAGCCTAATGCTGCCAACGTGTCGGAAGCTGTCCAGGCTGCCTGCATGGTGAGTGAGCACATCCTGTGCTCAGCCCTCCCTAACCTGCTTCTCTGTCCTATAGATTAGAGCAGAAATCTCTTATTTAAAGGGAGAAAGTATACCTCCAAAAGCCCTGCACTTTATATATAGAACTCTTGTTTAAAATTTTTTTTTATTTATGTATTGTTTATTACAATTTGTTCACTTTGTATCCTGGCTGCAGCCCCCTCCCTCGCTCTTCTCCCCCTGTGCCCCTCCCCTAGTCCACTGATAGGGGAGGATCTCTTCCCCTTCCATCTGACCCTAGCCTATCAGGTCTCATCAAAGCTGGCTGCATCATCTTCCTCTGTGGCCTGGCAAGGCTACACTCCGCCCCCAGGGGTAGGTGATTAAAGAGCCAGCCCCTGAGTTCATGTCAGAGACAGCCCCTATACCCCTTACTAGGGAATCCACTTGGAAACTGGGTAGCCCATAGGCAGCTCAGTCTCTACACAGGACAGGGCCTTCCACAGTGGGGCTCTGAAAGACTCTACCCAGCAGGGTATGGAAGCAGATGCTGAGACTCGGCCAAACTTTGGGCAGAGTGCAGGGAACCCTATGGAAGAAGGGGGAGATAGAAAGACCTGGAAGGGATGGAGCTACATGAGGAGAACCACAGAGCCCAAAAATCTGGGCCCAGGAGGTCCTACAGAGCCCAATATTCCAAACAAGGACCATGGAGCCCTCTCATTTATATGGGCAGAATCCATTATGACCAGTAGAATTCATCTCAGGAATCAGGGCTATAGAGTCAGTAAGATTTAAGGCTCACCTATTCTGGACCCCAGATTAAGCTTAGTATGTGACCAAGAAACGCTGTTCATGTGTGAGTTATCAAAGTCTACTACCTTCACCTCCATATTTAAAAAAAAAATAATAGTTAACAAGCAGTTTTTCTTTTCCGTAGTCATTTTTAATGCATTGCTATTACTTTCTATTTTATTTATTATTTATTTGTTAACCCTCTTGACAACCCTACCCAGTAGTTGGGTTTGTTATAGTTATGAGATAAGGAAACAGGGTAGCATCAGTAAGTGACAAACTAGGGCCAGCCCCATTCTGCTGGGTCACAAAGCCAGGGTACTTCACAGCATATCTGGTTTGAGATAAAAACATCTCTTCATTGAGCAGATGTGCTCTGTGCACTTTTCATTGGCACACACTGAAAAAAATGTATGGTCCAAGCAAAGGAAGGTGTGAAGGTTGGCACCGGAGCCTGAGGTCCCAGGCACAGTATAATAATTTGGGTCAGGGAAACTGGTGGAAGAAACAGGACCCTTGCCACAAAAGACTAGTAAGGGTTGACTCCCTCTGACAAAGATAGGTAGGAATTGGGAATGTCTAGCTATTGGAGCATTTTGGATTTGGGTTTTGGGTTTTGAGAAAAGGTCTCATGGTAGCCCAGGCTGGCCTGGAACTCACTAGACTAGCTTTAAAGTCAGCAATCTGATGCCTCAGCCTTTTAAGCATGTGCCACCGCTTCCGGCTCATATTTGGGTTTAAAACAGCATGCTGTCAAAAAGGAAGACCACCCATCTTCCAGGTGATCTTTTCCTAGTAAGGGTGGGTTTAAAGAACAAGCTTGAGGTATAGTGCTCAATCCGAGGGCTCATCGGCCAGCGTGGGCTGTAGAGACGAGGAGGGTCTTCGGCAGGAGGTTAACGAGGCAGTGATCCGATGGAGCCCTTCCTGATGTGGGGGTGGAAGGGTCCCCTCCATGTGTTGTTGGGCTTTGCAGACCCTAGGGAGCCCACGTGACCCCCGATCAGGGAGCTCAGCTATCATGGAAGAGTCCCAAAATCAAAAATTCCACGGTAGTATGGTAAAAACTCTACATGGAAGAAGGAGGGCCAGACTGAGAACAGATGAAGAGAGAAGGACTCTGAGAGTGCAGACTAAGAAAGGCTGTCAAGGGACAGCGCTGGCTGGTCTGCGATCGTGGGATGGGGACAGTCTGTGCACTTTCGTGTGCTAAGGGACCCACATATATGCCTCATCATGACATTTATGTTAATGTATGTCGACCACACACAAGACAGTGGTTCCATGACAGTCTAGTGGCCTTGAAAACGACCTCATAGTCCACAGGGCATTTGTTTTTGTTTTTGTTTTGTTTTGTTTTTAAGCTCTTGCACCTCTTCAGTCCTCTCTGTGAAAGTTTGCACCATCCTGGCAGGTCAAGTCACGGCAGACTCTTTCCTCCTCTTCTTGCCTTCTCCACCACCACTGTTGGCCTCTGCGCTGCCCCCTCCTTCTCTCATTCCCAGCTCCTTCCACTGTGTTGTTGGCATCTTTTTCTTCTCATAAAGGCCAGGTCTTGCAAGGCTGTGTCTGGGGCTCGCTTTTCCCTGCACAGTCCACGGAACCATAAGTCAGCCAGGGCCCGTTGTGTCACCGGCAAAATGGGTTCTGAATCCACATAAAGAAATGGCATCTGCTGTGGTTTTATACATTTTGTACATACTGGCTGCTTTTCCTAAATTTCTGTCTTCCGTATTTTTGCCTTCCCAGGGTAAGGGACATTGATGACCATTTGTGTTCTCTGAAGTAGACAACTGGTCACGAATGGCTGTTGGGTATTTAAAGGCATTCGTCATGGCAACAAGTCTCAAGCAGCCAAGGAAGAAAGAGATCATTGGTGTTTCAGTTTCAGTGTTAGCACAAAAGGTCAAAATGGTTATTTTAAAATGTTTATACGAGGGGGTGGGATGCAGAGAGAACAGAGATGAGCGGAATAGGAAAAGAGCAAATTGGCTTGTGGGTACCTAGTGAGGTCAGTGAGATGGCTCAGCAGGTAACGGTATTTGCCACCAAACCTGATGACCTAATTTTGAGCCCTGGAGCACATGAGAAAAGAAGCAACCCTGGCTTCCACACGTGTTCTGTGGCACAACCTACACACAGACAAACACACTTTTTTTTTTCATCTCTAAGACACTATTGACACTATTGACCTGAGAGGGGAAAAAAAGAGGCCTGGAATCCACACTCCATCTGTTCCCACTCACTAGTCCATAGTTATAGGGCTATTTTCTCTCCGTGCTGTGGATCCATCATTCTCGTGCTCCTAAGCCTGCGTGTCAAGGAGCAGGGCTGGGGGGAAAGGAGCCGGCAAGCGCAGGGGTTGGTGTGACCCCCAGGGGCCAGGTGTGGAGCATCTAGATGGGAAGAAGAGGCTACAGGAAATAAACATGCGCTACATTCAGTCGAGCAAAAAACTAGATACATTACAGAATTGAAATGGAGCGTAACAGATGGTTTGGGTCTAAAATGAAGGGCTTTCAGTCTTATTTATACATTTGAAGTGCTAATGACAGTTAGCTAATTAGTTTTATCAGTGGCTATGGTTTAGGGGGTTTTTTTGTTTTGTTTTTTGTTTTTTCAAATTCCCGGACTGTTTTTTTTTTTTCTTGGAAACACTTTTTTTAAGTAAAAAAGTATTATTAATGCAACCAGCTGGAGTAGCTCAGGCAGTGTGGTGGAAGGCACGTGGGTACAATCCAAACTCCTACCATAGGCTGAGTCCAGCTGTCCCAATACAGCGGTGCCCTTCTTCATTCAAATCTGTGTCATTCTCCATCTGGAGTTCTCATACATGGATTTGTACTAGCCGAGATATGGTAGTGACACATTCTTCTGAATTCGATTTTAAGGCGTATTTTGATATGTGTCCCATAGGCCCAAGTGAAGACACTTTAGTGAAATTTAAAATGTATTAGAGGGAGATTCTTTATTTATGAATTTCATCAGTTATGGACAGTTTTGATTCACGCTATACATAAAAAAAAAAAAGAAATTTCAAGTCCAGGGTTCAGCATTGTCACACGTGCCTGCCGATAAATGGATGCAGAGGTGTGTGACTGGAGACGCATGCTTAGATACCTTCCCCAGAGCACACATGGGGCCAGCCATCCCTCTGTGTATGCTGAGTGGAAGGGACCAGTTTTCTGGCCCGGGGGATGTGAGAAGACGTTCTAAGCCTCCTGTCCATCTCTCGATGGCTGTTCCATGAGTCTGAGGGGGAAGCATCGATAACTATGCCAGGAGCATATGTTGATGTTCAACTCGACTTTTTGAAAATCAGCTGTGGGGTTGTTTAATTTGAGATCAGAAAGAAGTGATAAGCTTTGTCATTTTCACCTCGCTTTTAAGAACTACTTCGCTTTCTGCTATTACTGAAGCAAGTGCACTATTTATTTTTTTCTTTTTTTGGTGTATTTTTATGTATTATTCAGTGTATTCCAGTGTGTGTTTAAAATTTTTATTAGTGCACGTGTGTATACAGTGCAAGAAAGCGAATGTAAATACACAGGTGTCACATGTGGGGGTCAGCAGACAACACTGGGGAATCCATGCTCCCCTGCTTTGAGTTCCTGGGGTCAAACTCAAGGTGCTGGGCTTGAAGACAAAGAGCCTTTACCTGCTGAGCCGCCTCACCAGGCCTCTGCTGCTGTGTTTCTGAGAGGTACATAGGCCCCTGTTGCCAATGCTTATAGAGGCTTTTTCTTTAATCTGTTAGAGTTCAGACTTGAGCATAAAATACATAATGAAGTCTCAGTACAGCATTTTCTATTAAAGTAGGAAACAGGGACAGGAACAAAGTATGTGTTGCCAGGCCTATTTTAGGCTTTCTACGACTTTGCCTCATAATTCTCAACCACTCTGTAGTCAAGGAAACTGAAGGTTGGAGAAATTTACCGACTGGCTGCCTAGAGCTCACAGGCTATGGGGCCTGGATGTGCACTGCGTCCTTTCTGTCACACCATGTCACCAACGCTTACAGCTGAACGTGTGTGGTGGAAAATTCAGTTAACTGCTCTCCGTACTGCTCCTTCTCATTTGGTTAGCTGTTGCCTTTGAGCAGTGGGTGAAAAGAAGGGATGGGAAAAGCGAGCGAGCTGTGGGAACCGAAGACGTCCCGAGTTGAGATGAGGCTGGTGGGCAGGTGTGCTCAGGGGAAGAGCCCGTGCCTTGCACACGGGGCGACCTGGCTCAGTCTTCCCCTCTTGAGAGTCAGTGTGTCAGGTAGTGAATCACAAGAAGAAACATGACCTAAAACGCTGCTTGCTTGTTTCGTTGCAGTTGCGGTATCAGAAGTGCTTGGTAGCCAGGCCCCCCTCACAGAAGGTCCGACCCCCACCCCCGCCAGCGGACTCCATGACTAGGAGAGTCACAACTAACGTAAAACGAGGGGTCTTATCTCTCATTGACACTTTGAAACAGAAACGTCCTGTCACAGAGACGCCCTAGCAGCTCGGGGCTCAAGGATTCTGTCATTTTTACCTGAAGATCACACCGGGGAGGCCGACCCCTGGCCTTCCTTGCCGCTGCGGGTGCTTTGTCTCCGGAGAACTCACCCATAAACCAGACAGTGTTAGACGAGCATGTGGTCTTGCCACCGTCACGTGATGCGGAAAGAAGCATGACTTTTTTTTTTCCTTTTTTTTTCCCTCTAAGTTACATCATGAGCAGTGGAAGGTCTTTTTCCTCCTGTAAATATTGTGAACAGGACTGTGCGCACACGCGCACACACTCGCACAGAAGAATGTGGCCACACCCTTCCTAGAGGACGGACGCCGTGTCGCAGCAGTGAACGATGGCCAGGTCCGTTCACTGCCCTCTGGACTGGATCTGTCACGAGCAACCTTGGGGTCCCCTCGGCACTTTGCCCAGTTTTCAGCTTCTAAGACATTCAGACCCTGAGTAACAGATACCATTGCATTGCTGTAAAAGTGGGGTGACACGTTTGGGTTTGGGATTTTTCGTAAAGAGAACCTGTCGGTTGACCGGAATTGGCTGTTGGCGTCAGTACGGACGTCAGTGAGTCCGTTTCCTCAGCAAGCTCTCTAGAGCATGGACACTCTTTCATGTCTACAGTTTGGGATGCTGGGCAAAGGAAAACTTTAAAATCGATAGAAAACTTAATTTGAGGAATTAAAATCCAGCAAAAAAAAAAAATAGCCTTTCTTTTCAGATGGTTTTCAGACCGTTATTTTAAAAAAGAGGTTAGCAGTCATAATGCATTTGGAGTGGGACGAATTTCAATTCTGCCTTACATTATACAATGCAGCTAGAGAATTAAAACATTCTGTGGCCATTCTCTACCCACACCTGAAAATGAAATATTCCTATGTTTCCCACCCTTAGTTTGATAACAAGCTAATATGCAACTTTAGAGTTGAGGAAATGTCATATCTCTGTCACACACGATTATTTTAGAACTCCAGCGTGTGATTCCTGTTAGTTCGCATCCTGGAGGTCAACGCACTCCTACGGTTCCCTGACTGCCCCACCCTTTCTCTGTGCTTTTTGTCCAGAAAGCTGTCTATCCATCATATATTGTCCATGGCAACAAATTTAAGCTGTATTTTTTTTCTTGAATTTATGTATTTAATGTTAGCAATTTGGTAAGACTTGACTACATAATGTTCTTAAACTTCTATTTTTCCATTTTACTTTCAAGATTTAATTTTTTTTTCTTATCCAAGCACAATACACTCAAAAATAATGGCTTGTTTTATGGTGTCCTCCATATACCATTCTCTTTGCCTCTTTGTAGCTAAGAAACCTAACCATAAAGATTCACAGGTTGAGTCTTGTTGACATTGTTATTTTAAAAGGTAGTTGCAAAAGAGATCAATCTTATTAGTCGTGTTTACTTTCAGTTTCAAAGCTAATATCCAGTTATACAAGTAAGGCTTGTAAGTTTCCATACTGCTCTGTCTGTAACCTGTCAGGATGGTTTCTGCAGTTTTATCACATTTGAGCCTTATAAGGTTGAAAAGGCTCTAAACTCACTGGAGAAACCAAGACACCCAAGCACCAAGAGGCTGCTCTGTGGCCCAGGGTCTCACCAAAGTTCATGAGAGCCAAAATCAGAGTCCACATCTCCCAGCTTTTGCCACATTGTCCTCCTCCTCCATGCAGTCAGGAGGGGCCCTCACAAACAACTCTGGTTCCATGCAGAGAACAGATAATGGAAATGTGGTGAGGTGATTTCAGAATTTCCCAGTGAGTTAAGGAAATGTCCAGTTTGTCTACCCAGCAGCATTTGTTGTAAGATGATTGTCTTTTGTCAGTCTAGGACCTTGTTCCTCGGATGTGTTATAGAAGACAGATGTCTGTCCTCAGAGCCTGTTCCACTCTGAGATTTTCTAGAGATTGTGTTACTTGTGGTAGCAGCATTCCCAGCTGTGGCACTTAGCCATCACAGTGCATGATAAAGCGGGTGACAGAGTCCTCCACCTGTGGGTCCCCCAGAAAACTTACGGAGTCTTGGATACAGAGAACCTGGAATTGTTCTCTGGCATCCTAATGTTACAGTAAAAGGGATGCTATCTGATAAAATGCGTTAAACTTGGTGCCAACTTGCACACAAGCTAAAATAACCAGTGCCATCTTAAAATTAAAAAAAAAAAAACTGAATAAGAAAACCATTTGTGCCCAGAGAAAAGCTGTTCAGCATCCATGTACCATAGTCCCTCACCTTGAACTCCACAATGAAATGTTTTAGTGTACTCACTTTCAAAACTCTAAAGCAATCCACATTTCTAGGGGAAGTCTCTACCTAAACTCTGTTCATTTTTAAGACATACATTTGTTTGTTTTCAGGATCAAGAATACTGAGCTAGCTTTAAGTAGCAAATGGACTTATATATGCAATTTTAGGATGCAGCAAGATGAAAGATAGCCTTTTGCCTATGAAATACTTTCACTGCAGATGTTCTGTTTTGAAAATAGCTTCACATACTAAATGCAGGTTGATTTTGTAAAATTATGTTAAACAGTATGTTCAGACACTTTCTGCCATGGCCAAAAAGTATGTATGAAAGTGTGTTTGTATTTGTCTGTGAAAGGATGCCAATGTTTTACCTGAGACCTTAGTGCTACTCCAGTTCTCTATGCATTCTTTGTATCTGTGGTTTGGTAAACAGGCAGCCATGTTCACTATGCCTTGTATGTCTTATCATTTTTTTTAATTAACCTGTTAAATACAGCTTAAACTATTTTTATTTTATTTATTCTATTTTTACTGAAATATACTGCATTATTGTGTTGATGTATTATCTTTACTGGGTATAATGTCAATGTATCCAGGCCTAAGTAATCTCAGTGAACTATTATACATTGCCTAAAAAGTGGTTTTGTAATGATTCATAGTCACATTTCTATTGGAATACGTAGGGGGAAATGTGGCAAAATGCTTAAAGTTTCTTTTATTTTTTAAAAGCAGCTAGGTCGATGTGCTCTAACCACCTCACCTGCTTGCTCCTTGGCGGCGTCAAGGGGCAGCCGGCATGCCTCTATGGCTGAGAACTCTTCTTCGTAGACTAAGGCACTGTGCGGTGCTTCATTTTTATTTTCCTTCATAGCACATGTGATCTCATCAAAAGGATACACATATAGCCACATGCCCTTGTTTCCACCCGGATTTCCGACCACCCATAGCTAACGAGAACCACTGTTTCGTCTATCTGTCTGTCTGTCTTGTTGCATGAAGGGACGTTAGACCCATTTCCATTAAAACAAGTTCTTGGTGACACACTGTTGGCACGCTACTTTTTTTTTTAATCCACATTAGGCATTTTTAAGGACACGGAACAAACTACTCGAAACTGGGCCACTTGCTTGTCGCCACAGAACTTCCCTCGATGTGTGGCACACTCACTTCATAAGCATTTGCGACCACGAGATTTTAGAAAGTGTCTCCCCGACAGCGATTTAGTCAAACCACAAGCTCTCCAGCTGGCTGGGTTTCACCTAACATCTGATGTGCTTACAGCCAGTAGGAAAGTAACTGGACTTGTTTCAGCGTACTGCGGTATGGCCCAGTGGTAGAGAGCTTGTACAACAGGTGCCGGGATCGTAGTTTAATGACTGGAACCGCAGTTGGGGGGTGGGGAGGGCAGGGAAGGAAGGCAAAGATGATGGCTGGCACCGTCAGTGAGGACATGGCCAGGCAGCCACATTGGCCACTTCCTCCTGAGAGGACATCTTGTTTCTTTTTGATGTCTTTTGCTGTTGACGACGCACACACATTTACATGTAAAATGTTGTGAGAATAGATGGGGCTGGGCACCGTCATTAGCTCATTTGTCCGGCAGCACAGCCACACACATACAAGCAACAGAAACACAAGTTGAGTGTCTCTACAGTAGTTATTTTATTTTTATATTATTACTACTTCAAATTAAACTTTTAAAAAATCATTTTAGTAATGTAAGATTCCGCTTTCATTAAGGTTTGCATTTTCCCACTTGGTAAGGATTAGGAAGTAGGTAACTCTTGGTCAGTAAAAGGAAGCAGGCTTTCTGAACACAAAATCATCTAGTCATCAGTTAGGATTTTTTTTTTTATTTTAGGAGGCTCTCTTTTAGGATTAAGGTATTCCAGCACGCACACAACACAAAGTCTGCCTTTCATTCTTGTAAGAATGAGAACTAGAGGTGGGAAGTGCATTAAATCCCAAGTGAAAGGTGGTAACCAGGAAGTCAGCTGGCTGCAGTTAAACTCCCTGACAGACAGACGACAAATAGAAGTACCCACCCAAGTTTTGTTCATTTGTTGTGTTGTGCTGTCTTGTCATTATGCAACCCAGACTGGCCTTGAACTCATGGCTATCCTCCTGCCCCAGCCTCATGAGTACTGGGATTACAGCTGTGTGTCACCACACACCACCTTCTCTTAGGCTGTTAGAGACAGCTCTCGTGAACATTTCATTCTGTTTTCAGGAGGTTTACACCGGTAAATAGGTTCAGGTAAAAAGATGAGTTTGTTTGGGTAAGGCTCTGGCTTCAATCCCCAGCACCACAAAGTAAATAAATAAAATATGAATTGTTACTGCGGTGTTTAAATATGAGTAGTTCGGTTTTTTTTTCAACACTCTAAGAAGTTCATGACAGTGAAATGCCAATTAAAAGACTGCGGTCAGCTATCTTCACTAGGTTCTATATGTTGCTTTTATCCTGTTTTCCTTCTTACTTTTCAGTAAATAATTGATCCTGCTCTTCCTAAAAGATTCGCAAAGAAAAGCATACAGGCTTAACTGATGAGGGATTCCATTCAGAATATCCATGAATGGTGTGGATAAGACTAATTTAGTGCCAAGATACATTAGGAGACAATGAAGTGGCTACAGGTGGCGAAAAAAGTCATGTGCTGCTAGAGATTAGAAAAGATCCTGGGCCTTTGTAGCAAAGAGGCCCAGAAAACACACTTGAAAATAATCAGTTCAGACCTGGTGGGGGTGGTTTTCAGCCTGGGCTCCATTCCTGGGATGAAATGGCAGCTCCTCTCTGAACGATGGTAGATGAGGCTACCCCTCAGAACACATAATTTAAGGAGATGCATAATTTATACCTTAGTGAAATATCTACGCATTGGAAGCAGGGTGGGCTTGCTTTTAGGGCTGGGGGTGGAAACTAGCCCTCGTACATGCTAAGGGCTGAGGCAGGGGCCTACTGTGCAGCTTGAACTAGAGTGGAACCGGGAACCCTTCTGCCTGTTTTCTACATTTTGTGCTTTTTAAGAGTCAACTGACAAGCATTCTTTGGAATATAAATATAAACCTCCTGAAGTACCAAATTCATTTTCTTCATTCATGGATTTTAATGAAAAATACGTCTTTAGCTAAAAGGAAACTGAATTCTGAAAACCAAACTCACTGATTCTTTGATCTTGCCACCTAACGTGAGACAAGAGAGCCCGCTCGCGCTGAAACAGGCCCCAGTCCACTACCTGAACCAAACATTTAGAACTCGCACTTGAACTGAAGATAAAACTATGAATGTGGCTGAGGTTTTTAAAAATAAGATTTGTAGTCATAACTTTATTTAATGTCAAACAATTTCTGTTGCCATGATGAAAAAAATCAGACCCAGAAATGATAATCATGTCAATATTGGTAGGCAATTGTTAATATAGCTAAGAGTAGTTGACATTTAACATATTTAACATAGTACTACAATATACTTTAATTGTGCATCAGAAATGAGTTACCAAGGTTTGATCACTGTGTGCCATTGAAATGACTTGTACATTTGGCTGTGTCACCTGATCTTTGCATAGAATCAGAAACCTTTGAGTTTATTCAATGATATGTCACTTGTGTTCAACAGTTAGACCTCTTTCTCAGGATAAGAATTGTGGGTAGAAGCTTGCTCACTGTCCTTTCTCCAGCAATGGTGGACAAAAACAGAAAGGCAGGATTACCATGCTCAGTCTACTGAGGATTCTGGAAATTCTCCAGAAACATTTTTGTTTCTTTGTTTTTTGTTTGTTTCTGAATGGCCCTCTGGACTGTGTATACCTGGCACTCAGGATTTCCTGTGTGTCCTCCTCCAGAAGCTCAGTCCCTCAGAGGGCCTCCTGACATGCCCCGTCTCAGGAACAGTGGAGCTGGCCTCCCCTGGGATTCAAGAGGTTTCAGCTGCAGTAACTGCCTAGGGAAGGAGTGGCCTCAGGTTCTTGGCTACATTGCAGACAGGCAGGAAAGCACAGCAGAACTCTATCAGGCTCAGCAATGGAATCTGCAAAGCAGCCCTGCTGGAAGGGATACTACGTTCCCTGCAGTTAAGACAGCTGTGCTTGGTCCGCACTTGAAGCTCCCAAGAGTTAGACGAGTTCTGAAAGCTGATCCAGTATGCCACTGTGCATCCTAAAACATTATTTAGCACTGAGCTGAGGAAACCATAATTTTGTGCACTCAATCCCCTCCATTATTCTTTCTCATCTGTCTTCCTTCTCTGGAGGTTATGTTGCATTAGAAAGATACTGAGTGACCAAAAGCACCAGTATCTTGTGAAACAGTGTCTAAATGTGAAGAAATCCCAGCCACTTTGTAACAAGGGCCACTCCATCAAAGCCATGGTCTAGGGTGCCTAAGAAGGGAGAAAGGTGTGTTTTCCTTAGGCTTCTCCCCTCTTCTGGGTACCGATGCAACAAAGCTGGGCACATTAGCCTTTGATCCAACAAAGCGGTAATAAAAGTGGCTTGCTGGTATCTGCGATCTGCCCCCCTGGGAACTGTGGAATGGGAACATCACTGGAGGCAAAACAATTTCAACAGATTTCAGAGGAATCACTTTACCCTCCGGCCTAGGTCTCACCAAGTATGTCTGCTTGTCTACCGGCCTGGAAGAAGGAGCGCTCTTTACCAATGCGGTGGGTAAAGGATTGACAGCAGGCTTGGTGGGCTTTTTAATCTGGGGGGAAGTGGCCGCATGAGTCACGGTTTTTGGTGGGAGAGGTGTTTTTGCTGTGTACGTCTCGACCCGAGAAGTACTCGCTTTATTTTCTCGATTCAGGAACTCGGTGATTTTTATTTGGGTGCTGTTATCGGTCCCGGGAGCTTTGGGCAGTAACGCCTTTGCTTTTTTCTTCCTCTTCTCCCGTTTGGATGACTTCCCAATTTCAACCCCATCCAATAGACCCTTGGCTGCAGCTCGGGCCAGAACGTCTCTCACAGACACTGTCTCGGATGGGTCTCGCTGCAACGAAAGCAGCAGTTGTTAGTGTGGGAGGTGACCATCATGGAGCAAATATTAAATCTTTGTCGGCGACTTGGCGAAAATGAAAACATATTAAAGTAAATGTTTTGGGGGCCTTACTCCATAACGTAACTCATAAGCCCCAGCAAGTAACTTTTTTTCCTTAGTTCAGCTGCCCCACTTACAAACCTCATAAGAATTACACTGCTTATTTCTTATATGTTAGGGAAGAACACTAGACAGTTGGCAGACTGCTGGGAGAGGCTGGAGTGGAGGGCAAGCCAAAGAGGAAGAAGTACGAAGAGCCGAAGCTACACAGCAAAAATCCTGTTCATGCCCTTTGGCTGTTTGGGAAAGACAAGTACACTGCAAAATGGTTCCCATGATGAGAGTTTGCTGTTTTCAGCTCCAGAGTATGGCATGGGTTGGCTTCCTTCTTACCTCTCTTGTTAAAATAGAAAGAAAACAACCATTGGTAATATCGGATGGTTCCATTCTAAAAAATTTGTCCATAGACAGTTGTATTTCTTTTAAGGAGCACAGTGGAAGAACAGGGGGACTGAGCCTGCAGGAAGAGAGAAGAAATTTAACAGTTAAAATGGCACTTTATCCAATAAAGAAAGAGAGTCATCCTCAACACTACTTTCTGTTTCACCAATCACTTAAGTAAAAATCTCAAACAAGAAAAAATGATGAAGCTGTCTTCCCCCAAATTTTAAGTGGAAAGCTCAATATTTCCTGTTAGCGTCCAACATCTCTAAGCAACTGCTCCAAGAACAGCAACCTCTTCACAAACTGAAAACCTCCCTAAGGATTAATGTGTTAGCAAAATAGGTGAGGAGAGCAGTTGCAGGTGTGTAAAGCCAGGACTGCAGATGAGACGAGGGAGATGCCTCCCTAACCTACAAACCTGTGGGTTGGGTCCTTAGCACTGAATAAACTGGGGACAGTGAAACGGACTTGTAATCCCATCACTTGGGAAGTAGAACAGGAGGAACGGAAGTTCAAGGTCATAGTTAACTCCATAGCAAGTACAAGGCCAGCTCCTGGGCTACATAAGGCCCTATCTCAAAACAGATAAGCAAACAGGCAACAAAGAAAAACAACCCACAGGGTGAATGAGAGGGTTCGACAAGTAAAAGCACAAATCATCTGACGGCACACACACAGAGTCCAAGGACATTATCAGCTACATAGTGAGTTTGAGGACAGCCTAAGATACATGAGAGCCTGTGCCACAAAAGACAAAAAAATATATAGGAAAGACTTTCTATCACAAATATAAAAACTTTTAATTATTCCTGAGCTTATAATTTTGTTTTTTATATTTAATTTCTCATTTAATAGCAATTTTATTTATAAATAATAGATACTTATGTTCGTATTATATCATTAAACATGATTATGGCATTATATATTTGTGACTGCGGTAATCACCTATTTGATAACAATACTTATGTTTCCATATTTAGGGGTTCAAATATAATCTAATCAAAGCAATTAAACACTGTCCATATGAATGCAAGTTTCAGGAATATTTTATTAATTTTGTTGTGAAATTTAAAACCAACCTCAAGTTTATATTTATTTCATTATTTGCCGAGTAGTTCCAAAGCTCATGAATAAAACGTAACTCACTTAGTTTCCACATTACACACATAAACCAACTTACAATGATACAAGTAAGACCAAGAATGGATGCTGAGGTAAGAAGAGACAAATCCTACAGGAGGATAGAGCTTAGGTGCGGCTAAGAACAACTGTGGGAGAGTGCAAATAGAAAACCTTCGGAGAAGTAGGGGCGCCATGATGCT
This sequence comes from Pachyuromys duprasi, assembly GCA_028658305.1. Taxonomy (NCBI): domain Eukaryota; kingdom Metazoa; phylum Chordata; class Mammalia; order Rodentia; family Muridae; genus Pachyuromys; species Pachyuromys duprasi. The sequence continues at coordinate 40,506,214 of CM053743.1, forward strand.
GTGTCTTGAAGAGGGGTAGTTTCTGGAATAGCCAGGAGAGTGAACAGGAGGAGAATGAGGAAGAGCAAGAACCTGAAATGCACTCTGCACCCAGCAAGTATTTCCCCTGGGACAGCAGTGAGTAAGGACATGTCACTTGGGAAAGGGGCAGACACACATGACCTCTCGGGACTCACCAGACAGTCTGAAACAGTGAGGAGTGGGCCTAACCCGGTAGGCGAGAGGCTTAGCTCCTCCAAGCGAGCCAGCTGCCGTTTCTGAGGGTGAGCTCTCTCATTGGGTCACCTGAAATCCACTGTGCAAACAAATCCATTTTGTTGTTGTTGTTGTTTCTTTTTTGATACAGGGAGTCACTGTGTAGCCCTGGCTAGCCTGTAGGTATGTAGAACAGGCTGACCTCACGCTCAGAGATCCACCTGCCTCTGCCCCCAGGGTTCGGGGATTAAAGGCACTTGCTACCACTCCCGGCCAACTAATTTTTTAATCTGACATGATGCCACAAGTGGAAAGTTCCACACTGAAAGGGGGAAACTTCAATTGAGAAAATGCCTCCATACTATATAGCTGTAGGGCATTTTCTTAATCAGTGATTGCTAAGAGAGGTCCCAGCCCACTGTGGGTGGTACCATCCCTGAGCTGTCGGTCCTACATTCTATAAGAAAGCAGGATGAGCAAGCCATGAGAATATGCTAGTAAGCAGTACCCCTCCGGGGTCTCTGGTATCAGCCCCTGCCTCCTGGCTCCTGCAGTGACTTCCTTCAAAGATGGACTGTGATGTGGAAATGTAAGCCAGATGATAAACCCTTTCCTCCCCAAGTTGCTTTTGGTCATGACGTTTCAGCATAGAAACCCTGACTAGAATAGAAATTGGTACCAAAATAATGTGCTTATTTCTGTAACAGACATGATCATGTGTTGGGAGGGACTTTGGAACTGTGAGCTGAAAAAGCCATTGAGTATTGAAAACTTTGATGGACTGTTCTGTGGAAGCCTGGAAGAAAAGGGTACTGATAGAAATGCCTCCAGGGAAGGCATGGCTTGTGAAGCTCCAGAGGGAAGTTTGAGAGTTACTTAAGGGAGAGTTACTTAAGACTATCAGGGCCCTTGCATGTTTACTGTTTTCAAGCAAGTTCTGTGGTTCTGGTCGCCTCGGCTGAAGAATCAGCTGTGATTAACAAGAGACTGGGATTGATGCTGGCTAGCTGGGGCTGAGAAATTAGCAGTGACTAAGAAGAGGCCAGCATCACTGAGGGGAAATCTTCTGGGAAGTGTTTCCTGATGGCACAGAGAAGCTGTGTTCCTGAGGTGGCCAAGGTTGTACCTCACGCTGCCAGCCAAACTTGGTAGTTTAAGAGTCACCAGGTGGTACTGATTTTGAATGCATCAAGAGGTCATGGAGAGCAGCTGAGGCTTGGCACTATGAGAAGACAGGAGAAGCCTTTGGTGAAGTGGCAGCCTCAGGAGCAGTCGAAGGCCCAGGATTAAAGGGAACACATAGAGAAGTTGAGGCTGGCACCAGGAAGAGAGCCTAGGAGAAGCTATTGATGAAAGTGAAGCTCAGATGCAGCAGAAGACCCCAGCACCATGGGAGATGGCCAAGACAGGAGCAAAAGTGGAGTGGAGCCCACCCAAGTTTAGAGGGCAAGCTGTGTGTGCTGCAGAGGGCAGAGCCTAAGAAATGACTCTGGCCCCTTGGAGGAGCCCCGGAGAAGTGAGTGAGACCCAGATTATTGGGCTTTGAGTTATTTACTTTGCTTGGTTTTGCTCTGTTTAGATTGTGACTGTACCCTGGTTCTTCCCTCTTGAAATGAGAAAGTATTTAACTTAATTTTTATGTTACTGGAGCTCACAGTTGAGACTTTTAACTTTTCAAGAGTTTGGAGAGGCTGGAGAGATGGCTCATTGGTTAAGAGCATTGATTGTTTTTCTAGAGAACCTAGGTTCAATTCCCAGCACCCTCATGGGAGTTCATAACTGTCTGTAACTCCAATTCCAGGGGATCTGACATCCTCACACAGACACATGCAGAAACAGTGCACATAAAATAAAAATTAATCATTAAAAACATTTAAAGAGATTTTAGGGTTTTACAAAGACTTTGTATAAGAAAACAGGCTAAACAAGCCATGATGCATAAACAAGTAGGTAGCAGCCCTCCATGAACTCTGAATGAGCTCCTGCTTTCTGGTTCCTGCCTAGGTTCCTGTCCTAACTTCCTTCAACAATGGACTACAATGTGGAAATTAAGTCAGATAAAACCTTTTCTCCCCAACTTGTTTTTTGTCATGGTGTTTTCTCACAACAATAGAAACCCTAACAAGGACAGCTATCAACAGAAGCTTCTAAATAAGAAAGGAAAGTCAGCAAGAGAGGAAATGTTGATGTCATTAACTTGTTAGCTTGTGAAATGAAAAATGTGAAAATATCAAGTTGGGAAGGCAGAACAGACTATATACATATTAAGAAAAATCACAGCATGAAAACAGATGTTAAATTCATCATCACAGTCTTGAAAAGCAAATTAGTCCTGGAAAACTTATTCTTGGAGTTCTTGATATCCACAGTGCACATTGTATTTGTTTTGAATTATTTTAGTGTTTGGTTGTTTGTTTGGGCAGTACTGGAGATTAAACCAGAAAACCTCAAGTATTCTAGGCAAGCATTCTACAACTGAGCTACACCCCCAGACCTTCGCATTCAGTTTTTTGAGACAGGCCTCTCTGTGTAGCCCAGGCTGGCCTCAGACTTGTGGCAACCCTCCTTCTGTCCTCAGCCGTTCAAGGACTGGAGACTAAGCTCTGAATCATCACACCCAGCTCAGTGTGTAGTATTAATGCTCTCTCTCTCTTTCCCATCTTTACTGCTGTATTTTATCTGGAATCTGCCCCAGATACCCATGTCATTTTTTTTGTACCCACCAATTTACCCGAGGCTACAAAATATTAAAAGTGCTTAAGATAACACACATCCGGTGTCTATTTTCTAAAAGTATTTTGTATACTCATTTTTCCTCAGAACAATATGATATTTGGACCCAGTTTATCCCAGAATCAACCAAGCCAAGGCCAAATGCCTTTAGCTTTCCCAATAACAAAAACAAAAGAATCTTTCATGTACAATACAATCTTCATAAACCAGTGCTGCGGCGTGGTGGTGAAAGCCCTGGCTGCCAAACCTGGCGCTCTGAGCTCAGTCCCTGAGACCCACATGGCATCGAGAGAAGCAGCTCCCACAAACCATCCTTCAACATCTCCACGTGTGCCTACATACACAGACACTACAGAATACACAAAATACACATAAACTATTAAAGTATTCATTCAAAAGCTCTCAGGAATCCACTTTAAAGCTGTAAGATTTGGGGCTGTTTCGTCATATTAAATTCTAACAAAAGTATGACGTATTAATATAACTCTAAAATCCATACTTGTCAGATTCAAGCCTTTGCGTCCTTACCTGTAAGGTTGTGTTTTAAACAATTGGTTTTGACTATCCAGAGCTTTGTTAACAACAGCTTCATTTTCTTCTTCATAAACAGAACATGTGCAATAAACAACTGCTTGCGCTTTAGTGACTGTATTGAAAGAAGATGCAATCAATATGGTGACCCAATGCAAATTTGCTGTTTCCAGACACACATTTGTTACTAATGTGTACCACCAAATTACATTTGTTTGTGTGTGTGTGTGTGTGTCATGGCCCGCACGTGGGAACCAGGGGGCAACTTGATGGAAACTAATCCTCTCCTGCCACCATGGGCATCCCTGACATCACACTCAATTTGTCAGGCTCAGAGGCAAGTGCCCTTTCCCGCTGAGACAACCTCACTGCCCCCTTGGATGGCTCTCCTTCAAAAAGGAGCTTGTATTAGTAATATAAGCAATGACCAGGAAGTAAAGTAAATCCAGCTAGATTGTACAAAACAAGAGAGAGAGAGAGAATTCAATCACTGTGATCAATCTAATCCCCCACACAAAGCAATAAACACTGTTATCAAGAGCAGACATTCCTCTATAAATTGTATCACCTAGTTAGTTTAGGGAACTCTAGAAAGAGCCATCAATGGGAATTGTAATTCTGTTTCTTGCTGCTATGTGAACCTGGGGAAATTTACTCGAAAGACTCAGGTCTCTGTTCTGTGAAACAAGGCACCACCTCCAGCGGGCCAGGCCCTCTTCTAGGCTTTGAGATCATCAATGAAAAACGAAGATGAAAATCCTGCCACCGTGGAACTTACTCTGCAGCAGAGGACTAACAAGTGGAACAAGATTAGGAAAACAATTTACGCGATAAAATGAACTGGGGTGGGTGCCAGTTTCAGGAGAGAAGCTGTCGCTTCAAGGAGAACAGTCACAGCAATCACTGCCACTCTAGAAGAGGGTGGACAGACAAGGAGGTGGGGGAAGGGCAACGTCGGCCCAGCATAGAGGCCCTGAAAGGAGAGGAGCCCAGATGAGGAGAGGAGCCCAGATGAGGAGAGGAGTAGGCGGGTAAGATAGCCGGAGAGCTCACTGCTCAGCAGCTCGGAGCACTGTCTGTGCACGGATGTTGAGCCCACTAGATGGGCTATGATTTTTTTACAGCGCTTGAAATCCATTGGTGTTACCAATGTCCCTCCACCTGCTGAGAATAGAGGACAGTGGTGGAAGTAGGGAGATGAACAAAGGCCATCAGGTTATCCCAGTGTAAGCTGTCCATGCGGACATAGTGAAAATGATGGGTGTGGCTGGTCCCCATTCTATATTAGATTACAGCTTACCTGGAGGTCTACCGATATTGTCACTAACTGAAATGACAGTAAGGGGGAAGGGCAGACACAGGGAGAGGGGGAGGAGCTGCAGAACTTCCACTTCCCACCTTTTAACTTGAGATGTTACAGTAGAGGGGATTCTCATTAATCCTTGTTCCTGAGAGCCAGAGAGGGAGGACAGACAAGAAGCTATGAAAAGCATGACAGACACCGGCACCCTTGAGTTGCCTGCCTTTGGTAGTATAGAGGATATAGCGATGTGGGCTTTGATGATTTTAGAGTAGGGCATAGTGAGGTGTGAGGCTTGGACGGCAGGAGAACTGAGGAAGCCTGAGTCCACCCCCATTCCCACCCCTGTGCTGGTTTTCTTGATCAAAAAGGCACAGAAGCCAAGAGAATATCTCATGAGGACTAGAAAAGTAAGTACGAGGTGACTGGCAAATAATAGATGCTCAACAAACTTCCAAATGGTTCAAATGTATCTTCATAAATAATAAGAGGACTGGGCCAGCATTCACGTTGTTGATTCCAAATTCATTTCTGTCAAAAACTGGACTGAATCCCTAATTACATATTTTACCTAACATTGCTTTATGGGAAAATTATATAGCTTGATTTACTATATAGTTTCCAAATGTGAAGTGTCTTAATCTTGACAGTTACCAGATACTGTTTTTTTTTTAACATGACAATACAGGTTATGCCATTAAAATCTTTTGCTTTCTTCACGTGAACATGTGGTAGATACACACATATGTGCAGAGGCCTGTAAGGTGTTATGCTCTATCGCTCTCCTCTTTATTCCCTTCAGACACATTTCTTACAGACTTGGAGCTAGGATGGCAGCCATAAGTCTAAGTGAGCCTCCTGTCTCTGCTCCCAGCACAGTGCTGGCGTCCAGGCGCATGCACAGCCGTGCCCAGCATGGATCCAGGGGACTCAGACTCACATCTTCATGCTTGCTCAGCCAACTTTCTTACTCACCGAGCATCACCCCAGGCATCCTTTTCACTTTCTATGGTTCTTTATAAAGTTTTTTTTGGGGGGGGGAGGTTGTTATTTTATTTTTTTTGACAAAATGAGATTTAAACATTCCACTAAACTTTAGTAAAAGTATGTAATTTACCAGTTTCCTAATCTTCCGCCAAACTCATTTCATAGTTTGTGTGCATGCTCTCAGTTCCAAAGGAGGACCTCCTTCATGCTCCTCTGCCTTATTTCTGTCTTATGAACACTGGGTCATTATGTAGTAAGTTATAGTTCCTACAGGCTCATCTTGGAGTTTTCACAGGGACTCACTATAAGGCTAATATCTGGTTTTTAAACATCTGACCACTAGAGACATTTGATAACCATACACTGAACTAAAAGAAATTTGTTGGCTTTTTTTTTTTTTTTTGAGCCAGGGGGTCAGGTGGCTCAGGCTGGCCTCAAACTTGCTACATAGCCAATGGTAACTGATCCTCCTACCCAAGTGTTGGGATCACAGGTGTGTGCCACCATGTTTGGCTAGGGTTCTCATGGTTGCCTAGACCTCAGCATCCAACTGCAGATGAGCACCAGGTGTTCAGAATCAGCGTGGTGCTCGGATCTTCACGAAGTGGCCGGAGCAATGAGGTGTGCTTTCAGAGCGAAGGCTTCAAGCTAGGAGAGCTAGCCTCTATCTGTAACTGCACCTCTCCATTCTCTACACGGCAAGGACCCAGAAGTGAGAGTCGGTTTAACTGGGCTTGGAGATACAAACCTTTAATCCCAGAACTCAGCATGCTAAGTAGGAGGCGCATGCTCCAGACTGGCTTAGGCTCTGAGAGCCGTCTCAAAACAAGTAAAGAAAGAACACTCAGTGGAACGCTAAAGAGTTGTCAGGGATGGACAAGATGACAACAGAAGAATTACAGCAGGCGAGAAGACAAAGTGCAGAGCAGGAAAGGTGAAAATGTGCAGTCGTGAACTGGGCAGGTACCTATAGTCGTAGCACTTGGAAAACTGAGTAGAGGAATGTGAGCTCCAGCCCTGCGTGCTCTACACAGCGAGGCTGTAAACAAACAGACGTAAAGCTATAGATGCACTAAGAACTTTCCTTCAGCATTGATGATTTATTAAATTATGCCAGATAACCGAGTTTATAATAGTAAACTTAGTATACTTTACTATCTATCTATAGGTAGGCTATTTTTAAAGCTTGCTAAGTTGGTTAAAATGAACATTTGATTTGAGGGACCAAAGATCTTGTTTTGTTCTAGTAGATAAACGAAGTGTGCGTTCCTGATGCAAAGATTAGCGCTGTGTGTTAACAAACTGGCACTAATGAAACTTACATTTCATGGCGTGTGTCAGCTGTTCATATTGCTTCTGAGCAAGGGTCTGGAGCTTATTTTCTGTTGGCCCACCTTGAGAAAGGTCTTGAAGTAAACCTGTATCTAAATTTTGAAGAGTAAATATACACTTTATAAATATGACACTGTAGGTACTGTTCATAAATTGCTGTTTTCAAATTACTTTTTGGTCCATTGTCTAATAATACATATTTTTAGAGAAAATTCCTAATAATGCAATTGATAAAATATTGACTTGTCATTGAAACATCAATAAAGATAATTATGTTTAGTTTTATTACTGTTTTTCAAGAGGAATGAGAAAATATTTCATCTTGCTTTTCTCCACGTCTCTGAAATAATCATTCAAAGAACTATATAAGTCACTTATAAGATGAATACAACCAATCTGAAAAGCAATACACAAAATAAAAAAAAAATAAGACTTATTCTCCTGTGTTGAAATTGATGAGTTACAGTCAATGAATTTCATTAATTTATAAATCAAAACAGGTACCTCCATGTTCATTTAAAATAAATTCCACTGGGTTACTAACACCTAGCGCTGAACATCGAGGCAGCAACAGAATGACCTTCACATTCTGCAGCCTGTGATCCTTTGATTCAATGTCAACAAATGTTTCATGAAGTATCTCAATATCTGGGAAGGAAAAAATAGCAAAATAATAATAATAATAATAAAGAAAGACAAGAAAAACACCTCATGTTAAATATCCAAGTGAAATGAAAATCCAAATGCAGCATGGGATCATAGCCCTTTACCATTCATGTGTGTGTATGTGTGTGTATACAGGTATGTCATGTGTGTGGCTATTCCCAGGAGCCAGAAGATCTGGGAAGGTATCTGAGGACCAGAAGGTATCAGATCTCCCGAAACTGACAATATGGACTGCTGTCTATGTAGCCCAACTTGGGTGATCAGAATTGCTCAGGGCCTTTGCAAGAGCAGTTCATGCTCTTAACCATGGAGCCATCTCTCCTGCCCTCCCTTTTATTTAAAAATAATTAGATGTATGTATTTGGGTGTTTTTCCTCCATGTATGTGTGGGTACCACATATATGCCTGCTTCCCACAGAGGTCAGAAGAGGATGCTGGATGTAACTCAAACTGGAGTTACAGATGGTTGTGGTCCACCACGTAAATGCCAGGTACCAAACCCGGGTCCTCTGTAATAGCAACAAGTGCTTTTAACCGCTGAGCCAACTCTCTAGCCACAAATCCCTTTAATTAAACACTTACTTGTAAATATTGTTTATCTTGACTGCTCTGTGAGAGGCTCTCTGTGTGTGTGTGTGTGTGTGTGTGTGTGTGTGTGTGTGTTTTTTGCTAGTTTTTATTGTCAACTTGACACAACCTAGAGAGTCACCTGGAGAGGGGAACATCAGTTAAAAAATTGCCTCAAGTAGATTGGGCTGTGAGAATACCTTTGGGGCATCTTCTTGATTGGTGTACAAGGGCCCAGTCCACTGTGGGTAGCACCATCCCTAGGCAAGTGGACCTGGGCTGTATGAGAAGTTAGCTAAGTGTGAACCAGTAAGCAGCCCTCCTCTGCGGTTCCTGCTTCCAGATTCCTGCCTTAAGTTCCTGTCCTGACTTTCCTCAGTGATCGATTGTGAAATGGAAGTATAGCTAAATATATACCCTTTCCTCCAAAAATTGTTGTGTGTTTTTTTGTTTTTTTGTTTTTTTTGTTTTTGTTTTTGTTTTTTGTTAGCATGTTTTATCACAGCAAAAAAAAAGTCAAATTAAAACACCCTGTAATCCTGCCATTTGGCTGGTTGAAGCAGGAAGATCGAGGGTTTAAGAACTGCCTTATATTTGTGCGTGTGTGTGTGTGTGCTTTTTAAAATGTATCTTTCTTATACTGTACTGTAAGTTTCATTGCTGTAGTCACAAAACCAAGCAAAATTTGTGTCATGACCTCAAAGACAGTGATAGGCAGATAGATGTACATGCCATACATCAGCAAATTTTGTTTAGTAAATCATTAAAATGTTTAGATAGTTCCTATTATTAATATTACTCCTTTAAATTTCACTAACACTACTCGTCTGAAAATTTTGTTCCATAACTGGGGTGGTGGCGCACACCTGTAATCCCAGCACTCTGGGAGACAGAGGCAAGTATATAAGTGTGAGTTCAAGGCCAGCCTGGTTTACAAAGTGAGTCCAGGGCAGCCTACCCAGAGAAGCCCTGTCTCAAAAAAACAAACAAAATTGTTCCATACTAGTCAGAAGATGAACATTACGTTTTTAACAGTCTGCGGTGTTAACTTACGAACCTTACGCCAGCCGCTTAGCGTACAGGAGCAGCATAACCATCAGTCCCGGTTTGAGTCCACAGCTGCCAAGACCAGGTACTGGACTCCTCGGTGGGCCTCATTCCTGCCTAGTGTCCTCTCTTTGAGTTATATCTATCATTCCACAGGTATAGGGCTAAAATAACAGTCTCTTTTCTTTACAGTTTAGTATTTTGGGGTCATGTCTTTCTTTCTTTTTGTATGTTTTGTATGTTTTTAAATGAGTGCTAGACACTGCATTTGGGACCATTTAGGAGATAACTGGAAAGATATATATATATATATATATATATATATATATATATATATATATATATATATATTTTTTTTTTTTTCCTTAGAGAGAAGCTACCTTGCTTCTGGTCGGGAGAGTGGGCCTGCCTAAGACTGGTTACCCTGCTTACCGTAAATCCTGGGTCACCTTAATTCAATTAGAAATTAAAATGGAAGAAATCTGGGAATCAAGTTCCTAGAGAACCAACAACTGATCCCTACCCAGGGTATTCTTTGGTGTTCCAGATGAAACCCTGGATTTCCAGGCTGCCTTTCATGGTCAAGCCTGCGATTATATATTTATGCTTTTTGTCTCTCTGGCTCTGTAACTGTCAACAATTTTTTTTTTTTTTTTTTTTTACTTTTTCAGCCTCACTGAACCTCTAGTAAAATGTGGTCTTTTCTTTTCATGACCCAATGAGAACTTAAAAGTAAAACAGGAGCATAAAAGACTTCATTTCTATTCCCTCATGTTTCCTTTGTCAATTAAGCACCTCTGATAATATCTTCTTATCTCTTAAGCCTTGAATCAGATGTTATTATGTCAGAGATTAAATTAAACTCAATTCCAAAATACCAACGTGCTCATTACTTTAACCTAAAGCTAGTAAACCAATATTAAACACAAATAGCCTGATACAGATTTGTGAGGGTTTTGGAAGGATGGCTCGCATATAGTTTTTATATTTTACAAGAACACAGTAAATTCAAACACTTGAAATATTTCTAAATTCTTACAGAACAATAATCATCAAAAAAAAAACATTTGCACATACTTTGACATCCCATTTTTTTAAAAAGTGTCTTCACGTCAGGATCCTTAACTTGTGATTGTATTCCACATACAAATACTTTTGAAGTATGATTATTTGTCAAGATTGACATGTGGGCTACTGTGTACCATGAGCCTGTGTTGACCATTAAGATATCATCATCCATATTTATTAAGGCTTTCACAGAGTGGACAGCAAGACTTCGAGATTTGTCCTATAGAAAACAGTATAAGTAGAATTTCAAAGTGTGTAACAGAAAAAGAATAAGCTGACTTATTTTTACTTTAAATGAAAACAGGCACTTGGCAGGAATTCTGAAAAGATATCTGATCCATTTCAGTAAAGCATATATGTCTAAATGAAGCTTAACAAAGATACTGACAAATGCATTTAGAACAAAAGGCTTTCTCATTTAACCTAAATTATGTCTACCATTTATTCTCTGTAGAATGACAAGACAGTCCTAAAATCTCAAAGATTATTATGGGTTGGCTTCCATTCTTTTGCGTTGTGAATGTTTTCAGGTATGTTTGTGTACATGTGTCTGTGGGGGGATTTGTGCACATGAATGCAGAGCCTACAGAGGCCAGGAGGTCCTCTGGAGCTGGAGTTACAAGCATTTTTGTGAGAGGAACTGATGTGGGCGCTCTCTTAACCCACGAAGCATCTCTCCAACCCCTAGCTTCCATTCTTACCCCTTCATCAAATCCCATTCACACACTTTTTTTTTTTTTTTTTTGAGATAGGGACTTTTCTGTTTCTCTGTCCTAGAACTTGCTCTATAGACCAGGCTGGCCTCAAACTCAGAGATCTGCTGCCTCCATCTTCCCGAGTGCTGGGATTTACAGGCGTGCACCACCACGCTCAATTAGCCACTACCATTTTAAATTCCTAATTACAGCACCATTTAAATTGTTGCTAGTAGCTGGCTCAGGCTGGGCAGAAACGATATGATATTCTACACAAGGATTTGGATGTGGAAGCTGGGCTCAGTGGCTTAAAGCTATAATCCCAGCACTCTGAAGGCTGAGGCTGGAGGAGTGCCGTGGGTTTGAGGCTAGCCTGAGCATGATAAAGAGTTTCAGAGTAGTGTGGGCTATATAACAAGATCCTGTCTCAGGAAAACCAGAGAATATAGGTGTGAGGAAGAGATACTCCTTAGAGCACTATGTCAAGCCACCTTAAGCCCTCTTCCTGTATTGATAGCCATAATAGACCTCTTACAAATTAAAGTTGTGGTGCTCTGTCAGGGAGAGCACGAGAGTATTATACATTGCTTTTTCTATGTAGAGTGACACTCTAACTTCTCCAGAAATGGAAGGAAGAAAGGGGTCTCATTGTAGTTTCTCTTGAGTCCTCTTTTAGGAGAAAAAGAAGAGAAAAGGAAAGAAAAAAGAGAAAAGAAAAGAAAAACAAACTTTTAAAAATAGCAGCTAACAATCTCCCCATTTATGAATCTGAAGAAGAGAATATATTTTAGTTTTTCAGATTTGTTGTATGGCTGAGTGTTTAGCTTGCATGTATGTTAAGTGCACCACATGTGTGCCTGGTACCCATGGAGGTCAGGAGAGGGTTCTAGAACCTTTGAGACTGGAGTCACAGAGAGTTGTGGGTGATGGGAAAAAAAACTGGGAGCCATCACCAAAGCCAGATAACATATTACTTACAACTTCACATGGGACTCAGAGGCTGAAGCGTGATGAAAATGCTGGTGATTTTATTGGAGGTAACAGGCCTATAAGCCGCCTGAGATCTCACTTACAGATGGAAGGATTCTTTGGGTAAACAGGATGGTTCAGATTCACAATGGAAGTAAATAGTAGTTTACCTGAAGAATAAGCTTATAATCTTTGAAAAGATCTATGTTTATGAGATCTTTTTTGAGATGAGATGGGAAAATTAGGACATCACCACAATGCTGGTCCACAGCGAAGACTTTATCATCAAGATGCAACACAGATTTGACTTTATTATAACCTTTTCCTCTCAAATTACTATAAACTTCTTCAAGGCTGTAAATATAAACATATTTACAAAGAGAGTGTGTTAAAATGCATTTAACATTAATACTTTTGTTCCTGCAACGATGAAAAATATCACTGTACATATTGCATTTGATAAAACAATTTTAGCTAAGTTAAAAGATAATTAGAAACAGAAAATGTAACATATTAAAATAATCTTATCAACAATCAAGTAAATTGATGTTAAGATTTAAAGTTAACCCCCCCAAATTAATAAAGTTAAACTTGACTCTCATCATTTTCCTAAATGTGGCCTCAACCCTTACAATTACAAACATCACTTCAAAGGTAATATTTAGCACATTCTCTTAAAAGAATGGGGCTTTGAAATGTAATGAAGAACTGGATTGAAATGCATACCTGATTTTACCAGTATTTATCCAAGCATAAAGAGGCAACGTGGAGGCCCGCTGTTCCTGTTTCCTAACTGTCTCTGGTAGGATCTGGTAAATTGACAGGGCATCGTGTTTGATTCGACATCTCGCCAATGCTGCAGCCAATTTTGTCTTAGAGCTAGAGACAGAAAATCCATTCTTGATGACCGTGAACTTAAAACAAGACTATCAATTCTCCATTTGAAACCTTCTTTAAAATCACTTTTAGAATTTTAACAAATTTGTCTGTTATTCCATCTCAAATATTTGAAGCCTAAAATAAAATTTGTGATATTTGAAAATAGAAACCCAATAGTCCTGCTCTTTTGTTTGATTTTTTGCTGCCTCTGTTTAGCTATATACTCCTCAGATATTTACAACACTGACAGTTAAGAGTCAGACGAAACAGAAGTTGAGTGCAGGTCCTGTCACTTACCAGCTGAGTGACCTTGAGACTGTCACTTATGTCTCTCTTGGCCTCAGTTTTCCCATCTGTAAAGGCAGCCAACTTACCTTAGTATTAGTATGTGCTTAGTGCAAACCAAAACATTAGCACAGGACTAGCACACAGCAGGCAGCCATTATAGTCTGGTTAGCAATATCAGCGGCAACAGGCTAGTATTGGTAACATTCAAAAGATTTTATTAATCTCTATCAATTGATTAATTCTGAATATCCCATGTCTCCAAGTCCCAAACAAGAGAAAAGAAAAACATCAGCATCACTGTGAAGACCCGATATGCTATAATGAGTGCAAATAGGATTTGTGTGTGTGTGTGGCTCTTTTAGAACCTAACTGAAATAAAGGAAAAATAAACAGATGTCATAAAAGAGTCAAGTACAAAGTTGAGGTCCACTTGATGTGTATTTAAAAAAAAAAAAAGGAAGAAGACATCCTGAGGAGCTGCTGTGAGCCCCAGCAACACTGTCTGAAAGATCAGGGTGTGGCAGGTGGTGACGAATGAACAGCTCAGCTGCCATCTCAGCACCAAGTGCTGGGCACCACTTTCTTTCCTTATGCCACTCAGACTCCCTAGTCTACATTTCAGAGCCACTTACCAACACAAAACTCTTAATTTGTAGGTCTGGGAGAGGAAATTAGGAGCACCTGAGGAGGCAGGGGTTAGCAAACAGTAAACTTATTAGAGCTACAGTAAATGTCTAAATATCATAGACTTAGAGCAGGAGACACTTAAAGATGCACACCAAAGAATCCACGTAAAGAATTCCTGTGAGTTACTGTTCTATACTGTACATATGTAGATGCTGATTACAGAATATTTTGATAAAAAGATTATTTCTAAATACCAGCTTAAGTTCAAGTTTGCCATGAAAAATGTGACTGAGTGAATTATCCAATTAATTTCTGCCCTCACAGCTGCCCAGCTGTCTCCTTCACCTTCACCAGCATCCCTATCACAGAGAGAGTCCTTTCTAAACATCATTATACTATTCTAAAGCTTAAATCTTAAAAGAATCCTATTAGCCATAGAAAGGTAATCCTTATCTGGCTTGAGCTTTATTGCGATATATTAGGATGTAGTAATTTAGCCTCAACCAACTCCTCCTGCCACAATTCTCCCCCTCCCTCCCACAAACCTACCCTTAGTCAAATACATAACCATCTGCAAACCTATAATAATCATGTTCCTTCCCCTCCTTCTCTCCCTCCCCTCCTCTTTCCCTCCTTCTCTGCCCTCCCCTCCCACCCCCTCTCTCTCCTCTGCCTGGCCTTTGAACCAAATTATCACAGTTCAAACTTTTGTTCCACCAGTCTTTAGCAGCATGCCTTTAGATAAGTCTTCTAAGCTGTACAAGTGAGTAATTAAGTAATTAGTATCTAACGAACAAGGTGGTTGCAAAGATAAACATCTTCTTACAGCCAGGCTAGTCAAGAAAAGATTATAATTAATATGCTTACTCCTTTACAACCATTAACCAAGTACTGTGATGAGGTCTGGACTTATAAAGGCTGAAAGATAATTTGGGCCTGTATTAGCACCTGCCTGGAATGGAGCAGTAGGGAGGCAAACATGAGACTGCTGCAAATGTAAAGCAGCTTGGTCGACCAGACAGATTTCAAGCCAGCCAGCACTACCTTCCTAGTAATACCCTGCCACCCGCCCCCCAAAAGAAAACTGATGTTGATCCTTAAGAAATTGATAGTTGAAATTGAAAAGACATAAAAACAATCCCAGCATAATATGATGATTGCTATGAGACACAGAAAGAATAGATAATAGTGTATTAAGAAAAAAATATATCAGTCCCAAAGGGATTTCTAAGAAAAGCTTAACTAGTTAATTAGGAAAGGAAGAGCAACAATTTCTACACCAAAAAGAGTGCAGACAGAGCAAGAGTTTTCCAGGTACAACATGAGAGAAGACGCAGAGAGAACACAGCCACAGAGATGAGAAGACAGTCGGCACAGCACATTTACTGAGCAGAGGGCGGAAAGAGATCCAGCAGGAAACCACAGCAGATCATGCATGCTAAGGATAGAACATTGCAACTTTTTGTGCACAAAATAGAGGGATACTTAAAAATAGAAAAGTAGTAATAAAATCATTAAGCAAGCCTGGTGCAGTGGCTTCTAATCCCGGCACTCAGGGAGGCAAAGGCAGGTAGATCGCTGTGAGTTTGAGGCCAGCCTGCTCTACTGAGTGAGTCCAGGACAGCCAAAGCCACACAGAGAGACCCTGTCTCAGAAAAAAAAAAAAAAAACCAAAAATATTCATTGAGCAAGTACACTTGTTTTCTTACTATTTATTGCAGGCATTGTTCTAAGTTCCAGGAACCAGTGAATGGACCAGGAAGAAGCTGCCCCTGACATACAAAGAATCTGGGAGGAAACAAAAAAAACCTTTTGAAATTTCCTGAATACTAATAACAAAGAAAGGCATTTCGCTGTGCTGCGGTGCAATAGAAGATCCTTGCTATGGGAGTCAAGAAGTATTTCCTAGGAGTTAAAGTCCAGCTAAGCTGTAGGGAGGAGGGGGAGGGAGCCCAGAGAAGGGAACCTGAGGGGATGTGTCTCCAGTGGTCCAAGCAGAGGACACCTCAGGCCAGAAAATATCGACCAATTCTGAAGTAAGTGCCTCAGAAGAAGACATATACAGAGCTAACAAGAGACTCAGAGGAAAGGGAAACAAAAATGGAAATTCGGAGCAGCTCAAGTTTATGTGAAGTCTGTCTTTATAGGCCTGGGTTACCTCACTATTTTTTAGTTCTATCCATTTTTCCTGCAAATTTCATAATTTCATTTTCTTTATAGCTGAGTAAGATCCCACTGTCTACTATAATTTCATTACCTATTCATCAATTTATAGACACCAAGGCTCATTCCATTTCCTAGTGATTGTGACTAGAGCAACAAACACAGATATGTAAGTAACTCTGCCATGGTCTTGTCTCTTGGGACTATGCCCAGGAGTGGTAGGCTGGATCATGCAGCAGTTCTATTTGGCTTCTTGAGAAATCTCCACATTGATTTCTATAGTGGCTATGTCAGTTTAAATTTCCTCTAACTGTAAATAAGTCTTCCTTGTTTCTTCACATCTTTGCCAGTATTTGTTGTCATTTGTTTCCTCTTTAAAGATTTTGTTTTTGTTACGAGTATTTTGCCTGCATGTATACAAGTGTACCCCATGCACACAGTGCCCACACAGCTCAGATGGTATCATAGCCTCTGGAATGAGTTACAGACAGTGGGAGCTGCTCTGTGGGCGCTGGGAACTGAGCCAGGGTCCTCTGCAACAACAGCAATTCTCTTAGCTACTGAGCCATCTCCTAGCCACACTGACTGGCCATTATCTCAATCTCAGAGGATCTCAAAGTAGTTTTAATTCTCATTTCTTTGATGGTGAATGTAGTGGTTTGGATAGGTTTGACTCCCAAAGACTCATGTGTTTGAAAGCTTGTCTCATTGGAGTGGCACTATTAGGGGGTGTGGCCTTGGAGGAGGTGTGGATTTGAGGTCTCATATGCTCAGGCTACTCCCAGTGGGACATACAATCTCCTGCTGCTGCCTTTGGATCAAGATGTAGAACTCTCAGCTCTTCCTCAGCACCGTGTCTGCCTACATGCTACCATACTCCTTGCCAGGATGATAATGAACTAAACCTCTGAACTGCGAGCCAGATTCAATTAAATGTTTTTTGTTTGTCTGTTTGTTTGTTTTTGATGAGTTGCCATGGTCATGGTGGACCATCACAGAAATAAAATCCTAAATAAGACAATGAAGATTATTCTACTTTTTGAGAAATCTCTATTCTGTTACATAGCCATTGTTCTTTTTTAGTTTTTATTTTTGGAGACAGGGTTTCTCTGTGTAGCCTTAGCTATCCTGGTCTCATTTGTAGACCAAGCTGTTCTTGAACTCACCTGCCTGTGCTGGTATTATAGGTGTGTGCCAACACGCCCAGCTTGGGTTGTTTTCTTAATATTTAGATGCTTTTAGTTCTTTGTCTATAGCCTGTCAGATTTATAGGTGGCAAAGATTTTCTTCTATTCTGCTGCTGCCTCTTCACTTGATTAACAATTTCCTTGACTGGCAAGTTCCTTCCCTGGGCTGAATCTTTTTAATTTCATGAGGCTCCATTGTTGATAGCTGCCTTTATTTCCTGAACCATCAGAGTCCTGTTTGGAAAGTCCTTTCCTATGTCTATATCTTGACATGTACAGCCTAATGTTTCTCCTAGCAGTTTTAGAGTTTCTGGTCTTAAAATCCTTGATTCACTTGGATTTGTATTTTGTGAAGAGTAAGAAAAGGGGATCTAGTTTTATTCTTCTACATGTAGATATCCAGTTTTCTCAGCATCATTTGTTGAAGAGACTACTTTCTTTTTCTGTGTATTTTTGATGTTTGTCAAAAGCCAGGTGGCTTCAGTAGCATGGACTTATATCTGGTCCTCTGTCCTAGTCCTCTACTCTACATGCATGCTTTGTAATGGTGCTATACTAGTTTTATTGGTGTGGTTCTGCAGTATAATTTGTAATCAGGTATGATAATAACTTACAGCAGTGTTCTTTTTTGCTCAGGATTAGGTTGGCTACCCAGAGTCTTTTACGTTTCTTGTGAAATTTAATATTTTTTTCCTATTTCTATGAAGAATGCCACAGAAATTTTGATTGGGGTTACATTTAATAGATTCCTTTTGGAAGGATGACCATTTTGCAACACCAGTTCTACCAATCCATATACATAAAAGGTTCTAGTGACTTGTATTTTCACTATAGAGCTCTTTTACTTCTTGGGTAGGGTTGTTGTTTTTTTAAGCTGTTATGAATGGGATTGTTTCCAATTTCTTTCTTAGTGTGTTTGTCATTGATATATAGGAAATCTACTTATATTTGTATATTTATTTTATATCCTATAACTTTGCTGAAAATATTTTATCAGTTCTAGGAGTTTTCTATTGGGTTTTTTAGGGTCTCATATATAGAATCATCTGAAAAAATGGATAATTTGAGTTTCTCTTTCCCCATTTGTACTCCTTTTATTTCATACTTTTGCCTTACTACTCTTACTACTAAAAAGACTCTGAGTACTATATTGAATAGAAGTGGAGAGAGTGAAAACCTTGCCTTATTCCTGATTTTAGTATGACTGCTTCAAATACAAAATACTATTTCAGTGTTCCTATATTTGGGGGGATAATATGTGATCTAATTTAGAGAACTCAGTGGACTTCTGACACAAATATATGTCCTGTGGTGTTTTGAGATGTTTTTTGTTGTTTTGTTGTTTGAGGCAGGACTCACTGTATAGCCCTGCCTGTCCTAGAACTTACTATATAGACCAGGCTAGCCTCAAACTCACAAAGATCTGCCTGCCTCTGCCTTCCAAGTGCTGGGATGAAAGGCCTACACCACCATTCCTGTCCAGGGTTATTGCTTTGTTATTTTTGTTGACTTCGTAGATTGGTGTTTTCTTAATCCTCCTGTGCTTACAACTGCTTTAGCGGGGCTTATTTTTTTCAGTATTGCCTCTTGGCCTATCTCTATTTCTTTTCAGTACAAAGTATCATCTGTTGGGCTGCGTTGGTGGTCATAGATTCCTATAGCCTGATTTTTTACCATGTGAAGTCCCCCTCCACCACCACCCCCTTTTTCTGGGAGTGGCAGCCGGAATGAGAATGGCCCCAATGGGCCAATTGGATATATGTAAATGCTAGTTCCCTAGTTGATGGAACTGCTGGTGAAGAATTCGGAGGTTTCTGAAGCCCACAGCAGGCCCAGTCTCAATCTCTCTGCCTCCAACTTGCAGGGAAGGTGTAAGCTCTAAGCGACTGCCCCTGCACCAAGTCTGCATGCTGCCATGTCCCCATGGTCATGGACTTACCCTCTGACACTGTAAGCAAGCCCCCAATAAAAAAATTTCTTTTATAAATTGTCTTGGTCGTGGCATCTCATCATAGCCATAAAAAGTAGCTAAGACACTGGGTATATTGGTCTGTTTTAGTAGCTGTAGTCTTTAAGAACTTTAAGTGCATTTTTCTAAGCCCATTTGGCTTGTAAGATTTCTATTGCAAAATTGGCTTCTATTCTGATAGACTTGCTCTGGTCCTTTCAATATACTTTCTTTGTTCTGTATTAACAGTACTTTAGCTATGGTGTGGGTTGTTTCTTTTCTGGTCCTATCCATATCGTGTTTTGGGTGCCTCTTTGATCTGGCTAGGATCTCCTTTTCTAGGTTTGGGAATGTTTCTTTTTTTCCTCCGTGTGTGTGTGTGTGTGTGTGTGTGTGTGTGTGTGTGTGTGTGTGTGGTGTGGAGAGGGCGGTTGTATTCGGAGGCCAGAGATCGATATCAAGTATCTTCCTTAATTCTTCTCCACCTTATTCACTGGGCCCAGCTGTCTTATTTATGTGGATGCTGGAGTTTCAAACTTTTACCCTCAGGCTTGTATGGTAAAGTCTTTATCCATTGACCTATTTTCCCAGCCTGGGAAATTTTCTTCTATGATTTTATTAAAAACATTCCCTAAGCCCTTGGCATGAAATTTTTCTTCTTCTATGTCCATAATTATTAGATTTCATTTTTCATGGTGTCCCAAAGATCTTCCATGTTTCATTTATACTTTTAAAAAGTCTATCCTTGATCTCAACTGTGTGATCCAAATCCTCTACCTGGTCTTCCAGCCCTGATAGTCTATCCTCCACGATTCTTTCTGTTGATGAGGCTTTCCACTGAACTTTTTACTTGATTTACTGAATTTTCATTTCCATCATCATTTCAACCTTTCTCTTCAGTATTTTAGCTTTTTATCTTCATATCCTGTAATGAATTCCATATTTTATCAAGCTGTTTGTGTTCTCTTAGAATTTGTTCAGGAGTTTGTGTCTAAAAATTATTTGAATATAATGATAATCATTCATTTGTTTGGGCTTTTATCCAAGTCGCTGTTATTGGGGGTTACTTTGGGATTTTTAAAGGAGACATTTTATCTTGGTTTTTCATGTTTCCTGTGGTTTTGCATTAGGACTTGCCCATTTGGAGCAAGTTCGTTAATGGAGCAGGCAGAATTTGTTCTTATTTCAAGTCACTGGTTTTTCAGGAAGTGGAGCCATTTGCAGAGTTTGCGAGAGAATAGTTGTGGCAGGTTGAGATGCTTTCTTCCCCGTTGAACTGGTTCTCAGAGCACCAGGGGCTCTCCCCAGTTCTTCCCTAACAGCTGAGTATTGTCTGAAATTAGTCACTATGCAGCCTCAAATTCGTTATGAAACTAGAGAAGCAGTTGACACAAAACAATCACTCCTTTGTACAATTGCTTTAGGAAATAAAGAAACACTGATTGTACCGTGTTTGCTAAGTCCTTATGGATTTGAATGGAAAGAAATAGAAGAAAACATAGTGGGGCGAGTGGTCAGTACTAGGCTGCTAGGTCTGAAATAGAGGAAGGTAAGGTGATGTATAAAATGGGGACATGGTAGTCAAAAAAAGATGGGGGAAGGTATGTGGGAGTTTTCGTTAAAGGTAGACTGAGAAAAGGGGTTATAGAGCTACATTAACATAAAATAGTCTCATCAAATTTCTGTTGTTTCTTGTATAACAGCTAGAACCCTTACCTCATTTATTTTTACCCATTTTCTAAATCTGATCCGTGATATGCTATTTTGACCACATAATTACATCTTAAAATATATCGCTCTAGCTGGACAGGGTGGTACACGCCTGTAATCTCAACATCTGAGAAGTGGAGGCAAAACAGTCATGAGTTCAAAGCCAGACTCAGCTACGTAGGTTGGCAAGTTCAAGGCCAACCTGGGCTACATGAGCCCTTGTCTCAAAGATAAACAAACTTCACTCTACTTGCCCTATGGAACAGATCACAGGAAAGAAAGAATATAAATGGGAAATCTAATGAAGAGTCTATTCACAGTGTATGGATTTGGATGGTGATAGTAAAACTAGAAACAAATGAGCAGATTCAGCATGTGTTTTTGAATAGGAGTCACAGGATTTAATGCACAGGATTTGAAAGGGGTGGGGGGAATTTGGACATATGAGTGCAATGCTGGCGGAGGTCAGAAGTTAGTATCAGATCCCCTGGGCCATCCAAGTGGGTGGTAGGAACCAAACCCAGGTCCTCTTCAAGAGCAGTGTGTGCTCCTAACCACTGAGCCATCTCTCCAGCCCACATTACCTTTCTCTTCATACATGTATTTTCCTTGCATTGCTCTACTGTTCTCTGCAATTAAATACAGGCACTGCTTACACAGTATGTTGTGATTTGGATGTAATAATGAATACGAGTATAAAGTGACTGACTACTTTTGGGTACAGTTTGCATTTTATGAGGAGTTTTGAAAAACAGGGTCTCACTGTGTAGCCCAAGATAGCTGATACACACATCCTTCTGCCTCAGTCTCCCAAGTACTGGGATTATAGACATGTGCTACCACGCCTGGTTTTATATAAACCCGGGATGGGGGTGGGGTATATTGGTAGCAGTGCAAGCAGGTCTGTTGTTATGGTCCAAAGGAGGTTGTTGTACCTTGTGAAGAAAAGGGAACATCTAGGTACCAGCTGTCCTTAATTAAGCAGTAGTATATTCTGAGTTCTCTGACCCCATAAGCCAGGTTCCTTGCCAGCAATATCACCTAGCTGATGAGGCCATCTGCTGGTCTTAGAATGCTGTGGCTTTTCTGGCTAACTCAGCTAACCTGAGCTCCTGTTAGCCAGTCTGAAACTAAGTTGTGATTGCTGTGACAATGTGTTAATGCCTGACTGTATCAAAGAGAAACCCAGGGAAGCATAAGGAAACAAGGTCAGAGCTACTTCATAGCATGTTGCTGCCCTGTTTTCTGACAACAGAAACCAATAAAAAGGAATGAGGTCCCGTTGGAGGGTGTTTTCAAATGCTGATTCCAGTACCCAGAGATCTGGTTACAGCCCTGTGGTTGACATTGTCATTTTATTATTATTATTATTTTAGGTGTATGAGTGTTTTACCTTTGTGTGTGCCTGTGAACCGAATGTGCTTGAGGAGGTGGTGAGCCTCCATGTGGGTGCTGGGACTCAAATTTGGGTCCTTCACAGCAGCATCAATTGCTCTTAACCCTTGAGACAATTCTCCAGCCCCTGGCATTGTCATCATTATGAGGCATCTCCTGTCTTGGTATGTTGTAAACATTGTTCTCCATCACCTTCTGA
The DNA here is from genome assembly GCA_028658305.1 of Pachyuromys duprasi. NCBI lineage: Eukaryota > Metazoa > Chordata > Mammalia > Rodentia > Muridae > Pachyuromys > Pachyuromys duprasi. Next base: position 40,528,700 of record CM053743.1, read on the forward strand.
TTGGTTAATAAAGAGCTAAACAGCCAATAACTGGGCAGGAGAGTTAGGGTGGGACTTTCAATCACTGGGGGAGGATCTCAGGAGGATCTCCCAGAAAGAGGGAGTCACCATGAGGAAACAGATGGAGAGACCAGCCAGGACAAGACTAAAATGGCAGGAATTGGGGCCACACAGCTGGGAAGTATGCCAGGCCAGCATAGTCAGGTTAGAAAGGGTCAATATCTGCCCAGCTATAATGACTGAAGCTTTTAATAAATATTAGAGGTCTCCATGTCATAATGCAGAGCAAGGGCAGGCATAGCAAAAAAAAAACACACACACACACACACAAAAACCACCTTGTATTTTATAACACAGAGAGTATATACATTTAATTAATTGCTTTTGCTTTTCTCCATCTCGCATCGCATGGCTGTGACTGTCATGGGCCTCACTATGCCATACCTTTAGTCCTCCAAACTGTGGAAAGACATCCAGGGGTTAGGGCATGGGCCCTCGCATCTGAATCCCTGATTTTGAATTCTGGCTACTCCCCATTCTGTGTGGTATTAGGCAGATTCCTTAACCTGTCTCTTAGTTTTCCCATGTATAAAATTACAGGTCATTTCTAGTACCCAACTCATAAGGCTGTTATGTAAAGAACATTAAAAAAAGCAACGATTATTATTCTATTACCTGAATCTTCTGGTCTTGGCCTTCACTAGTTTAGATGAAACGACTTGAATTTTCTCCTTAAGTATAAAATTAAGTATACTGGCAACTCTCTCCACCTACTCTTCCCACAAGACTGCCGTTGCTACACTGTGGCATTAAAGTTCAATAATTAATATAACCTAACAAACCCTGTAATAACAAAAGCTATAACCGGCCCAGTGATACGGTTCAGTGGGTAGTTTGATCCCTAAATCCTGTGGAGGAAGAAGAGAAGTTGTCCTCTGACATTCACTCACATACATGCTGTGGCACACGAGTCCCTCGCCTTCTCATGCATGCATCACATACACACAATAATATTAAATAAAAACTTAAACCTATAACTAACAGCTTTTATTAGTACATTATTTTGCACCTTCAAAGCAAAAATATCAGGAAGTAGTTAATTTATAAGGAACAGAAGCTTATTTCCGCCTAGGAAGTCTGAGGATCACGGCTGTGGCAGAAAGGAAAAGTCTCAAAGTACAAATTCATTCATAACTTTTTTTTTTGGTAGTGCTGAGGATTGAACTCGGGACCTTCGGCATGCTAGGAGAGCACTTTAGAACTGAGCTACGTTCCAGCTTCTATAAGGCCTTCAGTGATTGCGTTTTCTAGCTGTGCCTGTGCAAGCCTGTAACCCCAGCATTTGGGAGATGGTGGCAGGGGGATCAGACATTCAGAGTCATTCTCTACCATGTACTCAGTTCCAAGCCATTCTAGGCTGCATGAGAACCCCTTTCAAAGGAGGGAAAATGGGGAGAGGAAGATGGCTGAGTGGGTAAACTGCATATTGTACAAACAGGAGGATGTAAGTTCAAACCCTCAGCACCTGCATAAAAAAGCCAGGTACAGCACTCCATGCCTGTAATTCTAATGCTCAGGAAGAAGAGGCAGGGAGAACACTGGCCTGCTGACCCAGTTACTTGTGAATCCATGAACTCCGGGTTCATTGAGATACCCGGTGTCTAAAAAGAAGGAAGGGGGTAATTGAAGAAGGCATCTAAAAATAACCGCTAACCTCCACAGGTACTAACACATATGCAAACACACATACACACCTCCAAAAGAAAAGGGGGAAATCAGTGAAAATAGAAATGACGGCATTGTTACAGCCAGCAGAGCAAAGCTGCTGCCCTCATGATTAATCCACCTCTCTCTCACTAGGGTCAACCTCCCAACACTGCCACAGGAGAAGTTTTCAACACCTGAATTTGCAGAACGCCATCAAGACATTCACACACAGTACCATTAACACAAGTAATATTTATCATGCACTGACCATTTACTGTGTGTTCAATTATAACTGCGCTATTAATGTGTTATCTTTTCTAACCATCCTTTGAGATAAGTACTTATTTATTACCCACATGGCAGTCTCCCATTGACTGTTGATATTTAGGAAAAAGAGGAAACTAAAACACATTAGTTTGTTCTTAACTAAACAGATTTTTTTTTTCAGTTTGGCAGAACAGTGAATTCTAGTATTAGTATTAGTGTTGGAATTTCTTCATTTGTTATATGTTAGGTTTTCTTTAAGCTGTCAATTAAGGGAACAAAATTAGCTGTTTCAAATTAAGTTTAGCTTTTGCATATACCAAAGCTTATTAGAAATTAGTAGTGATTTCCTACATGTTTGTACATTGGATCACACAATTCAACATCTTAAAACAATTTGATTTAAACTATTCAACAGAGTTTGCAAGGGAACCCAAGACACTTTTATCTTTTTCCATAAATGTTTGAGACATATGTATTTATAAATTAGACTACATAAAATTCTGTTAATCAAAAATGCTAACACTGGCTTCATATAAATGTCCTTTTTACCTGTTAAGAAGGTTCTCTGCTTCTTGAACTTCTGACAGGGACTCGATTTCAGTTTCAGAAAGGATACGGGGCTGAAATTTTCTATCTTGGAAATCGTACAGCATCACAACAATAAGGCCGGTCAAATGATCTGGCTACCAAGGGAAAACACACACAAAGAAAACTAAAGAAACAATATCCGAGGGCCTGAGCTATACCTCAGGAGTAGAATGCTTGCCTAGCACAAATGACCATGGGTTTGACTCTCCAAGGGCGAGGGTGAACGTGGATAATAGCAATATTTTGTATTCCGTTATTGTTCATAACAGAACAAGAACATGATCATTTTTACATAGTATGGTTAGATTTAGAAATGGCGAGGGTTTCAGGAGGGAAAAACAATCTAGTTTGAGAAGAAGAGCTTCTTGTAAAAGATGATTAGGGATATTGACAGCGAGGGCCAACATGCAAGAATTAGAAGTGGGAAAGAACATATGTTTTAAAGAGGTCTCAAGACAAGGCAAGCTATCATTTATAGCTAAGGGGCTTTGCATACTTTCTTAAAAGTAATAATGAGGCCGACTAATTCTAAAAGTTGTTTACTTACTATTGTGCTACTTGGGAAGATACCGCCGTCTATTAATATACTTTCCAAAATATCTTGATCTGCAGGACAAGGGAAAAGCCTATTACCCGAGATGCCAAATGTGAAAATAAAAAACTTTGAATTAAAAACACTTTAATTAATGCTGTAAAATTACTTTCATATCTAAAATGTACCTCAGCCCTCATAAAGACATAAATTACAACAGCAAAATGGAATATTCATGAATCCTGGTTGCTCACAGTTCAGGCTTTCTATAGACTCTTAGTCAAAGCATTATATGAATAATCAAAGCAATCATAAAGGCATTCTAACCTTTTTCTATGACCTTTGAGAGACATTAAGGACAGTGTAACTGATAATATTAAACAGCAAGACTGGAGAGATGACTCAGCATTTAAGAGCACTGGCTGCTCTTCCAGAGGTTGCTGGCTCAATTCTTGCCACCCGAACGGTGGTTCACAACTGGCTGCCGCTTTATTTCCAAGGGAATTTGGTGCCCTCTTCTGGCCTCTGGTGGCACTGCATGACCATGGTCCACAGTCATATATGCAGACAAACAAGCTCATCCATTAAAAAAAAACACCCCCCCCCTCCCCAACACACACAGAGGGGAGTTTCTTCTTTAAGTCTAAGATAACACTAAAGATGTTTCTCGGTGCACAGTAGGTCTTGGATTCTAGAAAAGCCATCACAAGTTGAAGATACTGTAAGAAAAGGAAGTGTATTTACTATACATCCTAGCTTAGCAACACAGTCCTCTTATGGTTTCATGGCTGACTGGGAGCCAGGCTCACTCCGGTGGCCTAGCAAGTGAAAGTGCCTGCCTATCACTCACTAGCCTGAGAAAAGACTTCCATTCAGAATCTGAAGTCTGGTTTCCATTGAATGCATGCTGATTTGTACCTTTGTCAAATGAAAGATCATGGAGCTGCATCATTGTAAGTCAGACATCATTTGTACTTACCTTGCAGGCTGCCCTTGTTGGAACCAGCATACTGTGAGAAGGCTTGCCTTGTGCCTGGCACTACCTAAGAATTTTTCTCACATTAAATCTTATTCACACAGAAAAAAAATAAAAATAAAAATAAAAACTGTTAAACAACTGTTCTTTTTTTCAGTGTTAGATATTGCGGATATGTTGTATTAATTATTAAGTATTATTAATATTTTGTTTTGTATTTTTGTTCTGCGCTTCTGAGTGAGGTTAGTTTAACAGACTTGCTGGTGTTAGTTATCAGGGTTATTTATTGCTAGCCTTATGAGTGGGAGGTATTTTATCTTCCTCTGTTATTTTAGGCAACTTTTATTAGGCACAATTTTACCTCAAGCATCTGGTAAAACTCACTAGTGAAGGCACAGATGGGATCTTTAGAGTCTCAGACCCCACTGAGAGGCTCTGCATAAGGGCAGCAGTCCAGAGAACAGAAGAAGTCCATAAGTGGGAAGCAGACAAGCATGTGCGCCCCTCCCCTAGGCTCATAAGTATTTTTAATACAATGAAGCTATAAACATCATACATGTTTCACTTAGGCAAACAGAAAGTAAGGACTAGCTTTAATTTATTCACGAAAAAACTATTATTTATAATGTAGTGAATTTCAATCTTTATTTGGAAAATAAGAAAAATCAAAGAAGAATAATTTTGAAGCAGAGACTATAATACTCATAGGAAATCTTTTGGGAAACATTATATATATATATATGTATGTATGTATGTATATGTATGTATGTTACCAGCTTTGGATACAAAGTAATATTCTCATTTCCTTTATAAGGAAAGTGAAGTTCAGAATTTTAAATCCTTAGTACTTGCAAACCAATTCCTATCAAATTTGTAATCTCCCAGTATAATTTTTTTTTGTCCCAGGAAATGTAATTTCCATAACGAGGAAGGGCTTCTAACATGGGAGACGTGTAGGCTATGAAACATTGACCATTGGAGTCACTTTAAGATCACAGGGGCAAGAATGGAGGAAAACACACTGTGATTTTTGCCAGCATTACGCTTATTTCCTAGAACTTGCACAAACAATCGCCTGTGCTTGCCTTTGGTATTGTGCAGAAGGCATCAACTTTACGTAGCTAAATTTATGTAACAGTCTCACTTTGAAATGTCAATTTAAATAATGGCTATGGTTTATTCAGTCTATTCTGTTTGGGCAGGGGAAGAAAACTTGGCACCCATATGGATAAATTAAAAATCGACCTACAAAGAAACTCGCCACACCCTTTTGACATCTCTCTTCTTAGCAAGCAATTATCCGGTTATGTCCTACCTACAGTTAGCCCTACACTCCAAAGCTAACACTCAACTACCACAGACGCGGCTCTGGAAATTTGAGTCTACCGCTTTGGAGGCAAATTGGAAAGGAGAATGCTACTTGAAATTGGCACCCCAAATTAATGCTATTGGCTAAGAATTGGATAATCTCGGTTGGGGTGACTATCCTTTCCTTCTCTATCTCTTTCTCTCCCCAGTCTCTCTTATGCTTACGATGCCTCCTGAACTTAAAATACAGCATGAAAACACACAAGGATGTAATGTGTGGGGGTTGGGTGGTTAAAGCATGGATTCTATTCTTCCCATTAATGGGATTCCCCCTCCCTGCTCTTGATGATGTTTGTTCTTTCTTTTTCTTTTTGGGAAGGGCCTGGCTATAAAGCCCATCCTGGCTTAGAACTCCAAATCCTCCAACTCAGCAGCGGGGATCATGGGCCCCTACAACCATGCTGGCTCCTGTTCACTTTAATGGCTGCTTTACCCCTCTCTAAGGACAAGTGCAGGAAAAACGGCTAGTTTCGCTAGGAATCCTTCCTTTTCAGACTGGGAATATTGACCAGAGAAATTGCGCCCTCCTCTTCTCCGCCCTTCTCTCTTTTGGTTCCCAGGGTGGCCTTGGGACTGAGCGTAAGCCACCATGCCTGGCTTTGCTATTTTCTTTTAGCGCTGACCTTCAAGACTGGTATTACTCACACTTCAGGGCACTGAAAGCCAATTCATAGGACAAATGCCGAAATGATTCATCCTCAAGCTTGGACCGAACCTCCAGAGGTTCATTCCCATACTTTACTATGGCTTTGTCTGGCGACTTTTCGATTCGGATACTCTGAAAAATGTTCGCAGCCATAATGTACACTAAGTCCGGATAGCCGGGTTTTTCTTGGATAACAGGTGAAGATCTTCTCTTGGGTGCTACATCCTCTGGCATCTCCAGGGAAGCGAGTTGGGAGATCTCTTCCACATCTTCCTGCTCAAAATACTCCAGTTCACTTTTTTGGTCCAGCATGTTTGTCCCTGATGTTACAAACTCAAGTTTCAAGGACAATTCAGGTGGTCCAGGAGTTTGCTACCCTTGAAGTCTTAAGCATCGTCTCTGCGAAAAGAAAAGGTTATCTTGGTAAATCAGTTTCTGCAGCATCTCTCTTGGTGGCCCCTTTGGCATGTACTAACCCATCGGAACATCCCATACTTCCAATTGCAGGGAGAACTTGCACTCAAGGATGGGAGGGCTGGAGAACTGTCTCCGGCGTGAAGAGCAAATTTTGCCACAGCCCCTTATGGATAGACCCCCACAAGTGTGCTAAGGTCTCCATGGCCTCGCATCCTCAGCATCCAAGGGAGTACGCGCCTTATCACCTTCTCCGTGAATCCGCCCTTATCTGGGGGGGATGGGATGTTTCCCGGGGCTCTGAGGCTGAAGACGCGGAGCGGCTGCACTTGGGGCGCTGGAGGCGGTAACAGGCCCTCGGGAGCCCCGGGAGGTGGCGGCCGGCGGAGGCCGTTTGGTTCAAGTGCAGCCACACCACCCGCCGGGTTCGGGCAGGGGGACACGCTCCGAGCCCGTGCCACGTTGTCAGCTACGCTCGGGATCACACCCTTGCTGAGGTCCCTAAAAGATAGGCGAGCTCTGGGTCCTTGAGGGGACACTTCTCGTGTCCTGCACGAGCTCAGGTGCGGCCCTCTTAGGGGTTCGGCAGCAGAGAGCGAGAACTGGATCCTGGCCTCTGCTCCCAGAGGCGTTGGCGGCACGGAAGGGCCCAGATCTCCATGGCAACCCAGACTTCCCCAACAGGATTTGGCCTAGGTGACTCTCACCAGTTTCTTGGACTCTCGAGGGCGGTGCCAACCATCCACCCCTCTTGGAAGTTCAAGCTAGGGTTCCTGGGCACTCTGCCTTGGTCTCCTTCACAACACTTAGAGATACTTTGAAGTAGGTGGTGTCGTTCAGGTGACTTAACTCTCTGTCACCTGAAGCCCTGATTGAGATGCCTGGATTCATCATCAGGGATCCCGAATCTGGGCACGAGACTCAAGGTTTGTTTGTTTGTTTGTTTGTTTTTCCTGTAACTCTTCTAATCCCTGTGCAACTGACCTAAAGACCACAGCATGAAAGACTCTAGTATAGTTATTCCACCTAGAAAAGTCAAAGGACTTTTCTCTTCCTTCTATAAAATATATTGGTGATCCCTCCTGCTCTATGTGCCAGTAACAATAGGATATTTGAATCTCCCATCCTGCTGTGCACCTGCCCTTCAATATCTTACCTACAAAACCTGTGAGAAGGGTCAGGTTTTCTGGGAGGTGGCTCCTCTCTCTTGAGTTGTTTGGCATCTTTAAGCTTGCCCTACACTGTGTGTGTGTGTGTGTGTGTTATTGCTTCCCGTTGTGGTTTCCCCTTCTTCTCCTTCCCCTCCCCTTCCTCTCTCTTCCTTCTGCCCCCACTCCCTCAACTCCAAACTCAGATCCTGATTCTTCAGCCTCAACCTGGAGTCAAAGGCCTGCACTTCCATGAGGATTCTCTTTGCCCTGAAAAATCTCTCCTTTTGCCTACCGGAAAAACTCCCACAAAATCTTTGAAACTCAGCCTTTTCTGACATTTGCCTTTGTTGGAATGTAAATTTAGTTGCTGAGACAAAGATCCAAAATAACAGTAGACTTAAACACAAGGGAAGTTTTTCACTCAAGATCCTGTTGGCTCCGGCTTGGTAGTAGTGGCCTTTAATCCCAGCACTTGGGAGGCAGAGGCAGGCAGATCTCTATGAGCCTATCCTGCTTTACATCGGGAGTTCCAGGCCAGCCCAGACTACATGGTGAGAGCCTGTCTTAATCCTCCTCCTCTTCCCCCCACCCCCATCTTGTTGGTCTAATGACTCTGCTGCACAAAGTTATCCTGGACCCAGGCTCCTCCTAGGGGTCTCATGCAAGGAATGTGCCTTTGTCAAGTAGTGTGAGATGTCTGTCCATTTGCAAATAGTATTAAGGGGGAAAGGGGAGAAGGAAGGCATGCCCATGCCTTTCAAGGACAGGACTAGAAAGATACACACATCACCTTTGCTCAATTTCCATTCCAGAGTTAGTCACAGAGCCTGCTTAGTAACGAAGGTGAGAAATGTGGTCAACTAAAACTCAAGAGAACTATTCCTGTAAGAGAAGAAGAGAATTGATAATGACAGGAAAGTATTTTTTTGTTACATACAAACCTTTCATCCCTGACTTGAATAAGAATATATTAAATCTTACTTTGTACAGCACTGAAAACAAAAAGTAAATACATAGACATAACTAGGGACCTGCCTTCAAGGAAATGACAGGGGGATACATATTGGGACACCCTTCAATTTTTATTGTAAACATTTGTGCACATACCTATATTGACCTTATTTCCTCTTTCTAAATACAAAGCACACACTCTAAAATAGTTTTGTGCTATATCTATTTTCATTTTATTACACATTTTTTCTAATATGCTAGCAAAATGCTCCAGTCACAGAGATTACAAATATGGAAGGTATCTTGGGGGGTCATGGGGTATTTTATTGTGTACTACACAGTACACAGTATAATCTGTAGGGAATGTGAGGCAATAGACGGCTATAAACTTTTAAGTATTATCTTTCAGAATATATATTTTTATTATTACAATTTATTCACTTTGTATCCCAACTGTAGCCCCCTCCCTCAGCTCAGCCTCCAAGTGGGTTCCCTAGTAATGGGAACAGGGACTGTCTCTGACATGAACTCAGTGGATGGCTCTCTGATCACCTCCCCCCTGATGTGGGGGGGCAGCCTTACCAGGCCACAGAGGAAGACAATGCAGCCAGTTGTGATGAGACCTGATAGGCTAGGGTCAGAGGAAAGGAGAGGAGGACCTCCCCTATCAGAATATAATTTGAGGAACTTCTTTTTTTATTCAGTAGTTCAATGTGTGACACTTTGCTATACTGAAAGTGAGACTGACTAAGAAAAGCTATGCTCCCTGAGCGGAACTTAGGCAAGTAGCTGTGTTAGTAAAGTCATGGTTACTAGTTATTTTGATCATGTGTGCAAATGGTAATAATCCTGCTTCCTTAGCTCTTGAGGTTTATGGCCTCGTTGTGGACTTGCTGTATTGGAAGTGAAGGCTACAGAAAAACATATTCAGTTTCAGTGTACAGTACAAACAAGTAACCATAGCGATAAGTCTATGGATTCAGTTGTTGTAAAAGTTGGATAATAAAAATAAGCAGTCTTTGTCTAAGTCACACTCTGTAACCTGATCAGAACATTAGGGTGGAGACGGTATAGAATTCAAAGTTAGATACCTGGGGCTTTCTGTCTGCCAAAGGAACTTAAAGAATGGTTTCCCTTGGAGGTAGAGTATTTGAAATATTTATAAATGAACATTTCTTACATTTGATTTAGAATACCAGTATAATTTAGCTATGTAATATTTGCATACTTGCTTAAGTTTAACCTGTACATAGAAAAAACTATACCCAGTAGCTGGAGAGATGGCTCAGCAGTTAAGGGCACTGGTCTTCCAGAGGACCCAAGTTCAATTCCCAGCACCCACATGGCAGATCACAACTGTCTGTAACTCCAGTTCCAGGGGATCCGACACCCTTACACAGATATGCTTACAGCAAAACACAGATGCACATAAGATATATAAATCTAAAACAAACAAACAAAAAAACTATGTCCAGTTCCACTAATGCTTATTATAGAAATGAAGAAAAAAAAAGATGCAAAGGGTTTAGATGGGGAATTTTTAGCATTGGGCCTCAATTTACTATTAATGTTTGAAGGTAGTAGTATGGTGTTTTTTCCCAATATAATATTTTATTATTTGGGAATTTCACATAATGCACCCTGATCACATTCATTTGCCAGTCCTCCCAGGTCTGCCCCTCCAACCTTTATGACCTCTTCCCCCTATAGGAAGAGGGAGAAGAGGCTGGAAAGATGGCTCAGAAGTTAAGAGCACTGGCTATTCTTCCAAAGGTCCTGAGTTCAATTGCAACCACAGAGCGGCTCATAACCATCCATAATGAGATCTGGTGCCCTCTTCTGGCATGCAGGTGTACGTTATTGTATGCCTAACAAATAAATAAATCTTTTTTTAAAATGGAGGCAGAGGAGATAAGTCAAATTTGTGTTGCCCATATTTTCACTGGAACATGGTCACATTCCCAGTGGCCAGCCGCTTAAAAAAAAAACCTGATTTCTTCCCCACAGGAACCCTGCCAGAAGCCACCGATTGTGGAGGGTTACACTTCAGCAACCTTATCACAATTTTTAAGAGTTCTCTTTGAAGGCTTTCCTGTCTAGGCAGTTACTTTTGTGAAGGGAGGGTGGGAGTGGATGTAGGGGTTGTCACAGAAGCCTTTTATGTCTCTTGTCATCTACGAGTCTGCAGTCATTGACACCACTGCCAAGCACTATTGGTGGGTTTTTTTGTTTTGTTTTGTTTTGTTTTTGTTTGTTTGTTTGTTTGTTTGTTTTTTGCTTTTGTTTTGGGACAGGGTCTTACTATGTCGTTTCAGCTGGGCTAGATGGAACTCACAGCAGTCCACCTGACTCTGCTTCCTGAGTGCTGAGGATAAAGGTTTGTGCGCTTCACCCAGCACGGGGTTGATTTTTCATTACAACACTTTTGGTTCTCACTTTTTTTCCCCACATGTCCAGCAGATTATTTTTAAAGGCATGGATTAAGAGGAAGACGTACCACAGAGCACAGAAGTATACAGGAAATACCAATAAATTGTGTGATTATGTTACGGCCAGAACAAACTAGTACAGCGAATGCACTGTACAAAGCCCAACAGATTCAGAATGAGGTGTTCCTTTAGTGAGGCTAACCATGGCAAGTCTAAAAGCTCTACTGAATCCTTTCACTGGGGGCACTGGTTGGGCATGGTTTACTCTTATTCTTCCCTTTCTTCCCTTTTGAGACAGGGTTTGATGTAGCCTAGGCCGGCCTTGATCTTGTTGTGTTGCTGAGAATGATCTTGAATTTTGACTCCTCCTAGGTTCATCCTCCCAAATGCTGGGATTGCAGGTGCGTCACCATTCCCCATTGATATAAGGTCGAGTACTGAACCCAGGGCTTCATGCATGCTAGACAAAACATTCTATCACCCGAGCTGTATCTCCTGGGTATATTTTTTGGTTTAAATAAAATCAAAATATTCTGGCACTTACATTTTATTCAGTTTATGGAAAAGGTAAGATATGATATTAATGAATATCCTTGCCCTAATATTCAGCATGTATAATCTAATGGATATAGGATTCCCTTGAAAAATGTTGTATCTTATCATACATTGTTTTGGCATTTAAATACTTTCATAACTACAGAAAGCAAGTAAGAAAAATGAAGTTATTTACGTTTCACTTGGATCTTAAGGTTAAGTGGCTGAATAAAAAAGATGTGATACAGAAAATGAAAACAAAAACAAAACGAAGATGTGATGCTCCCCCACATACACACACCGAAATGTGATCAGACCATATGAAACCCTTTCTCATGTACCAAAATGGACAGAACCATATATTAAGCTAAATGAGCCAAGCACAGAAAAACAAATACTGAATATTCTCTTTCATATTTGCAAGCTGAAAAAAAAAAGTTAATTTCTACTAGAGCAGAACCGTGATCACTAGAGGCTGAGAAGGCTTCAATAAAGAAGGAGTAGAGAGAAGTCATATGACAGGCACTAGAGGACAGTGAAGCAGGCAGGATGCATCTGCGGTTCTCCAGCACAGTGGGGTGACTGTGCTGTGTAACACCCTATTGTGTATTTGAGAACGAGAAGGGAGGCTAAGGCTCCAAAAGCAGATGATTAAAAAAAAACCCAAAACCCAGAAATCCTAATTACCCCGATTTGGTCATTACACATTATGTACACATACTGAAACATCAGGGAAAACATTAGGATGGGAAAGGTTCCAGAGAGAGTAGACCGAGAGAGGGGGTACGGAGGCTGCGCAGGATCAAAATACGTTATACAAACAGAAAACCATAGCACATTGTGCTCCATAAACACAAAACAATACCACGTTGTGTCATTCCAGCATGTTAGTGAGAACAAAAGGTGAAAGATCACAAAGGATGGTATGAAATGGTGGAAAGGCATAGTTAACATTTTTACATAACTAAATAGAAAATTTCTATTCCTCCACCTCATGAAAAACTGATTAATCCAAACTAAACATCAAAAACAATAAGATTTGTTACTAAGGCCAAACTCATGTTTGTTATAAACTGGGTTCAGGGAGCCATCTGCTGGCAAATAGGTGTCTTTGGTTTTTCTTTTTATTTATTTATTTTTTTTAATGGACTTCTTGGATTTTCAGAAAACTGCCCAGCTGCCCAATTAAATATAGGATACATAATTTCTCCATATTTAAATACACTAAGACACTAAGATAGTACAATATTTGCTGCATATGCCTTTACCACCTTGTTTTAAACACTTGTAAGTGACTCTGAAAAAGTTTTCTTGAACTCCAAGCAACACAATTATTAGTTTTTATGACAAAGTCTCTCTGTGTGGTTCTGGATATAAACAGCACAGTTATTTAGGCTTGCTAAATCTCCTTAGGTCCATTCCCAGCACTTCAACATGAAACATTGCTCTGTTCTATCTCGAATCTGACTGCTTGCCTGGACTTTCTGTTGCTGCTGCTGCTGTTGGGATATGGGCTTTTGTTTTGTTTTGTTTTGTTCTGGGGACGCAGTCTGGCTTTTTAGTTCAGGCTGGCCTTGAACTCCAGATCCTTTTGTCTCAGCCTCTCCATCACTGGAATTACAGATGTTCTCATTTGAATTCTTTCTAGTGTATGAACTTTATTTTTTCCCATTGCAGAGTCACCTTTAAGCAATTTGCGTCTATTACTTTGGGTGACTGAAAAGGCCAAAAGAAAATGCCTTGTGGTCTCTGCAGTTCCTTAGCTGAAGATTCTTGACCTTTCCACATTTGCACATTCCTCCTTCAACGCTAGAGGTCAGACCTGGGGCTCTGCTCACGCTAAGCGCATGCTCACACTCACAGCCCTGACCTTTACCAATACTAAAATGCAAGAGTATATGGGCTGAAAGGTCACCCAGCTCTATCCTTCAGGTACCTGCAAATTCCTGTGTGTAGAAGAAGAAGAAGAAGGAGGAGGAGGAGGAGGAGGAGGAGGAGGAGGAGAAGAAGAAGAAGAAGAAGAAAAAAGCAAGCAAACAAAACGCTTTGAGAGCCTGACTTACCGTGAGGAAGCACATTAATGGAAGCGGAGGCTGAGGTAGAGTAGATGGCAGGTCTCAGCGCCTCAGTGTCATTTTTGTTTCTAATTCTGCATTAGAGGTCAGAGTACGTTTTAAGTAATCTAAAAAAAAAAAAATCCTAATCATGTTCATAAGAAAAATTAGACATACGAGGGGACAACAGCCTCTATTCAAAGGCCCCCAGGGCAAAATGTATAGTTGAACAGAGCAGGTACGCATGCCTCCTGGTGGAGAATGTGACTGCTCAGTAGAAGATGGGAAGGACCTGCATCTGGATTCAGGCTAGGGGCTTGTCCAAAGACATGCGGGTCTGCTGTGGATTAAATGTGCTCAAAACTAGGACCATGTCTCATTATTATATCAAGGAAGGCTAGGGTGAGGCTGAAATTCTGAAGGGAGAGAATCAGCAGAGACTCTAATGGCTCAGAGTGGATTTAGCTGGAACCATACAGTGCTGCACGGGATGTGACCTTGTGTGAGCTTAGATGACACTGTGAAATGGTCTGTTTGCCTGTTTGCTTGCTCTTTCACCGCCTTGCGACTTCTCTGTGACCTTGACTGGTATCCGAATTCTGTGAGATTATGTTCAACAGCAGATTTATGGCTGTGAGTACCAAGCCAACTCCTGAGCACCCTCTTGGGTTAGCTGTACATTTAAAGGCCAGACTCTGTATCAAGGCCTGCCAGACTCTTCCTTAGAAAGCCACTCTTTGGCTTTTAGTGGAGTCTACTCGATAGATCCAGATTATAACTGAATGTTTGATGATATTCTGTTTTGTTTTGTTTTTTATGGCAGAGGTCTTAGAGGACAGAGAACATAGCTCACTTTATATCCCCGTTACTGAGAAATAGGTACGCAGGATTACTGAGACAAGCTATGTCCTCTGAAGCCCGCCGCTGTAATTCTGCTTTTCATTTCTCTGTGTTCTAACTGCTGCATAAAAGCCATTCTAAAGGGAAATTTTACTTGGTGTTCTGGTTTTCCTTGGGCTGGCAAGATGGCTCAGTGGGTAAAGGTTCCTGCCACCAAGAACGACCACCTGAGTTTGATCTCTGGTACCCACAGGAACTGACTCAGATAAGTTGTCTAACTTCCACATTCATGCTGTGGTGTGGGCACACACACACTCATACACACACACATAAGTAAATGTAATAACATTAGAGCTTCATGTACAAATGCATAGTATCTCTTATGCACACCTTTTGAAAACTGTGTTCCACTGTGTATGCACAGATGCCAGAGCACAAGCTGCAGGACTCAGTTCTCCCCTCATTTTTTATGTGGGTTCCAGGAAGTAAACTCAGGTCACCAGGCCTAGGAAACAAACACCCTTACCCACAGAGCCTTCTCACCAGACCCTTAAAATCTTAATAATTTACATTTTTCCTGTACACAGAATCGCCTACCCCTGGCTCTGGGCTAACCCTACAATCTCCTCTGTTTTCTCTCCTCTGCCCAGGCAGTTCCACACAGTACACTCGGAAGGACTTGCCCCGTGGTCTCCGGGAGGGTGGGGTTACTTACTGCTTCAGAAGCTTTTCTTTCCTTTTTTTCTTTCTTTTTTTCCTGGTTCTGTTTTCTCTCAAAACAATTTGGAATAGATGAAAATGGATTTGTGCTTTCTTTAATAGTAGTTTGGAGTTTCTGGGTCAGTATTTCCAGAGGAGAAAAGATTCTGGGAAAAATCTGCCCCCCTTCCCAAAAGATTTATAAGGGATGTGAAATTGTCAGAATTAAAAAAGTCAAGGGCTAGTGAGATGGCTCAACATGTAGAAAGGTACATAATGCCAACCATACTTGCTGGCCCTGAGTCCACTCCCTGGGGTCCACAGAGTAGAAGGAAAGAACAATTCCAGTCAGTCATCCTATGAGCTCCGCATGTGCTAGGTCATACACATGCGTGTGCAAGCGTGCATGCTCATAAACAAATCAATGACAATTTAAAACGCAATATGAACTGCTTACTACACATCTTAACCTTGGGAAAAAGATAAAGGGAAAGTTATGAATATTAGAAAGAATAAATCTGCTGGTGTTTCTAATGTTTTATCACATTTTATTAATTTTATAACCATATTAAGGTTCATTAAACCTCTCTCCTTTGTGAAAGAAGGTGATAAGCATTCTGCTAGCTCACCTACTGAGGTCAGCATTACGCTCGGCTCCATGGGGCTAATAGAAGATTTAAATGACAAATTTCAGTTGTGATCTGGCTGAGGAAGCAAGGCTAACACAGCCAGAATCAGCTAGGGAGCAACTAGCCAACTATTTCAGAAGCAGATAATATGCCCAGACCCAGAGAATTGCATTCCTTTGATATTCACTTAGCCTAAAGTCCTCTCTTTGTGAGTCTTTGCTTACAAAAGTCAGTGTGATGAAGTTCCACAGAGGGGCAAACATCATCTACTCAATGGGTACCCACTGTGAACAGGCATCTAAATTCGAATCATTTAAGCCATTACAAAAAAATGAAAATAAAGTTCAGCAATGTGTGGAGTGCATTCTGGGAAGGAAATTACAGGAAGGGATTTCACTAATCTACTAAGCCAGTAAGCAGCTCCTTCTCACTATTGAACTTCCCTAGCTCTGTCTATTCTGTGATAATCACATTAACAACTGGGAAGGAAAACCAGGGCATTGGGGATTTTTGGTTAAAAGACACCACGAGTGCTTCTTGATAGGCTCACAGAAGCACATTTTTATATCTGATATTTGATAATTTTTACTATTAAGACATCCAAAAGGACTGACGTGGATGTTTAAAACAGATTTATTGCTATTTTTCAGTGGAGCAGATATCATGAGATTAGCTACTGTTTAGCCTCATCATTAATTACTTCCTCAGGAAAAACAAAACAAAACTGTAGATTCAGCCAAGCGTGGTGGTGCAGGCCTATAATCCCAGCATTCAGGGAGACAGAGGCAGGCAGCTCTCTGTGAGTTTGAGACCAGCCTGGGTTACAAAGTGAATCTAGGACTGCAGAGGCTACACAGAGAAACCCTGTCTTGAAGAAAAAGAAAAAGAAAAAAAAAACTTTGTGGATTTTAGGTGCTATCCTCAGAGGCCAACATGCCATCACTGTTAGCTGCGTGACTCCGGGAAAGCCTTTTATTCTCTGCTTTAGATTCCTCATCCATTTCAAGCTGAATTTAGAGGCTTTGCTTAGTACAATAGCAAAGAACATTTTCTGCCTTGCTGAGTTATCTGTTCTGGGTTTTAAGTAAAGTAACAAAGCTCCCTTTGCATTGTATAATATAATAGTCTCCCATCGGCATTAAATACAGTGTTTGAGGAAAAGAGTAATTGTTCGGCCTTTTTTCCCAGCTAAAATTCACAAAACAAACATCAAGTTTCGGCAATCCTGTCAGATAATGACAATTATTCTTATTCTACTACTTTTATCACATATTTCTGAACGGGCCATTTTAAATGTTAGATAAAAAACAGATTTCGTGTAGAGACAATGTGATACTGCAAGACATGTTCTTGAATACTGTTTGGCGATGATCCCAGTTCCTTGAGATCAGAGTGGAAGAAACTCAGGTTTGGAAAACAGGGAAGGTTTGGGGGCTAAAAGGCAAAGATTTGAAGAACCAGTCATAGCAGCCATGGAAGGTTCTTCAAGATGAACCTAGAAGCTTTGCTTATTGCGATAGAAAGAAACATTCATTTAATTGGAAATGCTAAGAATTAGCCAGAAAAATAAACAAGAAACTGAGAAATGTAAAATTTCACATGAAAGTCAAATTATATACAGTTGATTTATTAAAAGCTGCAGTCCAACTTAGGCCCAGAGCCCTTGTGTGGAGGAGGTATCCTTTCAAAGTTAAGGAAAATCAGTATAAGAGGGTCTGAAAATTTTTCATAAGTTACTCTGCATTCTTGTTTTAAAAGTTAGTAGTAGTGGAATTACTTACCATTTCCTTGCTGAAGGAAATCTCAGTAAGGAATTACTTTCCAGGGTGAGGTAAATCCCATAACGACAGAAAGTAAACTACAAGTCGTCAAGGACTAGTGAGAGGCTAGTGAAAGGGTGTGATTACTAATAACCAATAGATACGGGATTTGCTGATTTACGTCATGGGGATGGGATGGTGGAGCAAATAGACTCGGCCCCTGGATTCAGGGAGATTAGTGTCTGTGAGGTATGCAGACAGGGACAACCATTGTTCTAGTCCAGCTTGTTCCATGTGATGGGTGAAAAAGAAGGAGCTAGGTCTGCAACATTTTCAAAGAGAATGACTTTTAAGAACGAGTAAGTCAGTTGGAGAAAGGGGACCAGAGAGGAGCAGGAAACCCATTATGGTGCTCCTGGCAAGGTAAACAGTGGGTTCAGTGGCCCTGAAATGAAACAGCCCACGTTATATTTAGAATTCGGGGCATGGGGGTGCGGACCGAGAAGGTGAGATGAGGAGTCAGATGACTCCTGTGACAGTGGGAACTGTGCAGAGGGTTTCAGGAGGCGAGTGACATGATCTGATTTGAGTTCTGCAGAACAGGGACTGGATTAGAATGAAGGAAGTCCAGGGGCAGGGAAGACAGGAGACAAGGGAAGGGGATCTTGGTGGCGCTGCGTGCCTTATTCAGGGTGGTGTCACTGAAGCAGGTAGACCGGGGAACAGATGTGTCAAAAGCTGAATCCGCAGGACCCAGAAAGAAGCTGGAGTAAGAAGCCTGGGATTATTACACATTTCTTCCAGGAGCTACGTGGGTCGTTCATTATCTTGGAGAGGAGGTCCTGGAGATTTCGGTTGTAGACATATTAGGCTTGTAGTGCCTCTGGCAACATCTAATCGGATATGGCAATGAGGCCATGAGTAGTCCATGTCTACAGCACAGAAGCTCGACCTGGAGCCACAGACACATGAGTCACTGCTTATAGTGTGGATCTGAAGTGTTCTTCAAAGCCCATGTGTTAAGAGTTTAGTCCTTTGGGGCTGGACAGATGGCTCAATGGTTAAGAGCACTGGCTGCTCTTCCAGAGGTCCTGAGTTGAATTCCCAGCACCCATGTGGTGGCTCACAACCATCTGTAATGGGATCTGACTCTCCTTCTGGTGTACATGAAGCAGAGCACTCCTATACATAAAATACATGAAGAAATAAATCTTTAAAAAAAGAGAGAGAATTTAGTCCTCAGCCCATGGTGATATTGAGAAATAGCAGAACCTTTTAGCAGTAGGACTTAGCCAGGTATGGTGGCACATGCCTGTAATTCCAGCACTCAGGGAGGCAGAGCCAGGCAGATCTCTGTGAGTTCAAGGCCAGCCTGGTCTACAAAAGCCAGTCCAGGACAGCCTAGGCTACACAGAGAAACCCTGTCTCAAAACAAACAAAGACAAAAACCAAAACAAAACAACCGGGATTGAGTCAGAGGGAGTTAGGTCTCACACTGTGGACACCCTCCAAAAGAAACTATTGTGATGTTGGCCCATTCTTTGCTTTCCAGCTACCTCGAAGTGAGCGGGTATCCTTCTCTATGAACCTGCATCATAATACACTGGGGCATCACAGGCCAAGAGACCAGGACCATGAACTTGAGCTCATGAATCCCTGAGCCTGCATAAAAATTCGCTTCTTTAGAGCCTTGTGGGTTTTGCCTCTGACTAATGTAATTTGGTGCCATGCTCTGGGAATTCCAGGTACAGACCTGGTACCAATGTCCATCATTCTGGTCAGTATTTAATAAAGCTCACTTCAAACTTGGAAAAAAAATGTGCTTCTTTAAAGTTGATGTAGATGGTGGTACAGTGACGGGAAGCTGAACGGACACTGAAGCGGTAGTTGTAAGATCTTGGGGAATGAGAAGAAAAGAAATCACAGGGGAGAACCATGAGGAACTGCATAAGGCTAGAAACTGATAGGAGAAAGGAGCCCAAGAAGTAGACAGAGGTGCAGCCAAGAGGGAAAAGGAGAAGCGTGGGGTCATTGTGTCACGGAGACCAAGAGAGGAAGAAGTGGTGAAAGATGTTCAGGCCTGAAGGGAGGTCAGTGGGACAGAGACAAAATTTCTTTTGAAATTCTTAGTAATAGGGGAATTTCTGGCAACTCGAAGACTTCAGTGGAAATCTAAATTTCAACAGGTAGATGAGAGATATGAAAGAATTGTTTTAAGAAATAGGTCTGTGGCATCGCCAGAGAGAACTGTCCAATCAAATAAAATTTTCTTAAACAAAAAAGATGGAACAGGGTCAACTAAGCGAAAATGGTCAAAGGCTGTCGGCAAACAAAGGAGAAGACGCTGAAAAGGAAGGAGAGAGAGTTGTGACTGACAGAATAATATGCTGTATGAGGTCAGGGTGGGACGGGCACATGGGCTTTAATAAGAAAACGGGAAGGGAAGCACGTTAGTTTCGGTCACTGTGATAAGACATTATGGCCGCAGCTAACTCACGGAAGAAAGAATCGACTTGGCTTACAGTTGGAGGGCGCATCCATAACTGTGGGGAAGCGTAGCCAAAGGCTGCTAGGCAAGAAGCTGTGAGGTCCTATCTTTAAACACACGCAGGGGGGCTAGAGAAATGGCTCTGTGGTTAAGGGCACTGGCCGCTCTTCCAAAGGACCTGGGTTCAGTTCCCAGCACCCACATGGCAGCTCCCAACTGTCTGTTACTCCAGTTCTAGGGAATCTGACACCATCACGAAAACATACATGAAGGCAAAACAGCGATGCACATAAAATAAGATAAACACGTGCAGAAAGTAGAGCCTAAACTCTTAAAGCCCAACCACCAGTGATGTACTTCCACAAGCAAGGTTCCATGTCCTAAAAGTTCCATCACATTTCCGGAAAACATCACCAAGTGTTCAAATACTAGAGCCTATGCGGGGTAGTATAGGCTCATTCAAACCTCCACAAAAGGATGCTTCAGGTACATTTGAGTTTCCGGGCTTCATATTAGCTCACAGGAGCCTCTCAATAAATTGTCAAAACTTTCGCAGGCCTAACTGATGTGATCATTAATAGTTGGAATCTCTAAATATGCGAATATTTAGCCCATGGAAACCAGCAAACACATGCGGAAGCTTCCCTGTGTTCTAGACCCCCAGAGAGCCAGATTTCGGTGTTCACTCTCGCCACTTCAGGGTGGGAAGTCAATAGCTTTGCCTAGATCCAGTCGCACGCTAGTGTCGGAAGTCTGAGAGACAGCAGGAGGCTGAACTCCACAGGCCCTGCTAGACAGAGGAAGAATACTGAGTCCTGTGCTGTTTTAAAGGACCAATAAAAATTGGAGCCCATGAGTTTGTGGAGGAAGCAATGTACGTATTTTCCTGAGCTCTGCGAGCTAGGAATCTCAGTAGAGAAGTGAAGAGGCGATTTGGTTCCGAACTTTGTTTGTTTGTTTGTTCTGGTGTGTGTTTGTTTGTTTGCCTGGCAGTCACTGGGGATGAGAATGTGGGAACAGTTGCAATACTGTCCCTGGAGGAGAGGCTGTAGAGAGGGCAAAGGAGCCACGTTTTCCTGGCATTGTATACTTTTAGCCTTACTTTTCCTCTCCCTCTCATTCTCTCTTCCTTCCCCCCTCCAACGAAACCATTACCTCATTTCATTCTTCCAATGTGATATTTCCATCTGGCAACAGCTCTTTTAGAAGGTTGCGTCCAGGTCCAACCCCTTCACACCATCCCATGTCCCAGCTTGGTCTGATGATCAAAATCTGTAATACTATTTTTATTTTTAGATATCATCCTTTGAAGATGGCCATGGCCACTGTTATCAGAGGAACTTGGAGTCCTCATTAGGCGCACAGGATAAATGAGATGAAGTAGAGACAGGCATGTTTTTAACATTTTAATGTAAACAATCTCATAGTAATCTTCTGCCCCGTATTCACAACCGATCGGCAATAAATAATCACTCCACAGACTCAATAGCAAGTATAATCGCTGTGGATATTAGTTTGCAAGTTATTATAAGAGCATAAAAGAACTAAGTGCTTGAGAACTTCAGGGAGTTAATGGGAAACCCCGAAATGGACCTCAAGTAAGCTCATTTTCTCGAGCCGTTTAGCCAACCACTGGGAGAAAATCATCCCTCTGTTATACGAGTTTGTTTATGAGATTCGATGAGAGGCTGACCTAGTGACGGGGGGTGTTAATGGCGGAGGAATCGCAAGAAAGCACAAATCTGCTGTTAAAAGGTCGAGTCTCCAAGGGCCAAGGACTATTATTTTAATTTCAAATAACATGTTTCTCTAGCAGATCCCCACTTACGGCTCCCCCGATACTCTCATGATTATTCTGTCAGAAAACCGAGTAGCTGGCCTACCGCTCTCCCCATGTTGCTTTCCCATCAGACCTGGCGACTTGGCAGTGCTTTAACTCCTCACTGTGTCTCTGTGGCAGCCATTTTCTTTCTGAATTCCCAATGTCATTTCAGTGAGAGAACGGAATCGATGGCACTCCTGCACGCAAGGCTTACCACAGTTAACGCCAGACTCAACAAATACAATTCACTTTCACTCGCCACCCTGGGATTAGCCGGATGCCATGGGTTTGACATGTCTAGGCTCCTCAGTGCTGTGCCGACAAATCCCTCCAGTGGGGCTCTGCCCTTTCTTACACAGCATGTGAAGGTGAATGGTGTGCTGTTTTCACAACAGGGAGGGCAAGATTCTTCATTCTGGTGATTATGTCATTCTATTTCCTGTGGGAGTAGCAGACTTCCCCTGCTCAAACAGAAAACAAAAGCTAAAAAGCTTTCAAATAAAAAAAAAATTTTTTTTTTTGATACACGGTTTTTCTGTGTAGCCCTGGCTGACCTGGAATTAACTCTGTAGACCACACTGACCTTGAACTCACAGAGATCCACCTGCCTCTCAATCTCTGGGTGCTGCCGTTAAAGGTGTGCACCACCATGTCTGGCTTATTATTTTTTTTTAATTCCAATTTTTTTTTCAGTGCTAGAAATATCCCAGAGCCTCAGTGGCTGGCTCTCTGGTCACCTCCCCCTGAGGGAGGAGCAGCCTTGCCAGGCCACAGAGGAGAACATTGCAGCTAGTCCTGATGAGACCTGATAGGCTAGGGTCAGATGGAAGGGGAGGAGGACCTCCCCTATCAGTGGGCTTAGAGAGGGGCATGGGAGGAGATGAGGGAGGGAGGGTGAGATTGGGAGGGAATGAGGGAGGGGATACAGCTGGGATACTAATCGAATAAAATGTAATTAATGTAAAAAAATAAAAATTTAACTAAAAAAAAAAAAAAGAAAGGAATATCCCAGAGCTTTGGGCATGATAGGCAAGTGTTCTACCACTGAACTATGCCTCTAGCCCGATTCATGTTTTGTTTTTTTTCCTAACCTTAGATTATTTGGACCTTGAAGGTATTAGAATAGGAGGAAGAGGATGGGTTGTTTTGTTGTCGTTGTTTTTCTGTGTCACTCTTCACTGGCCAGCAAGGGGAGCTATAGGGACAGTTGCAGCTTTCTATACTGACAGTCTTGGGTGTAGTCCTTTCATGACAGATTATTAGTTACAATACTGCTTGCTTTGGACTTTCTGTAAGGTTCAGCTCATGTCTCACTGCCGTTAACTACTCTAGTTTCCTTTCTTGTGGTAGTTTGCTGACGGAAATTTAACTGCGGGGCTGGAAAGGTAGCTCAGTGCGCTGGTTGCTCTTCCAGAGGACTCAGGTCCAATCCTCTGAGCCCACACAACCATCTGCAATTCCAGTTCCAGGATATCCGACACCATCTTGCAGCTTTCTTGGGCTCTAGACACATGCAGGGAAAGCACCCATTCACATAGAGTTTTTGTTTTTAAATCTTTAAAAAAAAATGTTTAAGTTAACTGTGAACTTCAAAGTAGAAAACCTACTGTAATGGTTGGGACATGGGAAATGAACTGAGCATTCTGTGCTCAGGTGGCATAAAAACCTAATTGTAGCCACGAGTAGCCCCAAAACCCTTAATGCGGGATAAGACTGCATTCAGCTGCCTTCAATAAAAAGGGACTTAAATGGAAGGGAGGTGGCCGTGAGGAGAGCCAACATGAATGTCAGGACTGAGGAGGCCATTGTTCCAAGGCCTGCTGGAACTTAGGGTGATTGACAAGGCACTACCCCTTTCCAAACTCAAACACCCAGAGCAAGGACACTCCTGGGCTCCCAGGCTCTTGGCCCCCAGCCATGCAGGAGCTGGAGATTCAAAGGTGCAGAGAGAAGTGGAAGGAAAGGGCCTTTGCCGGGATCTAGGCTTTTCACCCTGTGAGCAGCCCAGGACAGTTCTTTCTCTCCCTCTCTCTCTCTCCCTTCCTCTCTCTCTCTCTCTAAGCCACCTTTCATGCTTCTCAGTTCCAAGAAGAGTTTTCTGTGTTCTTTCCTGGAACCCTTTGCTGCAGCTGCCATAGTAACTGCTAATCACCAACCGTGTAGAGTCAATGATTATGTCCTTCAGTCCTCCAGTATCCTTCCCAGCTACCAAATGTGACATTGCTATTAATGGAACAAAAGGACACTAAACCAATAATCACTAGTTTTCTCTCCGTGTAGGTCAGGCTTACGTAGCTTACATCTCTATGTGTATATGTATGTATGAATTTATTTATTTGGCAAATCTTCACTAAGCTACCCTTGGCTGGTTTCCAATTCATTATCTCCCTACCTCTAAGTACCAGGCACATGTCACTGCACTCATACTATGGTGACTTAAATCTTACATATCCTGGTTACAAACAAGTACCGCTCTTGCATAGGAGTGTAATTCAGTTCCCAGCACCCTCATCAGGCGGCTCATTGTACTCCCTGTAACTTCACCTCCAAGGGATCTCATACTCTCCTCTGGCATTCACGGCCACATTCACATGCCCGTATACATCCACAGCCACATCAATAAATAATAGAAACCTTTAAAAAAAATCTGAGCCGGGATTGGTGGCACATGCCTTTAATCCCAGCACTCAGGGAGGCAGAGGCAGGCTGATCTCTGTGAGTTCAAGGCCAGCCTGGTCTATAAAGCAAGTCCAGGACAGCCAAGACTACACAGATAAACCCTGTTTCAAACAAACAAACAAACAAAAACAAAAAAAAACCCTGGGCTATGGATGAGGCCAATGGTAGAATGTATAATTAATATGAATGATGCCCTGGATTTGCTTCCTTGCACTGATAAATAACTAATAAATAAATCTTGAATCAATTATGTATCTTGTTATCTGCTTGCATATATATTGCATTATGTATGACCCTGTGACTTAGAGACATAAATTTTAATCTGCCACTTACTAGCTGTGTATCATTTTGGATGTTTTTGTTTATGATATATAAACATGTTTTTGATAAATTCCAAGTTGGGGATTTTAGTTGGTCCACACCCGATAAGAGTCTCATGCAGAGCCTGTTCTTTGCCATGTAGAATTAGTTGAATTCTGAGGACTTTGAGGGGTATAAATATGACAGCCCAGAGGAGGAAGGCGCAGCTGTTTGGAGGAGGACTGCTTGCTGCTGGTTTGTCCTGCTGCTGCATTTGCTGCTTGCTGATTTGCTGGTTACCTGGACTTCTGGACCTCTGGATTTCTGGACTACTTATACTGGTATTTTCCCCCCCAAAGAATCCTAAGACCCTATCCAGAGGAAAGTAGCAGAGAGAACTCCAACCCCTGGCCCCACTAACCTTCTTTCCCTTCTACCCCGTGTTGGGAAGTTGGAAAGGAAGTAGAAGTGTTTAATAACCCTAAATAAAGTAGATTTGTTAAAAAAAAATCAAGGTCAACAGTATAGTCATACTTTTTATGAGATGATAGGTTTTAAATTTAAAATATATAAATGCAAAATGTATTGTTCTGTGTATGCATAAGTAATGCCAAGGTCAGAAGACACCTTACAGGGGTAAACTCTCTTCCCACCTTGGGTCCTGGGGATTGAACTCAGGTAATAAGACTTGGCAGTGAATACCTTTCCTCACTGCTATGTCAGCCCTCAGTTTGATATGTTCTTGTTACAAAAATGGGGAGAAGGAGGACCCAGGTTGGGATGATCAATGCTCGCTTAGATGGACAAATGGGATGGACATTGAATGTAGGAGAAAACAAGCAACAGGACAGGAGCCTATCACAGAGGGCCTCTGAAAGACTCTATATAGCAATATATCAAAGCAGATATTAAGACTCACAACCAAGCCTTCAGCAGAGGGCAGGGAATAATATGAAAATAGGGGGAGTTAGTAAGACTTGGGGAGAACAAGAGCTCCATAAAGACCAAATAGATCAGGGCACAGGGGTCTTTTACGAGACTGTTTCTCCAACCAAGGACCATGTATGGATATAACCTAGAACCCCTGCTCAGAGGTGGCACATAGTAGCTCAGCATCCAACTGGGTACCCTAGTAAGGGGAACAGGGACTATTTCTGTCATGAACTCAATGGCTTGCTCTTCGACCCTCCCCCTCCCCCTCCCACACACCCGGGAGTAACAGCCTAGCTAGATCCCAGAAGAGGACATTGCAGCCAGCCCTGAAGAGACATGATAAGCTAGGGTCAGATGGAAGGGGAGGAGGTCCTCCCCCATCAGTGGACTTGGAGGGGGGCAAGGAGGAGATGAGGGAGGGATGGGGTGAGTGGGAGGGAATGAGGGAGGGGGCTACGCCTGGGATATAAAGTACGTAACCTGTGATTAATATAAAAGTAAATAAATTACATTAAAAAATGGGAGGGCTGGTTACGGTGCCACAGGCCAATAGAATGGGCTGAGGAAAAAAATCACAAAAATAGAGAGGGTTGATGTGGGCTGTATCTTACTGGTAGGAAGCTTAGCTAGCTTGTGATAGGCCTTGAGACTGGAGCAGGTGAATGCCCATGTCATCTCAAAAGAAAGGCAAGGTGGCATAGCCTGGGTTCAGTCCTGAGAACGAAATCCCAGCAATGACAGTGTAGTCAGTGCTAACTGCCTGGACACAATGATCTCCACAGTGCATATATGGCCTCCAGAACTGCATGGACTCAAAGATCAAGCAGATCTGTTTTGGCTTCTCTCTTTCTCTCTCCCCCTCCCTCACTCCCTTCCTCCCTCCTCCTCAGATATCCTCCCCTCCCTGTTTCTCTGTGTAGCCCTGGCTATCCGTGAACTCACTCTGTAGAACTGGTTGACCTCAAACTCAGAGATCCACCTGCCTCTGCCTCCCAAGTGCACCTGATTCAAGGAGTGCACCATCACTGCTTTTAATCAGGGTTTTGATGTTTATTATTTCTTATACTAGCTGGGTGACTTTAAGCAAGTGATTATTAGCATTATTTTCAAGACTTAGTGAGATAATGTATGTGAAACCCTTAGCATTGTTATCAGAATATGGCAAGCATTCAAAAAATGCCAGTTATTATAATCATTATGTTAATGCTCACAATTCATAAAAACGGTCTCAAGAAACATTTTATAAATTCTAACATGCAATAACATGTCTGAAGTGTGATCAGTTACTGTGAATAAGCCTGCTCATTTGGCGCCATGCTTAAGAGAATTTAAGAAATAAGGCCGCAAGGCATGGTGGCACACACCGGTGATCCAGCACTCAGGAGACAGAGATAGGGGGGCCTTTGTGAGTTCAAGGCTAGACTGACCTACAAAAGTGAGTTCCAGGACAGCCAGGGCTACACACAGAGAAACCCTGACTCGAAGAAGAAGAGGAAGAAGGAAAAGGATGAAGAACGAGGGAGAAGAGAGAAAGAGAGAGAGAAAGAAAAAAGAAAGAGAAATAGGTCTAGCAGGGTGGTTGGATGGGTGAAGGCCCATGCTTGGCAAGCCTGGAAACCCAAATCCAACTGCCGGAATCCACACAAGGGTGGACCAACCCCAGGAAAAAGCTACCCTCTGACTGCCATACATATGCCATGGTACACACATGCACACAAACACACATCTGCATTATTTTATGTTTACAAACTTTAGGAATTTAAGAAATAGGGTCTAGCCAGGTACTGAAGAGCCCAGTCTCGTGCAGGCAGTCGGAGCTGCTGTAACATCAAGAGTGCAATGGCCCTGTCACACACGGAAGTCAGGATCATACCACTCCACTAGTTCTTACATTCTATCCACCCTTTGTTCAGTTTTGTTCTCTGTAGTGTTTCTCTAAGCCTTCAACGTAGAGGTCTGCTGTGGGTTATTAATATTTATAATTGTTTTATCTTTTAGTTAATCAGCAGTTATTTTAAAACCAGCTGTGTACCCAAATCACCACACAGAGACTAGGATTTATTTAATTAACCTGGAGCACAATGCTGGGCAATAGTTACTCCATCCTAAACCTCAAGCTCGCATAGCTTCCTCCCATTCAGATTTCCCACATAATACTTGTTTTTAGTCATATCTTAGGTCCGGTTCATCTCTCCTCATGGTTCCAAGTCCTCTCCTGTCCATCTCGCCTCTCTGCCTCCTCCCACTTGATTCCATCTCCTCCTCTCCGGAACAGGACATCCCACCCTATTCTCACCATTGCACAGCATTGGTTGGTTGGTTTATTGAAAATACAGAGAACAAATGGTGGCATGTTTACACAAACATGAGACAGGTGATGCTTAGAATAAACATCACAATGCAATGTGCAGATTGAAGCCAAATAGTAAGGTAGAGAAATCAACATGTGAATGAACAAATGTAAATTGTATACATTCCACAAGAACATTATACCAACATAGGCCTTTGGTGAATATTTCAGATCCAAATTCCTGAAGCTGACCCTCAAGGTTTACCTACCTTCTAAGTGTCAATTTTTATAAGGGGTCTGTCTGTCTCTGTTATGAGACCAGGACTCATTATAAAAGGATGCTCAGGGGTTGAAGAGATTGCTCAGTCACCCAGCGAGCTGCTGCTCAGGCATGCCCACCTGTGTTTGATTTCCAGCACCCATTTAAGAATCTGCGTGTTGTGGTCTGCGTTTGCAAGCCCAGTGTTGGATAGGCAGAGGCAGGATGGTGACTAGGGCTCCCTGGCCAGCCAGTCTAGCCTAATCAGGCATTTCCAGGCCAATGAGAGACCTTCTTTCAAAGAAGGTGGAAAGCATCCCAAGTACACCTCCACATGTACTTGTGCGTACATATGGTTGAACATATGTGCATCTTAAAGCAAAAAAAAAAAAAAAAGACTCTGATAGCCAATGCTTAGGACACTGAGACAGGAGAATTGTCTTAGTTTCAGGCCAGCCAGGACAACATAGTGAGTTCCAGGCCAGCCTGGTTTACAGAGTGAGATACTTTCTCAAACAAACATAAGAAGGAAGGGAGTAAGCAATAAACAAACAAACAAATTTGTTATCTAGTAATTCCCACCGTAAATCACAGGAGGGAAAGTTCAGCTTTGTGTTTTAGTTACTGTCCCCACTACAGAGCAGAGCTGTCTGAACAGATATGTCTACTGAGCATGTGGACTGTGTCTAGCCCAAATGAAATGCACACACACATGCAGGATTTCAAAGATTTAGTAAGGTAACAAGAAGGTAGAATATTTCACTAATAATTTTCATATTGATGATGCATCAAAATAACATTGTGGGTATATGAATTAAAATTAATTCCAGATTTTGTTTTTTTAACATGTGGCTTTTAGAAATGTGCTATTATCTTGTTCTCTTTTCTCTTTTTTAGTAGTAGTAGTAGCAGGAGGAAGAAGAAGAGGAATTGTGCTCTATCTGCCATTAAGATACACCCCAGCCCTTTTACATTTTTTTTTTTTTAGTTTTATTTTGAGGTAAGGTCTTGTTAAGCTGCCCAGGATTGCTGGGAACTTCTGATCTTCTACCATGTGGTTTCTGGGAACTGAACTCAGGACCTTTGGAAGAGTAGCCAGTGCTCTTAATCTCTGAGCCATCTCTCCAGACCCAAGAATATTTTTTTAACCTTCTCTTCCATCAGCTATCCACAGACATTGTCCTTGGAGTGATTTCCAAGTGGTTCTGCATGCTTCACAATCATGACTTCCCATCAGAGCTTTCCTCCTCTACAGATATTTAGCTTCCCAAGGTGTTAACAGATTCTAATGGCTCAGGATGTCACCTCTGAAATCCGTTTACAGTTTCCTAGACCACCTTAAAGGGAAGTCTGAGCTCAGTGGTGGTAACTTTGTTTCTCTTCATTCACTACACAGAAACCCGGAGTCTCCTTACCCACACCTAGCCACCAATATCCTCTCCGTGTCCCATGTCGGGTGTTTTGTTGATACTCCATGTCAATCCCAGAGTGCCTGCAGTTTTCACACTTCACCCCCCAACCATTCCATGAACAAGCAAGCTTTATTCATATCATTATGTTGTTTTTTTTTTCTTTTTAAAAAAGATGTATTCTGTTATGTGTCTGTGTGGGGGTATGTATGTGCCTGTGAGTGCAGATGCCTACAGGGGCCAGAAGAGGGCGTTGAAGCCTAGCTGGAGTTACAGGTGGTTGTGAGCCACGTGATGTTAAGTGTTAATGGTCAAACTCTGGTTCTCTGGAAGAGAAGCGAGTGCTGTTAAGAGCTGAGCCATGTTGCCAGCCCTATGTTATTTTTTTTTTCTAAAATGAGGCTAGAAGGCTATAGGTGTTCTGTCTGTCAAAGTCAGTGGAGGAGGGTAGAAGAAGAGGATTGTGGAAGGGGAAGTGAGGGGGAAACACGAGGTGAAGAAGAGTTGGGAGTGATAGCAGCAGATCAGAATATTATGGTGGGAAAGGCATCACATCTCAGGGTGACATTTGAGTAATACTAGGTACTAATTACATGACTGTGGGTGTGACTT
This sequence comes from Pachyuromys duprasi, assembly GCA_028658305.1. Taxonomy (NCBI): domain Eukaryota; kingdom Metazoa; phylum Chordata; class Mammalia; order Rodentia; family Muridae; genus Pachyuromys; species Pachyuromys duprasi. The sequence goes on from CM053743.1 coordinate 40,559,037, forward strand.
AATCTTTATAATGCTCGCCTGGCATACACAAAGTCCTGCGCATTCCTAGGAACGTTAAGCTAGGTACTACATTACTGTAGTCCCAGCACTCAGGAGGCAGAGACAGGAAATTAAGAAGTTCAAAGTCCTTGCTACATAGCAAGCTTGAAGACATCCAGTGATACATGAGTCTCTGTCTAAAAACAAAATAAAACAAACACCCTACTGAAGACACATATTCTGTTATAGCATGCAGAGAAAAGGAAGTAACCATTTATAGAATCAGAAAAATGCTCCAAATTAACAAAAAGAAAAGTGAAAGTATATTAATTTATTGAAATCAGCAAAAGCAGGGGAAAAAATGAAAAGAGGAAACCAGAATCTGAGCCAACCTGATTTACAGAATAAAACGGAACACTAAATGTGACAAACCCAAAACCTCTGAGCAGGGAGTCCTTAAGCCCAGCACTGTGAAGGCAGAGGCAGAAAGATCTCTGTGAGTTTGAGTTCAAGACCACCTAGTCTACGTATCGAGATCCAGGTCTGCCAGGGCTACATGGTGAGAGCCTGTCTTAAAAACAGAACAAAACAAGGAAACAAACTCAAGACATGATTTTCTCAAAGAGGAGAAAATCATACAGTTAGTTACTAATCTAGAAGAAACTCTCCTAACTTGTTTTATAAAACAAGCATACAAACATACACACACACACACACACATACACACACACCAAAATTAAATTTAAAAAGAAAACTGAGCCAGGTGTGGTGGAGCACACTTTTAATCCTAGCACTTGGGAGGCAGGTTTTTTTCTGTGAGTTCCAGGATAGCCTGGTCTACATAGTAAGTTCCAGGACAGCCAAGGCTACATAGAGAGACCCTGTCTTAAAAAAAAAAAAAAAAAAAAGTTGGGCTGGAGAGATGGCCCAGCAGCTAAGAACACTGGCTGTTGAAAAGTTCAGTTCCCAGCAACCACATGGTGGTTCCCAACCATCTGTAGCGAGATCTGCTGCCCTCTTCTGGTGCGAAGGCACACATCCAGGCAGAATGCTGTATAAATAAATAGATAGATACATAAATAAATAAAGCTTTAAAAAATTGTTCACAGGCCAGAGAAATGTCTGAAAGGTAAGCACAGAAGGACACACACACACATACACACACCATCACTACTGCCATCAATAACAATAGTAATAATTTAAAAGATATCCAACATCACTAATCAGGGAAATCATGGAGATCAAAAGTTACAACGAGATATTTCCTCATACCCGCTAGGATGGGAAGCAATTGGAATGTTTATGATATGTGGTGGGAATGTAAAATGATATAACTGCTTTGAAAAACAATATCTTAGCTCTTCAGGAAAATGTGGAATAGAAGTGATATATGGTCGTATGTTTTGTTTTTTAAATACCAGGCTCTTGAAGAGATACGTGTGCATCCATATCCATTGTGACATTATTCACAACAGTAAAGACATGACTCAATGGTACTTACTCAATCAACTAAACTACATTCTTAACCCCTCAAAGGGTAGTAACTCTTATGTTCAAGACTCCTTTTCTACAGCTCCACACAATCTTACATTCCTACCAACATTGTGATCCATGCTTTCTGCTTTCTTTTGTTTTTCTGTTTTCCAGGGGAGACTTGAGGCCTTATAATTCTCAGAAGTTAATAAATAAATAGATGAATAAAATGTAAAACCACAAAAATACTAGCCTTGTGCCTGGCGGTGGGGGCGGGGCAGATAGCTTGGGTCACACCAGACTGGTGTGAGACCCTGTCTCAAAGAGCAAGGTGACATCCATGAGGGGTGACATCCAAAGTTATCCCCCGGCCTCCATTTGTGTGTGTGCATATGTATGCGCACACGTCTTCACTTATGAGACACACAATGCACTAATTTTAGAATGACTAGGTGATGCGCGGCACAAAACCGTGATTTAAAACCTGCCCTTGTGTAGGTGTTGGCATCGTAGAACTTGAGCCATGTGCTGGACAGTGCCAGGTGGCCTGACTCCCTATTCTTGAAGGGGACTGTACGACTTTTAGTTTCTACCACATCGGTACGTACTGGTTAGCCCCAGGCCTGAAGCTGACCTGGCCAAGGGGATTCTTCCAGCCAGCCTGTGGCCAACTTGAGAACTTCCATGAGAAACACAGCATCTCATGATCTTCCCAGACTAGATTAGGACCCCAACAGTGGTCCTTGGCAGCCAGGCTACATCTGGATGTCAGGGGTTTTTTTGTTTTTGTTTTTCCAGCCATCAACCAGGCTTTGGGGTTAAAGGCTAAAGCTGAAAGTACTGAAGAGGGTCTGGTGCCCCTTTCCCTTATTTTATCCTTCTAAATACCTTTAGTCTTTAATTTGCCACCAAATGCTCTGGGAAAATTATTCATATAGTGGCCACGCCATACTATAAAGCAGAAGTGGAAAGTATACCTGGGAAAGGCATGGATTTTACCAGCCATGTCATTTCCATAGCCAGCCCAGAGGATGGTAGGAGCCAGCCACGGAAAGACAAAAATGATCGTTTACCCAAGGAAACCCTCCCCTCTAAGCGGCAGCTCAGCTGAACAGCCGCATTTCTGTTGTGGTTGTTTATGGCCCACAGAAAGAGACCTTTCTGGTAAAAGGTTTGGCTCTGGGTCTGTCTGGTATTTCTAGTTTGTTATCTTTGTAGAATAAAAGTTTGAAGAAGGGATGGGTGTTTTCTTGGTTTTGCTTACTTTGAACACAAATGCTGTGGGCAAAGAAAGAGTTGGCTTTCAAAGCTGGAGCTGCCTTTCTGATCAACAGTCTATTTGATTTTTTTTTTAATAGAAGAAATAATGGGTAAAGGTGGATTCTTAAAAATAGATGCCATATCTGGGTGGTGGTGGTACACGTCTTTAATCCCAGCACTAGAAAGACAGAGGCAGGTGATCTTTGAGTTCAAAGCCAGCCTGGTCTACAGAGCAAGTTCCAGGACAGCCAGTGCTACACAGAGAAACCCTGTCTTATAAAACCAAACCAACCAACAAAATATACAAGCCATAGGTTCTAGCCCTGGTACTTTCATTCCAACCATCCCACCATCACACACACACACACACACACACACCCTCATTCCAAACACCCTGCCACTACCCGGGCCCACCACAAAGTCGCCACCTATCGCTTGCCGTGCTGTCGTTTCTTTTTGTAGATGAGGCTGGCTTTGAACTCGGGCTTTTCTCGGATGTGTGCCACTATGCCTGAATCTGCACTGTGACTTCTTTCACCTATTTGATATAGGGTTTGTGGAGGGAGATTAAAAGAAGTTGGATAGTAGAAAAAAGCCGAAGCTTTTTAGTTTATCGAAGTTAAGTAGATGTACTGTCAATGCTAAAAGTATTTTTAAGTTTATACTAATAACAACTTGCCTAGCAAAGGGTCAGTGGATGACTGCGTTTTCGCTGGTTTCAGTTTCTAGGTAGCCTAGAATAAGCTTGAACTTGTGATGTTCTAGCCTCCTCCAGCCCCCTGGGATTATGGGTATTTGCTGCTACCACATCTCTTTTTTTTTTTGTTTTGTATGTTTTCTTTTGTTATTATGTTTTGTTTTGTGTTTTGAGACGGGGTCTCTCTGTGTATCCTTGGCTATCCTGTAACTCACTCTATAGGCCAGGCTGGCCTTGAACTCACCTGCCTCTGCCTCCTGAGTGCTAGGATAAAAGGTTTCTGGCATCGTGCGCTGTTAGTTTACTTGTTAAATGTGAATTGTAATATAAAGAGCATAACGGGAGCCAGAGAGTTGGCTCAGTAGGTAGAGGTGATGGCTGCCAAGTCTGCCTACCTGAATTTGATCCCCAGAACCCTCATGATAGAAGGAGAGAACTGACTCCCAAAAGTTGCCTTCAGAGCTGGCCCACCCCAGTGTGTTGGCACATATGTAGCCACACTCACACAGACACACAATAAATAAGTAAATGTAATTTTAAAAAGAAAGAAAGATGAGAACATGAAAGACAGGTGGGCTGTGACCTTTGAGAACATTATGCTCTACTTTTCTCTGAAAGGGGATGTAATAAAGGGTGTTCCTCTGTATCCTTAGATTCCGTTCATCAACAGCTGATCAAAAACAGTTAAAAAAAAATTGGATCTGTGCTAAACATGTATTGACTTATTTTTGGTCATTATTCTCTGAGAAACAACTCCCTATGTAATACACTTTTATGCCAGGTATTTTTAGTAATCTAGAGCTGATTTAAAGTATTGAATGTGACTAAAATCCACTTATAAGTGAGTATATGTAATGTGTGTCTTTCTGGGTCTATGTTACCTGGATAGACACACTACAATGCACAGACCCCCAAGAAGACAAGCCCGATGGGCATCTTAGGCTTCATGTGGGATCACTAGCTAAGGGATTGGGGGCTATCTCTGACATGGACCATGTTGCCTGCTTTTTGATCACTTCCCCCTGTTAGGACTTCCCTACCAGGCCACAGGGGAGGAAGGGGAACTCAGTCCTCAAGTTGAATAGATGAGCTCGGGTATCTGGGTAGGGGGGGGGTCCCTATTCTAAAGAATGGGGGAAAGGGGATGTGGGAGGGAGGGTGGGACTGGGAACGAGAAGAGGAAGGGGCCTATGGTGGAGACGTAAATTGAATTAATTATTAAAAAACACAACCGTTCCATGAAAGTATAAAAAAAGAAAGTACTGAATATGGGTACGTTGTATAGATTATACGCAAATATTATGCTGTAAGAGACTTGAGCATCCTTCCGTGGATGCTCACATAGACCCTGTAGACGTCAGGGTCTCAGTATGTAGATGGTCTCAGTATGTAGCTGAGGGCACCCTCCCTGTCTCTACTTCCCAAACGCTGGGGTTATAAGTATGTCGCCACACTCAACCAGAGTTTGCACTCTTAGCGGTCTGAAACTGTAGGGAGAGAGAAGGAAAGACATCAACTAATGGTAGATATCCTAACTTCCATTTTGTTCAAAAATGTTTCAAAAGCTGGGCATGGTGGTGCACACTTGTAATCCCGGCACTCAGAAAGGCAGAGGCAGGTGGATGGCTGTGAGTTCAAAGCCAGCTTGGTCCACAAAGTGAGCCCAAGACAGACAAGGCTACACAGAGAAACCCTGTCTCAGAAAACCAAAAGAAAGTTTCAGAATCAGGTATGGTGGTACATGCTGGAAATCTCAATACTGGGTGGTAGAAGCAGGAGGATTAGGAGTTCAAGACCAACAGTAGTTACTTAGTGAGTTCGAGGCCAGCGTGACTCTGTCTCAAGGGGAAATAATGTTCCAGTGTGATATCCTGTACGGCAGCCTTGTAACTCTGACCTTGGATCAGGACTGTGAGCTAAATAAATATTTTATCTTTATATTGGGGGTGGGGAGAGGTGACTGGAGAGGTGGCTTGCAGTGGAGAAAACTGCTGTTTGTGTGGAAAATCTAGCTTTGGTTCCTAGAACTCACATGGCAGCTCACAAGCATATGTAACTGGAATCCAGGGAATCCAACACCTTCTTCTTTTTTTTTTTAATTAATTAATTTATTTTTATCAATCACAGGTTAGGTACTTTGCATCCCAAGCGTAGCCCCCTCCGTCCCTCATCTCCCTCCCCAGCCCCTCCAAGTCCACCAACGGGGGAGGACCTCCTCCCCTTCCATCCAACCCCAGTTCATCCTGTCTCCTCAGGGCTGGCTGCAATGTCCTCCCCTGGGATCTAGCCAGTCTGTCACTCCCCAGCATGTATGGGGGAGGGTCAAAGAGTCAGCCATCAAGTTCATGACTGAAACAGTCCATGTTTCCCTCACTAGCGTCTTCAGTCTGACACCGAGCTATCATGGGCAGGGGGTCCAGGCCACATCCACACGTGGTCCTTGGTTGTAGAAACCGTCTCATACAAGACCCCTGTGCCCTGCTCAGTTTGGTCTTTGTGGAGCCAACACCTTCTTCTGGCGTCTGCAGGCGTCAGGCACACATATGGTGCACATACATACATGCAGGCAAACATTCATACGTAGGAAATAAAAACAAGTCTTTAAAAATTATTTCATAAAAGCCCAAGGTCCTTATCTTAAAATGCTCCTTCCCCAAAGATTGTTACTTAACTTCGTATTGTGTTCCTTATTCTCTTTAAAATAGTCACAGCCATGTAAGCCAAACAAGCAAGAAGAAGAGAAAGCAAAGCCTGATTCTTCACACTCTTAAATGACTCTTCATTCCTTAAGACTCTGATTTCACGCTCTGAGATCCATGTAGACAAACTGAGGACCAAAATCCATTCTAGTTATTGTGCTGCAAGTTGTTAAATGGCCATTTACTATAAACAGTTTCTATATTTACTGTTGAAAAAAATCAAAAGCAGCCTGTAATCCCAGCACTCAGGGAGGCAGAGGCAGGCTGATCTCTGAATTTGAGGCCAGCCTGGTCTACAAAGCGAGTCCAGGACAGCCAGGAACCCTGTCTCAAAAAAAAAAAAAAAAATCAAAAGCATAACAGTGTTTCATCACATAAAAATATGTAAAATTAAGGCTTTATTGGAACATAGCCAGACCAATTTATTTATAGTCTTCTATTTTTTGTTTTTCTAGGACAGCTCTCCATATATGGCCCAGGCTGTTTTCAAACTCCTGATCTTCCTGCCATAGCCTCCAAGTGTTGAAATTACAGATACTTGTCACCAAGCTCACTGCTTATGTAATTTGCTGTGTAGTTGCATTCATGGCACAATGACAGCATTGGATATTATGACAGAGACCATGGGGCCCTTGAAGTCTGAAGTATTTAGGAGATTGTGGGAACGTAGCTGAGCGGTGGAATAGCTCAATGGTAACATACTTAGCATGTTCAAGGTCCTGCGTTCAATCCCCAGCATCACCAACCTGACTGCAGGATTTGCCAACTGGCCCCATATGGGAAAATGCTTGCTGAACCCTGTCTAATGCTATTAAACAGATGAGAGCCTTTACAAGTATGTAAAATGTGTGCCGGAGAAACGGCTCATCAGTTAAGAGTACTTGCTGCTCTTCCTGAGGACCTGAGTTCAGTTCCCAGTGCTCATGTCAGCTCACAGCCATTTGTAACTACAGTTTCAGGGGATCCAAAGTCCTTTTCTAGCTTCTCTGACCACCCGCACACATGTGGCACACCCATACACACAGAAAGAAAATTAAAATAAGCCTTTCTCAGTATATGAGATTGAAGTGTGTCTAATGTCTTAAGAAAATAAAACCAGTTTGTAGGCATTTCTTGTGGGCTGATAATTTTTGGAAATGAACTTAGTGAGACAAAAAACTATTCTGAATTAAAAGCTAAACTAAAAGTCATGTGTCAAAAGGGCCTTGTGCCTCTTTCAAGCAACATTTCAGTTTTTTAAATGGATGTTCCTATATGCTGGTGTCATTTAAACATTTTTTATTATTTATTTGTTGCATGTGAGGGTGCATGTGTGTGTGCGTTTAAGATGGAAGCCAGCCATAGAAAGTCAGCTCTCTCCTTTCAGCATGCAGGTCCCAGGGATCAAACTCAAGTTGTTGGACTTGGCAGGCAGTGACTTTATTCACTGAGCCATCTTGCTGGCCTTATGTCCTGGTTTCAGTCAGAATTCCAACCGCCAAAAATCAAAGAAGAGCCAGAAGCGGTTCTGCCTGCAGTGAATGAGAATGCAGTTCCTTTAAAAAGCTCTTTATTTGTATTTCGTGTGTATGAGTGTTTGCCCGCATGTATGGATCCTCGCTGTGTGCATGTCTGGTACCTGTAGAGGGCAGATGAGAACGCTGGATGCCCTGCACTTACAGGTGGTTGTGAGCCACCCGGTGAGCGCTGAAATTTGAACCAGGATCTTGTGGAAAAGCAGTCGGTCCATTTAAACATGGAACCATCTCTCTAGTCCCCAAGAATGTAGCTCTTGAATCAGTTATGCTCAGGCTTCTATGCTGATATTTATCACTCAGAAAGTAACAGCATCTAGCTCCTTGAGCCTAGTTTTGTCATATGTAAAATGGCAAAGACAAGGCCAAGCCAGGATGTAAGGGAACCACGTTCCATGATTTGCTTCAAACAAATATTCTTTCTAGATGATGATTTGTTTGTCTATAAGAAATGAGGTGTCACTGTGTGTCACAGGGAGGTTAGAGGGAAACTTGCAGGAGCTGGCTCTCTCCTTCTGTGATGTGAGTTCTGGGGCTTGAACTCAGTCAGCAGACTTGGCAAGGAACACTTTTACCCACAGAGCCATCTCAATGCCCCCCACAGATTGATTTCTTTCACTTAATGTTTCTCTACATCTTCTCGGGGAACAAGCTTATATCAAATGAGAATTCTCATGTGATCTGTCATGATGCAATTGTGTGAGAGAATGAACTACTACATCTGGAGCCAGGTGCTGTGGTGTGTGTCCATAACCCCAGCAATTGCGGGGCAGAGGTAGGAGAACTGTGCGTTCAAGACAATCCTGGGCTACCTAGTAGCAAGGCTGTGTCTCAAAAATAAATAAATAGGGCCAGACTGCTCAACAGGTAAAAGCACTTGCCATACCAACCTGAGAATCTGAGTCCCTGGAACCTGTGGTGGAGAACTGACTCCTGAAAGTTGTTCTCTGACCTTCACGCATGTGCCTGTAATAATACACATGCCAACCATAAAATAAAAATGAGAGCAAGTAAGTAAGGGCTGGAGAGGTGGCTCAGAGTTTAAGAGCACTGGCTGCTCCTCCAAAGGTCCTGAGTTCAATTCCCAGCAACCACATGGTGGCTCCTAATCATCTATAGTAAGATCTGGTGCCCTCTTCTGGCCTGCAGGCAGAATACTGTATAAATAAGAAATAAATCTTCAAAAAAAAAAAAGAGTGAGTACAGGCTGGGGCTATAGGTTAGTGGTAGAGTACAGCCTAGCATTTGCAAGGCCCCGTGTTCAATCCCCAGTACCCATCCCCTCAACAAGAAAAACAAACACCAGTATTATAAATCATAACTCACTGATAGCCCATTTAAAACCATCTGTTGACATTATTTAAAAGAATGCTAAATAGAATTTCAGTTTCTAGTCTGTCCAAATAACTCCAAACAGTAGATTCAGCCATGACTTCACTTTACTGACCGTGGCTGACGGATGGAGTAGATGGTGTAGGGCCCGATTTGTAGGGCCCAAGTCATCAGGGGAACAGTGTACCAGGAAGGATCGTGGTCAAGGAAATATTGTGTTCTAAGAAGACCTGAAAGGGGCCCAGTGCAACTAGGTGGAAAGAGGAAGACACAGTGGGAAGTAGAGGCAGGCAAGGGCTAAGTCCAGGACAGAAAAGGAACTGTACTTTCTCTTTTGACCAAATGAAACAATTTGGGGATTGGGAAAGAACAGTGACGTGATGGGTTCAAACTCCTCCGTTTAAAGGATCTGATCATGAGATGCAGGCAAAATGACCTGGAAAACACCAGGGTCACTGAGTCACTCAGGATGCTGTCCAAGAACAGCTTTTCATTAAAGTGCATGGTAGAGCCCCTGCTGTTTTCCAACATGCCAGCGGGGCAGAATCTACCACTTTCCTGCTGAATGCCCTCCAGTGTCACCCGAGCCTAGTGATAGCCTGCAGGTCTGATCCCATAATCTCTCCGACCTCTTCTTCAATTTGTGCCCATGCCCACTTCAAAGCCATTGGCCTCCTGGCTGTGTTTCTTAAATACTCCATGTGTTTCCTTGCTGGCCTCTCTGCTTAGACTTCTCTCTTTTTTTTTTTTTTTAATTCTCTCGTTTCCAACAAGTTTTTATTCAAATGGCTACATCCGTAGCTTATATGTCATCAGCCTGAGCAGTATTCATACGATCCGATCTCCAGCCTTACTGTGATTTGGACGTGACTCCCTTTATCCTCTCCAAAGACTCAGGCCCTAAAGATGGGCAGCGGGCAGCATTGGCAGGTTGTGGGACCTCTAAGGGGTGTGGCATGGTGGGACTTGGTTTGGTAATTGGGGGTGCTTCACTGGGAAGGGACTGACGTCATTCTCATAGTCCTCTGAGTTCTCATGACAAATAGCTTCCCCCCCACCGGCTCCCCCCAGAGACAGGTTTCTCTGTGTAGCCTTGGCTGTCCTGGACTCACTTTATAGACCAGGCTGGCCTCAAACTCACAGAAATCCACCTGCCTCTGCCTCCTGAGTGCTAGGATTACAGGCATGCGCCACCGTGCCCGGCTTGACAAATAATTCTTATAAAAGAGTAAGCCTAAGAGAGGGGTGGAACTCAGTGAACTTGCCTAGTATGCATAAGGCCCTGAGTTCCCTCCCCAGCAACACAGACACAGCCATCGCAATAGCAAGCGTCACTCTTGAATCACTCTCTGGCTCATTCAGTGTGTGTGTGACCTCTCCCTCACACACCTGTGAGGGCCATTCTCATGTCTGCCACCATGAGGTTTTTGCTAGCGATGGCCTGTGTCAGCACTGTACCCTTCAGAAATACGAGTGAAACAAGCCCCCTCTCTTTTGCAGGTTGCTGAGCCCACAGTAATGTGTTCCTCAAACTCTGGCCCTTTCTCCACGGACTCTTACGACCAGCTGGTGTACCGTTTATTTTTGTGCTTAATGTTTTTCTCTCCCAACTAGAGTATAAACTCTATGGAACAGCCTTGCTTTGTTCCCTGCTATATTATCAACACTAGGTGTTCCACGATCATTTGCTAAGTCAACCAATGAATGCCTCCGCACCTTCCTGACTACAGTTTGCTGAAGCAAGACTAGCACTTTGTGTTCTGGTCCTTTACGCAAAAGCTCCCTGGCTCTCTGCCTTGGGGCAAGTTCCAAGAATTGTGTCCAATCTCTCCCATCTCCTGCCTCTCTTCCCACCTCAAGTATCTACGAGGAGCTATGCCAACCCTTCACCCCGTAGCAACTCTTCCCAGGTTGCTCTATCAGACAATAAGAACATGACAAATAGAGCTAGGAGCTACAGGGCTGGACTGGAAGGAACATTTGGTGGCCGTGGCCCAAATACAGAGCTTTGGAGACTCTCTGAGGATATGCACAAAGCTGCCATACTATAAAGCTGTCCTTTGTGTACCACACAGACTCCAGCCTGCAGTGTGGTGCGCATGCGCAGGGCCTACTGCAGAGGAGGCTACACTATATTACCTGGTGAGCTACTTTGTTTTTCTTTAGGAAAAGGAACCCAGCAATGAGAAGTTTGGGTCGATCTTAAAGCACACAGGCATCTGTATTTGTTTGGTTTCTGAAGCACAGTGTATAGACATGAGAGTGAATTAGGCAAGGAGGTATGAATTTGTGCGTGCCACAAATCTGAGCTGGTGACGAGTTACTGAGCCCTTCCTGGCCTCGGTGTCCCAGTTCTTGAAGTCCCAGTTCCTGTTCTGCTCCCCTCTCTGGGATGCCGAGACAACATTAAGCACGCACTTCGTGAGCCATATAACACCATTCTGATTGTTACAAACAAATCCACTGTTATGAGTTCATCTCTCAGATGCCCTGTAGAATGAAAGCGTGACAGGAAAGACAAGTCCGGCCGGAGTGAAGAGGAAGCGCTGTGCACTGGAGCTTTTCATCTCCATGAAGACCTTCAGCCCACTGCCTGACATCTGTAGACAGTTTCAGCTACAGATGCGTTCTTATGGCAGGCACAAGCTGACTACCAGTAATTATTTAAATTTTCCTTTACAACTTTTTACTTGGAGAGGCTGAAGAGATGCCTGCAGTTAAGAGCACTGGCCGCTCTTCCCGAGAACCCAGGTTCAATTCCCAGCACCCACAGGCAGCTCACAACTGTCTGCAACTCCAGTTCCAGGGCTTCTGACACTCACACAGACAAACATGCAGGCGAAACACCAACGAACATAAACTAATAATAAATTACTAATTTTTAAAAATGTTGTGTATATGACTGTTTTACCCACTGGGTGTAAGTGCGCTGCCTAGTGCCTGAAGAGAGTATTGGATTCTGTGGGACTGGAGTTTTAATAGTTGTGAGCCACCATGTGAATGCTGGGTACCAAACCGGAAGACCTCTCCAGCAAGTGCTCTTAACCCACGGGCCATCTCTTCAGCCCCTAAATCATCATCATCACCACCACCACCAACAACAAAAGTGAAATCACAGTTGTGATGACTATTCAAAAGTACCATTAAAAAGATTTTTTTTTTGACTAGGTGTGGTTTCATATGCCTTTTAATTCCAACACTCAGGATGCAGAGGCAGAAAGATCTTTGAGTTCCGGGTCTGATCCACAAAGCAAGTTCCAGGCCAGTAGGAACTATACAGTGAGCCCTGTCTCAAAATAAGCAACAACAACCAACCAACAGAATGTAAACAAAAAAACCACCACCAACAACAAATTTATTTGAGGGACTAGGACTATAACTCAAGGGCAGAATGCTTGCCTAGAATGCTTGGAACTTTGGGTTTGGGCTCCAGCACTAAAGAATAAAATAAAATGGCTGTGAGATTCTCAGCAGGTAAAAGCTGCCAAGGTGCTTTGATCCCTAGTAAAATGAGAAAACCAATTTCCTCCAGTTGATCTCTGACCTCCACCCACATGCTATGACATGCATGTGCGCACCCCCATACACATAAGACAGACACACAGACAATAAATGTAAAATATCTAAGTACCAAAAAAAAATTGCCTTGTGTAACTGTGTGTGTGTATGTGTGTGCTCATTTGAAATAACTATATATCTGTCTAGATGTCAACCCACAAGACAGACATGGTGGTTCATGACTGTAATCCTAACACTGAGAAGGACCACAAATTTGAGGGTAGCTTGCGTTATACAGCAAAAGTCATTCTCTCCGCCCCTACCCACCCCCTTGCTCCCTTCACATATATAACTGAGAAATTGCGCCCAGGGGTGCCTGGTGCTGGCCAGGCAAGCACTCTACCACTGAGCTAAATTCCCGTGCACCACCCAGCCAGCCACTCCGAGTAACTTTATGCTAAGCAAATAGTTTAGTTAAATTGATGTGTTAATCTACACTGTCATAAAAGAAAACGTCATCCTCTTTGCTGAGGAGCAAGAGCAAGCCTGTGTCCTACTGGTTTTTTTTTTTTTTTTTTTTTGCTACCTATACCTACCTGTACAGATAGGTATAGAAAGCCTTGATAATGCTCTGCTGTTTCTGGGTTAAAGGAAAAAATTGGCTTGGGTGAAATCTGAATTAAAAGACTCACATCATCTATGTGTCTCTTCCCTGCACGGAGCACTCAAGCCTATCAAGGGAAAGCTCTGATGCTGCTTTGGGTGGTTGATTCCGAGAATTACGTAAACCGGTCACCTGTGTGTCACTGTAACGAGGCTTTCTGATGCACTCTGATGTCACTTGCCAAGTAATTGTTGTCCAGCTGGACCTGAACCATGGCTTTGGTATCTTCATTTCATACTCCATGACTAGGTAGATTTATCTGCAAGCTGTAATTGGGGGAGGAGTAGAAACTGTCTTACAAGGTAGGCCTTGGCTACGGGGTGCCTGGTTAAGAGTTTTGATGAAACAAATTCATTTCAACTAAATGCCTATCATAAGGGCTAGGGGTCCTCTATGAATCCAGATGTTAGCCTTATCTGAATAGCACGGAACTCCAACATAGGTTCCTCGCTGAAGCCAGGACACTCGTGAGGCTTTCTGAGAAGCCAAAGAGGCAGAAACTTCTATTCCGCTGGTGGGTAATGTTTCCTGTAGCTGGGAAGGACTGGAACATAGCTGATAGTCCAGCCTCTGTCACCTGAAGTCATCCTTCTGTCCTCAAGGGACAGACCTGAGCCTTGAGTTCTGGTCACTCCTGTGTTTGGCAGCTGGGAGACCCCATTGCCTCTCATGCCTGTTTTGGTCATAGAACACACAGAGCCTATGAAACAAACGGACTCGCTGCATTATAGAAATTACAATAATCAGCCCTTGATGGATTTCTGCAAAGTGTTTGTTGATAACTTCCTTCAGTGTCCTGAGACATTTTACAAAGAATCATTGTCAGTCTTTCAGGGAGAAAGAGAAATGAGATAGTCATCTATAGTATTTCTCCATTCTAATATTGCATGTGCTTGGAAGCCAACCAGATTTCAAACAGGGTTTAAAATGTCAGCCAGAATGCACTGAATATATAGCAGAAGCCCAGATTAAATGTCCCTCGGCTTACTAAAATAAGCTGGGCTTGGGGTGAGTGTGGGAAGACCAGGGAACCGTGACCATTTTAAATAATATAATTCCTTGCCCTTTAATCTTTTCGTACTTTCTCCCTCAATCTGTACCTTTCTGTGCCCTTCCCCCATATCCAGACAGTTGGGTAATATTCCAGTCTTTTAAATAGTGTTCTTGTTTGACGTTCCTTTAAAAAAAAAAAAAAACCAACCGTGAAACGAAATCAGCTGTTTAATCACAGACATTTCTCTATACTGTAAAGGGGTGGTGGTGCAAACGAAGTGATTCTTCTCATACCCCAATTCACAGTTACAATTTTTTCCCCCCTGAAATTGAGCAAACATGTCGAATTCCCCTAACGAAAACTAATTTACTTAAGCCATCTCTGAAGGCATTACTTCGGAGCTTCGGTGCTCAAGAATATTTTCTGTTTGCTGACTACGATTCTGCTGAGAAGTTACAGCCGGGGCTGTGGGGCTGAGTCTGGGTTTCCAGACTCACCTGGGTAGAGCTGCTAGTGGGGAGGGAGAGCCAAACTGAAGGAAAACTCAGATCAATGTACCTGCCTTGGTGCGGCAGCTGGCAGAAGAGAACCAACTCTTCCTCTTCTTAGGAAACAAACAAACAAACAACCCGGTTGGCAGTCCTCACGATCAAGCCCCACCGTAAATGTGGCCCTCTCTTTTTGTTGTTTTTCTTTCTCCCTGATCTGCCACTGTGAGACCAACCCCATCTTCCCGGTTTAATGAAGCCATTGCACTGCCACGGATTCCACACGGGAGCAAATGACACAAGACTTCAGAAGGCAGTGGTCCCTTCAGAGCCGGTCTACACACACAGTCTCTGTATCCATTTTTAAATCCTGTCTCCTTACCTTGAGTCTGCTCTAATGCACCATCTAAGGCTAGCAGGGTCATCACTGTGAGTTTGGACTTTGAGACTTCAAACTTTAGCTCTGCGACATTTGTGACAAGATATTTGTCCTCCCTGTATTTCAGCTTCCTTGCTGAATGAAGAAAAAAAAAAAAGAAAATGAAATAAAAGGAGGAGGACACGGCTACTCCTAAAGTATGGAGAAGACATCTATTGTAGACAGAATGAAGAAAACAGGCAGAGGAAGGAGCCCAGGCTGAACATGGCCAGCAGACTAAACCCGACCATGAGGGGAGAGCGGGGGAGAGAGAGGAAGAGAGGACCTTCGAACTAGGAGATGCAGCTGGGCCTAGAGACAGGCATAGCCAAAATGGCTGGGCTGTATAGGGATTGGATTTGGGAAGAGACTCAAAGCTCAGCCCTGTGGAGGGGGAAATTTAGTGTAGTGGGTGGGGTAAGAAGTGCTGGGAGGAGCCACAGGCACTGAATGAGGCTAATCCCAGGTTTGTTTGTTTGTTTTGTTGTTTTTGAGACTAAACACTTGTCTCTAAAATGAATCTGGTAGTAGTATTTTTATCATCGTGCTGCTGTGAAGATTGAAAGAGTGGGTCTGAATTAAAGACAAAACAAACAGCAGCAAGACCTGAAAACAGCGCCTGAGCCGAGCATGGCAGTACAGGTCTGTTATGCCAGGACTCTGGAGAGCAAGGCTGAAGGATTGCCCCAAGTTTGAGACTAGCCTAGGTTACAGAGTAAATATCAGGCCAGCAAGGGGTTACGTAATAAGACCCTCTCTCAAAAACAAATCAAAAGAAGAGCAAGCCAGAGAGCAGCATTCCTCCATGGCTTCTGCATCATCTCCTGCCCAGACGGCCGCTCTTTTGCCATCACCACTAATCAAAACAAAATCCCTTCAAAACCAGGGCACAGGGAGGGGGCTTTAATCGGGATATATAATGAATACATTGTTAAAAGCAAAAACAAACAAACAAAACCCCCCTGACAAAGAATGAACTGTATTATTATTGTGGCGGTTGTTGATGTTAATAACCGTACAAATAAGTGTGGTAGGAAGGGAATACTTAAGAGCTAAATAAGACAGAAAGGCTGGAAACTACCCAGAACCTCCCCACCTCACAGAGTTCTCACTTACATTTAAATCTCTCCCTGACATTTAAACTCCTTTCCTTTTGTTCTGCCCACAGGAGACAGGCAGACCAGCTGATCAACGTCTCTGCATAATAATCCTCCCAAACACCTGAAGACAGCTGTGTGAGCTTAAGGGTCTGCGGAGGCTAAGCTGAGCACTTGAGTTGATGATATGTTTAAATGCATGGAAATCTGCCCTCCAGGTCTATAAGGTTAGAAACAGGCGCTCCCTCCCAGCCCCCAAATCCTTGGGTGGCTGGAGCCTCAGGTCTTATTTTCCTTGGATCCCTAGGGAGGAAGTCTTCCCTTTGTTTGACCTTAAAGGGGTGCCACGTGTATGGCTCTCCGCTGGCTCAAAACAACAGCTGGGGTCAAGAGCCAGCCGTGATGAACACTCATTAGCACCTATTGTTTACTATGAACACTCATTAGCACCTATTGTTTACTACTGAGTTCTTTCTGAGCTCACCAGGGGCTCTAATCCTTAGTCCAGTGAGCACCTTGAAAAGCTCAGCTTCCTGGACTGTCTGCAGTGTTAGCCTTCTGGGTCGGAGGAAAGCTGAAGAGAGTATTCTAGTAAAGCCCAACTCTGCCTCTCACCACACACGTAACCATGATGGAGTCGCATAGCTCTCGGTTTCTTCATCTATAAAATAGGCTTCGAACTGATTGCAATATTATGATATAGGATTGATTGAATTTTTTAAAATACAAACCTCTTAAAAGAGAGAAGACACAAATCTCAAAACAATTGTTAAAGAGGCTCCTGGTAGACCAGATGGCCTTTGGTCTGATAAAGGCATTTGCCACCATGCCTAATGGTCTGAGACTAAGCCCTCAAACACATGGTGGCAGATAACTTACAAGAGTCCTCTGATCTTCATACGTGTGCGTGCTCTCTCTCCTGTCTGTCTCCCTCCCTCTCTCTCCCTACGTCCCGCCCCCCCCCCATAAAATCCTTTTGAAAAAAAAATCTTTTTAAAAAAGAAAAAGGCTTCTGGGATACTTGGTTCCCTTTCCACCTCTTGGATGCTGTGTCTCTGTCTTGACTTTTCTATCATCCAGTTATGAATCTTTGATCTCATTTTGTGTTGTTACAAGAGTTCAGCCATAAGGTCTGACTCTGCATCCAAACTCTCATCAACATTAATAGAAACAATAACATCATATGTTGAGAGATGGGAAAACAAAATCTATTTACAGTTTTGCTCACAAACAAGTAAAGAGAAACTCATCCTGTCTTCCCCTTGCTGAGAGAAGTGTGAGAGCTTACCGTAGCGGTGCCGCAAAAGCCCGGGGAGCATGCATATGTAGATTGTCTTTCTCCTAGGAGATGAGTGGTCGGGTGTCAGGGCTCCTGCTGGCAGCCCATTTTCATTCAGCATGGAATTAATTTTCCTAGAGGGACCCTAATCCTCCCAGGTACAATATGAATTTCCCTATGTTTCACACCCTCTGATCTATTTGCTGTTGCCTTCCAAACCTCTATCTCTAAACTCTTTCTTCTTCCACCTCCATACATTTCCAAGGCTCCTAAATGTCAAAAGGCCTAAAACTTCTGGCTAGGCTGTAAAACTAACTGATATCAGACTAGTTACCCATCATATCAAAACATCAGCAGCCATCACTTTGCATCAGGTTGAGGAGCGGAGAAGCAGGGAGTGGGAGGGGGGTTGTGGAAGCATCTGGCTGGGGGCTGGGTAGGAAAGGGAGAAATGGGCACAATTTCCTAAATTAGACAGAATACATGGTTCCACCCCTCAGGAATTGACTACGGACAGGACAAGCCCGTGAGCCTTGAGAGAAGAGAAACTCACCCTAGCTCTTTATCTGGGACAAATTCCTCATGGAAAAACAGCGAGCTGGGGCTCAAGGAGGAAGGAAAGGACCTGATGAGCTCTAGACTAGGAGCCTTGCAGAGACTCCTTGCATACCTGCTGACCGGTGCAAGGGTCACCAGACCCCAGCTGTACTGAAAACTGAGGAGGGAGAGTGGCATTAAAGCAAGGACAGAGACACTGGAACTGTGGCTCAGTGTGAGTGGAAAACCACATTAACACTTCACTGATAACAATCTAGCATCCAGTTGGGATGGAGGGATAACATCAGAAAATGTTTGTCTTTGGGTTTTTGTTGGTGTTGTTTTGTTTTCCAGTTGCTGTGAGACTCCCTGACCAAAGCAACTTCAGGAACAAAGAATTTATTCGGCTCCCAGTTCTAGGCTACTTACTTTCAAAACCACTCAAACAAGCTAGATATGTAACTCCGTTTGTAGAGTGCTTGCTTAGCACCACATAAACCCGGTACACCTGTGAGCCAGCACTCAGGAGGTGGAGGCCGGATGAGAGGTCAAAGGTCATCTTCACCGCCTAGCCAGTCCTTAGAGTCAGACAAGTATTAGGCCCTGTCTCCAAACCTAACCAAACAAAGCCCAGAACAGCAGTTCAAAAAGCACCTACTTCATGGGTCTACACTAATACTTTCAGTGGGAGTCAGATAGCCTCCCCTATTGGTGCTATTTGCCTGCCTGTTTTCATTAGGCTTTGGCCCTCAATGGCAAGGACCCAGCATGTGTCTTTGCATCCTCAATGATTAGCATAAACCAGACTTGAGTATCAGCCAAACCTGTACCTATAGCTGTTTATTGAAACAGTGGAAAAACAAATGCTTACTGAAATATCAGTGTGCTTGGAGTTGAGGATTTTTCTTACATCCAACAAACCCCCAAACAGAAAACATTATCAAACTAAAAGTAGTGCACAGCTGGGCTGTGGTGGCACATGCCCTTAATTCCAGCACTTGGGGGCAGAGGCAGGGAGATCTCTATGAGTTCCAAGCTAGCTTGATCTACAGAGCGAGTTCCAGGACAGCCTGGGCTACACAGAAAAACCCTGTCTCAAAACAAACAAACAAACAAAAGAGCAGTGCACACTAAGGGACTTTATAGCTGAGTATTCTTTATTTTGGAAATTATAGTGCTGACCCTAAAATGTAGACATGTAAGTAAGTCATGGCTGTCCCTTTAGAGTAGAAGAGTGAACTGGTCCTAGAGGCTAGTGTCTGTAATTCCTGTTCTTGGGAGGCAGAGGCAGGTGAATTGCTGTAAATTCAAAACAGTCTAGGCTAAATAGTAAGTTACAGGCAAGCTTGGGGTATATAGTGAGACCATGACTTAAAACACCCACAGTGAGGGAG
Organism: Pachyuromys duprasi; assembly: GCA_028658305.1. Lineage (NCBI taxonomy): Eukaryota > Metazoa > Chordata > Mammalia > Rodentia > Muridae > Pachyuromys > Pachyuromys duprasi. Next base: position 40,578,360 of record CM053743.1, read on the forward strand.
AGGGAGAGAGAGAAAGACAAAGAGACAAACAGACACAAAGACAGAGAAACAATCATGGTTAGAATACAATTTCTTTGATGGGCTTGGGAAAGTCAGTCAGTGGTAGAGTTTCCTGCCTGCCATGTGACTCCCTAGGTTCAACCCCTAGACCCTAACAAAAGAGGAGGAGGAGGAGTAAGAGGAGAGAAAGACTTGAAGAATTGCTGCCCTTTCTACAGCACATTTTTTCCTTCCTCTCATCTCTAGCTTTCTTGGGCTTTTTGTTAACTTACTTTCTGCTAGGACTAGCCCCTTCTGTTGTAGTCTCAGAACCTATTACCTGTGCTTCACTTCCATCATCAGATCGAGGGCTGAGATTTTCCAACAAACTTTCCCTTCTGCAGCTCACAGTTTGATTGGTGTGGATCACAGTAGCTTCTAGAATCTGTATTGTCCACTGGTACCCAACAGGCACCAGATGAGCATAATTCTAACAACAAAAATCTAGCATAAATTAGCAGGAATCTAATAGCAAGACTTCTAAATAGGAGTGTTGGAAAGCCCTAATATTTAATGAACATATTCTCTAAGACTCTCAGAGACCAGTCTGTGCAGGCTATGACTTCAGAACAAGAGAAAATGAAGGCAAAGGCTAATCAAATTCGGCTCCTAGCTGGAGTTAGGGGAGGCGTGACTCCAAAACGGCAGAGGATTTTTTTTTTTTCTTTTTTCTTTCTTTCTTTTTTTTTTTTTTTTTCCTGACAGGGTTCTGGCTGGCCTAAAATTTGCTATGTAGCCAGGCTAACCTTAAAGCCATGGTGATCTCTCTCCTAAATTCTGGGATTGAGAGCATGCATAGACAGCCAATATATATTTTTTAATTTCTTTTCTTTCTTGAGATTGTAATTGTGCTAGTCCCCCCCCTTTGCCCCCTCCAAATCCGTCTTCCTATACACCCCATTTCAAATCCATCCCTTCTTTTTTCCATCAATTTTTCTTTGAATTACCCCCTTCCCCAGAGGCAAAGACAGATCCAGCAAATAATCAGCAAATCGCACAGTTAAGATTCCAGATAAGAAAGCTTGAGCAACCGCACAACCACACTAGTGTTGGTTGAGAAAACACATCATACGATACGGCAAATGCAAACTGCTTTAGGTTTGAATAGCTGTGCCCCTATCCAGGGGGTCTGGCCAGGGTTTAGCATATTGTGTCTGTGGAAAAAACAAAAACACATTCCCAAAAGAAAATGATCTTAAGAGTATGCTTTTCCGACTGCAGTAGCTTGAGCCAGGTGTGGCTGGGCAGGTCTAAAACCCCAGCACGTGGGAGGTGGAGGCAGAAGGATGGAGAGTTCAAGGTCGACTCCCACGACCTAGTGAGTTCCAGACCAACATGAGATCCAGCCTTCAAAAGCAAAAAGCAAAAACGAAAACAAACAAACAAAAGAACCAACCATGGCTCCATGGGTTTGGCAGCAAGAACCTTCACTCATTGAGCCATCTCACTGGTCTCAATGCTGGGTCTTATTAGCGAAGTATCTCTAAGGTTGATTAGTACAGACCCATACTTACCAGTAGTTACTGGTCCTCTATTTTCCGAACGTATTCCGGCAATAGACCTGGGACCTGACCAGGCATTTTTATCTCAGATGTAAATGAATGACAAAATGGTAAAATTATTTCCTGATAATTCATTTAGGGTTTCAGAGATGGAGATGTATACTGTCTTTAGTTGGTCACTGTTCTGTCTTGGCCGGGGTGTGTGTGTGTGTGCGTGCTATGGTAGCTTGAAAAGAGTCAAATATTCCTCTGGTCAAGATATGTTATAGTACACAATGTGCAAGCCTAACGACCTGACATTTAACCCCAAACCCAAGTAAGGATGGGAGGAGAGAACCAACTCCACAAAGTTCTCCTCTGACCTTCACACAAACGTTTCCCTTACACATACCACACACAATAACAATAGGTGCAATTCAGCTTTTAACAAAAATGATTGGTATTGGGAGCTGAGTATGTAGCTAATGGGAAAAGCATGTTATAAGCATGTATGAAGACTTGGGCTCAATCCCTCTAACCCAATTGAAAAAAAAAAAAAAAAAGACACATGCCTATAATCCTAGCACTCAGGGAGGCAGAAACAGGTGGGTCTTTGTGAGTTCAAGGCCAGCCTGCTCTACAAAGTGAGTCCAGGACAGCCAAACTTGTCTCGAAAAACAAACAAAAAGTTTATTTTTTAAATTATTTATGTGGGGGGGGGATGTATATGTGTGAGTATTTGTGTGTGTAAATATGTGTGTGTGAGTGTGTGCTCTTGAGATCCAGAGGGAGGCATTGGCTCACCTGAAGGTAGGGTTGTGAGCACCTGTGACCGCCCAACATGGTGCTGGAAACTGAACTCCAGTCCTCTGTAAAAGCAGAAAGTGCCCCTAACCACTGAGACATCTCTCCAGCCCCTCCCCAACCCCCACCAACACCAGCAATTTTTCAAAACACTTACTGCCTCTAACTGAGCACCTGCATTTTAGAGTTCAAACCTAGTTGACTTTTTTTCTGGTTTTAGAAAGAAACAAAAGATGCTCTTTGTTCTGAGTTTCCCCCAGTGCTAAAGACCTTTAGGTTTTTCAGAAATCATCCTCAACGTCAAAGGCTGAAATGACTGGGCTACCTTGGCATTCTGAAATTCTCCGTGGTGCAGAACTAGGTCAGCTTGAATGGTTGAAGCTGTTTGGTTTTACAGAAAAGGACAAAGATCAAGGAAGGCCATCTTCAAATGCGTTTGGATGACACTGCCGTTAGTAGTGCCCCTGAGCAGCAGGGGCAGCAAACACAGCACAGTTTCTGTGGCCAGGAGCTGATACTCGGCTCTGGTGTTTGCTTCCGTGACTCATCTGGGTCAAGCAGAGGGCAGGGGATGGTGAGGTGGTGCTGGAGGGAATGGCAGGTAGCTATTGATGCCCTTTTCTAAAGCTATTGTTGATTTTATGCAATTAAAATGCATAGCTTATCTTTAATTTCAATAATCAGGGCTAGAGAGATGGCTTAGTGATTGACCACACTGGCTGCTCTTCCAGAGGACCCAAGTGTGATTCCCAGCACCCACAGGGCAGCTCACAACTGTCTGTAAAGCTAGAACCAGAGGCTCTGACACACTCTTTTGGCCTCTTCAGACCAAGGCGTACCTCTGGTAGGCAGATATATATGCCCATAAAATAAAATAAAAAAATCTTTAAATAAAAAAGAAAAAAAATTCAAATAATCTTACAATAGGACATGAGGTCTTTCCATTGATTAAATGGATGAAATGAACCACACTTTACAGCCCAATTAGAATTTTATGAAAGTCATGACTTACAATCATTTACAACTGTAATCTCAAGCCCGGGAATGGCTCATGCCCATAATACTAATACATAGGAGACTGAGACAGGAGGATTGCAATGAGTGAAGTCTAGCCTGAACTACAGTGAGATTCTGTCTCAAAAGAGAAAATAAAAAACTATAATCTCAAGAGGAATAATAAATAAATCAGTGATAGAGCATTACATAGTATGCTTATCTAGCATAGTCTTCCTATTCAACTAACGAGTTTTAATTTTTACTCTATCAAAGTAGTTATTGTCTAGGCTAGGGATGTAGTTCAGTGATAAAGTGCTTGTCTCAAATACACAAGATCACCAACACACACACACACACACACAAATAAATGAAATAATTTGAAAGGAAAGGTTTTTTTTTTTGTTTTAGATTTTAAAAACTATTTATACAGTGTTCTGCCTGCATGCCAGGAGAGGGCACCAGATCTCACTATAGATGGTTGTGAGGGAGGCTAGGAATTGAACTCAGGACCTTTAAAAGAACAGCCAGTGCTCTTAACCTCTGAGTCATCTCTCCAGCCCCTAAAAGAAAATTTTAAACAATGCTTTCCTATATTTCTCTTAATTGCAATCTCCTTAGTAATACAACTTTACTTTTTCATTTGTACATTTAATATTTATTGAGAAAATAAGTACTAGAAAAAAGTTGTTATCAAGCTACTAATTGAGCTTTAATTTATACATTTCAATTAACAACATATTTTAAAAAAATATATATACATAATATATGTTTATGTGTGGGTATGTGTGGCATGACCAACCTTCTGCTTGTAGATAGACCGCATTACCTAATGTTCTTTTGGTTGCAATTACAGAAATAGAATCTGGTCAGCATTGATTATAAGTAGCCAAGCACAGTGGGACTTTCCCCAGGCATAGGCAGGAGGATAGTATGTTTGAAGACACCTTGAGCTACATAGTGAGGTTCAGGTCAACCTGGGCCATGTGCCAAGCCCCTGACTCTTGGGGTATAGCTTCATTGTAGAGCATGTACATATTATACATAAGGCCCTGGGATGTACCCCCAAACAAAATAAAAAGTCTTTAGAGCTGACACTAAATCTTGAGAATTGAAGGTCATGGCTGTGTTGAAGGCCATGAATACAGCCTTAACTCCTGGACTCTCGGTTCAACAGTCTAGATTCCCTTAGACTTCCCTGAGAAATGGGTTGACTCAGCTCAGGTAGGTTATTCATCTGAAACGAACCAAAGCAAGAGAGGAAGCACACAGAGTGCTAATATAATGGCTAGAGGCCCCCCCTGGGGATCCCATTTGGATATGGTGTCCACATTTCATTCATTCATTTATTCAGTCAGTCATTTTTTTTTTTTTACTTTTCACCTTTTTAAATAAGTTCCTCTGAGTAGGGACTCAAAACTGTCTTTTTGCGGGAGGGCTGGCTCAAATTGGCATTCCCAAAACTTGAGATTCCCTATCTCCTGTCTTGACACTTGTCCCTCACTGCCTGTTCTTCATATGTGGTCAAATTAAGGGGAGAATATGATTTTTATTTATTTCTACCATATTTAATATGGTGGAGAAACTTCCTTCTGAGAGATAAAAATGCCAGAGACATAGAGCAATTAATCAGGTAACACTCACCTTTAGTCCCAGCACTTAGAAGCAGAGGCAGGCCGATCTCTGTGAGTTTGAAGGCAGCCTGGTCTACTGGTTTACACAGTGAGTTCTAGGACAGCCAGGGCTATACAACTAAACCCTGTCTTGCAAAACTAGATTAGTTAGTTAGATAGATAGATAGATAAATAGATAGATAGATGATAGCTAGATAGCTAGATAGATAGATAGATAGATAGACAGGATGGACAGACAGACAAATAAAATAAAGGAATAACTGAGTGATAAGACCCAAACTGAATGTAGATGGCATCATCCCGTAAGCTGGTAGCTGGATAGGACAAAGGGGAAAAAGACAGAGCTTTGGGCACAGGCCTTCTTTGCCTCTGCCTCTTGGCTGCTTCCCTACATCTAGCCATAATACCCTGAAATCATGAGCAAAATGAATCTGTCTCCCTTACGTTGTTTGTGTCAGATATTCTGTTACCGTGATGGAAAGTCCATCTAAAACAGAAGGTCCATCTAAAACAGAAGGCAGCGTGCTATTCCTCTGGAACTGGCCTTTTAATAGCAAGCCTGGATCACCAATCTCCTAATTTAGATGTGTAGTAAGTACTGTAGATGCCCTGCCCAGACCCTTTTGACCTGCATCATGCCGCCCTGCCATCTGCTCAGAGTGCTGGCTCCTACTGGCTCAGATCTACTCCCGCGTGTTGAAACTCGCTTCAATCAAATGTGGGTCAACTCACCCAGAAGCTTACATCTTCCCATCAGGAAAAGGCGTTTGCTCAAAGAGTCAAAACTCAGCACCTGTGGAGGCACACACCTGTAATCCCAACACTTAGGAGACAGGGGGGAAGATTGTCACAAGTTCAAGGCCAGCTTGGTCTACATAGTGATCTTCAGGCAAGTCAGGACTACACAACGAAACCCTGTATCAAGAAACAAAAAAATGTTACATTGCACAAACAAACAAACGTGCACAAATAAATTAAAACTTTAAAACAGGGGGGAAGGGAGTGAGTGACCAATGGTAGCGGGGTTGAAAATGATCATAGTGCAATATATGGGAATATGCTACTGCCAGAAAAAAAATTAACAAGCAAGATACTTTTTCTTGCTAACCCTACCATATTGCTTTGATAGAGATACCATAGCCATAACAGATTCTGGGTTTGTACGTGTGTGTGTGTGTAAGTGCTTCACCCTGTATATAAGCGTTTGTATCACATGTGTGCCTGGTGCCTGCAAAAGGCATCAGAAGAAGGTGGTGGGTCCCCTGGCTCTAGAGTTACAGGCCATGAGTGTTGGGAATGGAAGGGAGGTCACCTGCAAGAGCAGATATGCTCACAACCACTGAGCCATCTCTCCATCCCTGACTACACAGTTCTGATGACCTGGAGCTGACTGACTCTTAAACTCCAAACAAGCACTGCTTTCAGAGCTCCCGACTGTCCAGGAAGTGCCAACCGGCAGAAGTGCTGTTTCAGCTGGCTGTTCTGTCTAACATTCCATGATTAGCAAGCCAAGGCTGCTCGTGGGCCATTTTCACACCTTGTGACCTTCCTTTAGATGATGCTCACAGTCAGGTGGGGTAGTTCATTTGTCATCCAAATTAGGAATAAGCAAGCAAATTCTTGTTTGTCATATCCTTTATTCTTATAAGCTAAGTGCCATCCAATCTTGAGAAAAAAATAGAGAAAGGTTTATGTTATTTAGCAAATGCCAGAATCAGAACCAAATCTTATCTGGAAGAGGAAAATAAGGGATTTTATCAAATTTCCACTTAAAAGTTAGCTTAAAATTCAAACAAAAAATTATTAATTCTCAGCTCAAAGATAAAATTTCCAAAAACCGATAAGCTCTTGCCAGCAAGGCTAGAAATAATCAGTTCTGGCATCTGGGTATAAGACATATATCTATATACAATGCACGCCTCTATATATAATGTATGTATCTATATACCATACATGCTTCTATATATATGTATCTATATGCAATGTATGCATTTATATATAATGCACGTATCTATATATAATGCATGCAACTATTAATACAGCCTACACAGAAAAGCTATAATTTATACCTTATGACTTTTTACGAAGTGACTTTAATATGGTATTGCATGTCATTTTTTCTTTTCTTTTTAAAAGCATGCTTTATTTCATGTATAGCCATACAGTTTACATGTTAAGTAACACTGTAATAGAATGGTTTCATATTTTTTGTTTGTTTGTTTTTCTAGACAGGGTTTCTCTGTGTGGCTTTGGCTGTCCTGGACTTTGTGGACCAGGCTGGCCTTGAACTCAAAGAGATCTGCCTGCTTCTGCCTCCCTGAGTAGTGGGAGATTAAAGATGTGACTACCATGCTCATGGATTTCATTTTATTTAAATAAAAGAAAAACGGGAAATTTTCAAATTACAAGACACCTCCCCCAGAACAAATTATTTTTAAAATCACTTTTTCTAAGTGGGTCAGTGTGACAAATGTGTTCAGTGACTAGTGTCGTCTGATGCCTGTCACAGTGATGGAATTATAAAGAAGGCCCAATGTTTGAAACCACTACCTTAAAGCAAGAGCACATGTCGAGTGTTCTGGAATGGAAAGTGGAGGGATCTGGAAAGTATACTATTAAGTAAGGTGACCCAAACTCAGAAACAAACAAACAAAACATGTTCTCCCACCTGAAGCTCATAGCCTGTATCTACTTGTGTGTGTGTGTAAAGAGGTGTTAAGCATAGATAAAGTCTAGAATTTATAAAAGAGACCTTGATTGGAGGTGGTGTTACACCCCTTTAATCCCAGCTTGGATGGCAGAGGCAGGCAAATCTCTGTGAGTCTGCTGACAGCCTGGTCTACTGAGTGAGTTCCAGGACAAACAGGGCTACACAGAGAAACCCTGTTTTAAAATAACAACAATAATAAAAAGAGACCTTAAGAAGACAAAGGAAGAGCCAACCAAGTATAGGAAAAAGCTACATGAGTCATAAAGGAGGATATAAACCTACAGCACATACTATTCCTTTGAGGTAGTGATTGTGAATATTGGTCCAGGCTGGCCTCAAACTCTCTAAGTAGCTGATAATGACTTTGAACTTCTGACCCTCCTGCCTCCACTCCAGACTACTGAGGTTACAGGCATGTATCACCATGCCTTGTTTGGTCTTGCAGTAATTTTTTTTAAGATTTATTTATTTATTTTTATGTATATGAGAGTTCTATCTGCATGTACACCTGCATGCCAGAAGAGGGCATCAGATATAGACTCAGTATAGATAGTTGTGAGCTACCCTGAGGTTGCCCGGAATTGAACTTGGGACCTCTGGAAGAGAAGACAGTGCTCTTAACCACTGAGCCATCTCTCTAGCTCTTTGCAGTGTTTTTACTTACTCTAGTTATATGCCAAAACTAGATAGAGCTGGTTTTGTTCTGCTATATAAAATCACTCTTCTAGCATTAAATGATCACACAAGTAATAAAGAAGGAGTAAGTTAGAATAAAGTACCTTACCAGGAATGACCAATGATACATATTAATCTGGAGTAGAAACCTCTTTGGTTGGCCCATGTCCTGGCAGCCTCTGGGCTTTCCCAGGCAAAAGTACAGATTGCTTCTCGGTAGGAGGAACAGATGCTGGGGCTGCTGTGCCGTCCGGTGTAGGCAGTAGGTAGTCATTCATGGACTCCAGCATTTGCCAGCTACCTCTGTGCACCGTTGGCTGGAAACAGGTACACAGCTGCCTCTGACTTCTGAACAGGAAGAATTTTGCTAAACCTGTTGGAAACATTTTAAGAATAAAAGAACCAGAAGTCCTTGTTCAAAACCAACATTTTTTTTTTACCTTTACCATGTTCCATGCCACCAGATGAGGTTAATATCCATGAGTAAAGTTTTTATTTTTTTAAACTATTTTGAGATTGGGCACTCACCTATTGTTGTTAAGAATGTAAGTTGGTACAGTATCAAAGAAGGAAATGTGTATACAACCACAAAAAATTTTTGTTGTTGTTGTTCTCATCATCACCATGCCCCTACCAGCATTTGCTCTCACCTTTTTTTCTCTCTGGAGATGTATATTTTATGAAAATCAAGTGTGGTACTACATGCCTGTAATCTCAGCGTTTGTTAAGATAGACACAGGAAGATCAGCAGTTCAAGGCCAGCCTTGGCTATATACCGAGTTTGAGTCTACCTTAGGATCATATCTAAAAACCAATAATACAGAAAGAAAACCAGAGAGAAAGGAGGGACCATCAGAGACTAGGTGAGGTGCTACAATGACTCATTCTGATACCCATCAGCAGTTCTAAAGAAAATAATGACAAAGAAGGCTGGAGATGTAGCTCGTGGCACAGTATCTGCCTAGCATGTGCCAGGTCCTGGGTTTAATCTTTAGCAGCACAGAAAACTGTGGTAGAGAGGATGTATTCACTCAGCCAACACTTCGCTGCTTCTGTTCTCCACTAGTCTCCACTGAAACACTTTAACATATTTAATGCAAGCACACGCCTACCCAATAGCTAGGTGCTGAACTGGAGCCCAGACAGGTTAAGCAATTTGACCAGTATCACAGGCATAGACAATGTTCTGAGACAGGGCTTGAACCTTAGCAGAGTGACTCCAGAGTTTAAACTCTTTTCAGATGTCACACTGCCCTCCATGAGCGTAAAAAACATAGGGTAGGGATACAGTTTGGTTGGTGGCAGGCAGAAAGCTGGCTTCCGTGACCAACACTGCATAAACCAAATGTGGTGCTTCAGGCATGTAACCCCAGCACTTGGGAGGTTGGCTTGGTTCATCCTGAGGAGGGCCAAGGTCATCCTCAGGTACACAGTGAGTTTGAAGTTGGCCTAGGCTACAGGAGAGCGTGTCCCTAAAACAAGTCAAACAACAACAGCAAAACCCTATATATACATATATCCTTGACCTTGACTTCCAGGTCTTTCTGCCTTCACCTCTCAAGTACTCTGATTTTCATTGTTGTTTTTAGCGTGCGTGTGTGCGTGTGTGTATGTGTGTGTGTGTGTGTATGCACGTGTGCAACCGATAATACATGTGTGGATGGCAGAAGTCAATGTCCTGTTTCTCTCAGGGTCTCTCCATGAACATAGAGCTCACATTTTGGCTAGACTGCCTGGCCAGCAAGCCTCCGGGATCCAACTGTCCTTGTCTCAGGACCTCTGGGGTTAAAGGCATGTGCTGCCATGTCCTACTTCTTTCTCTCTCTCTCTCAGCATGGATGCCGGCCAACTTAACTTAGTGCCTCATGCTCCAGGCCCTCATTTTGTAACCCAGCTTGACCCCGTTGATCTCCTGCCTCAGTCTTCAGGGTTTTACAGTGGGCAGAATTAGGAGCCAATTGAAGGATAAGAAGGAATGAGTGTGTTGTTGCTGGTGTGAGATGGAGGACGGAAGGAACGTGGGTGTCCTTTACAGAGCAGAGAAAGGCTCCTGCCAGCCAGCCAGCAAGGAGACAGACACCTTGGTCCTACCCTGAGAAGGATGCTAGTTCTCCCAAGAACTATCCCAAGAGCAAGAACACACTGGGAATAGCTCTAGGTGAGAGCTGCTCATGTCAGCAGATGAGGAGCCCCTGTGAGACTGGGCGCTGAACTCAGTTAAGCCCGCTGAAACTTCTCAGCTCCGGGACTGAGGAAACACTGGTATTGTTTCCATCACCTCTGTGTTGCCAACGGGTTACACAGCGGTGAAACACTGCCATACAGCATTGATGCTTCCGCGGAGGAAGATGCTGCGGCTCAAAGAACTTAGCTGGTGAGAACCATTGCTGAGGGTGAGATTTGACGTAGGTGGACAAGCCTGCCGGCATTGCCAGCAAGCGATGAAAGAGAATGGGCTCTCTGACTGCGGGAGAGGGTGACCGAGATTTCTACTTATTTCAGACACGGACATGAAAGTATCCTGCACAAAAGCTTGTTTTTCTGCAGGGATCAGGACCTGTGGGAGGGGCCTTCTCGGCTTGTTAAGGTGTGTTGAGTTGTCTCCCTCTTTAACTAAAACGAGAGGTGTTCAACACACACAAAGCTGGGTGGATTTAGGTGGATTAGCAGCAAGAAGCAGTTAGGGAGACAAATGCCTTGGCCTTATTCACACAGTAAAACATACACAAACACACCCAGAAAAAAGCCCTCTCAGTGAGGCCTCGCAGTGTCAACCTCGGGCTTCACAGAGATCTGTCAGCTTAAGAGTGAGTTGCTGGTACCTGATCTGCTTCCCTCACCCACTCCTGTGACCTTTCCACTGTGCTCACAAGGCCTCCCTGCCCTCATTAAGTAGCCAAGCCTTACTAACCCAGGCATGGAAGGAATATGCTTCCTCTAGTTTCTGCCTTGTAGCCTATGGATAGTGCTCCCTTTCAGCCTACTTTTTAATATGTGTGGGGCTGGGGAGGGGGGTGCAAGTGTATATGGCCATGAGTGTCCAGGCATTAAAAAAATAGTTTATTTATTATTTATACAGTATTCTGCCTGCAGGTGTACCTACATGCCAGGAGAGATTACCAGATCTCATTATAGGTGGTTGCTGGGAATTGAACTCAGGACCTTCGGAGGTATAGCTAGTGCTCTTAACCTCTGAGCCATCTCTCCAGCCCCCACAGGGGCTTTTTAGATGGGTGCTGGGAATCTGAAGTTGGGTCTTCTCTGCTCACTGGGCTCTCATCCCAGCCCTATCTTTTATTTGTAGTTTTACCCAGGGACTGACACCAGCAGGTGCTCTGCTGCTGAGCTCTATCCCTAACTCTCTGAGGGATATTTCTTCCCTAGTACCACCTTGGCAACCGGATAGGCTTACCTACAAAAATGTACAGAGGAGGAGACAAGCTTTTAGCATGTGTGAGGCCTTAGGCTTCTTCCTCAGCAGCAAAAGATGCACGGTTGTGTTATCAGTTATTGTGTTTTCCCATACTGTAATATAAGCTTCAGGAAAACAGAGAGAGCCTCTCTGTCTCTCTCTCTCTCTCTCTGTGTATATAAAGGGGTGATTTTTTGATACTGCATGTCATTGTGTTTACTTTCTTGTCTCAGACTCCTGTCAGGGGCTCAAAAAATGGTCATGTCTTGGCCTCCTATTAGCTGAGACTGTAGATACAAGCCACTGTACCGTTCCTTTGTTTTCTTCATCACTGTACCTATGTCTAGAACAATTCACAGCTCATAGTCAGGGCTCAGGATACACTGGATGAAGGAATGACTCATGAACAAAGCACTTTTCAAACAATTTACCCAGTTTGAGCTATTCTTCTAACTCTCTCCATTTCCTTTTTTTTTTTTTTTCTGGCAGTATTTGCTAACCAGTCCAAAGTAGAAAAGCTACTTTGCTTGCATGCATTCATAAAATTCAGATGAATAAGATTAAAATCTGGAGACAGCGTGGTACAGGAATGAAGTCCCTTCTTGCCTTTGGCGGTCACATGATGAGGAGAGGTCCAGACAGCTGATCTTCTCAGGAGAATGATGATGGGTATAAAGCATCTGGGGCAGGTAGGTCTAGAGATTTTTTCCTGTACCCTGGTTCTTTGAAACTAGAAGCCAGTTGGTAAGGGAGTCAGGAAATGTTGGTTCTAGCTCTATATTAAATGTATGCTAGGTGTGTATATTTACAGGAAATCCTGTAAGCAAGCCCATACCCCGGCCTCCAGATAAACCCCAAATTTCTCTGATGTTCTTTGAGGTCAGATCTCAGCTCTTTAAGGGAATTGAGTAGGAGCCAGGTTGGCTAACATCCTGGTATTTGTGAGCCCTTCCTTAGCCTCTGTCCTTTAAAGACCTGGATCCACCTGTTCTTCAATAGGGTGAGGCTTAGTCACGTAGTGGTGGTGCATGCCTATAATCCCAGCACTCGGGAGGCAGATCTCTGAGTTAAAGGCCAGCCTGGTTTACAAAGTAGCCAACGCTACACAGAGAAACCCTGCCTCAAACAAACAAACAAACAACAACAACAAAACAACAACAAAGTGAGACATAAGACTAAAATATTGGTTTCAGAGCACTTTTTATGTACCATCTGCTGGGAACACACAGTGAACCATGAAGACAAGGCTCCCATCCTCAGACATTCAAAAGAGATCATAAACAAGTAATGGAAAACAAATCAAGACCAGCAAGGTTTTGTGATATAATAAAAATATGAGTTAAGTATGGTGACACATACCTGTAAGCAGGAAGTCAGCTTTGGCTACACGGTAAGTCCCAGATCATCTAGGGAAATAGGGTGCCTTCACTCCAAGGAAAGATGGGAGGGAGGACAGGAGACTTGGTTTTTGCTGTTTTTAAATGTATTTATTTTTATTCTATGTACATTTGTGTTTTGCCTACATGTATGTCTGTGTGAAGGTGCTGGGTCCCCTGAAACTGGAGGTACAGACAATTGTGAGCAGCCATGTGGGTGCTGGGAATTGAACCCAGGTCCTTTTGAAGAGTAACCAATGCTCTTGACCACTGAGTCATCTCTCCAGTTCTAGGAAGGAGAATTACAATCCTAGCATCCAGGAGGTAGAAGCATGAGTATTGTGAGTTTACGGCCATTTTGGACTATATAACAAAACTCTGTCTAAAAACAAAACAACAAAGAAAAGGAGAGAGAGAGAGAGAGAGAGAGAGTGAGAGAGAGAATGCTCACATAGGTGATCAAGGGCCCAGGTCTGACAAGAAGGAAGGAACCCCACAGCCTTATGAGCAAGCCACAGGAGGTGGCACACTCCTGCAGTCCTGGCACTCAGGAGGGAGAAGCAGAAGGATCACAAATTGTGGGGTGGGGGTTGGGGCTGGTAGCTTGGACTACATACTGCATTTCAGCATAGTCTGGGCTTTATGATGAGACCTTGTCTCAGAAAGACAAGAAAACAAGTTACAACAAGGCCAGATGGGCCAAAAGTAAACTAAAGGGAGCCACACACACTGGGTGTCAGAATGTTCTATCTGTGAGAGATGAAAACATGCTTTTCTTTCAACTAGTGATAAGTGCTAACAGAGGAACTAGAAGAACATTATAGGACAGCAGGTAGGACATAATGAGTTAACCTTTACCAGGGAAGACCTTCCTGAAGCATTTTTGGGAAGCGTTTAGGGAGATGTTCCTAAAGCTGGTCCTTAGAAGATGAGACGCATCCAGCCATGGACAAAACATATGGAAGAATGAGCACAGACATGAAGACCTGGGCATGGAGCCAGTTGTGGTGGTGCATGCTGCAATTCCAGTACTTGAGGAGACAGAGGCAGGCAGATCTCTGTGAGTTTGAGGCCAGCCTAGTGGAGAGCCAGGGCTACACAGAGAAACCCTGTCTCAGAAAACAAACAAACAAACAAACAAACAAAAAAACAAAGCAAAAACAAAAAAGAGCTGTGCGTGGGAAAGGCAGAGAGTACTGTAGTGCCTGGCAGAGTTATGGTTAGGGCTGACAAGCGACCAGGTTTATCCCAAGCTGGGGCTTCTGGGCATGTGGGGCTGCAGTGGGCAGCCACTGAGGGGGTCTTAAATAGGGAATATTGAAGTGCTTTCTGTTTTTAAAGGACATGCTGGCATGAGCGTGGGTGTGGCTAAGGCACAGAAGTGAGGAAGAAGGGAAGGAGAGACCACCTAGCCAGATGCTGAAACCCTCAGTGCAAGGGTTGATGGATGAGATGACCCACAGCATGAAATGAGATGGTGTATACATAGATACAGGACATATTTTAGAGGCAGAATGAAGCCGCCTCAGGAATGGAGGTGCGGAAGGTGAAGGGGTTGAAGATGATACATGATACATGGGCTCAATATTGTCAGCCCTTGGAAACCAAACCTACTAAGTAGCTGGGTGTGGTGACGCAGGGCCTATGATCCCAGCACTTGGCAGGAGGATCAGGAGTTCAAGGTCACCTCAGCTACATCATACCCTGTCTCAGTAAACACACAAAATAAAGTACTGGGGGGGGGGGGGTCCATAGTGAACTGTACAGGCTTTTTGCTAGTCTCTAAACAACATAAAATGGAAATGTTTACATGTCATTTACACTTTTTAAGGAATTAAGAAAAAAAAAAAGGTGAGGAAGTGGCTTAGCAGGTGAAGAAGCTTGCTGAGGAGACCCGGAACCTACATGGTAGAAGAAAATAGTTGACTCCCGAAAGTTGTCTTCTGGCATCTGTGCTTGTGCTATGGCCAGTCTTATACATGCACTCTCCCTCTCTCTCTCTCTCTCTCCGAATAGGAAAAAAACCAACAACAAACGCTTTCTCTCTTTGGATCTTAAGCAGATATCCACAGACATGGAGAGCCATCTCCACAGTGGTCGTGAAGCCCATCCCCTGTGGATGCGGAGACATGTATGTGACCGATTTTATAGCAGGAAAGGCTGAAGTATAGCCAGGGTGGAAGTCTGTGGTAGGCAGGGAGGAGGGGCCCAGAGTGCTGCTGAAAAAACAGGCATTACTCAGAGTGAGGCTGGTCTTTCAATAATTGTGTCGGCTTCCTGTTGCTATTACAAAACACACAAGAAAATCAGGTTAGCCGAGTGTAGTAGCGCACACCTTTAATCCCAGCGCTCAGTGAGGCAGAGGCAGGCAGATCAATGTGAGCTCCAGACCAGCCCGGTCTTCAAAGGGAGTCTAGGACAGCCAACGCTACACAGAGAAACTCTGTCTCGAAAAACAACAACAAATAAAAACAAAACAAAACAAAAAAAACAAGAAAGAAAGAAAAAAAAGAACCAAAGGGGTTTTGTTGTTTTTTTTTTTTAACTCTCAGGTTCAGGGATTTAAATGCTTGGTCACTCGGCTCTGTTTTATTTGGGACTGTTTGTGGTAGGGAGCTTATGCTGGAGCGAAACTCCTCACTTCATGGCACACAGAAGGTTAGGAGGGTGGTGGCGCTGAGGGCAACGAGTAGCCGCTGAAGGCATGCCCTCCTGGACTAACATACCAATTGGGTTCTACCTTCTAAGTTTCCAGTACCTCTCCGTAGCCTAGCAAATCTTGTCATCAGAGCCCAGCACACCACCTCTGAGCACCGCTGCTGCTCAGACGAATCCTTCAGCTTGGAGCCCTGGGGAGTGTTCCCCACTCAAACCCGAACATTAGTGTTCAGAGCGTTTCGCAAAAAAGCTTCAAAAGCAGCTAATTAGTGTTCATAACGATTGTTCTCGGTTGCTAATTGCCCGAGTTGAATTTTACAGGCGCTGGGGAAGAGCAGGTGTCCGTAATTTGCCTAAGGCAGTAGTAAACTGCAGGAGTAACAGCACCTCCAATTAATTCCCGGAGTCTCGAGCGCGGCCAGTCTTTAAAAGAAGTGTTCATTTATTATGTGTGTACTGTATGTGTTTAGGCACACCATGTGTGTGTAATTGCTCTGAGGTTAGAGGATGTTAGATCCCTGAAATTGGGATTGTGGGTAGCTTTGAGCTTCATGATGTGTGGGTGCTGGGAACTGAGGTCCTCTGCCAGAGCAGTACCTGTTCCTGACCTCCTCCTCTTGAGTGCTGGGCTTAGAGGTGTGTGTGTCTTCTCTCTAGCTGCTTCCCACCCCGAGACTTTTTTTTTTTTTTTTTTGAAACAAAATCTCATTGTGTAGTCCTGGTTAGCCTGGAACCCAGAAATCTAACTGCCTCTCTGTAATACTAGGAATAATGGTGTGTGCCAGCACCCTGGCGGGTTTTGATCGTGTTCGTGATTTTTAAATGAAATACTATCTTTTGATGTCACTCAGGATATCTTTGAACTCCTCATCCTCCTGCCTCAGCTCTTGAGTGCTGAAATTATAGGCATGCACCACCCCTTCCAGGCCTGACCCTCTTCAAAAACCCTTTTGGGAGCTAGGCATAGTGGCACATGCCTGTTGGGAAGCAGAGGCAGGCAGAGCTCTGTGAGTTCGAGGCCAGCCTGGTCTACAAAAGCGAGTCCAGGACAGCCAAGGTTTCGAACAAAAAAAAACAAACACCACCCTTTTGGTTAGGATGGGTAAGCTAAATAGCATTTTAGGTGAGAGTAAGACATGAGCTTTGATAGTCATAGACCTGAGATGTGGGCACATGCACAATAAAAGCATCCCTAAGATTTGGGGTGTGACTCAATGGCAGGGTACCCGTCTAGTCTGTACCCAGCCCTAGATACTATTTCAGCATCAACAAGGAGAGGATATTCCTGCGATTCGGTTTCCTTACAGATTTTTTTTTTAATTTGCTTGTGGATTTTGTCTGTTGTTGTTACTGTTTCTGAAGCAGGGTCATACTATGTAATCCTGGCTGGCCTGGAACTGCCTATGTAGAACAGGCTAGCCTCAAACTCACAGAGAGCTGCCCACCTCTGCCTCCTGAGTGCTGGGATTAAAGGTGGGTGTCACGGTGTCTGACTCTTTAAAGGTTCACTCCATTTGTGGTTTGTGTGTTCAGGTGCACATGTGTGCATGCTCGTGGCATGTAGATGTGGGTAGAAGCCAGAAAAGAGCATCATGTGCCCTGGAGCTCTATGTAGATGTGAATGGCATGATACCAGTACTGGAAACTGAATTCCTGTCCTCCGGAAATGCAGCAAGCACTGAGCCATCTCTCCAATCCCCCAACCTCCAACTGGATTTTAAACTAGTAGAAAGTACGCTGGAAAGAGCATAGGGGCTGGCAAGATGGCAGAAGTGGGCAAAGCACTTGTCATGCAAGGCTGAGGACCCCAGCTTAGAACTCACTCCACAGAGTTGTCCCCCTGACTGCCACGTAAGTCCTGTGTGTGTATGCCTGCACTCTCCCACCCCACACACATACATACAATACGTAAAAAGTTAAAATATAAACTTTTATTTTAAGTACACACATGTATGTATGTATGTATGTATGTATGTATGTATGTATGTATGTATGTATGTAAAGGCCAGCCGCACTGCTGGATGACTTTAATTCAACAGTCAGGAAGCAGAGGCAGCCAGATCTCCATGACTTCAAGACCAGCTTGATCTACACATCACATTACAGGCCAACCAGGTCTATACAGTGAGACCATAGCTTTAAAAAATGAAAACAAAAAGGTATAAATGGTCCAGGCATAGTGATGCATAACTTTAACCGCAGCACTTGGGAGGAAGAGACAGGAGGATCTTTGAGAGTTTGAGGCCAGCCTGGTCAACATAGTTCAAGGACAGACAGGCTACATAGAGAGTCTCTATCTCAAAAAAGAAAGATAAAAATAAAAAGGAACCAGAGAGATGACTTAATAATTAAGAATGTTTGCTGCTCCTTCCAAAGGACCTGAGTTCAGTTCCCAGCATCCACATCCTGCAGCTCACAATTACATGTAATTTCAGGTCATGTACAAACACACACACACATACAGGGAGAGGGAAATTAAAAATATAAACAAACAAATAAATAATAAATAAACAATGGACTGTTGGTATAATATTCTTGTGGAATTTGCCCTCGTTTATTCAGATGCTGATTTCTCTATCCCACTATCTGGTTTCAATCCAGACATTGCATTGTGATGCTTATTCTAAGTATCACCTGTCTCAAGTTTGTGTAAACATGCTACCATTTGTTCTCTGTTTTGTCAATAAAACAACCAGTCAGTACTGTGCAATGCAGAGAATAGGGTGGAATATCCTGGTCTGGAGGGAAGGAGAGAGAAGAGAGTGGGAATAGGAGAGGAGAGCAGAGATCAGGAGGAGAGGACCCAGAACCATGAAGAGAGATGAACTGGACGTAAGATATGACTAAAAACAAATATAATGTGAGAAATCTGAATGGTAGGAAACTATGCAGGCTTGAAGGTTTAGGATGGAGTAACTATTGCCCAGCATTGTGCTCTAGGTTAATTAAATAAATCATAGTCTCTGTGTGGTGATTTGGTTATACAGATGGTTTAGTAAATCAATAATAAATATTAATAACCCACAACAATGGACATTGAAAGCTGACTAGTACAAATAAAATACTTCCTAGGGCAGGCATAAATCTAGTATATCATATAGAGGTTTACTCATGCCAAAAGACTTTTTTTTTATTGTAATCTTATTAACAATAAGAAAGATGTATTACTGGCCTGGCATGGCACATGCCTGTAATCCCAGCACTTGGGGAGGCAGAGGGAGGCAGATTACTGTGAGTGTGAGGCTAACCTGGTCTATAAAGCAAGTCCAATTTGGCCAAGGATACACAGAGAAACCCTGTCTCAAAAACAAACAAACAAACAAGAAATATGGACTAAGTAGTCAATTAAAATTATTATCATTAATAAGTGTCTTACTTTTCTATTGTTATGACAAAACACTATTATGAAGGCAACTTAAAAAAAGAAGGTCTTTAGTTTAACTTGCGGCTCATGATTCCAGAGGTTTAGCAACCATTACCATCATGGTAGGAGGCATGGCAGCAGGCAGGCAGACATGGTGATGGAGTAGTAGCTTACAAACAGGAAGCAGAGAGCTAACATGGAGCAGCATGGATTTTAATTCCATCAACCATGGACCAAAGATTCAAATATGTGAACCTGTGGAAGCCATTCTCATTGAAACCACCGAAATCAGCTACTGACATCTAATTATCTTAGTGACTCCTCCATTGCTGAGATATGACACAATGGCCAAGAAAACCTCTAAAAGAAAGTGGTTGAGCTTATAGTTCCAGAGAGTCAGTGTCCATGATGGCTGAGCAAAGACATGACAACCGGCCCCTGGAGAAGCAGCTCAGACAGAGCTCACATCTTGATCCACATCCACAAGACGGAGAGACGCCCACTGGGAATGGCATCAGTCTTTTGAAATCTCAAAGCCCTTCTCTGGTAACACGCCTTCTCAAATAAGACCACACCCCTGAAACCTTCCCAAACAGTTCTACCACCTAGGGATCCAGTAGTCAAACATATGAGCCTATGAGGGCTGTTCTCATTCACACTACCACACTTACCCTGAAATGATGTCCCCAAATTCAACCTCACCTGCTTGGATGGTACCACTGCCAAGTAGTTGAATTTCAGCTAAAGATAAGGATTAGACACCCCAATTGTGAGACTTCTATAAAACAATGGGCTGTTGCTTACCAACAGTGTCATGTTCGTGAAGTCAGTGAACAGGCCAATGCATCAACTAGATTCAGAGATCACAGACAGTAGCAGAAACTGATGAAATTCAAATAAAGTTTATAGTTTACCTAATAAACTTGTATCTATGTTTACTTCCTGGCTTTAATCATCAAATTATAGTTATATAAAATGTGGGCATTAAGGAAAGATCAGTAGAGAGGACTCTTTGATCAGTTTTTACTGCATTTTTTATATCCACAGTTACTTAAAGGAGATCAGTGAGAGTGGGGAGGGTCAAGAGAGGGTGATGGGATGAATATGATCAAAATGCATCATATACCATGTGTGAAAATGTCATGATGAAACTCATTATTATTTCTGTTATTGTTGTTATGTTTTTGTTGTCATGTTGAAGCACGTCTTGCTCTGTAGCCCAGTCAGACTGGTAGTTTGAATGTAATTCACCCCATAGGCCCATACAGAGTGGCACTATTAGGAACTTCGGTCTTTTTGGAGTAGGTGTAGGCCTTTTTGTTGGAGCTGTGTCACTAGGGGGTATGTTTCCAGGGCTCATGTGCTCAAGCCAGGCCCAGTGTGATTCTTCCTGTTGGTTGTGGATTCAGATATAGAGTGCTGAGATCCTTCTCCAGCACCATGTCTGCTTGCATGCCTCCTGCCATAAGAATAATGGACTAAATCTCTGAACTGTAAACCAGCCGCAACTAAATGTTTTCTTTTATAAAAATGGGGTACAGAGCTAAACAGAGAATTCTCAACAGAGGAATATCAAGTGGCCGAGAAAAACGTAAAGAATGCTCAATGTCCTCAATCATCAGGGAAATGCAAATAAAAAAATAAAAATAAAAAATGAGATTCTATTTTATACCCATCAGAATGGCTAAGATCAAAAACTCAAATGACAACACATGCTGGAGAGGATGTAGAGAAAGGGGAACCCTCCTCCATTGCTGGTGGGAGTGCAAACTTGTACAACCACTTTGGAAATCAATCTGGCACTTTCCAAGAAAATTGGGAACAGCTCTACTTCAAGACCAAACTATACTACTCCTGGGCATATACCCAAAAGATGCTCCACTAAACAACAAGCACACTTGCTCAACTATGTTCATAGTGGCTTTATTCATAATAGCCAGAACCTGGAAACAACCTAGATGTCCCTCAACCAAAGAATGGATTCAGAAACAGTGGTATAAACTGCGCATGGTTGGGCATGCCTTTGATCCCAGAGGCAGGCAGATCTCTGTGAGTTTGAGGCCAGCCTGGTCTACAAAGACAGTCCAGGACAGCCAGGGCTGTTACATAGAGCAACCCTGTCTGGAAAAACCAATAATAATAATAGTAATAAGGAGGAGGAGGAGAAGAAAGGACAATGCAAATGGATAGATCTGAAAAAATAATCATCCTGAGTGAGGTTTCTCAGACCCAGAAAGACAAGCATAGTATATACTCACTTATAAGTAGATATTAGCCATATAACACAGGATAACCATACTACAATCTATAGACCTAAAGAAGCTAAGTAACAGGAGCACCCTAGGGAGGATGTTTAATTCTCATTCAGAAGGGCAAACAGAATAGACACTGGAGGCAGCTGAAGAGAGATGGGAGCCTACCGTAGATGTTGCAGGATATTTGATCCCATTGTGAACCCCCAAATTATGAACTACAAAACCCTGTTTCATTAGTGTGGTTGAGCTCTATTACACCTTTAATCTAAGAATTTTCTGTTTATTGTAAATAGGTGATTATGGTGTGGTTCACCTAGCCCTAGCACACACCTTTAATCCAAAAAGTTTCTGTACACAGGATTTAATAAAGTTAATCTAAGGTCAAGGGGCAGAGCAAGACACCAGCTGATGGGGATTAAAGAACAGGAAGGACTTTGAAGAGTAGGAGGGGTATTTAAGACAGTATGGAGGAAAAGAAGAAAGAGCTTTTAGTTTAAGCTCTGGCTTTAGCTTCTGTTTCAGCTCCTCAGCAACTTGGATTTGGGCTTTGAGCTAGCAAGCCTTGGGTTTTTTGGCCTTTCCCTCTTGGGCTTAAGTTGAGGCAGTGAGCCTTTCAGGTTTTTTTCCATCCAGACCTGAGCTGAGAAGGAAGGTCAGCTGGGTGCTTTCACCCAGAATCTGGCTCCTGAGTCTTCACTGGTAAAATAGAATGGTTCGCATTTTCATTCTTTTATAACAACACACAGAGTTCTCTGAAACACTTTACCCACCATGGGATCAAGACAGATGCTGAGACTCACAGCCAGCCAAACTTCAGGCAGGGTGCAGAAAGTCTTATGAAAGAGTTGGGGAATAGAAGAACCCAGAGGGGACAGGAGCTCCACAAGAAGACCAACAAAGCCAACAAATCTGGGCCCAAGGGGGCCTCTGGAGATGGATGCACCAACTTCAGACCATACATAGGGTGGACCTAGGTCCCCTGTTCAGATGTAGCCAGTAGACAATTCAGTCTCCACGTGGGTTCCCTAGTAAGGGGAGTAGGGGCTGTCTCTGACATGGACTCTGATGCCTGCTCCTCAAAATCCCTTTCCCCTGGCAGGGTGGTCTTGCCAGGCCACAAAGGAAGAGGATACAGCAGGTCCTGATGAGACTTGATAGGCTGGGGACAATTGGTAGGGGTGGAGGGTGCCCCCTTTCTGAGGGCTTGGGGAGGGGGATGGAGGAAGAGGGAAGGAGGGTGGGAATGGGACGAGACAAGGGAGGGGATTATGATCCAGGTGTTGTCATGGTCACGATGTCTCTCCACAGCTATAGAAACCCTAGCTAAGACACAGAGCTTGAACTTTCACCCATCCTACCTCAGCCTACGTGCAGCCGCCAGTCCCAGCTCCAGTTTAACACAGGACCTGGACTTGTAATCCAAGCCAGCCTCAAGCTGGAGTTGCTCCTGCCTGCTCACTCCAAAAACTAGTATGACAGATGTGTGTCCCCGAATCCAGCTAGGCATGGATTCTTCAGGCCCTAAGTAACTGTGGTGGTCTGGTGAGCAGTTTAATGCCCCACCCACTGAGTAACTTGTGTCTATGAAAAATCACTTGAGACTTTGGCTTGCTTGGCTCACTGCCACTGTCCCAGAAACCTAGGGAGAAAAACCTCCTTCTCCAAGCCCGGGCTCATTTCTCTGTTTCAGGAGTGGATTTCTTTTTCTCTAAACAAAAACAGAGGCAAATGTGTGCCCTACAATCAGCAAGTGTGCACAGCAGAGATCCCAGCTTCCTGTCAGCAGTAAGCATGCAAACGAACAGGCCCCTAAAAGTAGTGGTGAGTCAACTCTACTAGAAAAGCAGGAAATTTAGCGCAAACTGGCATGACTGGGCTAGAAGGTGAGGGGAGGGAAACGAGATGTCTATTCATAAAGTCTGATTCATTTGAAAAAGAAAGTCACATGCTAGCAGGCTGGGATTTGTGCTTGCTGTGCTGAGCTGAAGTGCAGGGCCTCTGTAGTCTCAAGGGTGACTAAGCCATTATTTCACTCTGAACACAAAGACCTCTTGCTTCACATGCCCCTCACTGTAATTAACTCTTGCAAGCAGAAGATGAAGAATTGAACCTGAGAGGTCCTTGGCTGCTGGCCAAGCACTCAGCGTTATTCGCTTTATTTTGGTTAAGGAAATAGAGAGGAGGGCTGTGTCTACTAGCCTTCTACTTCGAGGGTCAGTTGCGTGGACTGAGGTGCAATAAGATGATAGTTGTGCATTTTTCTGTTGAAGAGCGAAGAGAGGCTTTCTTCAAGAGACCCATGGGGATGGAACATGCCGTCTTAGCTGGTGGTATGACGATGAACATTTCAGCAGCAGCTTGGGTTCTATAGTGTTTGTGGGCTTCTGTGGTGAACTTCTTTCTCGGCTCCCACCATGGCTAGATTTAGGCTTCTCACCCACACCTTGGCAAACCATTTCACACTATTTCCACCACTCGAATACAATGGCTATCAGTCCCATAAAAGCAGATGACTGTAGTAAAAATAATAGGGGGTGAAAACAATGAAATATTTTCCACTTCATTTTAAATGTAATTATCTAATTGAAGTTTATGTGATTTTATTTTCATAATTACTGTGCTCAATTACTGGCTCATCAAATTCCTGGAAAATGTAAGAACCAGCTATTCACAGTCTGTCAGAGCTAATACCAGCCTGGTGTAGCATTGATATATATAATTATAGACCCAGGTAATAGGAAAATGACAAGTTTGAGGTCATCCTGGGCTACATAGCAAGTCCAAGGCCAGCCAGAAAAACAGTGAGACCCTGTGTGTTATTTACTTTTCTCACTTCTGTGAGAAAAATAGTTGACAAGAAGCAACTTGAAGGAGGAAGGCTTATTTTGGCTCACACCTTGAGGAGGCAGCCGGCCCATCATGGAGGATGTACATGGCGGCGGGAAAAGGTGGTTTGTTGCGTTGTCTCTGAAGCTGAAAAGCAATGGGAGATGAGGGCTGGTGCTCTTTCTCTTTTTGTTCTGTCCAGGTCCCCAGGCTGAAGGATGTGCTACCCACATTAAGAGTGTGACCTTCCTGCTCAGGTAAACCTTCTGGAAACACCCTCACAGACATGCCCGGAGGTATGCTTCCGTGGTGTTCTAGTTTCCCTCTGTCGCTGTGATAAAGCACCCTACCAGAAGCAACTGAAGGGAAGAATAGCTTTATTTGACTCACACTTCCAGGTCACAGTCCATTACCAAGAAAAGTCAGGGCAGGGACCTGAAGGCAGGGCTTTTGCCATTCTATGTAGCATTATTACCCCAGATCAAGAAATTCATGGCCAAGGGAGCACAGCAGAAGCCAAAGAGGAACACTGCTTGCCAGCTTGATCTCTGGCTTTCTCAGGCTCATGCTCAGCTATCTTCCTTTTATAGCCTAGGACCACCCACGCAGGGAATGGTACGGCCTGAAGTAGGCTGTGCCCCCTGCATCAATTGGTAAGACAAGTCCCTAAAGACATGCACTTAGGCTAACCTAATCTCTGTGATTCTCAATCAAGGCTTTCCTCTCCAATGACTCTAGACTATGTGAAGACAACTAAGACTAACCAGGGCACAAGATGAGCCTAAATTTAGTAAAGAGACAATGAAATTCATCATTACAGCCCCCCTCAATAAAAAAAAAAAAAAGATGCAGCACAAGGAGTTCTAGCATATGACTATGGGGTAGTCTGGAGCAAGGAGGAGCTCAGCAGGAATGTGCTTCCCTCAGGCACTCCCTTTTTGTGTGACAGACAGTACTGATGCTAGCCATACATTATTATCTGGCCAAAAGGGAAAACCCACACGTACTACTTTTTAGCTTATCTTCCCCAAATGTCTAATTTTATAAATGAGGTGGCACACACCTTTAATCCTAGCACTCAGGGAGGCAGAGACAGGAGGATCTCTGTATGTTTGAAGCCAGCCTGGTCTGCAAAGAGAGTCCAGAACAGCAGCCAAGGCACAGAGAAACCCTGTCTTGAAAAAGCAAAAAATAAAAAATAGAAAAAGGAAAGATAAAGAAAAGAAAACCAAGTATAAGCAAGAATGCCTGATGCCCCGTTTGAAGCTGACAGCCAGAAACAGCACACATGGCCAACAGGAGGAAAACCAAATAAACTAACCAATTCACAAGTTTGGATAGCAACAACCTTTTGAAAGACCAAGACAGCATCAGATAAATGCACAGAAGCCAGTTACACCCTCAGTTCCTACTGTACCTGAAGAAAAGCAGGGACAGGAGAGTGTGACGGTACTTCACTACTTATCCGAGAAGAGAGAAGAGAGAAGGGCTAAGTGCGCATGCTTTTTGTCTGTTTGCTGAACAGTTCTAAAGGAGCACACATGTCGGCCAGCTGGCCACAGTTATTTACCTTTAGAAGCCTGGAGGATTGCAGCGGAAGGAAGATAACATATATTTTTTGAACTTCACATGCATTATAGCTTCAAATACAACCTTTAAAAAAAAACAAGCTGTCAGGGCTGGAGAGATGGCTCAGTGGTTAAGAGCACTGGCTGCTCTTCCAGAGGACCTGGGTTCTATTCCTGGCACCCACGTGGCATCTCACACCTGTCTGTAACTCCAGATCCATGTGATCTGACACTCTTTTTTTTTTCTTTTAAAAGATTTATTTATTATGTATACAATGTTCTGTCTATATGTAGACCTGCATGCCAGAAGAGGGCACCAGATCTCATCATAGATGGTTGTAAGCCATTGAACTCATGACCTCTAGAAGAGTAGCCAGTGCTCTTAACCTCTGAGCCATCTCTCCAGCCCCGTGATCTGACACTCTTACACAGACACACAAGCAGGCAAAACCGGTAATGCACATAAAATGAAAATAAATTGTTTTTTAAAAAAAAATGTTCCTGACCAATGTGCTGGTCCACACCTGCAATTCTAGGACTAGCCAGGTTGAGGCGAGAGACTGGAGGTTTGAAGCCAGTCTGGGATATAGACTGTGACTTTGTATTTTCAAAAGAAAGTAAATTTCAAAGGAAAATCATTGTTGGACTGGAGAGATGGCTCAGTGGTTAGTAGCACTTGTTCTAGTGAAAAAACCCGGATTCCATTCCCAGCACCCACACGGAGACTCACAACCACTGTAACTTCAGTTCCAAGGGTTCAGTGAGGGCACAGCCACTCCCTGACATACATGAAATCAAAACACTTGTACACATAGAGATAGAAAATAAATACGTTAAACATGGTCTTTTAAAAAATAACCTTATCACACTCTAACTCTTCTTTACTTTTTGAATGGAGCAGGTATAGTGTTTTCTGTTATTGTTTTTGTTTGTTTCTTTGTTTTAAGACAGGGTCTCAACTATGTAGTCCTGGCTGGCAAGCCTGGAACTCATTATGTAGACCAGGCTAGCCTCAATCTCACAGAGATCTGACTGCCTCTGACTTTCAAGTGTTGGGATTAAAGGAGTGTGTTAACATGCTTTATCTCTATCTATCTGTCTATCTGTCTATCTATCTATCTATCTATCTATCTATCTATCTATCTATCTATCTATCTATCTACCTACCTACCTACCTATCTATCTATGTGTCTGTCTATCTATCTATCTGTCTATCTGTCTGTCTATAATGTAATTTATTAAGAAAGATAGCTCAGAGGGCTGGAGATATGGCTCAAAGGTTAAGAGAACTGGCTGTTCTTCCAACAGTCTGAGTTCAATTCCCAGCAACCACATGGTGACTCAAAACCATCTAAAATGAGCTCTGGTGCCCTCTTCTGGCAAGCAGACAATACACCCAGGCACACATGCAGGTGAAATACTGTATAAATAATAAATAAATAAAATATTTAAAATAATAAAAGAAAGATAACTCAGTGATTAAGAGTACCTGCTGCCCTTCCAGAAGACCCAGATTTAATTCCCGGTACCCACATGGCAGTTCACAGCTGCCTGCAATTCCTGTTCCAAGGGATTAAACATCATATTCTGACCTCCCTAGACACCAGTCAAGCATGTGGTACACATATACACATGCAGGCAAAACACTCATATACATAAAATAAAAATAAATTATTTAAGAATAAAAAAGAACCCCCTGGCTATGGACAGAGACACCTTGGTGGTTGGCGGTGTTCTGTATCACTCATGGGCAGAACAGATGGCATTTCTTTCACCCTGGTTTGATGCCTGACTTGGTGGTCAAAGGTGTTTATACCTAGGACTCATAAAAATCAAATCAAATCCAGGCAGTGCAACCAGGGAGGAGGAAGACAGACAGAGACCTACAGACCACCATGCTACCCATTGACCTGCCCTCCAGAGCATGACCCAGGTGGGTCATGACACCCGCTTGCTGCCATGCCACACAACACAGATGGAGGATGTCACCCAGGGACCCACCAGCTGCGTGGCCAACCTGCAGCCAGACTCTGCTCATAGTGTGCAAGTATGTGGTGGTCAGATGGGAGGGAAATAGAAGCGGAGCATTGAGCATTACGAAGAAAGATGGAACTGGAGAGGGCTCTGAGTGGCCAACCCTGCCTACAGGGCCGTGGTGAGGTCCTAGCCTGAGCTGCTCAGGGCCATGCCTGAGTCTATGGCTATGAAGTGGCAGGTTTGGGTCAATGTCCTCGACTCCTATTACCACAAGAGAACATGGGTCCTCCCTGGTCGGGGTAGCTGCTGGAAACCCTGTGGATGTCCAGGAGCTGTGCATGGCTGGCCCATGCCTCACTGGATGCGACACTCTGAAGAGCTGCCCTCAACTCTTACCACTGGCAGCACGTCCACCTGGATCAGGCAGCACAGTGGAGCTGGCTCTCGTGAGGCGAGTATGGGTGAGCCGGCCCCCAAGGATGTGAGTGCAGGAGAGCTAACCCTGCCATTCGTCTGCCATGGGGTGGTGTGGGTGCAGAAGTGATGACCCCTTCCCCACCCGCTCATGAGCTTGAAAGAACTATTCTGTGCCCCCCAAAGGCTGGAGCACTCAGGAGAGCAGGCCCTGCCCCTCTCCTGGACAGCACAGCGGAGATGACCCCGATCACCCCATCACAACTGAGCCAGGCCCAAGAGTGAAAACACAGGAGAGCTAGCTCTGCCATGAGGTTGCCTGAGCGGCGGGGAATACCTCCTACTCTGTCACCCCCTCACCACTGAAGCAGTCAGGAGAGCTGACTCTGGGGCCATAAGAGCAAGGCAGCAGAGTAGGGCTAGCTCTGGTCAAGGGGGTGTGGGTGAGCCAGCTACTAGTCCCCGCTACTAGTTTGGTGTGAGGTGGTGTGGGTGTGGGGTTGATTCCTTCCTCCCTACTTCACCACCCACAATAGCCAAAAGAGCTGGTCCTGCCCCCTCACTGGCTGTTGTGCTGGGGGAAAACGGGCCCTGCACCTCTCCTGGGCAACACAATGGGGCTGGCCCTGGTGGCAAAAAAAGGGTAAGGCACCCCTGAGAGTGTGGGAGTGAAGGAACTGGCCCAGCTCCTTACCAGCTGCAGCGCTTGGGTGCTTTGGCTGGGACTGGCTCTGGAGGTGTGGGTGCGAGCGAGCCAGCCCTGAGAGCATGAGAGCGGACCCTGCCTCCAACTGATGGTGCCACTGGGTGGCCTAGCCAGAGCTGTGTTGGACAGCGTGCCTTGGTGGTACAAATGAGGCAGAACAGCATGCCGACCGGCTTGGCTGCCATCCAGGCCCAGATCCAAGGCTGAGTTGGCTCACCCTACTATTTATGTTATTTGTGAACGGTTGGGATGTGTGAAGGGGCCAGTCCTGCTGATTCAGAGCTTTGGGATCTCCATGACACAGGGCAGCAATGGGGTAACCCGGAGGAGTCCTAGTGAGTCCCAATATTAATGGTGTCACAGAAGCCAGATCCTAAACCAGACTAATGACTCATTGCAGTGAACATTTTCAAGTGAAGATGTGTGGACAGTGGAATATTGTGGGACACACTGTGGAATGTTACGTTTCCACAGTGAGATGCTTTTTATGCTTTATTTTGTTGTTCTTGTTTGTTTGCTTGTGTGTGTGTGTTATTTTAGGGCAGAAGTTGCAAGGGCAAAGAGCAGATATGTGGGGATGAGGTGCTGAGTGGGACAGGAGTGTGTGATGTGAAACTCACAAGATATCAATAAAAAAGTTTTTTTTTTTTAAGATTTCTTTCTTTATTATATATACAGTGTTCTGCCTGCATGTACATCTGCATACTGGAAGAGGGCACCAGATCTCATTACAGATGGTTATGAGCCACCATGTGGTTGCTGGGAATTGAACTCAGGACCTCTGGAAGAGCAGCCAGTGCTCTTAACCTCTGAGCCATCTCTCCAGTCCCAATAAAAAGTTTCTAAATATTATTTAAGGAAGAAAAAGAATAAAAGAGAAGAAGGTAGTCCAAAGAAAGATACCCAAGCACCTGCCAAGGGCGCTGCTACAATGGACAAATATGTGATGGAGAGATAGGAAAGATGGAGTACAAGTGGAAAGATGGAAGCAAAAGCAAAGCCGATGGTATTTTACACCGTGGAGAAGGTGGAACTCAAGCAGTGAGGAAGAGGCATGGTGAGATCCTGGCATGGGCTGCTGCCAAGGGCCTTGTCTAGGTCCATGGTCTTCCTGTAGCTGGGGTCCGTGCTGATGTCTGTGGATTAAGCTACCACCAAAGGCCAAGGAGATGTGCATGGTCTGGGCTGCCACAGGAGACCATGCGGATATCTGAGGACCATCCTGCCTCGGGAGGACATGCTGATCTAAGTGGCCTGTGCTTCTACCTGAGGCCATGGGACATCAGGCCCAGGCGCTGCTGCAGGGGGCCATGTCTGGGTCCATGGTCCTATGGCAGGTGAGGTCTGTGTTGATGTCCTAGACCTGTATTACCACCAAAGCCCAAGCATATGTCCCTGTTCTGGACTGCTGCCTAAAGCACTGTGCTGAGCCGGCCACTGTACTCAGGAGAGCTGGTCTTGCCCCTCTGCCCTGGGGATGGTGTGGATAAAGGAGAAATGCCCTCCCCTCCTTCACACCTCACCGCCTGCAGCAGACAGGAGAGCTGGCCAGAGGTCATGAAAGCAGGAGAGCTGTCCCTGCCCCTCACTGGCAGCACTTGGGAGAGTCAGGCCCTACACCTCCCCTGGGCAGGACAGTAGAGCTGACCTGGTGGCAAAGATTCCATGAGCTGACCTTGAGGTCATGAAAACAGGAGAGCTGACAGGGCCCCTTGCTGACTGCGGCACTGGGTGAGCTAGCTAGGGGAGGGCTTGCCCTGGTGGTGCAGGGGAAGGAGAGCTGGAGGGATGATCAACTCCGTTACCTTCCAGGCCCAGATCCAGAGCTCTGGGTTGGTCCACCCCAACATCTACCCCATCTATGATCTGCTGGAGAGTGTGAAGGGGCCTGTCCGGCAGATCCAAAGCAGCAAGATCTCCATGACACAGGGCAGCAAATCAGCATATTGAGAGGAGTCTCTTGAGGATCCAGTATTGACGGTGTAACAGAGACCAGAGGCCTCTAAACAGACCAATGACTCATCGCAATAAACGTTTACAAGTAAAAATGTGTGGACCAAACAGTACACTGTGTGACACACTGACACACCACAGCCTCCATGACAAGATTTTTTTCTTTAATTGTATTTCCTTGGTGGGGGAGGTTGCAAGGGCAGAGGGCAGCTATGAAAGGATGGGGAGAGGAATAGGATTGGGGTGCATGATGTGAAACTCACAGAGAATCAAAGATAAAACCTCCGTTCGTTCCTGGTCTTCTATTGGCTTTGACCTGAGGCAAAACAAGGTTAATAGAGGTAATATAGTGAACAAAAGATCATCAGAAAGAAAGAAAAAAAGAAAGAATGAGAGGGATAGTGATATGGGCCAGGGATTAAGAACCCTTGTTTTTGCAGAAGACCCGGGTTTGTTCGTCATCACCCATGTATGCACCAGATCAAGTTGGCTGAAAGTAGTCCCAGAGGACCTGACGCCCTGTTTTGACTGCCACAGGTACCAAGCATGCGTACCAAGCATGCGTGTGGTAGACAAACATACATTCAGGCAAACACCCATACACATAAAATAAAGAATTTTAAACCTTAAATTAAAATTAAATTAAAAATTAAAAAAATGTTTAAATTTTTTTGAAAAGAAGTATGCAGATCTTTGTGAGTTCAAGGTCAAACTGGTCTATACAGAGAAACCAGAAGAGGCAGAGGAAAGAAGGTCCGTGTACTTTCTCATTTCTTCATTTGCTATAGATTGGGCAGAGATTTTTTTTTTTTTGTCTCCAGTTAAGTAGGAGAAAATAGAAGATTTAAAAAAATAATAATAATTAGGCTTAGTGAACAAGCTGTCAAGATCAGGTGGAAACAGCCAGTGGCTGGGAAGAGTGGGTGGGACTGCGCTTTACAGGCTTCTAATCTTAGCCTTGTCTTGTGACTTTTCTTGGTGAGGCTTGATCATTGATTAATAAACAGGGAAGTCATCTAAATCTGTCCCAAGGCCATTACAAGCAGAAACTCTAGAATCACGTGGTCTGGCTGTAAATCTGGTTAAGCTACCTAACTCACCAGGACTCAGGTTTCACAGACGTAAAACCACAGGGACAGAGCAGATAGGGTGGCGTATGCCTGTAGTCCTAGCTCTAGAGAGGAGGAGGCAGAAGAATCACTATGTCTAGAGCTAGACGTGGCTATACAGAATGACTGTTTGAAAAAAAAATAAAAGCGAACAAAGGAAAGAAAGCAGGGAGAAAGGGAGGGAAAATAAAAGGAAAAAGGAAAACAACGTATTACTAGAAAATACTGTCCCAACATTCCCGGTCATTGCACATAGACTTTTAGGATCCCCTCTCTCTCTTTCCCCATCCCTTCTCTGTAGTAAAATATACATAAACTTGGTTCTTGAGGGAACGCTTAGCAATTAAGAGTACTTACTGCTCTTGCAGAGGACCCAGGTTCAGTTCCCCAAGACAGTGGTTCACAATTATCTGGAACTCTTGTTCCAGATCTGATGTCCAACTCTTTTTTGCTGTTTTCGGTTTTTTTTGTTTTGTTTTGTTTGTTTGAGACAGGGTTACATTTCTGTGTCTCTAGCTGCTTTGAAAAGTATCAGGGTTTTTTCCCCACCCAACTCATCTTTCCTCCCTCAGCATGTCTGAAACCATTTTTGTGTTAGCATTTCTAGACATTCACATGGCATTTGTGTGTCCCAAGATGGAATCTAGAGCTTGGGAATGCCAGGCAAGAGCTCTACAACGAGAGAGCTCTGTCTTGTTGCAATGAGACTCCATGAACCAAAACCAAGCTGTGGAAGAAAGGGTTTATTTGGCTTACACCATTACACTATTCACCATTGAAGGAAGTCAGGACAGGAACCCAGACAGGGCAGGAACCTAGAGGCAGGAGCTAATGCAGAGACCATAAGGGGTGCTCCTTACTGGCTTGCCTCGTGTCTTCCTCAATCTACTTTCTTAGAGAATCCAGGACCACCAGACCAGGGAAGGCACTAACTCCAATGACCTGGGCCCTCCCCCATCAGTCACTAATTGAGAATGCCTTACAGGGTTGTCTCCAACCCAATGTTGCAGTCATTTTCTTCACTGAATTTCCCTTCTGTCAGATGACTTTAGCTTGTGTCAAGTTGACATAAAACTATCCAGCACGCTTCTTTAGCCCAGAGCCAGATTTTTTTTTTCCCCAGACAGGTTTCTTAGTGTAACCTTGGCTGTCCTAGACTCCCTTTGTAGACCAGGCTGGCCTTGAACTCAGAAATCCACCTGCCTCTGCCTCCTGCAGTGCTGGGATTTACAGGTGTGTGCCACAGTGTCCTGCTCCAGAGCCAGAATTTTTAAAGGAAATTTAAGAAATTGGAATAGGGCTAAAGAGATGGCTCAGAAGTTAAGAGCATGGACTGTTCTTCCAAAGGTCCTGAGTTCAATTCCCAGCAACCACATGGTGGCTCACAACCATCTATACTGAGATCTGGTGTCCTCTTCTGGCATGCACTGTGTTGTATACATAGTAAATAAATCTTTAAAAAAAACAGAATAATTAGGTTGAGGGCAAAGATCAACCCAAAGCCAAGATCAGGGGGAGACGGTCTGTAGCTAGTAAGAGTAATCAGGACTATACTTAATTATAAAATATAAAAAAATTTAAAAACATTAAAAATATAAAAAACCCTAATGTTAGCTAGCTAGCTTTTTGTTTTTTGAGACAGGGTTTTTATGTGTAGCCCTGGCTGTCCTAGACTCACTTTGTAGACCAGGCTGGCCTCAAACTCACAGAGATCCACCTGCCCTTGCCTCCCGAGGGCTGGAATTAAAGGTGTGCGCCACCATACTGGGCTGCTAGCTAGTGTTTTCGATAAGACCTAGCAATGCATAAAAAGAATGACTCTTAAACACTAAAAGAACTTCTAGCAGGAAGATAGTTATTTATAGAAATTTCCCAGGATGTGCTATCATTCCATTTAGAAACCTAGTTGGCAAACATTTTCATGTTTTTGCAGTATCTAAGTATCTGTCTGACATATCTCTATCATGCTGTTCACTGGTAAGATACACTGAAAAATATGGTGACCTTGCATATTCTAGATATGCAGTCTGTGTCCTAGAGACCATCCCCAACAGCAAATAAGTACAGGAAACCTGGAGCAATCAAGGAGGACACTTATCAGCCATGCCTTGATAACTCAGTGAGATCAAACCTCCCAGGCTTTCTGGACTACTTGCTTGAGTCAGGTTTGCCACATCCTTGTTTTAAGACAGGGCCCTCTGCGGCCCAGGCTGGCTCCAAACTAACTGGGAATATGGGGAATGACCTCAGGTCCTCAGACTTGGAAGCAGTTACCCACTGAGTCACCTCACAC
This sequence comes from Pachyuromys duprasi, assembly GCA_028658305.1. Classification (NCBI taxonomy): domain Eukaryota; kingdom Metazoa; phylum Chordata; class Mammalia; order Rodentia; family Muridae; genus Pachyuromys; species Pachyuromys duprasi. Next base: position 40,612,607 of record CM053743.1, read on the forward strand.
TGGCCTTCTCATTCTTTTTTTATTTTAAAATTTATTTTTATTTCGTCTATATTATTATCCACGCAGGTCAAAGAACAACTTCTGAGAGTCAGTTTTCACCTTCTGCTGTGTGGAGTCTGAGACTCAGGTTGTAACTGCCTCTACTCACAGAGCCATCTTCCTGCCCTCTGCATCATTAACCAACCACAGTGCTCCCTCTGTGCTAACACTCAATCTCAAATTTGCAAGGACAGTTTCTTTTTTAAAAAAAATAATTAATTAATTAAAACAATTATGACAGTTTATTCACTTTGTATCTCAGCTGTAGCCCCCTCCCACATCCCCTCCCAATTTCATCCTCCCTCCCTCATCTCCTCCCAGGCCCCTCCCTTAGTCTACTGGTAGGGGAGGTCCTCCTCCCCTTCCCTCTGACCCTCGCCTATCAGGTCTCATCAGGACTGGCTGCATTGTCTTCCTCTGTGGCCTGGTAAGGCTGCTCCCCCACAGGGGGAGGTGATCAAAGAGCAGGCCACTGAGTTCATAAGGACAGTTTCTAAAAGGTCAGAAGAAGCCCAGGCGTGGTGGTACACACTTTGAATCCCAGCACTCAGAAGGCAGAGGCATAGAGGATCTCTGTGAGTTCGGGGTCAGCCTGGTCTACATAATGAGAGAGTGTATCTCACTCTCTGGTAGTATGCCTCAAAAACATACTAACTTAAAAAAAAAAAGGTGGGGTCGAAGGAGTCTTTGTCAGCCTTGATGAGTCATAAGGACAGTTTACCGCTTATTTGTTTCTGACCACAGCTTAGTTGCGCTGATGGGTAAGTTTCTGAAGTAAAACTTGCCAGCTGTTAAACTCTGCTAGTTTCCTGATTGCCTTGGCCAGATGGCACTTTCGGTGATAAAATTGTTCAAAGGGATTTCTCTATTCTCTTTCTATCTACTGTTTCTCAGATGTGTACATTTCTGCTCATGAACACTTTTAAAAAAAAAAAAAATCCTACAAAGATAGGCATTCTATGATGGAAACTGATGTGGGTCACTACCAATACTGATTAGCCTGGAATCATCATGTAGACCCTGTTAAAACAGAAAGTCAAATACAATTATACATATTTTTCCTTAGTAGTACTCATGTTTTGTGGAGAGGTAGGGAAGAAAAGGTCTCTCTGCACAGCCCTGGCTGGCCTAGAACTTGCTGCATAGACCAGGCCTCACACTTGGAGCTGATCCTCCCTATAACCCATACACATCTGTGACTCCAGTGGTTTTCTGATGAGATGGGAGGCAGAGTTCAAATCCAGCCATAGGTATCTAACAAGTTTGGGGCCAGCCTGAGCTATGTGAGACCCCAGTATGGTGGTGGTAGTCATGGTGGTGGTGGTGATGGTCAAATGTACCAAATTGGATTGAATTGCAGCTCTGATCTTCCTGGTGGACCTTCAAGTTGATGAGCCTCAGCGTTCCTCTCTGTAAGGTGGGAATTGCCATGTGCAATTCACATTGTTGGGAATGAATCTACCCTGTACACAGTATGGTAAGAGCCCAGCTCAGTGCCTGGCACACAAAGCACTCTGGGAAGTCCAGTGCAGTTAGCCCACATCTGGTTCAGATCCAATGGGATGAATACAAGGATTACATTTTTGGGTTGGGTCGTTTTGTTTTGTTTCTTATATATCCCAGGCTAGCTTCAAACTTGAATTCTTCATCTTCCTGCCTCCACTCCCAGAATGGTAAGATTGTAGTCATAGGGTGCCATTTCTGGTTTATGGACTGCTGGGGATCGAACCCAGGATGAGCACTTTGCCAGTTGAGTCCAATCTTTCTTGTACGTTTGTTTGAGACAGAGTCTCACTAATCGTTTTGAATAACAGCAGGCCACATTTGTGACCCTTGAACCCCCGTAGTCCTAAGACTAAGTAACGAGGCCTCTTTGGAAATCACTGCTTTCAAGATGGGGATCTCGTCCCAGGCCTCTTTGGAAACCACTGCTTTCGAGATGGGGATCTCGTCCCAGGCCTCTTTGGAAACCACTGCTTTCAAGATGGGGATCTCGTCCCATGTTTTTGTTTGGCTCTCAGGACAGCTGTAAGAGGGCAGGGCTAAGCCTTTCTGCTTCAGACTTCAGAACTGAGAGTGGGGGAGTACCGCCAATCCCTCTGCCCCTCGCTGTGTCTCGCTGTGTCTCGCTGGTCCTAACCGAGTGTAGCAGTGAGAAGCATCCTTCTCTTGCCTTTTCTCTTCCCTCCCCGCTCTACCTCATTCCCTCCCCAACTCCTTTTCTCCCTCTCTTCCTTTTGGAGAATCCCCGAAAGTTAAGCCTCTTTAAATTCTATTCCTGTGTGCATGACTCTGGGGCAGGAACCCAACCAAGGCCGTAAGCGAGGAGAGCAGCACTCTACTGCTCAACTATCTCCTGCCCTAAACTTGGCCGGCAGATGCCTCTTTCTCCACAGTTGCGGTGCCTTCCTTGCGCTTCACTCAAGGACCATGAACTTACAAATGCAAAGGGAGAGAATATATGTGCCCATTGTTGATTGAGGACACATGACCTGAATCTAACAGTGAGAGCTATCGTGTGTTCAGAACAGCCTATGAATTATTTTGACTTCATTCCTTGCTTGCTGGGAGGCCTGGGGCAGGCGCTTTAACCTCTGAGCCTCTATATTTTTCATTTGTGGGATCACTGCAACAACTCTAAGGGTTGACGTGCGTGCGGGATGGGTGGGTGCCACTTGCTTAACACATGACTACATTTAAATGCCAACTCCCTCTTCCCCACACAGCGCTTACTGCCTCTACTGCTTCCTGGTTCTTTCTTTATGTCCACTGCCAGCATGGCTGAACTCTGGTCATTTGCTCTGTCAGCTCCCCGTTTCAAATACTTCAGGCTGTTGTTCATTTCCATTTCTGCCCAGTAGGGAAGGCCCCCTTTTCTCCTCCCGATCTAGAAGTTTGTTTGTTTGAAGTCTCACATTGCAGGGATGGGCCTGCGACATCCATTCCTACTGCTTGAAGTCTGCAGAGGACATCGGGTCTTTCTTGGCAGTGAACATTTGAAACAAGCCTTCGGCAGAGTTCAGATAGTCAGCTGAAACCAATGTGAGAACTCCAGGCTGCTGCTCCATCAACTGCTTTAGATTCCTTTACAGAATCGCACCCCCTTAGGGCTATTTACTCAGCCCTCAGCTGATACCAGGGCTGGGATTTACCACCATCCAGTGATAAAACCCACAAATATAGCAGCTCCCTTAAGGTCTGATGGCTTCCTTACATGTCTAAGTCTTATCTGCAGAAGTTTCCATGACACAAGCCCACTGGATTTGTACTAGCCTCCAGACCTAACTTCTTTTACACCCTTGCAATTTACTCTCTGGATTCCTGGACAAGTTGGCCTGGAGACCAGCCCTGCAAGAAAGGGGAGCATCCTAGTTCTCTAAGGTCATAGTGGCGTGCCCTGTGGGCGGAGAAGGAAAGCTCTCCTAACTTCTTCTCCAGGCATGAGAAGAATTCCCCTGGCCCAGGACTGTGGGTCAGGGATAAGGCATCAGACTCCTTTCCTTGAGTATCAGAATTCCGCAGGAAACCAGTGACGTCAGGGGAGTCATGTATTCATTCGTCAAATATTTATTGGGCTTCTACTCTGTATAAAGCACCCCGCCGAGGCTTTGGTTTACAAAGATGAGTAAGTCATAGTTTCTAGTGAGAGCAAACTTGAATACGCCCACATGCAACTGCAGTTAGAAGTCTGTGTGGGGGCCCAGGACCTCAGGGCAGGGAGGCCCCCATGCCACAGATGGTGGAACTTGGTGGGTGGGACGTGACATCACAGGAAAGGCGATGTCTGCAGGACCTTCCAGAAGGAGAAGCTCTGTTTCTAGAGGTAAATGACGCAAGGGCCAGGCTGCAGAGAGAGGGGCTGTTGGTTTGGACCTCCTGAAGCAGGCCTGGAGACAAGGATTTGAGTGGCTCATTTGGCCATGGTCCCAGAGAGCAGCAGCGCAGGGTTGCCCCTGGGGAGGTGACAGGAGGTCACGGTCGCCAGGCATCTTGGGGACTCATTGTAGAACACATCTAAGGATCACCTGAAGGGCAAAGAAAGCCGGGTGGGAAGTTGATTCCAAGGGCACTTCCATTTTGCCCTGCCAGGGGGGCCATGAGAAGCCATAGGAAGAGCGTCTAGGCATTTGTTTTCTTTTTGTCTTTTCGGGTGTGGTGTGTATGTGTGTGAGCAGAGGCCAGGAACACCAGGTGTCTTCCTCTATGTATTTGCACCTTATTTGTTTCTTAAGATTGATTTATCTTTTATTTGTATGCCTATGTGCCTACATGAGTTTATGTGCACACGCTGGATCCCCTAGACCTGGACTCGAAGGTAGTTATGGCTCCTGGGAACTGAATCCAGATCCTTTGCAAGAACAAGTAACGATATAACACAAAAACCAATTGTCATCTCTCCAGCCCTCCATTTTATTTATTTATTTATTTTAGTTTTTGAGACAGGGTCTCTTACTAGACCCTGTTTTGGCTAGACTGGCTCCCCAGTGGGTCTCTAGGATCCTCCTGCTTCAGCGTTAGAGTAGCAATCACACATGACATTTCCCAGCTTTTATATGGGTGCTGAGGATCTAAACTCAGGACGGCCTGCTTGCACAGCAGATACCAGAGAGCCACCTCCCTCCCACCAGGCATCTTGGCAAGTGTGAAGTAAACGTAACCAGCCAGCCAGATGTCATCGAGGCTTCCACACTGAGTGCTGCTGTGGAGAACAGGTCTGGAGACAAAAGAGCACCATAAATTTATGGGCTGGCCATTGAAGTGGCCAGAGATAAAACTTTCCAGGCACATGTAAGCCATGCTGTGGGACTCGCTAAGGAGCTGGACCTGTGCGTGGGAATGCAGAATGACACACAGACACCAGCCCCGCCAATGCACAGGAAGGACCAACCGGCCGGCAGCACTTATAATCTGTAAACTCATTACAAGTTCTGAAACCGCAGCCTATCACATGTCTGTGTTTACCTAATGAGAACAACAATTTACAAACTGGGATTAATGAGTTGTTGGGTTCCCTCCCCCCCCTTTTAATTTTTATTTATTTTTTAGTATTTCTTTGTTTGAGAAATACTAAAGCTTCATTGTGAAGCTCTGACTAGCCTGAAACTCTATGTAGATCAGGCTGACCTTGAACTCACAGAGATCTGCCTGCCTCTGCCTCCCAAGTTCTGGGAGTAAAGGAATGTTCCATCACTTGGCCTTTTCTTGTTTGTTCTTGGTTGGTTGGTTTTTTTTTTGAGACAGGGTTTCTCTGTATAGACTTGGTTGTCTTGGACTCACTTTGTAGATGTAGACCAAACTGGCCTCAAACTCACGATCTGAATGCCTCTGCCTCCCAAGGGCTGGGACTACATGCATGTACCACCGTACCTGGCTCCTTTTCTTGTTTTTAATTAAAAAAAAAATTTTTTTTTGAGACAGTCTGTGCTGGTCTTGACCTCACCAAATCCCTGTGACCACTAAGTATTGAAGGGACTAGGGAAATAGCTAAGAGACAGGTCCACACTCACAGCTCTACTCTACTTGGAGTCCCTCACGGTGCACTTTGAAGGATTATCATGATTCCAAAGAGTGCTAGATTACCTAGTATGTGCATCTTGGGAGCAGCCTAGAAGGGCAGGGCTGGCAGGATGTGTTGAAGTATTTTGTAGCTCCCATTCCTTAGCCTACAGCTGGACATAGGGGACGTTTCCTTCCTCTGTGTAGTTCTAGCAAGTCCTGAGTGCAACTCTGCCTGGCTGTCAGCTCCCTGCAAGGCCATGTTCTGTAGCTTTGGCATCATCAGAGATGCCTGGACTTTCCCTTTGGCCTTAGCCAACTGAGCACCTAACCCCCTCTTCATGGACAGACAACTGGTGCTCTGGCTGCCAGCAAGCATAAGAAACTATCCCTGTCATTCAACAACAGGATGGTTTTCTGAAGTGGTTGTGTGGCCTTCCCAGAAAATCCCCATGGAAAAGGAAATGTCCTAATGGTAAACAAGGGAAGACAGAAGCATTCAACATGCCCAAACTCTTTCTAGAATGGAGGTATACACCCGGTGGTTCTGTACACAGACCTCAAGGTCAGGGGGATCTGGTTAACCAGATTTTCCTGTCAGAGTCCATGAAGGTTGACTGGGAAGGGAGGGGCATCATTCATGCCAGCCTGTTACTGTGGGCACAAGCAAACATAACTCACTGAGTAGCTGTACTTCAGTGATCATAGAAAAAGAGATTCATCTCCTCTCTTGAAGGATCAAACATGGCTTCAGGTAGCCGGGCATGGTGGTACACTGTACTCCCAGTACTCAGGGAGACAGAAGCAGGCAGATCTCTGTGAGTTCGAGGCCAGCCTGGTCTACAAAGCAAGTCCAGGACAGCCAAGAAAACACAGAGAAACCCTGTCAAAAAAAAAAAAAAAAAAGAGCATTTAGGTAAACTGTCCTTCTTGGAAATAACAGAATGTATATCCCAGAAAACCATTTTGCCACTGAGGAGACTGAGTCAGAGTCAGTACTTTAAAACTACGCCCTCTGTTCAGAGACTTTCCTCAGTCGTTCATCAACCATTCCTTTGGTGCTTACCCCAAGGACTATTGCCTGCAGCTGGAGAGGAACAACTTGATAAGACAATGTCTGTATCCCAGGAGGGGCCATAATCCAGCTCTGCAGAAATACTGCCATTTAACTAGAACCTATTGTCACCAATGCTACAATAAAGGTATATTCAAATAGAACTTGAAGTCTGACCTAGGCCCCCCCCCTTTTTTTAAAGCAAAGTAAATAAATAAAACAAAAAACACCCTAGGGGTGGAGTTGTAGGTCAGTGCAGAATGCCTTCAGAGCACATATAACATCCTGGGTTTGAGCTCCAGGAACTCCATCAACAAGAACGTGTTGGTACTTAGACTGCAGATGCTTCCCTGCTTCTGACTTCTGCATACGACCCCGCCTCTATGAGGCAGCATGCTTACTTCACATACTTCATGACATCGGATAAACCCCTGGATTTTATTGTGAAAACGGGAAATGCTTGTGACTCATTGCAGCATCAGACTGTGACTCCAAAGGGTTCTATGGAGAGGACTGAGGCCCATCTCCCTCTCTGCTGCTGCAATCTTGAAAACACAGACACCAGGTTGATGTCACATGAAACCAGCTACCTTAAGAAGAACAAATAATACAGGAAAAGAAACTTACTATTTCTTCACGTTTGTTGTAAAAACAAGTCCTCAATACTATTATTTTTATTTTTTTTATCTTTATTTTTGAGAGGAGGTCAAATGAACCACTGGCTTATGGATGCATGTCACTGCTAGAGTAACTAGTTATGTTTATAGTAATATCTGAGGGGAAAGTGACCCTCAAGTAGAGGATAAGTGAGAATGAATTCCACTAATGTAGCCAGGCAGTGGTGGTGAACAGCTTTAATCCCAGCATTCTGGAGGCAGAGACAGGTGGATCTCTGAGTACAAGGCCAGCCTGGTCTACAGAGCAAGTTCCAGGACATCCAGGTGTTAAGGTATTTATTATTTGTTTCTATTGTGGTTTCAGAAGCTTACTGCCTCTGTCTGCTAACCTAGGCCTAGTCCTGGAATCTTCTAGCTTTGATTCAATCTAATCTAGGCCTAGAATATTTTCAGCCTCTGAGACTTACTGCTCACTAGTTCTTTCTGAACTCTGGCTGGCTTGTTCAACTCAGCTGTTCTGGCTCTGACACCTCTTCAAGCTGACTGATTCAAACTGGCTTTTCTCAGTTTCTCACTGCATTGTTCTGCTTGGCCTCTAACTGACTCTAGCAATCTGTTCTAATCTTCTGGCTCCTTTTCTCTCAACTCACTGACTCAACTGAACTGATGGAAGAGAACTCAGAGATCTGCATGCCTCTGTCTCCTGAGTGCTGGGGTTAAAGGTATGGACCTAAGCTTTTCTTTATCTGAAACTTGTTCTATACTAGGCTGGCCTTGAACTCAGAAATCTCCTTGCCTGTGTCTCCAGGAATTAAAGGCATGTTTGTATTTCAGCTGGATCACACAGAAGGTCTTTGGATGTGATCTCTTCCCAGAGCAGCCAAGTTCTGAATTAAAATTCCGCTACAGCCAAGGCTACAGAGAACCCTTTCTCTGAAGAAAAAAACCCAAAACATCCCTGTCTCTCCAAATACACTAACTCCACTATCACTGCATCAAAATTCTTCTTTCGATGGTCAGGATGGCACATGCCTGTAATCCCAGTACTCAGAGAGGCAGAGGCAAGTAGATCTCTGAGGCCAGCCTGGTCTACAAAGTGAGTCCAGGACAACCAGGGCTACACAGAAAAACCCTGTCTCAAAAACCAAAACAAAACACCACCAACAAAAAGCCAAAATTCTTTTTTCAAGAATATTTTGGTATCAAGAAGGATAGATCACACTTGCGATCCAGAACAAGGGAAAACCGAGGTCTTAAGTTCAAGCCAGCTTAGCTATACAGTAAGTTCTAGACCAGCCTGAATTACAACAGAGTGAGACCCTGTGTGGCAAAACAAACAAGTAAACAAATAAATTGGGGTTTGGACCAGTTACAGTAGCACATACTTGTAATGCCAGCACTCAAAAGACAGAAAAAAGAGAGACGTCAAGTTTGAGGGCTACCAAGTGAAGCCCTGTCCCAAAACAGCAGCAGCAACAACAGGAGTTTGTTGTTGCGCACACACACATACACACACACACAAATGAAAAGGGCTGGGCATGTTCCTGGGTTAGTAGAGTGCTTCTCTGGCACGCATCTCATAGAAGTGAGCATGGTGGCAACACTCAGGAAATGGAGCCAGGAGGACAGGCAGTTCAAGGTCATCCTCAGCAAATGGAGAGTTTGAGGCCAACCTGAGCTCCATGAGACCCTATCTGAAAAGAGAAAGACAGTGAGAGAGAGAAAGAGAGGAAGGAAGGAAGAAGGAAGGAAGCTGGCCTTGGGCACTGAGTGTGGGGCTCAGTGACAGAACAGAGATTTGATCTCCAGAATTTGGGAGCAGAATAAGGGTGGAGAATTGGATTTGAGGTGGTAGTGGTACATGCCTGAAATCCTAAGGTTTTTCTGTAGAGACTGGGCTCTCCTTGAACTAGTAATGCTACCAAGGCCACTATTTCTGGGTACTGTATGTGTTGTGTGTGAGTCTTGTTTGTTTTGTAAGACAGGGTGGCCTGGAACTCCCTATGTAGACCAGGCTGGCCTTGAACTCACAAAGGTCCATCTGCCTCCCCACTCCCACCCCCCAGACTGGGTTTCTCAATTTGTAGAGTAAACTGGCCTCAGACTCACAGTGATCCACCTTCCTCTGCCTGTCTGAGTGCTGGGAGTATAAGTGTGCACCACCACACCTGGCTACTTTGTGTATTTGTAACTATATTTGCTGGAAGAAATAGAAAGAGCCAGACACATGTTCTGTTTATCTTCTAAACCTTCAACAAATGGATCAGCTCCTCAGAAGTCATGCTCTATTAGAAATTTTAACTGCAATGCTTTCTGGGAAATGTAGTTTTTGCCTTCCAGTCTGACGGTATGGAAAGGCATGTGGAAGGGAAGTGAAATAGATCACTCACTTATAGTAGCTATCACTTCCAGCGTTTCTCTGGCTCTTGGTTTTTATTGTATTTTATTTGTATGTACATGGGTGCGGGTGCTTGGGTACAGGTGTGTGCACCTTTGGAGGTCAGAAGAGACATGGATTCTCTAGAACTAGCGGTATAGGCAGTTGTGAGCTGCTGTGTGGGTGCTAGGAACCAAACCTGAGTCCTCTGCAGGAGCAGTGAGTGCTCTTAGCTGCTGAGCCATCTCTCCAGACCCATCCTTCTTTTTTAAGTTACACTTTATTTAGGTATTCTCTGTGTTCCAGCTCATACACCTGTGCCATGGTGTACATGGGAGTTAGAGGAAAAATTAGGGGAGTCCTTTTTTCCCTTCCATCCGTTGTGTTCCAGGGATCCAACCTATGTCATCAGGCTTGGCAGCATGTCCCTCCCCCTGTGGAATTTTACCTGACTTCTCTACTGTTTCTTTTTCGAGACAGGATTTCTCTGTGTAGCCTTGGCTGACCCGGACTTACTTTGTAGACCAGGCTGGCCTTGAACTCACAGAGATCCCTCTGCCTCTGCCTCCCTGGGTGCTGGGATTACAGGCCTGCACCACCATGCCCATCACCCTCTCCTATTTCTTGAATTACTGCTGCCCCATGGCCTTGACGTTCATCTCTTTCAAGACTCTTGAGGGCAGAGCATCTGCCTGAATAAAGCAGAAACTGAGACACCTGGAAGAGGCTTAGACCAGAGTCTCTTAGGAAGGACACTGTCCAACCTGTGCAGTGTGCTCCAGATTCTCGGCTTCCTGAGCTGCCGCCCATGCTGGAGTGGGCCTTGGTGATGCAGCTGTCATTTCTGTTTCTGTAAGTAACCCCAACACAACTCACTGACTCACCAAGCTGAACTTTGGTGGTATCCATGCTTTGGTTTGTCATGGGCTTCCTGAGTAGGTAGCTGTGTGTTGTGTCTCCCCAGGAAATGTTTTGTCACATAACAGTTGTATTTGAGTTCTCCTTTGAAAACACACCCTTGGTCATGTTATTTCATACTCAAAATCTTGTCACTGGTAAGAACAAGGGTCCCTACCTACCTCCAGCTGCGAATCCTACTACATCATACTTTCAGCCTTCTGTCACAAGATACCGACTGCTTTCTAACTTCACCCTACCTACTTCTTGTTCATGGGTTTCCCCGGCTAGAATGTCTTGATGGTCTTTTGAATTTCCAGCTCAGCTGGGAATGGCTATGTGGGATTGTAATCAAAGCACCCAGGAAGCTGAAGCAGGATAATTTAGAGTTTTAGGCTAGCTTGGGATATGTCTCTATTTCTATCTATCTATCTATCTATCTATCTATCTATCTATCTATCTATCTATCTATCTATCTACCTACCTACCTACCTACCTATCTATCTATCTATCTATCTATCTATCTATCTATCTATCTATCTATCTATCTATCTATCTATCTATCTATCTATCTCTATCTCTATCTATCTATCTCTGTCTGTCTGTCTATCTATCTCTATCTATCTCTCTATCTCGCTATCTATTTATCATCTATTTATCCCATCTCAAAAAACAAAAGCACGTGTTACCACTCTGAGAAATTTAGCTCACTTTCCTTTCTCCCACAGGCGGAATTAGTGAATTCTTCCTGGCATTTCTGTATCCACTACCATGGTCTCCTCTCTTTGTATGATAGGCACTTTATTATGAAGGAGTGGATCTTGCTTCTGTTCTTCCGTGTGTTCCCAGCGCCTGACTCCTCGTAATAAATATGTGCTAGATAAATACATGGGTGGATGCACAAAGGAATTGTCCTGTGTCTCAGGGACAGCAAGTCTTACTTTGTCTGAGACAAGATCTTACACAGCCCAGCCCAGCCTCAAGCTCCCTGTGTCACCAAGGCGGCTTTGAACTCCTAATCCTCCCATTTCCACCTCCCAAGTGCTGCAATTACCTGTGTGCGCTATGGAGCCTGGCTGGACTGGCTTTTTTTTCTTTCATTTATAAACTTTCTGAAGTTCTCACTTCACAAAGTAGCTTGTAGGCTGGGTGTTGTTCAGGGTCATGCCTGTAATCCTGTACAGGAGAAGCGGAGGCAGGAGGATCAGGAGTTTAAGTGATCCTCCACTGCATGTCAAACTAGCCTGTGTGAAGAAGGAAACTAAGATGAAGAACAGGAGGAGGAGGAGAAGGAAGAAGAGGAGGAAGGGAAATGCTGGGCGAGGAGAAAGGACAGTGGTGTAACTCAGCAACATGGACTGTGATCAATTCAACATTTCTGCTCTTAATCATCTTTTGTCTTTTTCTCTCATTTCTCTGTGATCTGATTGGTCGCTAAGCCTCAAGACTTTCACCCACCAAGCACACCTTGGATACTACCTTCTTCATCTAGTTTGACACTACTGTAGACCCTGATATGCTCATTTTATTTTCTTTTGCTTTGGAGACAGGGACTCACTATATAGCCCAGTCTGGCCTCAAAACTCACATCCTTCTGACTTGGCTTCTTGAATCATGAGGTTGATAACATGCCTCTGCACCCAGAAAAGACATGGGCCTGGCTCAGTTTGCAAAGTCCCTCCCACACAGGCTGGACTCCATTTCAGATCCTTAGCATCCATGTTAAAAAAAAAAAAAAGGCCAGGTGCATATCTGCATATCCTTAACTCTAACATGTGGGGAGTTGGGGTGAACAGGCTTCCATGTATGCACACATATACACATATACAATTATACATACATATACCACACACACATACTCCCAACACAAAAGAAACTTTGGGGATGGGGTGGGGGCTGGAGAAATGGCTCAGCAGTTGGGAGCACTGGCTCTTCTTCCAGAGGACCAGGGTTCAATTCCCAAGGCCCACATGGCAGCTCACAACTGTCTCTAACTCCAGTTCCAGGGGATCTAACCCCTCACACAGAAACACATATGAGCAAACCCACCAATGTGCATTAAATAAATAAATAAATCTTAAAACAAATAAAACAGAACGAAGAACAAAGGAACCTGTAGTGGCAGTGCTGGGAGACAGAGATTGGATGCCAGGTTTGAGAGCAGCGTGGGCTCCGAGAGTGAGACCTTGCCCGAGAAAACAATCACTAAGCCATTCTGAACTCCCACTTGAGACAGACAAAATTTCTTTTGTTTGTTGTTTGTTTGTTTGTTTGTTTTTTGGGGGGGACAGGGGTAGTGGGGAAGGTGTTGGTTTCCGGACAGGATTTCTCTGTGTAGCCTTGGCTGCCCTCGAACTCACAGAGATCTGCTGCCTGAGTGCTGGGATGACATGTGTGCACCATGGTGCCCGGCTCAGACAAGATTCTTTATGACCATCACCCTCTCAATCTCCTCTCCTACCACTCTTCCGTCTACTCACATCCCTGCATCTCTTTGGTTTCTTGGTGACTTGCTCAGCTGGAGGGTAGTTTCCTTCTTTTTGACCTAGCTAACTCCTAGGCAGCCTTCAAGATTTTCAGCTTTGCCTCTGTCTCCCCAAATTAGCTCTTTGAATGTGTGAGTTAGCTGGGCGGTGGTGGTACACGCCTTTAATCCTAGAACGTGTGACTCCTCCCAAGGTCTCCTGGGCTTCCAGCCATTGGCTGGTTGTTTACCTGTCCCTATATAAAGTTCCTCGATATAAGAATGAAGACTATTTTTTTTTCTTTTTTATCTTTAGCATGATGTACAGAGTCTGACACATAGGAAACGTCTAATAAGTACTTGGGGATAGAAGACCAGATGGATCCAGGCAAGATAATACATTTCTGTAATCTCAGCACTTAAGTGGAGCCAGGAAGATTAAGAGCTCAAGGGTTCGAGGTCATCCTTCATTCTCTGAAACTAGTCTAGGCTACCTGAGCTTCTGTCTCAAAATTAGAGCAAAAGTTCCCTCAATGCTGGCTGGTGATGGAGGAGCACACCTTTGATCCCAGAACATGGGAGAAAGAGACAGGCACATCTTTGTGAGTTTGAAGCCAGCCTGGTCTACAGAGAGAGCTCTAGGGTAGCCAGGGTTGTTACACAGAGAAGCCCTGCCTCAAACAAACAAACAAACAAACCCACAAACAAAGCCTCTCAACACTAAGCCAAAACAAAACAAAGGATGTCAGGTCCTGTAAGCACTCCAAACACAAAATGCTGAGATGAAGTTGAGCTGTTGCCAGCACCCTGTATACCACACATGGGGGACCCCCCTAATGAGGTGGGTAGCAATGGGGAGTCTAAAGACACCCCTGGTCAAGACACTTGCTCATAGGCGATTGGGACAGGATTCAGGCTTTGGCCTTTGGCTCCAAACTGTGTTCTTTTGGAAGGAAGGTGAAGGGTCAGGGTCTCAGGTAGCCAGGGGCTGGCTTGAACTCCTGATCTTCTCGCCTTTGCCTTCCAAGCTGGATTTACAGGACTGTAACACCATGCCCGCCAGACTGTGTTCTTAGTTACTGTGTTTACCATGGTAACAGGCCGATGGAGTGCACCCAGCTTATGAAAACAAAAGTGTTCCAAATAGAGAAACAATAGAAACAAAGATAAGAACGTTCCCTTTCGGGGCTGGTGAGATGGCTCAGTGGGTTGTGCAGGCACATGCAGCTAAGCCCCATGACCTGAGTTTGATCCCTGGGTCCCATGTAGAGGAAGAAGAGAACTAACTCCCACAAGTTGTCCTCCCCCACACTGCTACATGTGCCCCCCTACTAAACAAATAAATAAATAAAAATAAAGAGGTTAAAAAGGTTTCTTTTTAAAAATTATTCTATTATTTATTTAAGTATATATATATATACACATACATATATATATAAACATATATGTATGTATGTATGTATGTATGTATGTATGGCTGTGTACAGGAATGTGTATGTGGGTGCTCACTAAAGCCAGGAGAGGATTTTGGATCTCTTGGAGCTACAGCTGCAGACGGTTGTGATCCATGTGATGTGGGTGCTGGGAACTGAACTTAGGTCTTCAGGAAGAGCGAAGCCATCTTCACTGCTGAGCTGTCTCTGCGGCTCCAGTTCTGAAAACTTTGAAACGGGGTCTCTGCTCCATAGATGAGGCTGGCCTCAAACAAACTTCCAAATTTCATGCCTCGGTATGTGAGCACTGGGATTATAGGCATGGGCCACCATGCCTGGTAGTATTTACATCATTTTAATGTGGCTTTTATGGCCGCATCTGCAGTTAATTCTTTTCTGTAAAATGGTGATTTCCTACAGCACGTTTCACATTAAAGTCTTTGGGAACACACTCCTCAACCTTTGGAAGCTTTTGTGTGTGTGTGTGTGTGTGTGTGTGTGTAAGGGGTTGTTGGAAACCAAGGACTTACGCTAGCTCTACTCGCCAAACATTTTATTTCTTAGTTATAGTCACTGCCTTTAAATTACCCTTTAGCCATTCTCACATTTGATCTGAAGCCTGAGGTGAGCTGAGCTAGACTCCCCTGACACACTGTTCCAAACATTTGAGAGCCCAATATTTAGATGTATAACCCACACTGTCTACTAAGAAGAAGGCCCTGTCTTTGTTGCCCATTCCTCCAAGGGCCTTCTTTTTTTTTTTTGTTTGATTTGTTTTGTTTTGATTTTGAGACAGGGGCTCCTCTGAGTAGTCTTGGCTGTCCTGGACTCACTCTGTAGACCAGGCTGGCCTTGAACTCATGGCAGTCCGCCTGCCTCTGCCTCCCCAAGTGCTAGGATTACAAGTGTGTGCCACTGTGCCCGGCTCCAAGGGTCTTCTATATACCTGTCCTGGAATTTGCAATGTAGCCTAGGCTAACCTTGAACTTGAGACAATTAATTCTCTTGCCTCAGCCTCCTACGAATCAAGATTACAAGCTTATGTTGCCACACCTTCCTCAGGCACTGTTCCTGGCTCCATTTGGATAACCACGCAGATTTGTATGAAGCAGTCCTAGCCAAAAATGACCTTGTGAGGAGCCATGGGATGTCATGGTTAGGATCACTCAGCCAGACTGCCTGGCTCTGCCACCTTCTAGCTGTGTCACCTGCCTGCTCTGCACGCTGGTCTCTTCATCAATAACAGGAACATCACAGTGACCTCTGTCTCATGGCATCGCTGTAAGGTTTACATATAGTTAGCACATGTGAACCACGTGATACTACTGTCCAGCAAGTGCTCTAGTAAGCTGTTAGTAAATATTAGCAAGTTCACGTTGGCAGTCTTTCCTGATAAGTTCTGCCTGATGATTGAGCTTTATTTTATTTTAATTTTTTGTGGGGCTGTTTTCCATTATAAAATAAACAGAGCTCTGGAAATCTGGTGTGTGTGGGGGGGAATAAGTCTTAAAGAGATACAAAGGAGTTAATAGTGTCTGTTGCCGTAACAAAACCACTTCTTGGTCCTGAGTGGGCCTTTAAGGGCCTATAATTTACATGAGTGTCCCTCCCTCCCAGCGGGGCAGTCTTTGGCAGAGCTGTTTGTGCAAGAAGGACGAAGGTCAAGGGACCCCTGTATTGAAGGCCCTTCACAAAATGAAGGATTTGGCTTCTGAGATTAATGTTCAGAGGGAACCCCTGCTACACTTAATTCTCTTTTCTGTGAACTCAGTACATTTTTAAAATTCAGTTAGAGGCCCTCCTACAGTGTGGCATGGAAAACCGCCACGCCAGTCTCCTTCTAACAGATTTCTGAATGGCCCTCCTCACCCGATGGCAGTGACCACGGTCTGGGTTTGGCAATTGGGTTTAATCCTTTGGATTAGAGTGCTTGGGGGGATAACATGTCTTGCATTTGCACATATTAGATCCAGTGTGGCTCTAATATTAAAGTTGGAAATGAAAAGTGGGTTTCAGTTTGTGTGTGTGTTTCTTAAGTCTTCCATTAGCAGGGTCCTTAGATAAGGAAACCCAGAGGGCTGTAAAAAATCATGGAGAGGAAAGGACTCTCTGAGTCTGGTTGTATGTTCTGTTGAATTAAAGCTGGATCGAGTTTTTGAAGGATTTCTAATGAGGAAAATATCACTAGTCTCCATAGAGTTTGGGACCCAAGTGGGTGGCTTCATTTCATCTACCAACACTTGTTCTGGTTCAGAGAACATTAAACGAAATGAAGGAGAGAAGAAGAAAATAAAATTACTGAGATGACACTGTCAGCTCCCACAAGAAATAACAAGTGTCCCTATCCTAGCCAAACCAATAACCTCAGTCACACACCATGACCTCTCCATGATCACAGCAAACTATTGTTATGTAGAGAAACAATATGTAGAGGGCACTGATGCCATGTTCCAGGCACAGGCTGAAGCTCTTTGCACACGGTCCATTTAGACACCCCTCCCCCCTGCCCCATGGACATTTAAGAGACATAACCACTATGTATTGGGAAGGTCATGTCTCTGTGGTGGAGTGCCTGTCTGGCATATAGGAAGCCTTGGGGTTTCATTCCCCAGTAGTAAGAGAAAACAAACAAAACAAATGAACAACACAGCAACAAAAACCCAAATAAACAAAAAATGATTGGTGGGTAAAACCTCTGTGTGTGTGAGTGTGAGTATGTGTGTGTGTGTGTGTGTGAGTGTGTGTGTATGTGTGTGTGAGTATGTGTGTGAGTGTGTGTGTATGTGTGTGTGAGTGTGTGAGTGTGTGTGTGTGAGAGTGTGTGTGTATATGAGTGTGAGTATGTGTGTGTGTGTGAGAGTGTGAGTATGTGTGTGTGTGAGTGTGTGTGTGTGTGAGTGTGAGTATGTGTGTGTGAGAGTGTGAGTATGTGTGTGTGTGAGTGTGTGTGTGTATGTGTGTGTGAGTGTGAGTGTGTGTGAGTGTGTGTGTATGAGTGTGTGTGTATGTGTGTGTGTGAGTGTGTGTGTGTGAGTGTGTGTGTATGTGTGTGTGAGTGTGTGTG
>CM053743.1:40630147-40882521 GCA_028658305.1 Pachyuromys duprasi
TGTATGAGTGTGTGTGTATGTGTGTGTGTGAGTGTGTGTGTGTGAGTGTGTGTGTATGTGTGTGTGAGTGTGTGTGTGTGAGTGTGTGTATGTGTGTGTGAGAGTGTGTGTGTGTGTGTGAGTGTGAGTATGTGTGTGTGTGAGAGTGTGAGTATGTGTGTGTGTGAGTGTGTGTGTGTATGTGTGTGTGTGAGTGTGTGTGAGTGTGTGTGTGTATGTGTGTGTGTGTGTGTGTGTGAGTGTGTGTGTGTGTGTGTGAGTGTGTGTACTGTTCTCATGAGGAGCGGTCCTGGAGCTTGCTCTGTAGACCAGGTAAACCAGGCCAGACTTGGCCTCCCACCTCTGCCTCCCATTAAAGGCGCTGGGCCACCACCCAGCCTTCTCAGCTCCTTTAATCTGTTCCTTGACTGGAGGCAGGAAAAGCAGCCATAGCTTCAGTCGCGTAGAATAGTGAGAAGCTCCACAAACGCTACGTCTGTCACCTATTTTGGAGCAACTGCTGACGACCTCAGTTCCTGAACCTGGGCTATGGAGTAATGCTGTCTTACTATACACGGTTGTGGTGATCAGCACTGCTAATCAATGGGTCTTGGGAAAGGGTGCCTATGTGAGTAGTACTGTACTGTGATTCTCTACCCACGGCAGAGGCTTGCCTCCTTTAAAGAGAATGTCTTGGCAAAGCACTGAGCTAAGATTTAAGAAAGACAGTTCTTTGAGAGCCCTGGAGTAGGTTTTTTCCAGGTACCAAGGGAAATACCGTTTCCTGTGTATTTCCTAAGCTCCAGGAACCATGCTGAGAATTTACCTTGCATTTAACTCCTAAAAATCCGGAATAGACCTTATTCCATGTGTGTGCATTTGTGTGCTTGAGCATGTGTAGAGGTCAGAGGACAACCATGGGTGTTGGGCCTTGCCTTCCAACTTGTTTGAGACAGAATCTCTTTGTTGTTCGAGACTGTGTGTGGCAAGCCCGCTGGCCCATAAGCTTCTATTCCCTCCTCCCACCTCACCAGAGGAGCACAGGTTGTCCGTGCAGTTTCACGTGTTCTAACTTAGGTTCCTACGTTTGTGCAACAAGTGTTGAACTACTGAGCTTTCTCCCCAGCCCAAGATTCAAATCTTCACGCTCTTTGTAGTCATTCTGGAACACTACCTCTGAGGCAGAAAGGGGCAGAAGCAAACAGCCTAAGTCAGGGAACTTGAACACTAAAATGACTTGGAGAATGGGATTTAGTGGGCATGAAGGGCAGCCACATTAATTTTTCCATAGTCTGTTTGTCTATCTGTCTGTCTCTTTTGAGCCAGAGTTTCTCCATGTAGCCTTGTCTGTCCTAGAACTAGTGCTGTAGACCAGGCTGGCCTCAAACCTGCCGGCCTCTGCCTCCTGAGTGCTGGAGTTAAAAGTCATGAGCACCACTGCCTGCCTCATAGTCTGCCATTTTAAAAGTATATTTTGGTCAGTTGTGGTTGCATTGTAGCAGGAAAATGGCTTATGTTGCTCAAGACCAGCATGAGCAACATAGTGCAAAACAGTTTGTTTATTTTGTTTTTGAGACAGCGTATCTCTGTGTAGCCTAGATTCACTTTGTAGACTAGGCTGGCCTTGAGCTCACAGAGATTCACCTGCCTCTGCCTTCCTGAATGTTGGGATTAAGGCATGTGCTACCATGCCTGACAAAACAGTCTTTAAAAAACTCTATTAACTTTGTCATATTCCTAGGAAAAGGAGTAGAAAGCAGGACAAAATAATTATACATGTTGTGCTTGGCCAGCCTGGGCTGTATGAAATCTTTTCTTAACCCCCTCCTCACCCCTCTTACTCCTTCATAAAACAAAACAAAACAAAATCTAAAAAACAAGTGGAATATATTGGTACATGCATGCAATCCCAGCAGTTGGGAATTGAAGCCGGAAGACAGCAAGTTCCAGGACAGCCTGGGTTACAGTGCAACACTCTGTTACACAAATAAACCACAGTAGTATACTCAGTTTATTGTGCCAGTGGGCAGAACAGAAAAAAGGCAGAGAAGTGCAGGCTGCAGTTGAGCACTCAAGGGAAAGCAAGGAGTAAAAATCCCTTAGGAAGACTTGCTCCCTGGAGCCTGGGCCTTTGCAGGGGATCAGTTCTCAGGTGCAGCTAGCTCTGGGTCACCTGGCTTCTACACATTTGCATTCAACCACCGAGCTGTATCCCTCACATCTTCCCTCCTTTTCCTTTCTTGTTGACACAGGGTCTCACCATGACTTTAAAAGACACCTTGCTCAACTGCAGCTCATCTATGTGGTCCTTGCTCCTCAGGTTCCTCCCCCCCCCCCCCCCGCCCCAGCTTCCTGACTAGGAAAAACCTATTCTGAAGTAGAGAGCTGTCATTCCTTTGCAGGCTGAGGTCTGGATGAGAAGGTGAAGATATTCAGGCTAATGCAGGACTGGGCTTCCAACCCGTTTTAAGGTCCTGGTTGCTGCTTAACTGTATCAACCGCTAGGAATGGTTCGGGGAACTGAGAGTTCCATGCAATCTTTCCCAGTGCACAGGCACAGCTGCTGACAAAGACTAGATTTAGAATTCAGAACTTGGTTAAACTGGTCCGGCTTGAGTTTTGCTGCCTAAAAAGAGGAAAGATCAAACTTCAGAATTCCTGGCTGGCTTTAGGAATTACTGCTGCTAATAGTGGCAAGATGCTGCTTTTAGATTAGACTAGAGAAGTCGGCACTCAGGGAAAGGCTCGCCTCACCTCTGTATGGACAGTGTTTTCTCCTCCAGAATTGGGACAGACCTGAGGATCAGATTAGGGAAAATGGGTGAAAAGTGTCCCTGAGTAACAAAGGCCTTAACATGGGGAGATTAGCATTTCTTCATTTATATGTCAAATTCTCTGTCAGCCTCCAGTATTGGTTAGTAGTAATGTTATTTATGAGTTTTCAACTCCCCTATCTCTCTGCATTGCACAGATTTTCAAACCGCACCGGTCACTGTTATCTAGCACCAACTTTTAACCTACAGAGCAACTAGCAGGGTGACACCGCAGGTCAAGCGCCTAAATCCGAATCGGTCTTATGCACCGTGATGTGGCGGTTTTTTGCTGAGCCCACTAGTGAACTTTATGGGACGCCGGGCAAACGTATCTCCCATGTCCCCTGTCAGTCTTGAAACTTCCACCAGAGACGAAAATCAGTTGCACACCCCCTTTACAAAGATTCCATTTCCCCTTCTGCTTGATACTGTCCACAGTGAACGCAAAACTCCTATCCTTAGAATCTTCCAGAAACTCAAAGCTGGCGGCTAAATAACTTGCTCATAGCCTCACTACAGCCTCACAGATAATGAGACACAGTGTTGGGTCTGGAGTCTCCTTCTCTCATTGCACCTTCTCTACAGAAAAAAACAAAACCAAACCATAATTCATAATAATAACACCACTAACAACGGTGGCTAATACTATATATGCAGATATTTTTCTAAGCTTCGTGTCAATCCATTTAAGTAGAGGGGAGGGGGAAAACGGTTTTGGATCATTCTTTTAATTAAAGTAGCCTACTGCTAAACCGTATTTTTTTTCCCCCTCAGTTGCATGACATTGCAACCCGAAATCACAACTTTAGGTTCCTGGTGGTGCCCGCTTCCTCTTCTAGTTTGTTTAGTCACAGAATTCGATTCCTGTTGGCCGATTCTGCGCCTCCAAACAGGCTTAGCGCTCCATTGAAATTCAGGAGGCTCCTTAATTCTTGTATAAACAGGTAACCCGAGGGGTGGGGCGGGGACCGAGGCCCTTGGGTGGGTTTCGTGGGAGTGAGGATGGGGTCGGATCTGGAGCCAGCTCTGCAGTGATCAGAGGCAAGGTTAAGGGAGGGCTTGGCTGCAGTTTCTCCATGCACTGTTTTTGTTCCCTTTCTAGAAACCAGCTGTAACACTAGGTCAGAGCGCATTAAGAATGAGCCACTTTGAACGAGCGGCGCCCAGGCCCCAGGCCCTGCTGTGAAGGCCCCGGCAAAGGTCAGGGCTTTGGGCCCCGCCAGGAGCCTGTCAGGGCTCTCTCTGAGACATGCTCGGCCTCAGGTAAGGACAGCCCAGGAGGTCCTGGCTTCCTGCAGGCCCGCAGCCGGGCTCGCTGCCGCCCTACCTGCTCCAGCGCCTTCCTGCCCCGCAAGGCCAGGGTGCTGGCACTGCTCGCCGGGGATTCAGGCGCAGGGTCCTTAGTCCTCGGTGCAGGCTCATGGTGGCTTACTCGGAACAGCCGCGGGCGGCCGGAAGCCGCTCTCCCAGATGTCCCCAGGTGGGGCAGGTGGCACTTCTGGGGTCCCTTCTGCAGCTCTGACATGGACGTGACTTTCTGAGCTGCCAAAGTTCCTAAGTCGTTCTATCGGGGCCAGTTCGATATGATTTTTTTTTTTTTAAACCTTCAGCTAAGGTATCCGCGCTCCTAAAACAACAGGAATGTTGCACTGGCCTTCGGCCAGCGGAGGCTCAGCGAGCAGGATAAAATTTCAGTGCAGATTTACGGGAAGTTGCCGGTGTTGGGAGTAAAAATCTGGTTTGGTGAGTTTAAGGGAAGGGAGTCGACGAGACAACCTTGCTACTGTGAGGCGAATGGCCTCGTCTGGGGGAGGGCAGGAGGCGGAGGGAGGGAACCGGGAAGAGCCGGGATTGCAGAGGCAGCGAGGAGTGCTGCCGGACTCCGCCACGCTCCGCAGGACCCGACCCCGTGCCGCTCCGCCCGGGCCGCAGCCGCCCCGCAGCCCGCTCGTACGACCCAGCCCAGCCGGCCGCCGCCGAGCTCCGGGACCCCCGGAAGCCGGGCTCTGGGCTCGGGGTGGGGAGTTTCTCTCCGCAGGTCGCGCTGGTTAAGAAATTGTGACAAACTGGAATTCCCAGAGCCGGAGAGTTAAAGCCTAGAGCGATCTGGTGCTTTAAGGCGCACGGTGGGAAGTAGCTCGGAGACTCTTTAATTTGGTTTTCTGGTTAAAGAGAGGGCTGCCAGCGAAGATGTTAGAGGTGACCCCCTAGCCTTGTAGAATGCTACCGGGCTGTGAGCGGTATTAATTTCTGAAGTGAGCGACGCCAAGCACTTACGGAAGGTAAGGTGGACTTGTGGCAGTCCTGACTACTGTCCCTGAATCTTCCAGAGGGTCCTGATTTTTGCAAAAGGCAATCTCTCTCTCTCTTTTCTTCCCCTTTAGTACTTATCTTTCATTTGATCGCCTTCTTTCTTTAGTGGGAAATTAAAGGGTTTATAAAAAAGATTTTGGAGCGTCAGCTTTTGGAAGAGCAAATACATACAGTCAGCCGCATCTTGTGTCCTGTAGACATGAGTCTTTTACCATAGAGGGGGGAAAATATTTTTTTTTTCCTTTTGAAAAAAATATGATCGGCCGCTTCGAGGCACAGGTGACTAGACGCGGATCGCTAGCGTGAATTTCGGAGTTTTGGGTGACTGGGGCCGCTCATTTAAGTGCTAACCAGAGCCGAGGGGGGTTCTTCCTGTAGACGTTTACTTCTGGAGGCCACGCTGGGAGGAAGCTTAGCTGTTGTTCCCAGCGGAGAATTCAATCTGGAGAACAGAGTAGAGTCTACCAAATATGACAGCTGATCTGTCTGCAGTCCCTGGGCGTTTAAGAGATCGGCTGAAATGAATGGAAGTGGAAATTTTCGGATAAATGACTCTTTTAATTAGGTAAAAGTTGACTGGCACTCCAGCACCTGTCCTAAGGCGCTTAGGGATGTGGCTTCCTTATTAAGTCTTATCAAAGTGATGAAAAGATATGGTCTTCTAGGTACTTACAGGCCAAAATTGATGTGTTTTTGTTTTTCCCATTACTTTGAGATAAAAGTCAAACGTCTCTCCTCTCCAGTAAGTGTGTTAGTGACTCACTTTGGAGTTTTCCTTAGGAGGACTACAAATTAAAACTGGGTTCTTCACGATGGTGAGGTGGCTTGCTGCCAAGCCTGAGGACCTGACTTCCACCCTCCTCTCAAGGTGGAGGAAAGAGAAAACCCTCCTACAAGTTGTCCTGGGACTTCCACACCCCATAGTGGCACCAGGGACAACACACACCCACAGACCAATCAATTGATTAATAAATGTAATTAAATAAGTAAAATGAAAATGTAGTCTCAGGTTTATGCCTTTTATTTCTAGCACTGAGGAGGCCAACGCAGGGGATTGAAGGATTTAGATAGAGCAGCTGGAAAGCAGTGTTTGGGTGTTCATGCCTTTAATCCTAGCACTTGGAAGTCAGAGCCAAGAGGAGCTATCTGGGTTCAAGGCCAGCCTGGTCTACAAAGTAAGTTCCAGGCAAAGCCAGGACTTTACACGGAGACTCTAAAACAAAACAAAACAAAACAAAACAAGCCAATCAACTAAATCAATAATAAAGGATCTTACTGTGCAGTTACACCAAGGAAAGCGAAGTGTGGGCCACAGGCCCCTCAGTGGTGGGACTTTTGATCACCAAAGGGTCATTAGATAAGAGGTGTTTGAGAATTGCAGGTGCCACATCTGAATGGCAGAAGTTGTCAGCCTAGAGCACAGCCCCTAAGTGGACCAAAGCCCCAAGCCAAGAGAAGAAGGTCGAATTTTGTGGGGTTCAGACTGCCAGTCATTTTTACACAGTAGTCCCTCAGAACCCTATGTGATGACTTGAAGGGGGTGGTGCTAAACAAACACAGCTGTCAGAGGGAAACTGGAGGGAGAGGGGAAAGATAATTTGGGTTTTTGCACTTTTCATGTCCACCTTGACCTTCCCCTTGTTCTGATGTAGATACTGGAGGCCTCTAGCTTTGCAGGGGCAGAGAATGGAGAATCAGCTTTTTCACTCGGTCCAGCTTCATGATTAACTTCATCAAATGCAGACAAGCTGGCAGAGTTAAGCCTCCGGTCTTCCTTTACCTGGCTAGATGCAATGCACTATTTCATCCAGAGTGTTTGTTGTGCTGGGTTCGAGTGAGCTCCAGCAGTGCAAAAGAGAGTGTTTTCATCTGTCCCCATCTGAGATTTGAACTCACAGAGTCCAGTGTGCAAATGCTTTACCATTGAGCTACCCCCCCCCCCTTACTTTCATTATATATTTCTTGAGATAGGACTCCTTTACATCGTCTAGGCTGGTCTAAGACTTGTGACCCTCCTGTTTATTCTCTGAGTAGATGGAATAGATGGAACTGTGCACTATTGAGCCAGCAAGTGCTTTGTTTTGTTTTAAAATCCAAACGGACTTATCTTTCCATCCACTATTGCTTTCTCAGAACTGTGTAGGATTAAAAATTCAGCAAC
Source organism: Pachyuromys duprasi (assembly GCA_028658305.1). NCBI lineage: Eukaryota > Metazoa > Chordata > Mammalia > Rodentia > Muridae > Pachyuromys > Pachyuromys duprasi. Next base: position 40,637,414 of record CM053743.1, read on the forward strand.
ATTATTTTATGGCAATCTCCATAGGTTTTTTTTTAAAGACATATTTATTATTTTCATTATTATTTTGGTTTTTTTGAGTGAGGGCTTTTTTCTGTGTAGCCCTGGCTGTCCTGGAACTTGCTCTGTAGACCAGGCTGGCCTTGGAACTCAGAGATCCACCTGCCTTTGCTTCCCTAGTTCTGGAATGAAAGGTGTGTGCCAGCATCGCCTGGCTGAGACATTGTTTATTTTAGTTAAATTTTTAAAAATTATTTCATGTGTATGAGTTTTTGCCTGAGTGTCTGTGCACCATATGTGGGTCTGGTGCCTTTGAGGCCAGAAGGAGGAGTTGGATCCCCTGGCACTGGAATTACAGAAGGTTGTGAACCCCCATGTGGGTGTAAGGAATTGAACCCAGGTTCTCTGGAAAAGAAACCAGTGCTCTTAACCATTGAGCAATCTCCCCAGCCCCAAGACTTACATTATTTGTGTGTGTGTCTGAAGAGGCCAGAAAGAGTCACTTGTGAGCTACCTGATGTGGGTGCTGGGATCTAAACTCTGGTTCTTTGGAAGAGCAGCAAGAGCTCTTAGCCACTGAGCCTCATCTTCAGCTTGTATAGGTTTTGTTTTGTTTTGTTTTTGCTTTGTTTGTGAGTGTGCAGGCCCAAGAGCTCAGGTGCCTGAGGAGTCCAGAGGGATGAGTCGGATTCTCTTGAGCTGAAGTTACAGGCGGTTGTGCCCAGCTCCTTGCGGGTGCTGGGAAATGAGCTTTTGTCCTGGTATACTCTTAACCCCTTAGCCATCCCTCCAGAGCCCTCAGTAGTTTCCTTTAAAATAATTTATTATTGTTTTTCCGTGTGTGAACACGTATGTGTGTGCAGAGGCATATGGAGTCAATCACAGCTTTGTGAAGTTAAGGCTCTCCTTTCACCTTTTTGTGCTTTCTGAAAATTGAACCTACATTCACCGGATTACACAGTGAGTGTTGTCACTTGGCAAACCCACTGTAGTTTTAGTAGTCAGCAGATTGACTTTTTTGAGACAGGGTCTCAAAATCTAGCCCAGGCTGGCTTGCAACTGCAGCTTCTGGTTCTCCTGCCTCAGAATCGTAAGTGCTAGAAGTATAGGCATGTAAAACCATGCTGGGCTATTTAGTTTTGAAAACTATATTATTTATTTACTAATCTGTATCTTTATTAAAGGTGCAGAGTTCCACTTTGTTGCTAAAGTGGTTGGTGATATTGAAGATTAAAAACAATCAAAGAAACAATATTTTTGGTTTCCTGTTCTCTATACTTACTAAGTACTTAGGGCCGAGAGTTCCAGTCACAGCTACATGGTAGTCCCAAAACAAAGCAAGTGAAGAGATTACTTTCATTTTCCTTATATGATAAGGACAAGCTAATTCAACTCTTTCATTTGCTAGTACAGCCTGCTTTAAATGATGATTTAAAGGTGAATGTAAATCAGACTGTTCTTACATCATGATTGGATTTAATTTCCTGGTTCTATGCTCTTACCTCAGGTGCTGAGGCTCCAACCCAGGGCCTTAGAGACTGTAGGTGAGTCACTCTACCCCTCAGCCCGGCTCTCCCCGCCCTTAAAACTGTCCTTTGATACTGTGTTTCATTTTCTTTTGAAAAAAATTCTCACTCTGTAGCTGAGGCTGGCCTCAGATTTTTGTCACTCTCCTCCCTCAGCTGCTGCTAGCCCAGTTCCCCAACATTACACTCTTAAGCTCAAGATTAGAAGTAAATTACTGCCCAGATAATGGAGCTTTGACTAGCTCAGGAAAATATCTGCTTGTTTGAGACAGCTCTGTTCAAGTCTTCTTCTGGCTTTTCTGGATTGCCCAAGAGTTTGTATGTTTGGATGCTGATGAGGGACAATGAACTTTTCCTTATAGTTGGACCTAGGTTCATGTTTCTATGATAGGATATAAACACGAGGGGCAAAGACCAAAACCAAAAAAAGCCCAAAACCTTCTCTGAAGGTGATTCCCAGGACTTTAGGGAAAAAAAAATTTTTTTAAATTGTTGTTGGTTTTGTTTTGTTTTGTTTTTTGCATGAGTGTAGAATGCATGAGCAGACTTTTATGAATCTACAATGGAGATATTAAGCACAGCTCCAAGGGCTTGTCAGAACGATTCCAAGGTAAAGGTTATATTGGAGCCCTTAGATTTCTGGCCTGATTAAGAGAGAGGGATAGATGTTTCCTCTTGGGAGCAGTCTCTATGTCTTATGATGATGTGGATTTCCTGGTTTAATATCATACAAGTTCTATGTCAGTCAAAACAACTACTTAAGAATAGTTAAGGTTTTTCCATAGCCACAATGTATATATGACTTGGGTTTCAAGAAAGGAGGCCTGGAGGAAGGGAAGGACCCCTCCACAGAATTGGTGTAGAGATGAGACTGATTGTTCAGATGTTGCCTCAGATTGATGGAAACGTCCCAGACTGAGAGATTCAGAAGGAAATGGTACCCTGCTGCCTTGTGTGTGGCCCTGAGTCCCCATGTCAGTAAAACACCCCGGAAATGGTCTGGGCTTCATTTCTCATTGGTTATGTTTCTGTGATAGTTTCTTCTGTGTTCCATCAGCATCTGTGCTGCTCGAGGGGGTTGGGGCAGGAGATAGCTGCCCCCTGGCTCCCCCTTAGTATATGATGTTAAACGGGCCTTGCATTTGCTAGACAAATCTACCACTGAGCTGTATCCTCAGCTTGTTCTCCTTCTATTTGAATGAGAACGAGAAGATCCTGGTGAATTTCCCAGGCCCGCCTTGAACTTACAGCTCTGATCAGGCCCTTGAAAAACTGAGATTATAAACTTGTAGATCTTATTTTAAACCCTAAAAAAAATGGTGGAGGGGTGGAATTTTCCACTAAGAGTAGAAAAGGGAAAAAAAAAATCTCTGGAGAAATGAGTGGCCCAGGAACAGGTGATTTCTGAGCATGCCGGTAGTATGGCATTTACCAGCTCACTTGAAGATAACCACACCATCAACTAGTGCTGGCAAGCTGGCCACTATGGTAAACTGACTTCTCTCCTTTAGGCCTTTCTGCCCAAAGGATACAAGGGGATGCCTCTAGTAAGTCTTTGAGAAGCACAATCACTATGTTGCTTCAGTTTATAATCTTCAGATTATCAAGACCAGGTGTCTGTCATTCAAAGACAAAGTGGACCCCAAACCCTGCATATAGCGGGAACGCAATTTTCCCACTTTGAAAACGTATACTTCTTCTTCGTCGTCTTCTTCTTGTTTATTTGAGACAGGGTTTCTCTGTGTAGCCTTGGTTATCCTGAGCTCACTTTGTAGGCCAGACCAGCCTTGAACTCACCTGTTTCTGCCTCTCCGGGTGCTGGGATTACAGACGTGCACCACTGCACCTAGTGAGAATATATACTTTATTTTGAGATTATAGCCAGGCACATTAATCAAGAAAACAGTATCCATCAAGTCTTCAGGGTTACTGTATGTGTGTAGTTTTTATGAATGTGAGGACAGCCAGCCCGAAGACATACTGGGTGTGGTGAATGTCTGGATGACAGGGGCCCCTGGCAGCTCTAGCTTCCCAGTTGAGCTTTGTCTGGTAGCCCGTTCCCGGAAAGGATGGGTGATCCTTGCACGGATGAGCAAGAGTTAACTATGTATACTAATACGATGTGTGTGTGCACGTGAGAGCATGTGAGCACACAACGAATACTGCACATTGGGCAACTGCGACAGGGACAGGGTGCTTATACCTGACAAGGAAATGCCAGCCTGTAAACATTTTCACAAGAAGTATCTATCTGCCTTGGGGATGGAGGTGTAGCTCAGGAGCAGAACATGTGCTTAGCGTGTGGGAAGCTCCGGGTTCTATCCTCAGTGTGTGGATATAAGCACATGGACACACAAATGGTGTCTATGTGCCTGTACCCTGATGTGGCTCAGCCCTGTGCACGAGAGCGCGCACATGTGTGTGTGTGTGTGTGTGTGTGTATCAGTGAGTCTGTGTGTATATGCGCATGTAGAAGCCAACATTTGATGTCAGATGTCTTATTCCAACACACTCCACCTTATGTTTGTTTTGAGACAGGTCTCTCACTGAACCCGATTCAGCTGGACAAGCTGGCCAGCCAACCCAGGGACACTCCTGTGTCCATCTTCCTAGTGCAATGTGCTGCTGTTCCTGGGTTTTTATGTGGATGCTAGGGATTCAAACTCAGGGCCTCAAGCTTGCATAGCTAGCACTGTACCCACTGAGCTATTTCCTCAGCTTCTGGCTTTAGTCACTTAAAAAAAGCATTTCACAACTCAAAAGAAAAGTACTGCCAGGCATGATTGTGCATAGCTGTAAATCTCAAGCATTCAAGAAGCAGAGGCACAAGGGATTACCATAAATCAGAAGCCAGTCTCGTCTGTATAGTTTAGGGGCAGCCAGAGCTACACAGCAAGACGCTGTCTCAAACAAAATAAGTACACCCCCCCAACTTTATATATATAATTTGTTTGTTTATTTATTTATTTTGAGGCTGAGACTTGTAACCTGGGATGGCCTGACTTTGCTATGGGTATCAGACTAGTCTTGAGCAAGCAGGGGTCCACCTGTCAAGTACTGGGATTACAGGTGTGTGCCAGCACACCAGGCAAGAATTTTTTTTTTTTTTTTAATATTACTTCCCTTGGGTCGGCTGGATTCCTGCTAAAATGATATTTCTTCTTCTTGTCCTTTGTTTCAAAAAATAATGACATGGTTCTCAGGACAGCAGGCCTTTGCCAAGAGTAGGTCCATCTTCTCAAGACAAAGTTGCCTTTGTGTAGCCGCCACAAGGAGGATTTGGTAACACAGAGAACTCCGTGGGGCATGGCAACTGTATTGACAGGCTCTGTGCCTAACGTTGCCCTTCCGCTCTGTGCCTACCAGCTGATGTTTGCAAGCTATTTCTCTCCATATCCCACTGTTCTACACCTGTCCAGGCAAGAAGTCCATGGCTGTTGACTTACTGTGGGCCTTGAACTCAAGATCCATTTGTTTCAGCCTCATGAGGGGCTGAAAGCATTGGCCTGTGCCACCAGGTCTGGCCACAGCTTTGGATCGTTAACTCACTACTCTACTCTGAGAAAGACCTTTCTCCTGTGGTCTTTTCTAGCTGGATCCATGATTCTTCCCAGTGTCACACGCAGCCTTCACTGAGAGGCCATTGCCAGTGTTTGCAGGCCTATGGTTGCATGATTAAACTTCCTGGGGGAGGTGCAACACACACGTCTACTCACCCCAGTCAGGGAAGCCACAGCAGACTTAAAGTAGGGATACCACCCAAGCCCAGCGTGGCGAACCAATGAGTTTTATTGGGGTTACTTATAGGAATACAGGTGAGGAGTTACTTACAGAAATGACTCAAAGACAGCTGCATCGCCAAAAGCCCACCTCAGCGTGTGTGCCAACTCACAAAGCTGAGAACCCGGAGTCTACTGCACAGCCTGGGGGCGGCACAGCAGGTTGGAGAGTGACCTTCCCAGGTGCCTCCGCTGGTTTCTTCTCTTCCAGGCAGCTGGTGTGATCTCAAGAGCATCCTACCAAAGAAGCAATAGGATATTGCTATCAGGAGTTGAGGCAGGGAAGAATCAGGATTGTGATCATCCCGTAGCTGCTGAGCCCCTGGGACTGTGGTGGGGTAAGGGCTGGCGAGGAGCTCAGGTGCTGGAAAATGTTGAACTCGCTGAGGTTTTGTTTTATTTTATTTTGGTTTGGTTTGATTTAGCGCCCAGTGTCTGTCACACATCCAGCCGACACACATCCAGCACCCCGCCGCCACCCTCAGCCATACTTGCTAGTACACAGTTAAGATTAGGAAATGCTTCTTAGGTAATTATTGGGAGAAAGGTAGATTTTTCTCAAAGTTCAGTTGACAAAAAGGAAAATTCCCAAAGAGGAAGGTCACAATCAGGTGAGTGTACCAGCCCGGGAGCCTTGTTACCAGTGTGGTTTATCTGGTGGGCGGGAGGTGTGACTATCAGAAGAGAGATGAGGAAGGAGGGCAGGTTGCTGGGAGCTAACTCAAGTGATGTGGGCAGAGCAAAGTGAAACCAGTCTGAGCCAGTACAAACAGCAGGGTTTTTTGTTTTTTTTTGTCTCTTTTGTTTTTTGTTTTTTGTTTTCTCCATACTGTGAGTTCTAGAATAGAACTCTTGGGAATAGATGGAGATTTTCGGTGAATAACAGAACCCACCAGCTCAGCTGGCATTAATGAGCCAGTTGGAACTGTCGGTATCACCTGGGCCCTGAAATGAAATGGTGCCAGCCATGTTCTCACATAGAGAGGCTCCTTCCATGATGACTGACGCTAATCAGCAAGCTCCTCCCCTGCCTCCTCCATTGCCCTCTCTCTCCCGTACGTGTGTACACCCCATCCTGTCAATCACACCTCAGCCTTCTGAGGATTACAGGTGTGTGCCACTAAGTCCATTTTTGTGTGGTGCTGGGGTTTGAGCTTGGGGCTTTGTGCATGCTAGGCAAGCTCTCTACCACTGAGCTACGGTCTGTTTTTGAGATGGGTTCTCACTGTGTTGCTCAGGCTTGCCTCAGATTTCCAGGTTCCAGTAATTCTTCTGCCTCAGTGTCAGCATATTACCTTGCCTGGCTACATCCCACTGCTTAAAATAGCAGTTCTGTCTTTCATCTTGGTTCTCTCCTCTCTCTTCCTTCTCCTGTACTCACCCTGACACCACTTAAAATGTCTTGTTTTAATTCTGTGTGTATGCGTGGGTAGCTGTGTGGATGTCTGTGCCCGTGAATGCAGGTGCCTGCAGAGGCTAGAGGTGTTGCATCCCCAAGAGCTGGATGAGCTGCCCGATGTGGGTGCTAGGGACCACACTGGGGCCTTCTGCAAGAGCAGTGTGCGCGTTCTTAGCCGTTGAGTTATTTATCCAGCCTCCCTGTTATCACTTTTTAGCAGGCTGTATGACTGTGTGGTTTATGGGCTCTTTCTCCCTGACTGGAATGCCTGCTTTGTTAATTGCTGCAGCCTAAGCCCCTGGCACAGCACAGGTGATTCATGAATACTTGTTGAACGAATGAGTTAAACAGCTCTTACACAGCACAACACACGGTCCAAAATGTATCATACCCTATGTGTAGTAATCAAAATACAACCATGGGTACATTTTCTCGATGAACGTGGGTTTTCTACTAGGCCATGCTTAAGCTGCCATGTTTTTTTTTTTTTTTTTGTGGTTTCATTATTTTCTGTATCCACCAGCCTTTGATAGAACCTGATGACTAAATAATGTCCTAGGCAGAGCCAAGAGCTGGGATGTCACAATCCTTTCAGCGCTTCCCCATTTCCAAATCAAAGCTGCCTCTTTGGCAGTCTTCCTGTGTTCTCCGTTTAAGTCCCCTAGTCCTCTGCTTTTCCTTGTTCGTTTTCTGGTGGTGTTGTTTTTGAGCTGCTCTTATGCATCGCACGTCTCACAGTCAATTGCACTCAACTAACTCTTGTTACTCTATTGTTTATCACGTTTTTTTTTCTATTGTTTAATTTTAATGAATGATTCTTCTGGAAGTAACTGTCGACAGTGTTCTTCAGTGTTTCTTCCGACCTCTCAGGTATTGCCAAGTGCCAACTGCTGCTAATGGATTTTCTCCATTATGTTGTTTGCTTGTTTGTTTGCTTGCAGTGCTGGGGATTGAGCCTAGGTGCGCCAGACAGGTGCTCTACCTCAGGCTGCCCCACTCCCTGGCCCCTGTAGCCTTTTAGTTAGGTATTTTGCTTTGACCTGGCATGCAACAGAAGTGCTGGCATCTTTAATATTGCCTGAGAACTTCTGCATGAGGCCTTGGGCTTGGTTTTAACTGATGAGTGGCAAATATCTTCCTGGTCTGCCATAGCCATTTGTTAGCTCTGCTCTTCTTTTCTTTGTATAATTACCAGGCTTTAGTAAGGTCACTTTTTCTGCTTTGGGGAGATGGGGGTGTGAACCTCTCCTTTGCTTTCCCTTCCTTGTTTACTGCACGACTCACCGAAACAGGCTTGCCCAGTGGCAGGTAGAAGTCACTAGCTAATTCCAGTGGTTATCAGCTAATATTTGTAGAGTTTTGTTGTTGTTTTGAGAGAGTTTTGCTACTATATCTAAGCTGGCAATCCTCCTGCTTCAGAGGACCCAAGCTGAGTTCCCAGCATCACTCACATCAGGTGCCTACAACTGTCTATAATGTTCAGCTCCAAGAGATCCAGTGCTCATTCACATACACACACACACATACACACACACACTTAAAAAAAATAAAAATAAGCCTTAAAAAAAAGGATAGTGGAGTAGCTCATTTGCTAGTGTGCTTAGTATGCACAAAGCTGCAGTAGATCCCAGATACTAGAAGTGGTGGCTCACAATCAGAGATAGGAAGACCAGAAGTTCAAGGTGATCCTTGGCTACAGAATGAGTTCTAGGCCAGCCTGGAATACATGAGATAGTCACGTGGCATTTATTAAACATTTAATGCTTGTATTCTATACTTAACACTTAATGTGCTCATTAGTTTTAAATGCCAGGTAGATTTGGTAGTCAGGAATATTGCCCTATTGAGGAATTTTCTGGATCAGGGTGGCCTGTGGGCATGTCTGAGGAGAACTGAGGAGTTGTCTTGTTTGCTAACTGGTGTAGTAAGACCCAGTCCATTGCGGACCCTGCTTTTCTTTTCCCTCTTTGTTTGCTGTTTTTGTTTTGTTTTGTTTCTCTGTGTAGCCTTGGCTGCCTTGGAACTTGGTCTGTAGACCAGGCTGTCCTCAAACTCACAGAGATCCACCTGCCTGCTGGGATCAAAGGTGCGCATGGCTGCCACCAACCATGTGCTGATGTGCTATCCAGGGTCCCTGAACAGTGTGTATTGAGAGCTAGCAAGCAGAGAGCAAGGGTGCATGCATTTATTTCTTGCTGCTCTTTTTCCTGTGGATGTGATGTGATCTGCTTCTACTTCCTGCCTTGATTTCTCCTCAGTGATGGGCTAACCTGGAATTATAGGTCAAAAACCCCCTTTCTTCCCTAAATTACTTATTGTCAGGGTCTTTTATCACAGCAAGAGAAACTTAAAACTTTTTTAAAAAAAGATTTTATTTTTATTTACACGTAGATGTGTGTTAATATGTACATGTCAGTGAAGGTGCCTTTGGAGACCAGAAGAAAGTATCTGATTTCCTGGGATCTGCCTGATGTGGGTGCTGGGAATTGAACCCTGGTCCTCAGGAAGAGGAGCCAGTGCTTTTAACCACTGAGCCATCTCTCCAGCCCTCCCTAAAACTTAATATAAAATTTCTAGTAATATAAACCTATTTACTTACATATCAAATATATTTCTATATGTAGTTACTACTGGATATTAGTTCAACATATGCATTATTTTGTATCACTTAGTATATATCTACTTAATTTACAGTATTAAATAACATTTAAAAAGCAGGGAAAGCTAAGTATAGATGGTTTATAAGCAAAGACAGTCATCCAACATTTCAAAAGATGTAAGAAGATATTGTGGGATAGAACAGGGAGTTCCCTTGTTACAATTAATTGAAGGTATGCATATTTATAGTGATGTCATATAGGAGGTACATTTGGGCCATGCAAACTCAATGTGTTGTCTTTTCCTTACTAACTTTATGAAAGGTCTGCACACATGTGCATGTGCTGGGTGAAAACCAAGGCTAGTCCAACACGCTCAGGTATGAAAGACTGGTGTGTGGTTCTGACAGTACCAGGTTCCGTTGTTGCTGTTCCTAAAAGGCAGGGTTTCATGCAGTCAAGGCTGGCCTTGAATTTACTACATAGCTGAAGCTATCCTCCTGATTTACCTACCTAGATCCTAATATGGGCACATACTACCAACATCCTACCATGCCAGACTACGGTTATTCTAAAAGGAAAAGAAAATATCTTAGGTTTCCCGATCTATCAGGATAAAGAGGTTATATTTTTACATGAAACATTATAAAACTAAGTTTTAAAAAGTGATTTTGAATATGTCCCCAACTATTAGAGCTGGGTGAGGGTGGGAGAGAGGTCAGGGATGGATGTGATTTTGCAATTGCCACTATAGAAACCATGGGCGGTTGCAGCAAGCTCTGTGTCAATGCCAGTGCAGCCTGTGGAGTGATTGAGTTTATTATTGCTTAATTGGGTCAAGTGGTTGTGGGTTTTGCTTTTGGCCAAGATAGTAGGGGATGGCGTTTTCATGGTTATTTAAAGTCTGTTCTTAACAGTTTTTGTTTGTTTGTTTTTGGTAAGAAAGATGGTTTAGTGAGTACTTACAACAACCACATGCAAAGGTGAGAAGGTTGTATCTGTGTAACTGAGGAACGCTGGTTTGTGGAGGTTAATGAGGCGGCTGGCTCAATGAAGTGTGAATCTAATGCCAGCACCTGGTCAAGAGTCTGAGGCAGGAAGATAGAAGTTTGAGGCCAGCTTGGGTTGCAGAGTGAGACTACCGAAAGAAAGAAAGGAAGAAAGAAAAAGAAAGTAAGAAAGAAAAGAAGGGAAGAAAAAGACAGAAAAAGAAAAGAAAGCTTGAAAAAAATATAATGTCTACCATTTATTAAGCACCTATTGTATACCAGGCATTACCTGATTCTCAGTGAGCTGCTTTTACACTTTATGCCCATAAGTCAGGCGTGGGAATGAAGCATGGGTGAGTTGAGTAACCAGCCCACTGTAAATGCTGGCTAGAACTCAGGCTCCTCGTAATGCCTCCTAAACCAGGGCAGGTTTGGGAAAACTTGATCCTTGGAGCAAGATCAGCCCTTCTTAGCTAGCTCTGCTAATCACACTGCTCCAAAACTTTCCTCCCTCAAGTCTTGTCATGATTCAGACTCAGGCTATCTATGTGTCTCCAGGGGGAAGTTCAGGATAGGAGAGGGTAGGGGCAAGGGAACTGCCCGGTCAGCTGGTTTCTTCTGAATCTTACAAAATTCCTTTGCACTGGTTACTGCAGCCCGAATTCTATGTGATATAGTGACATTGCTAGTGTGTAAGGACTGAGGTTTCCTCATAGAGAGTTGTAGATGCTGGGCATTCTGCTAAATATCAGTAACACAATGTACCTGGCAGCCACTCCCAGCAAAGACGTCTCCTGCCTTGTTGGTAATGCTAAGAGTGAGAGCCTACCTTCCAAGTGAGTCGTGTATATGTATGTGTATATATATATATATGGAGAGAGAGACAGAGACAGACAGAGACAGAGTTTCTCTGTATAGCTCTGGCTGTCCTGTAGACCAGGCTGGCCTTAAACTTTGTCTTCTGATTGCTGGGACTAAATCATTACCCTCATTTTCCTTTTCCCCCAAGAATTTATAAATTTCTGAACAGAGATAGGCTTCAAGAAAGAGTTAGGGGCTCAGAGGTTAAGAGCACGGACAGCTCTTCCAGAGGTCCTGAGTTCAATTCCCAGCAACCATGTGGTGGCTCACAACCATCTATAATGAGATCTGGTGCCCTCTTCTGGAATGCAGGTGGACACGTAGAAAGAGCACTCATATACATTAAATGAGTAAATAAATCTTTTAAAAAAGTTAGGCTCTTTTCAGACGTAAACACACTTGAAGCTTAAAGGTTTGGTAAGGTAGGACAAGTTGTCCTATCAAAGCTGACGACGACATCATGTAAAATGAAACATGTTTGTATAATACAATCAGCTTCTGAGAAGAAGAGCTCCAGTAGATGAGTGGATGGGTGTCCGGATGTAGCTGCACTGTCAACATCTTTACGAACACAGCAAACATTCAAGATGGCTAGAAACAGACTCCGTGGACTAGGCAGGTAATTTTCCTTTGAAGAAACATATTTTTTTTGGTCAATATTTGATGTCCTGTAGATTTGGCACAGAGAGATAAATTCATTTGTTCTTGGCTGCTTACCTAGTTTCCATTAAAAAAAAAAATTATAACTAGCCCCGCCATACTCCCAGGCCAGGCAGAAGGATTGAGGCAAAAGTGAAACAAGTCTGCTCTATACATGGTTCTAGACTATCTGGGTGCTGTAGTGAGACCCCCATCTCAAAACCCAAAATGAGACTGGTAAAATGACTGAATATGGAATCCATGTAATAGGAGAGACTGGACTTCCCCCAAGGTGACCCTTGGCCATGGCACAGATGTGCAGACATATACAATACAAAAAGTGTAACAAAACAACAACAAAATTTTAATTATAGTCAAACACAAGATACCAAAAGCTCGGGGGATGGGCATGGTAAGGGAACGAATGAGGGTTCTTCTGAAAATTATCATGTATTTGGCTTTACCTTTCTTGTGATAGAAATGAAATACAGCCCTACGACCCCTTCTTTTGTTTTGTGTATAAAATACTTTGTGTTTGTGTGTGTGTAGGGGGTACATGTAGGTATGTATCCATTTGGGTATCTGCACATGTGTTTATAATACAGGTGTGTATGGAGATAAGAGGTTGAATTTTGGTCTTCATGAGTGGAATGGCAGTGTTTTTGAGACAGGGTCTTACCCTGAACATAGGGGTAAGACATCTGGACATTTGGTTAGTCTGGCCAGTCAGCGAGCTCCGGGGATCTGCCCATCTCCCGCCAGCACTTGGTATGCTGTGTTCCAGGACTGGGGATATGAACTTAGGTCTTTATGCTTATGCTGCACTAACAGACTGAGCCATTTTCCCAGTGCCCCTTTAGACTGAACAGATGAGAAAACTGTGTACTGAGATCTGGAGATATTCGCTCATGTTGTGCCAAGTCATTTAAGGTCAGGGCAACTTCTCAGACTCCTTATGGATCAGATTAAAGAACAGTTTGCCTTGGTGTGTGCCTCCAGCAGGGCTCAGGGTATATATGGATGCTCTCATTCCTGGAGGGTTTAACTATGCAAAGTTTTGTTTGTTTTTGGTTTGGGTTTTTTGTTTTTGTTTTTGTTTTGAGACTGGGTTTCTCTGTGTAGCTCTGGCTGTCCTGGAACTCACTCTGCAGGACAGGCTAGCCTTGAACTCAAAGATCTACCTGTTTCTGCCTCTCAAGTGCTGGGATAAAAGGCATGTGCTGCCACCGTCTGATTTAGCTATGAAAAGTCAATGTCAGAGATGAATTCTAGATGCTGTGCTCCATCCCCACACCAAGTATTACAGGTTTCTGCTCATTGAGTTTGTTCAGATTCTCTTGTTCAAGTAGTTTTCATTTTGTTGTTGTTGTTGTTGTTCCTCCAAAACTGACTTTCAGACTTTACAGGTTTGTTTTTGTTGTTTTTTTTTTTTTTTTTTTTACTACTACCAGGTATTGAACCTAGAACCTCATGCATGTCAAGTACTCTGTTGCTGAGCTGTATTCCCCAGAGGTGACTTTTTACATTTGAAACTTATTCCATCTCAGTTTCCATCCCTCGATACTGAAGAGGCCCGAGTCTTGTGTGAAACGTTTGCACTCAGACACCTGATTCAATATGAGTTGCTTTTCTCGTGTATCTTGTTGGGGGTATTTACATTCATATCTACGAAATGTGATATATGTATATTTAAATGCCCATATATTTAAATGTAACTCTCAGGGCCCGGAGAAATGGCTCAGTGGTTCAGAGCACCATCTATCTTCCGAAGTAACCCAGGTTCGATTCCAGCCCCCACATCTGTAATTCTGGTTCCAGGGGATCTGACACCCTCTCTGGCCTCCTTAGGCAATAAGCACAAATGTGGACAGACATCCATGTATGTAAAACACTTATACACATAAAATAAGTAAATAAAAATTTAAAATTATTAAGTGTGGATGTAAGGGCTGGGGGATATAGCTCAGTTCCTGGAGAACTTGTCCAGCTTGTGTAAGGCCCTGGTTTGATTCCCTAGCACTACAGAAAACTGTTATTTTTCTTTTTCTCCGAATGAGTCATTTTTGTTTTGCTTGTATTTACTTAAGCTGTGTACAGTGCAAATGCAAGTAGTCCCAGCTTTTCTGGAAGCTGAAGTAAGAGAATGGGAATTAGGGGCTAGCTTGGGTAACTAATCACAAATAAATAGGTAGATAGATAGCCTTTTGGGGGGGGTGTCTTTTTTTTTCATGGATAGATTGGATCTGTAGTCTGTACCCAGAGATGGCTCTGTCATTTCCATATCCCATGTGAAAGCTACCTCAAATACCTCTCCCTTTTCCTTGGGCTCTTTGTGCTTTGTGTGTGTGTGTGTGTGTGTGTGTGTGTAGCATTTTATTCTCTTCTCCCCTGTTCTTATCTTTTCTTTCATAGAATCAGTTTAAGTAAATTCTTCTGTCTTAAGCTTCTCAGACTCTCTGATTGCTTGAGTCTAAAATGTCCTCAGGTACATGGCTTTCTTGTTTAGTATATCCCTAGCAGATCATGGAGTGATATGGGGCTGAGGATATTATTTGTTGAAGGAGTAAATGATCAATCAGGGTCAGAGGGGAAGGCCCTAAAGATGATTATAAGTGTTATGAACCAAGGCATTCCCTAAACATGGAATGTTTTGAAACAAACGTGTTGATCAGTGCCATTTTAAACAAAGCCGAGGGTGGTTTGTACAGAAGTTGTGTATGGAGGAGTTAGACCTTGGAGTTAGGCACTGGTTAAGATCCCTAGTTTCAACAAAGGGACCCACTAACCCTGAAGATGTGTATATCTTAGGACTAAGACGTTCCACCCCCAGGGATGCAAACAGAAGAAATGTGCACAGAAGAAATGTTCACCAAGGAATGATAGCAAAGCTCTTATCATTCCATGGAAAAGTCAGAAGAAACACAGGATGCAGGCAAGTCTTGTAGCTTATTCATTCCTGCTCACTAGCATCATTAACCTCATGTTCAGTGAAAGGAACCAAGATGATGAAGTATATGCAAAAAGAGAAAAGATGGAAACCATATGGGATGAATCTCTGGTGTTACAGTTGGGGAGTGTAAGATAGAAGAGCTTACATCTTGGTGCTCATAAGATGTGAGTACAACAAAGCCACAAGGACCTAATGTTTCCAGGAGGTAGTTATTACATTTATAGGTGACATATGGCAGATAAGACCTTTCACAGGATCTCACTACAGCCTAGGCTGGTCTCTTGACTTCTCATTCTCCTGCCTCTACCCCACCATTATTGCTGGGCTTATTAGTAGGCACTCAGTAATATGACATCTTTAGATGAGGGCACATCCTCCCCCCCCTTTTTTTTTTCTTTTGAGGAGGCTATTATTTTTTACTTGTTTTAATTTAATTTTATTTTCTGTGTGTGCCTCTGTTTGTGTGTTCTTTGCCATATGTATGGATTCCCAAGGTCAGATTCAGATCTATAGTTACAGGAAGTTGTAAGTTGCCTGATGTGGGTGCTAGGAACTATCTCGGGTCTGCTGGAAGAGAAATAAGGGCCCACAACTACTGAGTGATCTCTCTGGTCACTGGTTTGTTTTTGTTTGTTTGTGTTTGTTTTGAGACAGGGTTTTTTCTTAGTCCTTAGGGGTTTGTCTTAATTCTGTTGTTATGAAAAGACGCCATGACTGCAGCCAACACTTATAAAAGAAGACATTTAATTGGGGCTGGCTTACAGTTTCAGAGGTTTAGTCCATTATCGTCATGGCAGGAAGCATGGCAGCACACAGGCAGACACAGTGCTGGAGAAGGAGCTGCGAGTTCTACATCTGGATCCATAGGCAACAGCAAGGGAGAGACACTGGGCTTGGCTTGGGCCTTTGAAAGCTCAAAGCCCACCCACAATGACGTACTTCCTCCTACAAGGCCACACCTACTTTAACAAGGCCACACTTCCTAATCATTCTCAATATCATTCCCAGATGACTAAGCATTCAGATATATGAGCCCCTGGGGGCCATTCTTATTTAAACCACTATAGGGTTCGTGTAGCCCAGGCTGGCCCTGAATTGTCTGTATAGCTAAGGATGACCTGATGCTGCCACCTAAGTGCTGGCCTGTAGAAGTGCATCACCAAGTTTGGCTATGAGGGCTCATTCTTCTTTTGTTTTTGTTTTTCTTTTAATGTTTGTTTACTTTTTAAAATTAAAATATAATTACATGATTCCCCCTTTCCTCCCTTTAACCATCCCATGTAACTCCTTTGCTCCCTGTCAAAACCATGGCCTTCCTTCTTTCTTTATAAACTTTTAAAAAATTGATTTATTCATATTTATTATGTGCATTGGTGTGTTGCCTGTGTGTATGTCTGTGTGAGGGTGTCAGATCCCCTGGAAGTGAAGTTACAGGCAGCTGTGAGCTGCCATGTGGGTATCGGGAATTGGAAGAACAGCTAGTGCTCTTAACTAACCACTGAGCCATCTCTCCAGCTCCAGCTCTTTTAGGTTGTTATTATTAATGTGTGTGAGTGTGCATATGTATGTTGTAGGCTGAATATAGAAATACAACCTGCTTAGCCCATGCAGTGCAACTTGTATGTAAATACGATTTCAGGCTGATCAGTTGGCATTGGATAAGTGATTGAAGGGCACATCCCTCGGGAAGACTTCCTTCCACTCTCGGTGTTCCTTGGTTGTCTGTAGTTCTTTGGGGAGGAATGGAGAGACAGGAGATTGCCCACTTCCGTGTCAGTATGACTTTTTCAGGTGTTGTTGGGTGAAGCTTGCCTGCTATCGCTAGGAGGCACAATTTCACGGCCTGTAGCTGTGGCTGTGGCTGTGGCTCCTACAGTCTTTCCGCCCCCTCTTTTGCAATGTTCCCCAAGCCTTAGGTGCAGGAGTTGGGTTGTAGGTATACACTGGGTTTGGCCACCCCACTCTCAGTTGCTCTTTGTATTTTGATTGGTTGTGGTTTTCTGTAACGGTTTCTGTCTGTTGCAAAGAAAAGTCTCTCTCTGATGAGGGATGAGAACTACACTTACACGCAGCTAGGAATTATGTTTTTGGTTTTTTTTTTTTTTTTCGAGACAGGGCTTCTCTGTGTAGACTTGGCTGTCCTGGAATTGCTTTGTAGACCAGGTTGGCCTTGAACTCACAGAGATCTGCCTTCCTGAGTGCTGGAATTACAAGTGTGCACCACTGCACCCAGCTTGCAGCTAGGAATTATGTTAACAATGGCAACAAAATGCTATTGACTTCATTAAGATGTGGTTGGAAGTGCTTTGGGTTGCTGTCAGCTTCGGGTAAACCCCAGCTTTCCCGAATGGCTGTGGAGTCAGAGGGCATGTTTTGTAGTTGGACAGGACCATGGGGGATTTCTGATCTGACATTTCATTCAATGCAGACAAGCCTCGCCAGCTTTATTGGTACCCAGATCTGGTACCTGTAGGCACAGCAACCTGATGCTGTTGTTCTACAGAAATGCAAATAGACTCAGAGAAGTTAAACAATTTGTCCTAAAACAAACATCCAATTAAACCAAACAGATCCAGTCTTGGAGGCTACTTATCTATCTATCTACTTATTTATTTACTCATAAACAGGAGCACCTCCCGTGGCATTTTCTTCCCATGAGATGTGCTAATGCTGTTGTAGCTAAAACAGAGGAGAGGAGAGGGCTGAGTAGGGTGTGTCCTTAATTCCAGCATTCCAGAGACAGAAGCAGGAGCATTATGTGAGTCTTGGGCTACCTAGTGAGTTCCAGGTTACCCAGTCTACACAGGAAGGGGAGACTGGCTGGATGCTATGAAATATAGAATGAAAATATTCCATATCAATGATATTTAAAAAATGTTTATTATGTAACTTTCAATCGTCCATCATCGAAAAGTGCTTTAATCTTCCCTCCCTTAAAAAAAAATCTCATTAATTATATTTGTTTAGTGTGTATGTGTGCATGCTCATACCACAGCATATGTGTGTGGTTGGAGGACAACTTTCAGGAACTGGTTCTCCCACCATGTGGGTCTCTATGATTGAGTTCAGGCCATCAGGCTCAGTAACCAGCACTGTTACCCCCTGAGCCATCTTGCCGGTTCTCAGTCTGTCATAGATAGGAGGACCTCACTCTATGGCCCTGGCTAACTTGGAACTTGCTATGTAGGGCAGCATAGCCTTGAACTTGTACAAATCCTGCCTCTCCCTCTCTAGCACTGGCCTTTCAGGCTTGAGTCACCACTCATGATGGCCTTGATTCTTTAACGTAGCATTTTCAAGAATGATTTTGGTCAGTAAATCTCCCGTAGGCATGCTTTACTTCTCGTTAGAAGCAGAGGCAGAATTCAGTGGCAACCCTCTAGCTGTGTCAGCTGAAGGAGTTAATTATTCCTAATCTCTTGATCCTTGTCACACTACTGTGCTATGCAATAATACACTAAAGAATTTTCAGAAAGTGCTGGGGACTCCATGGAGTGCTCTGCCCTAAAATCAATTTTGTGGAGTTCAGCTGGGCTTTGGGATCTCCACTGACCTCCCAAAGTGCTGTTTAGAAAGCAAGAGTTGTTGTGTGCTGAGGGAAAATCGACATCTTTAGACAGGAGATGGGAATTCATTCCCTTTTACTGGCCAGCTTGTTCCTTACTACTAGAGATACTGAGGAAAATTTTTTTGTGATAGTAAGCTGATTCAAGATCTGAACTAAGAGCTTTTCCTGAGCAGGCATGGTTGCTTTGCTTATTTGATTTTTTTTTAATTAAGTCATTATTTTTTTAAAATTAAAATTAAAATTTTTATATTAATTACAGTTTATTCACTTTGTATCCTCCAGCTGTAGCCCCCTCCTTCATTCCCTCCCAGTCCTACCCTCCCTCTCATCTCCTTCCATGCCCCTTTCCAAGTTCACTGGTAGGGGAGGTCCTCCTCCCCTTCCATCTGATCCTAGTTTATCAGGTTTCATCAGGACTATCTGCAACGTCCTCCTCTGTGGCCTGGTAAGGCTGTTCCCCTCTCAGGAGGAGGTGATCAAAGAGCTAGCCACTGCGTTCATGTCAGAGACAGCCCTTGTAGTACCCCTTACTAGGGTACTCACTTACAGACTGAGCTGCCATGGGCTACATCTGAGCAAGGGTTCTAGGTTTTCTACATGATGGTCCTTGTTTGGAGTATCAGTCTCAGAAAAGACCCCTGGACCCAGATTTCCTGATTCTGTTGCTCTCTTTGGGGAACTCCTATCCCTTTCAGGTCTTTCTACCAACCCCTTCTTTCATAAGATTCCCTGCACTCTGCCCAAAGTTTGGCTACAAGTTTTAGCATTTACCTGCTGGGTAGAGTCTTTCAGAGGCCCTCTGTGGCAGGCTCCTTTCCAAAATGTTCTGAACTTGGTTAACTCATTTTAGCTACCTTTAAATATTAAGATTTTAATATTTAACTTTTTGTTTGTTTTAAATTAAAAATATTTTTATTTATGTGTATATGTGTGTTGTGTGGTGGTGGTTATGTATGTGAGTGAAATTCACAAAGAGGTTGTCAGATACCTTGGAATGAGATCTTTCATAGGTGCCTGATGTGGGTGCTGGGAACTGAACTCGGCCCTTGGGAAGAGCTATCTCATTAGCCCAGGTTTTGCTTTCTAAGACAGGGTTTTGGTGTTTAGCAAAGGTAGCCTCATTTCGTACAGCAATGTCTGGCTTCAGCTGATTACAGTCATGTTCCACCACCATCTCCAACTTTCAGGATTTTGATTTACTCTTACTGCTCGTTTGAACTATTTTGGACTTACTGTTACTGCAGCTAGAACAGCAAGCAGCTCTGTCTCCAACCAATGTGAGCAGTAAAGCACCAGAGAGAGCATTAAAGCCTTTGGAGCTGCCTCTGGAGTGGCCACTGTCCTACCTGTGACTACTGTGATCCCCATGCTTGCCTTTTCGCTTGAACTTCATAGCATTTGCACCCCCACACCATCATAGGCCTCTCTCTCTCTCTCTCTCTCTCTCTCTCTATATATATATATTTTTTTTTTTCTTGTGGTACTAGGGATAGGGCTGTGGACAAGGTAGGTGAGTTCTATCACTGAGCTATGGTCACAGCTCTAGTCTTTACTTTTTATTTTGAGGCAAGTGCTCACTAAGTTTCCCAGTTGGCCTTGAACTCACTCTGTAGCCCAGGCTAGCCTTGAACTTGCACACCTCTTCTTTCAGTCTCTGGAGAAACCAAGATTGCAGGCCTGTACAACTAGGCCCAACCTTTTCATTCTTAACAGTTGGAAAAATAGGTCAAAAGAACAATCTTTTGTTACTTAAAAAGAATCATATGAAACTCATATTTCAGTGTTTTTAAATAATTTTTCTCCCTTAAGGAATCAAGTTCTTTGCAAAACCTAGCAGATCTGAGTAGTTCTGATAGAAACTGTATGGCTCAAAAAAGCCCAAGCTATGTGTAACCAACCCCTTGTTAGCACATGCACCATACAGAAGCAGCAGTAATCAGGTTAGGGGTTGCTACTATGTCTGGGACAGGAGGAGGCTCAAGTGGACAACAGCTTTATTTTTAAAAGCCATGAATTATAAAAAAAAAAAAAAAAAGCCATGGTTTCTCCAGTCCCTTTCTTCCATCTCAGGAGATGAGGGGTCACTGATTTTTCCCCTCCCAGCATCCATCCCCAGAACGCTACTCTTAACCACTCTTCCAACTCTTTTCTTTCCTCTTGCTCTCTCTCTTCCCACCCTCTCATCTGGAAGCCAGTAAACTTCATCTGTCCTGCAACAGAAAGCATGGCCCCAAGGACAGTTACCTACGCTTCTGAGACTGTTCTACTTAGCAGGTTTTTGCCTGTGTCTCCCACCAGTCACACTGTGTTTCCTGGCGCTTGCGTGGACTGCTGTCTCGTGGGCTTCCAGCTTGTTGCAGGCAGAGACGGCGTCCACACAGAGTAACTGAGGAAATAAACTTTTAAACATAAATTTCAGGAGCTGGGCCTTGTAATCCCAGCACTTTGGAGGCAGAGGCCGGAGGATCCCTGTGAGATGGAGGCTTGATGTTCTACACAGTGAGTTCTAGGACAGCCAGAGCCACACAGTCAGACTGTCTCCAATAAAACCAACAAATCAAAACACACAAACAACAGAGAGTCTGCAGGAACGATGCGATTTCAGTTTCTTTTGCAAGTGACTAAGAACACAAACTCCAAGTATTTTCTTCTCCTCATTTCTTAGCTGTGACTTTTCTGCTTTCCCAAATGAGAATTCTGCAGCTGTGGTTCTGATGGTTTCACCATCCAAGGCTAACTGAAGCATGCATAGCGATAAGCCCCGCGGTCTCACGGGCTCTGGAGCCAGGCTGTACATCTGTGAGCCGTGAGACCTTGGCGTTTTGTTAGCAAAGAAAAGGCAATGGCTCTTGCGTGGACCATCGAGGTGCCTGCCAACAAAAAAAAAAAGAGGGAAAATACAAAGATTAGTCACACAATAATTCTTGGTCTTTAACCTCGAAGCATTTCTAAGTGACAGAAGCCTGTGAACACAGAAATGGGAGATGTTTCAAGATGAAAACCCACAGATAAAGAGTGATTAAATGTCTATAGAAAGGGTATTAGGATGGAGGTAAGGGGGGTGGGGGGCAACCTGAAGGATTCCCTGAAGGAGATGGTAAGGAAGCAGCAGGGATTTAGAGCACAATGAAGCATACAATGGGAATGTTCTAGGTCCCGGATAGCCTGAGTAGAGGCACATAGCAGAGGTACATCAGCTAGTACATGGAAATCAGAGAGCAGAAAACGGCTGGTTGACCACCTACAGAGGTGATAAGGATGGCGATAGGTTTTAGGTCTGTCTTGGCAAGGCGTTTACGCACTGTCTGTGTACCCACGTGTGGAACAGCCTTCTCCTTCCCGGCTGAGCTCTGACCTTAGTTCTGCAACACTGCCGGGTTACAGGGGCCTTGACTTCTGCTGCCCCCGTCCGGTGTCCCTCCAGGCAGATTTGCTATCTCATTACAAAAGATGTCTTACGAAACAGGCAGAAAGAATCCCTTTGTGCTTCGGTGTTTGTCGCTTCCAAATCCAGAGAAGTAGCCCGAGCTCTAGCAGAAGGTGTTCTCTTTTGTGCTGCTGAGTTTCACACAGTGGAAGAAAGAGGCCACAGTAGAAACTGTCACTCCCAAAGTTGAGCGGGAGTGGGAAGGAGGAGAACAATTTTCCAAGCCCTTTCCTTGGACTGTCAGGGATGCACTTAGATGACTGCGCAGGCGCTTGTGAAGCGGCTTCTACCCGGCCTTCCCCGACTCAGGTACTGTTTGATACTTTCCCTTTGTAAAGCTCGACCCTAGAGTGAAAAGTTATTTGATGTTTTTGTTATAAAGCGGATCCCAGGTTGCTTTCTTTGACGCTAAGTTGGGTAGCAGCTAGGGTTGAAAATGCTATTTGGGTGTACACACGAAGGAACAGGTAGGTCTCATTGTGAAACCCGAACCCCTGCATCAAAATTACACCTGGTTAGTCCTAAACTTTCAAGTTCCCATCCCAGCATCCCAGACCTGCAGAATAGCGCGATCTGGGTGCGCAGCAGTCGTAGTAGGAGTAGCAGGGCTTGTGCATCCTAGGTAAATGATCTACCACTGAGCTATACCTCCAAATGTCTTCTCATGTTTTGTTTTGAGACCCGGCCTTGCCAGTTGCCCAGGCTGTCCCTGACCTTTTATAGCTCAGAGTACTATTTACTTTTCTGTTGCTGTGATAAATCACTGCGACTAAGGCAACTTCTAAAAGAAATGGGTTTTTTGTTTGTTTGTTTTATTGGCTTACTGTTTCAGAGGGAGAATACGTAATGGCGGGAGACGCATTCCAGAAAGATGAAAGGTCATGCTCTTCAACCTCAAACCTGAAGTAGAGTGAACTGAAAGTAAGGGCAGGCTATGACCTCCCCAAGACTCCCCCGCCCCCCTGCAAGGCCACACCATTTCTCAAACAGTGCCACCAATTGGAACCCAGTGTTCAGATACCTGACCTTACTGGAGACAGTTTCATGCAGACCCCTACAACTCAGGCGGTGCCTGTGATCCTCCTGCCTCAGCTTTTAGAGTAGCTGAGATTAAAGACGCATGTCACCAGCCTCCAGGCCTGGCTAGTGGGATTTTTGTCTGGCCCAGGTTGTCCTCGAATTTCTGAATTTTTGACCCAAAGGAAAGATGGTTCTTTTGAAAAAAAGTATTTTTTTTTTTTTGTGGTAGAATACACACAACAACAACAAAATCTACCGCTTCAACGTTTTATCTGTTTCTCTTCCCAGTTCTTCAGAACCCAGCCTCTCCCTAATGCCAGGCAAGTGCTCTAACGCTGAGCTAGATTCCCAGCTCTTCAGCCACTTTTAATGTTTATATTACTATGCACACTTCTGTACTTTTATTTGTGTGGGCAAGTGTTGCGCACTTACGAAATCAGAAGGTAACTGATGGAAGTTGGCAATCTGCTTCTACCATGTGGGTTCCGGGACTGAACTTAGGACAGCAGATTTAGTGGCCGATGCCTTTCCACACCGATCTCTCTTACTGTCCGCACGGCCATTTTTAAGAGCAATAGTCAGTAGTAACAAACCCATTCACCGTCACCACTGTCCATCCCCAGGGCACTTTCATTCCCCAGTCTGAAGCTCATTAAACCCTCTCCATCGCCCTTGGCAAGCACTGCTCTAGTTTTTGTATTGAGTTTGACAACTCTGGTATCTTTCAAGGGAAGTCCATGTTTATCTCTTTTACTCTCTAGTTCTTTTCTCTTGTCTAGTTGTCTAGCTCAGGTTGGCTTTGCTTTAAGATCCGTTTGTCCAAGGTTTCTTGAGTGCTGGGATTATAGGTTTGATCCACCAAGCTCATTTTATTATTTGTCTTTTTGTGACTGGCTTATTTCACTTAGTATAATACCCTCAAAGTTCCTAATTTTATTCATCTTAAGGCAGAGCAATATTGTGCCATGTGTGAAGAACACATTTTGTGTCTCCAGCCAGCCACCCACGATGGCTGTTGTTTCTGCCTTTGACCTGTTGTCACAGGCCTATGAATGGTGGTAACACTCGCCTCTCTGAGGCTCTGCTTCTGCTGGCTCTTAATGGCAATTCTCAATTTTTTTGAAATGTTTCCATGCCATTTTTTGAAGTGACTATGCCACTTCACATTATGCCTAGCAGTGACCTGCCAGGGATGCTTAATTTCTGGGTATCTTTGCCAGCATAGCCCTCTATCCACTCCAAATGGCTTGGGTGAACTGGTACCTATCTGTGATTTGGATTGACATGGTTGACTTTTGTAAATAGGAAACTTAATTAGAAAATGTTAATTTTCTAATGCCACCTGTCCAAGAAAGGTAAAACAAGCAGACGTGTCCAGGTGTTACAATGTAGAGTGCATTATCCAGTAATGACTTAGGGGGTGGTTGTCATAGGTGGCCTGGATGAGAGGAAAACAAGTTAGTGTTCTGAAGGATGCTGCCAATGCAGTGCCATGTAGAATCCCTACGCAAAGTTTACTCAATCTAGGGAATAGCTAAGAGCAATAAAAAAAAAAAAAAAATCAAAACCTTAACAATTTGAGTCTTTTAATCACAGGTCAGACATTTTGAATTGAGAAATGGTATAAGCACATTAATGAGTATATTGTATCTTTCTCTTTCCTTTTTTTCATTCATTCTTTCTCTTTTTTGTTTGCTTGTGTTTTTTTGAGTCAGGGTTTTTTTTTTTGTGTAGCTCTTTCTGTCCTGGAACTTGCTCTGTAGATCAGGCTGTCCTTGAACTCAGAGATTCACCTACTCTGCTTTCCAAATGATGGGAGCAGGCCACCACACCTGCTTTCCTCTTTTTTTCTTCCTTCCTTCCTTCCTTCCTTCCTTCCTTCCTTCCTTCCTTCCTTCCTTCCTTCCTTCCTTCTTTCTTTCTTTCTTTCTTTCTTTCTTTCTTTCTTTCTTTCTTTCTTTCTTTCTTTCTTTCTTTCTTTCTTTCTTTCTTTCAAAACAATGTCTCACTATGTAGAGTAGGCTGGCCTCAAACTCAGAGATTCTACTGCTTCCTGAGTGTTGAGATTAATTTTATTTAATCTTTGTGTGTGTGTGTGTGTGTGCGCGCGCTATAGAGGCTAGAAGAAGGTATCAGAGCTTCTGGAACTAGAGTTCCAGGTGGTTGTGAGCCACCATGTGGATGTTGGAATCTGAACCCAGGTCCTTTGAAAGAACAGCAAGCATCTTAGCCACTTGCCTTTTGTTTAGGCTCTTTTCCTGAGACATAAAATGTATTTTGAGAAGCGACTCACTCTGGTACTCTCATAGTGGACCTTTCCTAGGCCCCCAAGGTGACCATACATAGCTTCTGGAGGTTGAGTGTTTGCACAAAGTTACTCAAGCTGAGTTCTCCCAGCCTCTGCACGTTGTGAGCTCTTTCCACTGTGAGTATCTTTTCACAGCGTGTGTCTTGGGCCCTCCCCTGAAACGAGCATTCCCCTGTCCATCCTTTAGACACCTTGGTGTTCCAGAAGGACCCACCACTTGTCAAAGGCGACAATCTGAGTTTGATCTGCAGGACACACATGGTCGAAGCAGAGAGCCAAGTCCCAAGGTGACTGAACTTGTTCATATATTATATCATGCTATTCTTGATTCTCATCTTCCTCCTTCTCTCTCTCCCCATCTCTCCTTCCTTCCTTCTTCTTTCTTTTAAAATGTAGACCACTTTGCAAGTTTGCCAACCATCCTTGCCAGTTATCCTTGCAAAGGGGCTAATTTTCTCTGTATCATCTCAGTTTCACCATATGTCTTTCTATAGTAAGCACCCCTCTTGATTTTCTTATCTCTCCCAGGGGCTGTAGCTTTTAAAAGTTCAAGTGAAGCCAGGCATGGTGGCACATGCTCTTAATCCCAGCACTCTAGTGTCAGAGGCAAGAGGCAGGCAGATCTCTGGGTTGATGCCAGCCTGGGCTGCAGAGCGAGACCTAGTATCAAAGGAAGAAAAAGAAAAAGGAAGAAGAAGAAAA
The DNA here is from genome assembly GCA_028658305.1 of Pachyuromys duprasi. Classification (NCBI taxonomy): domain Eukaryota; kingdom Metazoa; phylum Chordata; class Mammalia; order Rodentia; family Muridae; genus Pachyuromys; species Pachyuromys duprasi. The sequence continues at coordinate 40,663,176 of CM053743.1, forward strand.
GGAAAAAGTTCAAGTAAAATTCATAGACTATAAGATTAAGTTTTATTTATTCTCTGCATGTATGTGCACACACTATGGTCATAGGACAATGTGTGAATATGCAAAAATCTTTCCTCTTCTACCATGTGGGTCCCAGAGATTAAATTTAAGTCATCAGGGGTGGCCAGTGCCTTTACCTACTGAGCCCAAAATTAACATTTTGAAGTGTACACTTCTGTAACATTCAGTGCATCAACGAGGCTGTGCAACTGACACTTCTATTTATTTCTAGCACATTTTTAATCATTTAAAAATGACATCTAATTTATTTCCTACTGTGTGTGTGGTGGTGGTGGTTGGTGTCTGTGTGCGGCCATGATGCATGTACAACTCATGGGAGTTGATTCTCTCCTTCCACCATGTGGATCTCAAGGATTGAACTTAGGCTGTAAGCGTTGGTGGCAGGTGCTTTTACTCACTGAGCCATCAAGAAGGCCAGTAGAGCTAACACTGTTTGTTTGTTTGTTTGTTTGTTTGTTTGTTTGCTTTTTGAGACAGGGTTTCTCTGTGTAGCCCTGGCTGTCCAGGAGCTCTCTTTGTAGACCAGGCTGGCTTTGAACTCACAGAGATTCACCTGCCTCTGCCTCTCTAGTACTGGGATTAAAGATGTATATGCACCATGCCTAATGTGCTAACACATTTTTATCACTTACAAAGGATACCTCTACACCCAAGCTTAAAAAAAAATCATTCTTTTTTCCATTCCTTTTTTGTTCTCTAGCTTCTGGAAATCACTCATAATCTTTCTGCTTTCACTGGAAATTTCGTATTTGTAGAATATGTGACCCTGTGTGCCTGACCCTTAAAATTACATTTACTTATTGGGTTTGCAGTGCATACAATAGTGCATGTGAGGTCAGAGGACAGCCTGTGGGACGTGGCCCTCTACTTCTGCCATGTGGGTCCTGGGGGATCCAACTCAGACCATCAGGCTTGGAGGCAAGAACCCATCCATTCGCTTTGTGCCTGTCCTTTTTAACCTACCATCATGCCTCCAAGTTCATCCATGTTATGAATGGCTAGTACCTGAGTGATACTTCTAGCCAGCCTCTCCCTATGATCTTGGGAACGGAGTATTCTTTGAATATAGCCCTTCTGGTCTCAAGCCCTCAATCCTACTTCAGCTTAAGTGCTAGGATTATAGGCCTGTACCATACCTGGTTTTACTTCATTGATTTTTGTTGTTGTTTAGAAATTTTTTGAGAAAGGTTGGGTATTTGCTTGAGGATGACTGAGAACTCCTAATCATCCTGCTGCTATCTCCCAAGTACTGGAATTACTGGTGTGAGACACTAATAATGATGATGATGTTGATGATATGCATTATCATACTAAATATCAAATATCATATTAAATTATTATTATTTATATGTAATATGTTATATAAACAATATATAAGTAATATAAATACATATAAACAATACTATATATCATATTATTTCTATTATATTTATAACATATAATATTATTTTATTATAATATATTATATTTATATTATTTATAATAGAAGCATCATAATTATATTAGTTGTTTAATATATCATATTAAATATTTAATATAATATAATTAAGTAATTATATTATAATTTATTATAATATTATTATTTATAATATAATTCTAATTATCATATTAACTATTAAATATGGTATTAAATTTTATTATTATTGCTGTTACTATTATTGTTACTATTATTACTGAGATGGGGTCTCACTTTCTATAGTAGGCTGTCTTGAAACATGCCTGTCGCTGAGATCATGCCTTCTATTTGGCAACCCTCTGTGGCCGCTCTCCAGGACATCTTGTGACTTTGTGTAAGCTGTGTGTTTACTCCTTGGAGTTTCAGGTTCTCCAATCAGGCCTAGGAGACCTGGGAAGTGGGAGACTGAAGAAGTGGGAATTCAGTGAGGCTGGTATTAGCCTCAATCCCCATTGAGACAGCCTAGCCAGGCCCCTGGAACTGCGCAGGCAAAGTGAGATTTAAGAAAGTAGAACAATGTAGATAGTCAGAGGCTGTCAAATCTGCTTGTCTAATCTAACAAGGGGGCATCTCACACAGGGTGTCTCACTCATTATGTAGAAAAGAAAGCCAGGGCTCAGAGGGTTGTGGAAAGTGCTGAAAGCATGGGCATTGGTATATTATCGGCACTTGGGGGCCTAGGCAGGAGACTCAAGGATTCAAGGTGATCCTCAACGGCACACTGAGTTGGGGGACAGCCTGGGTCGTATTGGACTCTTTGTTAACAAAGGTATTAGAAGACCCTTAAGTCTGAAGGAGTAGAAAATGCTCCACCCTACTCCTCGTTGGAATCAAGTTAAGATAAACCGTAAGACATGCTTGGGAAGGAAACGAGTCCACGTTCTTTTACTCCATATTTCTAGTGTCTTCTTTCACACCGTCTTTCTGTACATCATTCTTTCTCCTCCCTCTCTAGCATCTTATGCTTGTCAGAAAGTATAGACTAATTGTTTATTAAATAGGTGAGTGCTTGGGGCTGTGGGGGAGGTTGAGAAGGGTTGGGGCCTTCTAGTCTCCTTCTTAATGTTACCCTCCAGATCTGCCCCCATCGTTCCTCCTTGAGATCCTGTCGGTGACCCCGGTCTCAGCCTCAGAGTTACCCCCCCTCCCCCCATCTCTGCCCTTCCAATGAGCAGTGAAGGTCTCCCATATATACTGCACAGACTTGCCAATCCTGGCCTCTGGGTCTTCTCCCTCTTCTCAGGGAAGCCCCTTCCTCCCGTGAGTGTTGTTAGTCTGTAACATATATTTAAATATTTAGGTTGGTAGCTGTTGGCAAAGCAGAAATCCCCAAGTCTCATCTTGGAGCTGGGGCCATAAGTGGGGCTTTGAGTGTGTTGAGTATGTATGGGTTCTGGAGTCAATCTCCAGCACCACTAAAACTACACAACAGATAGCTCCTTCCCCACCCCACCCCCCACCCTTTTTTTTTTCTTTTGTTTTTTTGAGACAAGTTTTCTCTGTGTAGCCCTGGCTATCCTAGAACTCACTCTGTAGACCAAGCTGGCCTCGAACTCAGAGATCTGTCTGCTGAGTGCTGGGATCAAAGGTGTGTGCCACCACTGCCTGGCTCAGGTGACCTATTTTAATGATGAAGAAAACCAAGCTCCGAGGAAGTCATGTGGTCTGCCCAACATTATGGACGATGAGCCAGGTGTGGTGGTGCATACCTGTAATCCCAACACTGGTGAGGCAAAGGCAGGTGGTTATCTTCGAAGTCAAGGCCAGCCTGGTTTACAAAGTGAGTCCAGGACAGCCAAGGCTACACAGAGAAACCCTGTCTCGAAAAACAATCATGGATGATGCTGTCTGGAATATCTGCCTCTTGTTTGCACACATCCTTCCGAATCCCCCGTTTACCTCGTCATGCCAGCGTCTGCCCTAAGAGTGTGCAGTGGAGAGTCACCAGGGCAACTCCTGGCCTGCTAGCAGCCACCCTTGTTTCTAAAAGCCCCGGTCTGCTTTGATGAGCCTCCCGGTGCCGGTGCCGCTGCTCACCACCCGCCTGCCCTTGGGATGGTGCTGCAGGAGGGATGGTGAGGCGGACCGAAAGCGAAGGGAGCTGGAGATCTGTTAACGGGGTGAGCTCCTTTCAGCTTTGCGTGTACTGAGCTTCTGTTCTCAGTCTGCCTCCCTCCCTTCCATGTAAAGGAGGTTTCCCTTACCCCTCCTCCCATTGTCTAGGAGCACCCTGCAATGTGTTCCACAAAGCCTGATGCCACGTCCAGGGGAACCCCAAATTGCAGGAGGGTCTGTGTTTACTAGTCAAAGGCTCGCCTTCCAGAATTCTCTCTAGTTTGAGGAGTGTCTTGTCAGAGCATTTAACACCAGTGTCAGCTCGCCAGTCTCTTGGCAAGTTATAGGACTGCACAGTTTAGTGAGGTCCTTCTTAGTGTATGCTAATTGTGTAATAATGGGTTTTGTTATGATATTATCATATAGGTATATAGTGTGTCTCCCTTTGGTTCCTTTCCAGAGACTCCCTCTTTTATTTACACGTCATTTCTTTTAAATCAGAATCTGAATGTGATAGAAAGAATGTCATATTTTTGGACTTTTGAGTCTGATTTATTTCACTTAACATGACAACCAGTATCATCTATTTTCTTGAAAATGGAAAAAAAATTGTTCTTGAGTAGAATAATGCTCTTTTGTATCTGAATGTGTATATATGCGCATATATACATGTACGTTACATAATATATTTTATGTATATATACATACATGTGTGTGTATGTGTATAAATATATAAATACGTGTGTGTGTGGCTGATTCTTTGGTGTTTTTTACACCAAAACTCCAGAACAAAAGCTTTCCAGAATTCTGTGATGCACTTTGGAGGAAAGGGATTGGGGCGTCTCTGGCCTCTCTTAATCATGCTAAATTTTTAGAAGTTATCTCTCTTAGACATTTAGCACAGGGCTCTCGTGATGTGAGAAGAAAGGAAAGAAGGCCACCTCGCTGTCCCCCTCCATCCCGCAAAAGAACACCTACTCTGATTCTTCTCTTTAGAAGGTATTTGTTTACTGACTTAAAATATGCTACGGAGCAGTTGCTGTTGGCTGGGTGTTACATTTGGTTTTGGACACTGGCAACAAACAGGCGTCTGCCCTCCTGGTGTCTCACTGGAATGATGACCTGTCGGCGGGGGGTAGTCAATGATTTTGTGCGATCTCGTGCTGAAATGCCTCAGTCTTGTGGCGGTGTGGTGCAGTGCCTGAGTTTTCTTTGGTTTTGATGTGGACTGTGGATGCTGAGGCGAGTTTGGACCTGAAAAGTAGCACCATTGTGGTTACTCTGGTTGAGCATGACTGCCACGTGAGGCAAGGTAATCACAGGCAGGGGGGGATGCAGAGACCGTTTCTTTACACAGGCCTTTACAGATAGTTTTATTAGAGTCTAATGAAGCAATTAGAAACATGTGGAGTAATTGGGTTATCTTCTACCTTGTGCAATGAAACTCATGGCTCCTGTTGACTGCATCCCTGTTCTGCTGCTCTGAAATGGAGCATGGGGGGACTTGACCTGATCCCCCTTCTTTCTTTTTCATCTGGCACGTGAATTCCATTCCATTACCAACTACCCCTGCCCTACAGTAAATAGGAGAATCTCTGCTTTTCCTAGTTTAACTAACATGGAAACGCCTAATCCTCTTAGTTTTCATGATTTTGCAAACAAAGATTTGTTGGGATAAAAACCTTTAAGTAGCCAGTCACGTGGACTAGGTATTCATCTAGTGACCCTCAAGTGAAATCTGCTAGAACAGCGAATCAATGGCTTAAGACTGTCTCCCATACTCGTTTGCTCGGCTAATCTTCAACTTCAGGTTGAGCAACTTTATTGGAAAGAGTGAATGCAGACAATTAATCTCAGCACGGAGGGAACAGGCCCTTCACATTATTACCTAATGTTCCACTCCGCTTTCAGATCCTTCTATTTTTAGCCTGTGAGGGAAAAATGAACCCAAAAAGCCATGGGCTGTAATTGTTCTGTCCAGTAGAATAGCCACACGTCAGTGTGACTACTGGAATGTCCCAGTGGGGATAGAGTGAGCGGCCATTTTAAATTTATATTCATTTCAATTTAAAAGAAGAAGCAAAGGGCTGGGGTATGGTGGCATGCATCTGGAGGCAGAGGTATCTCCGTGAATTCTAGGCCAGCCTAGTCTACATAGTGAGTTCCAGGAACAGCCCAGAACTACATATGTGAGAGAGCCAATGGTGAGGCCTTGTCTCAAAAAACAAACCAAACAAACAAGCAAACAAAATCTGTGATATATTTAACTATTTTACATTATTAACGCCCCGTAATTATGTTTAAAAGCTAGGATTAGAATCACACACATCTGTGCTTAAATGCCAGGCTTTCTCATTTCCGTATTTGACCTTGGACCAAGTTTTTAAACTTGTTAAGCTTTGGTTTTCTTGCCTATGAAAATGGCACAGTAGGGGCTAAGGAGATGGCTCATCAGTTAAGCGTGCTGGCTGCTCTTCTAAAGAACCCGGGTTGGATTCTCAGCACCCACAGAGCAGGTCACAACTGTCGGTAACTCCAGTTTCGGGGAATCTGATGCTTTCTCCTAGATTCTGTGGGCACTATGTAGACAAAACACCCATACACATAAAATAAAAAGGGGGGGGGGAAGAAAGAAAGAAAGAAAAGAAGTGTCACCGCAAGTGGAGTTTATAACATTTGAATGAAGACTAAAGGATAGAATATATGTAAAATGCCCGGCCCACAAGAATCTCTCGTTTTTTTATGATTGCTGTTCCAGACGATGTTGGGTTTTGTCATTGCAGTTTGTTTGTTTATACAGTCCCGGGGGGTTGAATCCAGGACCTCATGCATCTTAGGCAGAGTGAGCCATCTCCCTAAACCCACTGTTGACAGTCTTGGCATGGTAAGTACTCAGCGGTGTTCTCAACAGCATCTTCTCTTGGTGTTCTCAGAGCTGTTCATTTGCATTTTGTTTTTAGTGTTAAAAGTACTTGGGCTGGGGAGCTTGCTCGGCTGTTTGAGAGTTCTGATCCCCACACCCATGTCAGGTAGCTAACAATTGCCTGTAACTCCAACTCCTGCGAAGTGGTCACATCTTTCTGGCCTCCTGTTGCACCTGTACTCAGATGTCATACTTCCCCCCACCCCCAGATTTATGCATCTTAAGAAAAAAAAATCTTTAAAAAATTACTAGTGCGTGTTCCTCTTGTTGTGAAAGCCTGATGACCTGAATTTACCTTGCTTTAATCTCCTGTGTTGTTCTTTGTCTCCATTCCACCATCAGCCTACAATCCTGAGTTTGCTTTTACCTCTGAACTTGGCATAGTCTACGTAGTTTACAAAGTTTTATTTGTCAGTGTATGTGCGAAACGTCCGTTGTGTGCCATGATCTCCGATGGGTATTAAGAATGCAAAGAATCCCTGCTTTCCAGGAGCTTGCCAAGCAGAAGACAGTTTGGGATCAAGGCATTCCAGTGTCACAGGTGCCCTGATAGAAGTGAGTGCAGGACAGTGTGGACAGCGGCAGGAAGGAAGCCGGGGACTCTCTCAGGCAGGTGAGAAGGCGGCCCGAGAGGATGCCACAACTGACCTGTTTTGATGAATGACTCAGTGCTGTGAGTAGGATGCAGTTGAAGAAGCTGAGAGGCCCCAGTGTAGACACCTGGAAGGACTTGAAGCCAGAATGTGTTTAAGCAGAGTGGCACAATGGTAGGAATTAAGGCCAAGTTGACCTGAGACGGACTGGAAGGGTCAGACAGGACAGGTCATGTCACACCGTGCTTTACTAATAATGAGTGACCCACCGGATCTCAGTCTGGGAACAAATCCCTCTGGCAACAAGGACTCTAGCTGGGGACACAACTCTTAGGAGGCTATTGAAGGCCTAGCAGAAGAGCCTCAACTAAGGTGTTTGTGGTGGTGAGAGAGAGAGCGCGCGCACGGTGAAAAGAGCCCAGCCGAGACATCAGAGCTTCAGTATCCGCTGTTGCTTCTTTTCCTCCTCCTCCTGGGTCCGATGTACTGTGGCCCGCTCCCCGGTTTGCACATGGATCCACAGAATGCTCTCAGAGCTTTCTAATGGAGCCTGAACTCCTGTCTGCCCAACACCTACCACCTCGTACCTGGGAGTGTCTCAGATGTTTGTTACTCGTTGTTATTTGTTCTAAAACCTCTGGAGAAACAACCTTCATCTAAGATTTTACTCCCCTCAATTCCCAGCAACAGTTGCTCATAGTTATTTTGGGAGGTTGGGTGTGAGAACCGACTGTTTCAAGATATTCATTCGCTCTCTTCCCGCACCTCCCCTGTCTCCCTTTCTTTCCCTCACTCTCTGCAGTGCTGGGAACTGAACCCAGAGCCTCACACATAGTGCACAAACACTGTGTTATGCTCTCAGTAGATGAAAAGTGAAGCAGGATAACCGACAAGAGTTAAATAAAATATTTCTCAGGCCAGTCAGGCACCCCAAGGAAGGGATGAAAAGCACTGCTAGGAACCCAGAAATTGGCTTGGGGGTTAGGAACACTTGTAACTCTAACAGAAGACCAAGGGTTTGGTTCCCAGTCCACACTTCAAGTGGCTCATAACTGCTTATGACTGGGTTCCTGAGAATTTGATGCTAGTCTTCTGGTGTCCAACGGCACTGGAACACATATGCACATACTCATAGCATCATACACATAAAGAAAACTAAATCTTAAAAGAAAAAAGAACCTAACAAAAATAGCTGCAGCCACGCTGCTGTCGCCTGAAAGGAAGGGAACCTGGGAAATAAACAATGGATCCCTCTCTATTACTTCCAGCTACTCCTTCTTCTGCCTGGCTCTCTGCTGAGTGAACTTGTACTCCAGGGCAAGAGAGCTGACCCTGCACAGACTACAGAGAAGGGCATGGATGGGGAGTCCTATGGCACCCTGGCTGTCTCCGCATCCGATACCTTGTGTTCATATACATACTTACCTGATGCAAACAAGAGAACTAATCAAGAACAGGGACCATGCTGACAATGTCTGTGTCGGCTACAGCACCAATAATGGCCTGGGAGGGATCCATCCAGGCTCTGTGCGGACGGATTCCAAACCTAACTGAATAGCGTGTGGAAACTTGCTAAGTCATATGTTCTGAATCCAGTGTTTTGGGTAAATCTTAGTAATGATAAAGGATTTAACCTTCCATAAAGAGCATCGCACTACCCAGATGTTTAGGATGCACGATGGTATATAGTCCTTGTGTGTGTTGTTTTGCCTTTTAAAAATTATTTGTCTGGAACTGTATCATTATGTCATCTCCGTATATGTGGTTTATAACATAATTTGATCATATTCATCTCCCTCTTCCACCTTGTCTTATCTACCCATCAATGTTTTCCCCTTCAGTATTCCTAATAGTCCTCTTTACACTCTCTCGCTTTGTTCTTAAAGGCAGGTTCTTACTATATAGCCTTGACTAGTCTTGAACTACCTCTGCGGACCAGGCTGGCCTGGAACTCACAGAGCCCAGCCTGTCTCGGATTAAAGGTGTGCTCCACTACCGCTGACTCTTTGTAAGACAGTCCCTAGACATCCCAGGCCAGAACCATCTCCAGTGGCCTAACATGGAAGTGCTTTGTCAAGAATACAGAACTGAGGGCTGTCCTGATGAGTCATACTTGTTTTGCCATGCTGTGGGAGATATGGACAGGGGCAAGAGGGGACAATGTCCTTGCCAGAGAATGCCAGTGAGGACGGCTCACAGTTAGCTGACCAGTGAGAGGATCCTGCCTATTGCTCCCCAGAGCCTGCTGCCGCTGTGGCGATGGCCGCCAGTGGACTTCCTCTTAAGCATCCCTCCTAATTGTCCAACCCAGCTCTGCCTGGGAGTCCTGATCCCGTATCTATAAGGTTATCCTTGTGTTCTGAGGAATTTTCAGAGCCTAGAAAGAGGGAGAAATACAGTATAGGTTCCAAATGGAGAAACAAATGTCACTTGTTTGACATCATTATATTTTACAACAAAAATAATGTAATAGTAACTTGGATCACATACATGGTGGGGAGGAAAAGATGAGGGCAGAGAAAGTCACTTGGATTCTTAATTAAATTTATGAGTATGTATGTACGCATGTAAGTTTGTATGTATGTAGGTATTTAGTGTGTGTGTATGTATATGTGCATACACACGTGTGGAGGTGCCATGGCACACATGTAGAAATCAGAGGGCAATGTTTAGTTCTTTACGTCATCTGGGTCCCAGGAATTCAGGTTGTCAGACTTGGAGGCAAGTGCCTATACCTGCTGAGCCGTCTCACCAGCCCTAACATTGTTCCTTTGCTTGTTTAAAGTAGTAGGAGATAAATTTAGGAAGTCTGTATGAAGTGGAGTCATGTGACTTTGTTAACTAAACTAAGTTCAGTAGAAAGATCTGTTGGTCAGAAGTCAGTGACATTGCCATGTTGGAGGTTAGACCGACTTAGAATCCTAAGCGCATTTCTGGGTTCAGCTAATGATATATTGAATTTTGAGTACAATTTTTGGTATGGGAATGGTCAATATGGGGAAAAAATGTTGCATGCTCTGTTGGCTAATAATTACCCCAAAGTCCACTTTTCCAGCAGAGCCACAAGTCCAAGATGAATGCTTTGCTGGTCTCTGCCAGAGCTGCCTGTGAATGTGGGTTATGCATGAGAGCGGGGGTGCTCTGGTATGAGCAACCTTCAGAAAGGGGGGATGGATTTCCCTGAGGTGTTTTAAGTTACAAAAACCAGGTCTCCCTGAAGGACATTCTTTTAACAAGTTATGCACAGAATTTTACCTACGTAAAGAATGGGGGCTAGTGGCTTTTACAGCTGATGTAGGGCGCCTCACCCTCCACCTTTTAAATTTTGAGTTAGGATCTGTGAAGTCCAGGCTAGCCTCAGACTCTCGGCCATCCTCCTGCTTTAGCCTCTGAAGTGCTGGGATTTGCAAGTCTGCACCACCAAGCCCCTGTGATTTAGGACTGTTTTTAGCTGTTACGTTTTAAGCGCCTGCTGTGCGGCAGACATTTTATTAAGCATTCTCAGACTGTTGAGACACAGGGTCTCATTGGTAGCTTGCCTGATAACTGTGTGTGGATTAGGCTGGCTTTCACAGGGATAGGCCTGCCTCAGCCTCCAAAGCACTCAGATCAAAGGCTTTCACCACCACCAGGCTTCTCGTTCAGTACTTTATATACTGCCAAAGCCTGGTGGGGTGGGGTGAGGAGGTGGTGCATACCTTTAATGTCCTGGAGGCAGAGGCATGCAGATGAATGAGTTTGAGGCCAAAGGCACATATTGAGAACCTCTCTCAAACACAATGAATGGATGGATGGTTGAATAAAATAAATATAAAAACTCTTCTGCCATTGTTCTGTCCCCCAGGCTGTTTTCTAGAGCCCTGTTCTTGTGGTGATTAACTCCTGAGACCATGAGATACTGAGTCTGCACACAGCTGTGGAGGAGAAGCCTCGTGAGGAGAAGCTTTTTGAGGAACTACCAGGGAGCTGACTATGGGCTCAGGAACAGGGAGAACTGGGGCTTCAGTGGCTCTTGGCTTGGCTCTGCTTTAGGAAGCTGTTTCAGAAAGTGTGCCCATAAGGAACTGAGCAGTCATGTGTTCACAAGTGCATCACTTAATGGCTTCTTCCTTATCAGGCCACCAAATGAGCTTGGAGTCAGCTATTCATGTCCCTTTCAGGGGAACTTAGTCAAGTAACTCCTGTTTTTCTTCTGGTCACCAGCTGTTTGCCACTGGGAGAACTTATTTCATGGCAGCCTACCCGAGTCTCTCTTTCTCTAAATGGATACCATATTACCTGATAGGACTAATACTTTCTATTTTTCATCATTATTATTGTGTGTGCATGTGTGCACGTGTGCACGCGTGTGGAGGTGACGGGGTTACTTTTGCGGAGTTCATTTGCTCCACCTTTACACGAGCTCCAGGGATTGAACTCTGGTTGCCAGGATTCTGTGGCAAATGTCTTTATTTGCTGAGCCATCTTAATTTTACTAGCCCCTTCAAGGGATTCATGTGGCCAGCATGTGATCACATGTGCTAAACATGTATAATATGCCTGTCACACGGTAATCACAAGTGTTTCGCAAAATAAGGTTAAGGCTGAGGTAGCTCCGGGTCCTTAATTCCATCCCAAGATCAGCTAAAAGTTAAATAAATAAGATAATGGCTAGCTGCAAAGGTATTTCATTCTCATTGTGTCACTACGTTGACACTTTGCTACTTTACCATTTGGGAAATGTGTTCCCATTTATTATGTTAGTTGATCAGAAGATAGAATGTTTATAATAAACAAGCTGAGGATGTAATCTTGGGAAAATAGCGAAGTTAAGGCCTGGGCTCTCTGAAGAAAGAAATGCATTCCGTTGCCTATGGCTGCATTCTAGGAGTCTCAGCCTGTCAGCCAGCGATACCGGCCTCTGAGCAGATGTCTTTTCCCAGACCCTTCTACTAAGGTCCTAGGTGGGAGCCTAGCAAGATAAGCAACAACACCTTTTCTGTATATACAACAGCTTTCCCAATGCTACAACACCTTCCCAGTAACACAACACTTTTTCCAGCAGTACAGTCTCCTTCCCAGGGCCCATTGGTCAGGAGAGGCCACCAACCTGCCCTGTTCTAGTCCAGATGGCACCTGAGAGTTCAGCTGTGCACTTCCCTTCTGGAGCAAGACTTCAGGAGCTTGGGACAGTGAGCAAAGCAGGTAGGAATTAGTTGTGACTCTTCCCATGATCAAACTGCCTTCAGCCCTCAAACACAAAGGGCCCTGATCAAAATGGCCTGACTGGGATTAAGGACAAAGCCATTCAAAGTTGCAATCCTAAAGCTGTGTGGCCCTTCTTGAGAGAGGGCTTTTGGCCGTGCCTTCTTGTAGGTAACTCTGCTAAAATATTTTCCTTGGGAGCTATGGTATGAGTCGAGCATTCTGTGGGGCTGTAATGCTTGAAGTTAGGGTAGTGCAGTCTCAGAAGCGCATGGTCTAAGATATGACCCTCAGGGACCTCCATGGTTTAGGAAATGATTGAGCTTGGTAAGCTTTATGCCTTGAGTTTTTACTCCTTGAATTTTGTCCCTTTTAATACTTGTTTAAAACCTATCTTCTCTCTATGAGCTTGCGATTATTTACAGAAATGAAAAGAAATTTAAGACACAGGTTTGTCTCTAACCTGGAGCGAGTCATTCCACCAGTTTTTTTGTTTGTTTGTTTGGTTGGTTTTTTGTTTGTTTGTTTGTTTTTAGTTGTTGTTAATCCAAATTTCTTCTTTTAACTTTTCAGTTTGTTTCCTTAGTTTCTCTGTGAGTAAATAAATGTTCCCATTTCTTAGAAAAACTGTAATTAAACTTGATCTTCTTACTAGAAATTTCATTTCTTTTCATGGTGCTGGCTTTGCCCAAACTATTTATGAAATAATGAATTTGTCTTTTATATAAAAATATTTTAAATTTCTTCTATTCTTGGAGAATATTGTAAGTCCCGAAAGTCTAATAACCTACTGTCCTCACAAAGAGGCTGAAGAGCAATCTGGATCTGTGTACCTTGTGTGGTCGCTACTGTCTTTCTTATTATTTATGTGAAAAACATTCTAAACACTGCCCTGTAGTTGCTATATCTTTGTGGCAGGTCACCTGACCAACCATTTAGCTTTTAGCAAATGAACATTTTAAGCCCCAAATATCCAATACTATTTTGCAGAAATGAGAATTCCATTGTTCTGTAAACTTTTCAATTTTTTACAAAGAATTTTGCTTATTAAGTGGTTAACTTATTTTTTATGTATGTGAATACTTTGTATGTATGTGCACCAAGTATGTGACTGGTACCCACAGAGGCTAGAAGAGGGCATCATTTCCCCTGGAAATGGACAATCGAGAGCTGCCATGTGGGTGCCAGGAACTGAACCCTGGTCCTCTGGAAGAGCAGTCAGTGCTTTTAATGTCTGAGCCAGCCCCCCTTTTAAATTGTCCTTAAAGTTAAATATACTTCCTTTTCTTAACTACTGAAGATAATTTCCCTTCATAATATTTACACCTTTGTTACACGAAATCCTAATCTAATTATAAGAACCGTAGGGCACAAAGGACAAAGCAAAGCCATAACTGGAGGAATTCTATATCGCTGTTGTTTGTTTGTACACTACTAATTTCTTTATTCTTCCAGCAAACAGGAAGTCACTAAGGTATGCTAACTCAGGTGCTGTGATCAGTCAGAGGAAGAAAATCAAGTGCAGAAAAGCTAAACGATTTGCATTCACCAGGAAGTGATAGATCATAGGTAATCTCTTAATGATGTCATCCTTACTGCTGGTACCACAGTTTTTCCATCACAATACAGAGCTGCTATAGGTCCAAGAATGGGTGCCCAACTTGACCCACAGACCTCTCAGGTTGAATCCCCGCCCCCCACCCCCTTTTTTAAAAACACCTCACTCTCACAGTCCAGTTGTCTCCTTTGTCTCTGGTCCTAGAGCGAGGTAGTGAAGGTGACCTTTCTATTGGTTTAGCATATCTTTAAATATGGGGCATTTTGCAGATTATCTTTCAAGGGCCTTGATTACAGAGTGTAAAACATGCTGGTCATTTAATGATAGTTTTTAAAAAATAAGCAAGCCCAAGGGTTATTTGAGAAATGTTAAAATGTGTGACTGGTGTGTTGTAGAACAGAAGAAGTGCTGAAGATCATTCTTCCTCACAATGTGCTAGAATTAGGCATGCACTACCACGCCTGGCTACATCGCTCTTGTGTTTTAAAATTGATCTTAGGAAGCCCTGAATACATTTAGAGGGAGCGCAGAGCTCTGCACTTTCCTGTTTTTCCCTTTTTCCTCCCTCCTCTATTCTTCCTCTTCCTTCTTTTTCTTCCTCTCTCTCTCCCTCTCTTTAAAAATTCTTTTGGGCATGTAGTTCAAGCTGGCCTTGAACTCACTGCATAGCTGTGTGCCATCGCCCTGGGTTCTGTGCAGTGTTGGAGTTGGAATCCCAGGCTTTAGGCATTTTCTGTGAGGTGAATGCAGATTCCCGGCTAACTCTGGTGAAACTTCTGTCAGGCTCTGGCCCTGTTAGGAAATTCCTGGTGATTGTGCAAACTTTGTGAGTGCTTTGGGTGTTTGGACAACAGTATTTTGGCTGATTCATCATGTTTTTAACGGTTGTGCCTCTATGAGAGAAGGTAATGTTCCCAAAGTAAGTGCGTGGTTGTGAGCTAGCCGCTCACAACGTGTGGTTGTAGGTGAGTGATTTCACAGGCTGCTGTCTCGTGGCTGTCCAGTGATGAGTAATTTGGAGGAGGAAAAAAAAAAGGTAAATGTCTAAATTTGCTTGAAACCAGGAAGACCATAAGGTTGTCTGTTTAGTTTGTGGTTTGTTTTGCACGGGCGTCAGCCTGGAGAGTGTTCTGTGCCACCAGACAGAACTGGGAACTGAGAAGTCACAAGCAAGTCTTCTTTCTACCCCGTGATAAAGGCTGAGCTAGCAGAACAGCACAAACCCTCCCTTCATGCTAGCACGTCTTCCTGCCGTGGGTGGGGCCCTGAAAGATGGTGGGGGTGATAACTAGTAAAAGAATTCTGCTGAGTCAAGACTTTGCCTTCGCTGGTGCTGGTCACCCATGGTGAACTGCCAAACAGGATTGCCTGGGCACTCACTCTTTTACACTTCAGGGCTGGGAGACATTTGTGTGACCCCTGGGTAAGCGTTGGCCTAACCCAAACCCTCGTTTTCCCTCTTTGTTCTTTGAGATTATTGCAGTTAAATTTTATTGTATGATTTGTGTTTTGTTTTTCCTTTTCTCTTTTCTTTTTTATTTTTCTTTAGTGTCCAAAACAATGTTGCTTTTCATTTCTCTAGATAGAATCTCATCTAGCCCAGGCTGGACTTGAAATCTTGATCTCCTGCCTCTACCTCTCTAATGCCAGGATTATAGGGGAAGGATTATAGGAGAAGATAATGTTCCCAAGGTTTTGTGGAACATTTTCTTTTCTTTTTTTTTTGAGACGGTTTCTCTGTGTAGCCTTGGCTATTCTGGACTCGCTTTATAGACCAGGCTGGCCTTGAACTCACAGAGATCTGCCTGCCTCCGCCTCAGGGAGGGCTGGGATTACAGGGGTGTGCCACTGTGCCTGGCTTGTTCAACATTTTCATGTATACATGTCATTGTACTTTGTTCATATTCTGCCCACAATTCCCTTCTCTTTCCCCAAATAGTCCTAATTTTGCTTGCGTGTTATATATTATTCTATATAGTAGATAAATGAGTCTGGCTCATTTTAATTCGCATCATTTTCTCCAGTTCCACACAGTCTTCTGCAAATGACGTTTAGTTGTTCTTTGTTTGTTGGGTCCATGTATGTCCTTTTCTTTTATAGGCTTGTCTGTTGATGGGCATCTAGGCTGATTCTATAGTTTGGCTGTTGTGCATAGTGGTTCGACAGACACAGATGTACAAGAGTCTAGAGCATGTTGACTTAGCTGCCTTCCGTATAGCCAAGAATGTTCCAGTGGATCATATCGTCCTTCCACTTTCCACAGTGGCCTCACCGCTTTCTTTTGTGATGTTGAGCTAGTGGGTTGTATCAGGTACCGGGCTCCACCTGAGATGCAGAAGCGAACAGAGACAACAACCCTGTCTCCATGGAGACCACAACTGGGGATACCTGAACACTGACCAAACTTGGCCAGTATTTAGTTGCAATCTGTGATAAGTACTGCGAGGAAGCTTATTAGCAGCATGGGGTGCGTGAAGGAGAGGGGAAAGTACCTGCTTTAGGTTGGAAGGAAAGGCATCGTGGAGGAATTGGCATTGGACCGAGATTGGAGGAGTGGAGTTGGCTCTAGCTACTGGTGAGACAAACACTGCTGGCCCCAAGTAAGCAGCACCTTTCATTTCTACACATGATTAGTTTAGGGGACAGAAATAAAAAATAGAAGATGAGTCAGAAATCGGCATTGCCCTGCATCCTGGGCAGCAGTGGAAAGTCCTCTTTCTTCTCCCCTCTTCTCTACCTTCTCTCCTCATATTCGAACTCTTCATTCTTTCTCCCACGTGCTGGGATTACGGGCGCACACCACAATACCTGCCATTTTCCCAAGCCATACTTGGGGCTGTCTGAATCGCCTGAGAAGACAGCACCCAGGCTCGATATTGTGCCCAATATGTTCTCAAATGGCATTTTAAAAGGAAGAGGTCGTGAGCCAGACTTGACAGCCAGTGTGTCTGCAGCCCCAGCTCTTGGGCAGTCAAGGCAGGAGGGTCAGGAACTCAAGACCATCTGCTACACATCGAGTTAGAAGCCCGTATTAGCTCCCATGAGCGACGTCCGTCTCAAAAAACAAAACGTGTACAAGCACTCAACAATAAAAAAGAGGCAAGAGGCAGGAAGTGATATGTGGGAGTGGCCATGAGATTGTGGGACTGTTATCCCTAGGATGGTGATGGGAGGGAGCCCGGGCTCTCAGGGTGGGGCTGAAGCCTCCTAGCACATTTCTTACAAGATCATTCTTTTTGCCATCAACCTTCGGCTGCAGAGCTGCACCTTTATTTTGGTTTTGGCACAAGGTCTGGTGACGTAGCCTGGCCTCCAACCCCGCACTTTTCCCAGCTGAGCCTTCCACGGATTGTGCTGTACCTCCCTCGGCCTGCTCAGAGGTAAACCTTTAAGCTGTTGGAACAGCCCTGCTGAAATCCATTGTTTCTGTGTGAACCCAGAGACACCAGATCCTCACACACCTGCATTCTCAGCTTCAGAACAAAGGGCCCCTGGGTCACCACCAGTCTCTGGTCTCAAAGACTCGTTTGCAGAGGTTTTTGGTTTGTTTTTTTGTTTGTTTGTTTATTTGCCTATCACAGTCACTCTGCGATTTGAGCAACTATATGAGCTTTTGTTATGAGAAGAAGGACTTGAGGCGGACCTAAGGAAGGACTTGATGTTGTTTGAAACTAATTTGATGAAAGGAGCATTGTCTGACCAAGCGAGAGTGTTTCTTTCCTCAGATGTTAAGCACTGACTAGTGACAGACCCCCGCTTCAGGGTGGGTCTATTGTAGAAGAGAGGCCCTTCTCCTGGGACTCACCTTTCAGGGAGGGAAGCAGGTAGACACTAAGAAGGGCTAAAAATGAATATGCATGCTCATTGTAATTCCAGCGAAAGAAGAAAGTGAAGAAGGGCAAGGGAAGGGGTGCAGGGCTGGTGACTAGCAGGCTCTTTTAAAGAGAACAGTCTTCAGAAGCCAGCACGGAGGCTTCCAAAGGAGAGCGACAACAGGCTTCCGCAAGTCAGTGGACAGCGCTTAGAGCTCTTCATCCACTGTGGGCTCTGGGAATCCGAAAGGGGTCTTCGGTCTTACCCAGGAGGCAATTTTACCCTCTGAGCCACCTCACCAGTCCTTCCTGATGGACTAAGCTTCCCCCTCAAGACCCTCTCCTTCAGTCCCCTCTCTCCCTTTGCTGGGATTGCAGTCTGTGCTATTATACTCAGTAATATTTTTTTTATATAGGAAAATCGGTAGGAGGCTGCAGAGATGAAGACCTCTGGCTGCTCTTCCAGAGGACCTGGGTTCGATTCTCAGCACTCACCTTCCAGCTTACAGCCATATTTAACTCCAGTGTCTGGGAATCTGACATTCTCTTCTGGCTTCCTTGGGCACCAGGCATGTGTGTCCTGCATATACATATATGCAGGCAAAGCACCTATACACATAAAAATAAAAATTAACACAAGTCTTTAAAACAAATATTCAGCTGGGGATGGTGGGCTGTGCCTGTCATCTCAGTGATTGGGAGGTAGAGACGAGAGGATCAGGAGTTCAAGGCCAGCTTCAGCCACATAGCCAACTCAAGACCAGCCTAGGCTATATACACAAGACCTTTTATTTTAGGAATATCTTTTGCTTATTTATCTTTGTGGGGTTTCCATTTCCACTTCTGTGTGTTTATTTTTTGTTTTATTTTACAAACCTGGGACTCCTGTAGCCCAGGCTGGTCTCAAACTCTGTAGCTGAAAATAAACTTGAACTCCTCAGCTCCTACTTCCACCCTTAATTGCTGGGGTTAGAGGCCCAGGACTCCAACAGGGCTTTCATCTCTTTCTTTCTAAACCAATGCTAAGTATTTCTTGAGACACCTGGATTCCTCATATCAATTATTTCGGAAACAAAGTTGAGTACCATTTGGTTACTTTTGTTTTCTTGGTGCAAAGATACTGTGAGACTCCTGAATATGAATATGGACTTGCAATTTCTGCTTTCTTGGCACTGTCTTGGGTGAGATCTGTGCTTGCTTTTGATAGGCTGGCTGGCTCCACCTTGCCAATGTGAAAGTAGGTACTAGCATATTCAAATTAAGTCGCAGTTAACGTTGAGATAAAATCACCTGTGGAATGTGTCAGCCTCAAACCATATTATTTTGTGGTAACACAAAATATTATTATTATTTTGTAGTGACTCAAGTTGTGCTCCTAGCCCATGACAGTCACATCCCCTCACACATAGAAGCATGTGGCGTACCCATCCGTCTCCTGCTGGGCTTTGGTGAACAGGCCGGGCTTGCTGCCTGCTTTTGTGTTCAGGAACCACAAGAGGGCGGCTTGTCCAGGGAAGCCAGGTTAAGAAAGTACTGTTCTTGGAGAGTGAAGACTTTGGACTTTTTCAAAATGGTTCTTGCTTAAGGAAGCCGTTTTACACTCCAACCTAGTTTCGTCCACACAAAGAGGGGATGTGTTCAGGATAAGTTTAAGAAGAGCGTTTTCCTGCACACACTCCCCAATTTCTTTGGGATATAAATATCCACTTCCTCACAGGGCCTTCTCTCCTCTACCTTTTCTACCTCCAGCCTTTACTGTAACGTCATTTACACTTAGCGCATTTCAGTGTGTGCGTGTATATGCGTGTGTGTTCTCTGTGTGTTTGTACCTGTGCTGTTAGTTGTCTTATGCTTATTTACCCGCCTCATTTTTATAGATGAGCTCTCTCACTGCAAACAGGACAGCACCCTATTGGCTATACGGGCTGACCTGTATTCTCCAGGGACCTGCCCACTCTCCTGCTTTCCCCTCCCCACCTCCCCCAAGTTTTAAGGTTACTAGTGTGTGTAAGTGCTGGGAGTTGAGACTGAGAGACGCCCCGTAGCTCAGGCTTGCTTGGAACTCTCCATGTAGCCCAGGCTGGCCTCAGATTCACTGTCTCCTTCCTGACTCAGCCTTCCAATACTTGGCTGATTGATGCAAGTTTCCATGTCTGGCTTCCGTTCAGTCTGAAAATTCTAATGTTCCTTCAAAATTATTACTTTTCTACAAAATCTTATCTTAGCCAAAACGCTGTGAAGACATTTATTATGGTCCACTCTTGAAGGCTGGGTGAGTGCCTGGGAGAGAGCCAGGGAACTCAAACCCAGCCTATCTATCTCCAGACAAGCATATAGGTTTTTTTTTTTTTTTTTAACCCTTTGTTATCTTGTTCGTTGTTAGAGTCTGGCTTATGTTCACCAAGAGGGAGAACAATCTTTAATTACACAATCATTAGACTCTCGTTTGTTTTTCAGTGTTTATTTCTGTCTTAATTAGCACTCACACATTTAGACTAATTAACTTAAAAACCCTCCCTATGAAGGAAGTGCCACTGTTACCTCTGCAGATTAACAAGTGTGTAAGGAAAGTGGGCACAGTCCTGCTTCAGTGACAGGAAGGAAGAAGGAGGTTTGCTTTCTGATGGCTAAAGTAGATTCTTTTTTTTTTTTAATTTTATTTTAAGAAACATCTTTTCTCACGTGGGCAAATGACTAAAATCCAAGTACTTAAGAGGATGGATCTCTCCAGACAGAGCGATCATGAGTTCAAGGTCATCTTCATCTGTATAGTTCTATGCTAACTTGGGCTAATGAATGGTCAAAGTAGTTCCCATGTTCATTTCACCCCCTCTCTTACTCCCTCCCTTGCTTGGTCCTTTCCCCCCTTCTTTCCTTCTCTCCTCCTCTAAAATGCAGTGCCCCCACCTGTGAATGTGATGCCCTAGGCTGTGTCTGTATTGGCGATGGCTGAACACACTGACCATTCTAGTTCTGCATCTCTAACTTTGACTCCGAGCATCCCTGTGCCCATGTCCCTCGGCCCTCCTCCACATTGTGGTCAGCCTGCTCCTCCATTCAATTCTAGGAAGGCTTCCTTCCTGACTACAAGTCTTCAGTGGCTCCCTATCCCATCAGATATGAATTCTGGTTTCTCTGCTCATTCAGCCTCAGGTCCTGCCCACTCTCCATCTCGCTTGCCAAAATGGATACTCTTCTTGTCACTTCCCTTGTCCCTTCCTTTCCCATGAACTCTGGAAAATGTCCTCTCTTCATTCTGATGGAAATATCGGACTCATCCTTCACGATTCGAATCTCATCTTCCTTGATTAGTTTAGATGGAGAAATTCCTGCCTCCCTGGTTTTCATTTTTCCTTGAACATGCTAGCTGGCATCTCAGTATTTTATAAGAGCCTCCCTGCAATCCCATGTCCTGCTAATCTGCTCCCACTTAGAAGGCAGTGGCTTTGTCTTTTCAACTTAGTATTTCTAGTCTAGGTACCTGGTCTAGGTGCCATGGCTTCAGGAAGCACATCCATTGGTCCACAGTTGCTATTCCCTGCAGCTGGCAAAAGGGCCTGGTGTATAATAGGTGTTCATTTAGTCTGTACTGAAGGCATGGATGTCCTGCATCACTTTTGCCCAGAAATTGTAGATTGGAGAACCATCAGCATAGTCAAGCCAAGGTCGTATTTTATATGGCCTTATGGTACCGTAGAGGTTATACATTTGATAGTTAGGGTGTGCCCTCCTACTTTTTGCTGTCCACTCCAGTTCTTTAGTTGGCTTAGCCATCTCTGCTCATCTTTGGCATGCTGGTTCTGGGACATGGTATTGGGGTATGGGAGGTTGACATAGGTTGGCTTCACTGGGTGAGAAACTATCGCAGATGAGCAGCTTCTGCAACAGGAGTTGATGTCACCATAGTTGTAGAAGAAGCTGGAATTCGAGATCAGAATGTCCACATTTAATTTTTTTAACACGTATTTATTGCTGGGTGTCAGGGCATACATGGAAGTCAAGGACAACTTGCAAGAGTCACTTCTCTCCTTCCACCGTGTGGGTCCCAGGGACCCAAACTAAGATCTGGTGACAAGGGCCTTTACTTAAGGAGCCTTCTTGATGGCCCAAGATGACCGTCTTCCTGCGCTGTCATTTCATGGTCTATGTCCTTCTTGTAAGGACTCCAAACACATTATGTCAGGGATTTCATTTAGCTTAGATCACTGCTCTGAAGATCTGATCTCTAAATGCAGCCCCATTCTGAGCCCCTAAGGGCTGGGACTTCAACAAATGAAGGCAACAGGACTGTGTCCTTATGAGGGGCGTGGACTCTCAGCGTCTGTGGTTTCTTCCTTGTGTTCAATTCCTGTTTTATAACATGTCAATAAAAAGGAGCCCAGGAACCTTCCAGTGCCTTCCAGTCACAGGATCTTTACTCCAAGTGCCTTGATCTTGGCACCACAAACATACATCTTAAGAAACTGATGTTTCAGAATGCCAGGTAGAACACCGGCGTTTTTCTGTCTAGAAATCAGTCCCCTTTCATTTTGATCGTTTGGAAAGCTGCCCTGTGGGCTGCACACTTCCTTTGTCAAGGGTTTGGCGGACAGGGAGGTAAAAGTCAGGCAATGACATGGCACCACCTCCGTTTGCTGTGAGCAAACAGTCGGGTTCTTTATCACCCTTGAAATGGGCACTCGTGACATAGGTTGGACTCTGAGAAGGGAGGCCATGCCAAATGTCTGTGGGTCAAAGTTCCTTCAAGCACGGTATGCTAATCAAAAGTTTAAGCTTAGTGAGCTTGGCTGCTGCACTAGGGAGAACTTTGGAACAAATGCTTACTGAATTGGACACAGGAGTTAATGTAATTCATAATCCTTTTCCAAGAGGCAGGCTACGGTCTTTCCTAGTGAGGCTCTTTCCACAGTTTGATTCATGGAGCTGTATCATAGAATAAAATGTGCTGTACAGAACCTGGCAACTCAAAAGTGTTTTAGCGACCACAAAGCCAAACAGTTAAGGAGGTCTGTATGCGTGAGCAGAGAGGCCAGCTGAAAAGGTTCGGAAAGTTGAAGGAACACATAGAACACTTAAGATCCATCGAGGTGGCCAGGCTGTGGTGGCGTGTGCCTTTAGTCCCATCACTCAGGAAGCAGAGACAGGCAGATCTCTGAGTTCGAGACCAGCCTGGTCTACAGAGTGAGTTCCAGGAGAGCCAAGGTTACGTGGGGAAACTCTGTCTTGGAAAAAAAACAAAAACAAAACCAACCAACCAAAAAAAAAAAAAAAAAAAAAAAAAAAAAAAAAAAAGACCCACCGTGGTGTTTCTCGTGTAATTCCAGCACTTGGGAACTGGAGGCAGTAAGATCGAGAGTTCAAGGCCGCCTCACCATATAGCATGTTTGAGGCCAGTCTGGGCTCCATGAGACCCTGTCACAGAGCAAATAGGCAGTAGAGCTGAGTTTGTCATGGTGTTGCGTCTGTGAGGGTTTTCTCTCTATTCCTCTTCCTCTCCTAGTCAGGGTGAGATGATTTTTCCCTTTGCATGTCATATAGCTATGAGCAGTGTTGTGAAGCTGTCAAACGGATGTCACGTCTTTTCTCAGTGTACCACAATGTTTGGTTATATAACACCTGTATGAATGACAATACCATGTTTTTCTTCCCATCTCTCCACCGCCATTCTTACCAGTAATTCTGAAAGAAAGGAAAACTTTCTGTTTATTTATTTGGCATGTATGTGTGTGGGGGTGGGTAGGGCTGGGGCGAGTGTGTGTACCCCGGCATACACGTGGAGGTTAGAGGACAATTTGTAGGTGTCAGGTCTCTCTTTCCATCACATCAGTCCTCAGGACTGAACTCAGTGGTCGGGGTGGGTGGCGGGCGCCTTTACTCTCTGAGTGTGCTGGCTGAGCCATCTTGCTGGCCCCTGTCAGTGGCTGTTAACACTCAGCCATCCCTGATAGGGCAGCAAAGGGATGTATCAATGGTTCTTATTGGCAGAGTTCTCGTTGGCGTCGTTTGGGTTACTGACGGCAGCTTTTCTATTTCACAGCCCAGGTAACCCAGACGTTAGAAGAGCGGGTTGCCCCCTGTCACCCAGCCTCACCCTACATTCCCCAGCTCACTGACGCTCTCGGTAAGTTGAGGTGGCTTCGTCATGACCATCACTCAGATGAACACGGTGCAGGGGCTCTGAATATTACACAGCAAATTCCACATGCAAGTAACCACCCTTTCTTGTTACCATTTTCATTTTAAAGACATTTTCATTGTTTAGTTTTATGTGTGTGCATGTGTGTGTCTCTCTGTGTGAGTATGTGCTGTGTGAATGCGGCTGCCCAGGGAGGCCGGAAGAGGGATTGATCTGCCTCAGGCACAGTTATGCTCAGCCTCTACCCACCAATCAATAGCAATTTAAGATGCCTGCAATTGGGGTGTAGCTCATGGAGACTTAGGTTCTGGTCATCCTTAAATACTGCGCATGAAACGGTCACAGAGTATAGTGCCTGTCCAGTGCCGGGGCTTGACAGTCAGGGAACATCTGGAACTTAATTGAGATTTCTACAGACTCAGAGGCCAAAGATTGGCTTACTAGGCAGAAAGGGGCTGGGGACAGCTATGTTGAGGGTTCCAGCATAATCCTCGAATGTCAGTAGCAAGGTGTGACACAGACCCTATGGGTTCATCTGGAGAAAAGGGGCTTCAGGCTTAGAACAAGGACTTGGTTACACTTCTGGAAGGACTGTTGACATCCTTGAAGAGGTAGCTTTCAAGCTGAGGGTCAGATTTGTGGATCGTTGCTATTTTTGGAGTCCAGACAGACCTCTTTCCACATCACTCAGCATTATTCCTGGATCTGGGTCCCAAGTCTGGTGTTCCTGTGTATTGAGAGGTCAGTTCCCCTTGCCTGCATCTCTCACTATGCGGCCACCAGCTTCTAGTAAGAGGTCTGCCTCACCAACCACATGTTCATTTTTCTGTCTTACTTCATTTTTGATATAGTCAGGCCAGGGTGCTCATTAGCTCAGCCCTCGTATTCCCCCACCAAAAGCTACATGTGAAAAAGAAAATGCCATGAGTGAGTACCTACTCTCAGCAACTTGATTCTGCACCTGCCCTTTAGGCTGGTTTTCAGACTTAGTCTTCTGTGTTGATAACTTTTAGCAAGAGTTCTGTTGAGGGGCTGGAGAGATGGCTCAGTGGTTAAGAGCACTGACTTCTCTTTCAGAGGAGCCGGGTTCAATTCCAAGCCCCCACAAGGCAGCTTGCAACTGTCTGTAACTCCAAGATCTGACACCCTTACACAGACATACTTGCAGGCAGAACACCAAAGCACCTAAAATAAAAATAAAGTTTAAGACATAAATTCTTTTAAAGATTCGGTTCTTTTAGAAAGAGAGTGGGGAGAGAGAGAGAAAAAAAACTGTTTAAGTCACTGTTGTGCTATATGCTTGAGATCCCAGCACTTCAAAGGAGGAGGTAGGAGGACCAGGAGTTCAAAGACCTTCCTCAGTTACATTACCAGTGTGAGCTGTGTGAAGCCCTCTGTCAAAAAAGGGAACTCTGTCTGTAGATAGAGAGATAGACAGACAGACAGACAAATAACACTAACATGAGAGAGAGAAAGGGGGGAAGGTTGACTCTAGTTCAGAGTTGTCCATCCCGAGCTTGATCGTTTCTAAGTCGGGAGTGAATTTAAGGGTTTAGTTGGTCTTAGGAAATGATCAAAGCTAGAGCTTTTCAACAGGTTTATAGTCTCTCTCCACTACCTTCCCCCCGAAAATTTTACCTTAGTCTGAGATCAGAGTCATCAGTTTCCCGGGAAAAGAAAATCTGAACTTTTATTGTGAACTTTTTGTTTCTTCTTTGGCTACAACTTGAAAAAAATATCGTGAGTGTGTGTGTGTGCGCGTGCATTTGTAGGGGCATTGGGCATGCCATGTCATATGTACGAAAGTCAAAGGACAATTTTTTTGTGAGCAGTTTTCTCCTATGATTCAGGTCTCAGGGATTGAACTCAGGTCTTGTGTTTGGTGGCAAGCACTCATAGTCTTTGAGTGCCCTCAGTAGGTCATACAGGACTTTTGTTGTGGTGGTGGTGGAGGTTGTTAAGTAGTTCATGTTCCTGAGCTAGAGCTCAGCCAGTGAAAGTACAGCTTGTCAGGAACAGCTTTTCATACAACCCCTAAAATTTGTTGGAGAACAAGTCTTCAGAAAACAGCCCTCTCCTTCATTTCAAGAAGGCAGCAGGAGGTTGTACAGCTCGTGAGGCCTATAGAGGGAAACTTGATAAAGAGCGAATCACCCAAACAGAGGTCAGACAGCTGAGCTGAGCAGAGCAGACTGTCTTTTTATTCATGCACTAAGAGGGTCCTGTCACAAATTGACCCTGGCTTGCTCAAAACAATCCCAGAAGTGAGGTTCAAGAAGCAACTTTTGGCTTCTTCTGTTCTGAGCAGAATGGTTGTTTTCTTAACACACGTTAGTAATATTTACTATATACAGGGAAAGGACTCATAGTTCAACTTGAAACCTGCCCAGTGCCACTGTAGCAAAAATCCTGGGGACTGTGAATGAGGGCTGCAAAACTTTACCCCAGTACAACAAGATCTCTGCACCAGGGCCCAAGAATGAAACCACAAGTTAATAGGAAATGCTAACAGCAATGTTGACAGAACCCCAAGGTAAATAAATATTCATTGGGTTCATAGTGCAGTTCTTTGGGTGAGGATGTAACTCCATTTTTGATGTGCATGGCATGATGAAGCCCTAAGTTCCATCCTGTGGCGGTTTGAATAGGTAGGGCCTCCCATGGACTCATATGTTGAATGCTTGGCCCATAGGCAGTGGCACTATTAGGAAGTATGGCCTTGTTGGAGGAAGTGTGTCACCGTTGGGGGTGGGCTTTAAGCTCCTCTATGCTCCAGCTATGCCCAGTGTGGAACACAGTCTTTCCTGCTTCCTTCAGACTAAGATGTAGAACTCTTGGCTCTTTCTCTAGCACCATGTCTGTCTGCATGCTGCCATGCCTCTTATGGCAATAATGGACTAACCCTCTAAAACTGTGAACCAGCCTGAATTAAATGTTGTACTTTATAAGAGTTGCCATGGTGTCTCTTCACAGCAATAAAACCCACATCCTGAGCATCTCATAAAGCTGGATGTGGTGGGACATTGTCTATATCCCCAGCACTTGGATGATAGAGGCAAGAGACTCAGAAGTCAGTGTCATCCTTGGAATTTGAGACCAGCCTGGGATATATAGACACTATTTTTTAAATTCACAAAAGCATCAAAGCTTCTATAATTCCTTTAGCCACCTCTTCTCTGATGACTTGCTTGCTGCCAAGTGAGATGACCCATTTTCTTTCTTTCTTTTTTTTTCCATTTGTTTGTTTTTCTAGGCAGGGTTTCTCTGTGTAGCCTTGGCTGTCCTGAACTTGCTTTGTAGACCAGGCTGGCCTTGAACTCACAGAAATCCACCTGCCTCTGCCTCCCAGAGTGCTGAGATTACAGGTGTGAGCTAAGGCACCTGGCTTGTCCCTTTGAACACCTTTTCAAAAGGACAAAGGTAGAAAGGTAGAGGTGAGCCATGGCTTAACCAACAATGTGGCTGTTTGTCTACAAATGATGTCTGTCTTCTACAGGGCAGAATTTTTTTTAAATTTATTTATTTTTATATCAATCACAGGTTAGGTACTTTGCATCCCAGGTGTAGCCCCCTTCCTCATTCCCTTCCACCCTCCCCCTCCCTCCCTCATCTCCTCCCTGCCCCCTCCAAGTCCACCAACGGGGGGGGGGGTGGGGGGGGAGGACCTCCTCCCCTTCCATCCAATCCTAGCTCATCCTGTCTCCTCAGGGCTGGCTGCAATGTCCTCCCCTGGGATCTAGCCAGTCAATCACTCCCCGGCATGTATGGGGGAGGGTCAAAGAGTCAGCCATCAAATTCATGACTGAAACAGTCCCTGTTTCTACAGGGCAGAATTTTACAACCACTCTGCACTAGGAAAAGGAAAACTGGGAACCAGCAAAACATGCATTCTTTGGCAGAGTATCAGGTCAACGGTGGCTCCATGCTTTGTAGAAGGGCATTTAGTGACTTAGAAAGTAGGAAAATACTCCCAAGGCTCTGAGGCTGAATTATTTGGCTAAGGTCAGCATCAAAGCTTTAGGCACATTTCATGGGTGACCTTCAAATGTCAGCAGTGGGAACATAGCAAAGTGATAGAGAGCCTGCCTAGAATATGCCAGGCTCTGGGTCCTGTTCCCTACCACAAATGTCAGCCCTGAAGCTCCCAAAAACCGTGTCTGCGAGCCAATCATTAGACGTGCATTGAGTCAAGGCTTCCTGCAGGGTGGTCGAAAACAGCTGGTTCCCAGATGTGTTTGTAGCTGCTGCACCAAGGACACCTGACCTTCACTTTAGCCACACTCACTTGTATCTGTGCTGGGTTCAGATGTTAAAAATGATGACAGGAACAGAACAGCCACACGCATTTCATCTAGAATGACAAAAGTTCTGTGTCCCAGATGTAGATGAGGTATTGTTGAAACTGGGACCTAGGTCATCAGCATCCAGGGCATACCTGAAGCAGAGTGAGTGGGTCAGCCCTGGGCACCCAGAGTGGATGGCTATTTTACCCAGACAGGCCCTTAGGCCTAACCTGTCATTTTTTCCTTTCACCTCCACATATGCAGTCCATCACCAAGTCAAGTTCTGAAGTACTGGAGTTGAAAGGAACCCTAGAGATAACTAACTGCAGACAATATTCATTGAGTGATTATCATGGGCCAGGCACAGGAGAACGTTCTTATTTTTTATCTCATTTTATCTTTACAATAATCCCACCAAGAAAGTTTGGAACCTGGGCATGATGGCAGATGCCTGTAATGTCAGTACTTGGGAGCTGCAGACAGGAGGATTAGGAATTCAAGGCCTGCTGGAGTTATGCAGCAAGACATGTCTCAGCAAAAACAAAATAAACAAACACCAGGTTTGCTGGCCTCTATCTGTGATACCGACACTCTGAGGGCAGAGGCAGGTGAATCAGTAGTTCATGAGCAGCCTTGGCTACACAGGATTTCAAGACCAGCTATAGAAGACCTTGTTTTAAGGCCCTTCACAACATGTTTTTGAACCATGAATTTCAGGGACATACCCAAAGCGCAGCACATGCCAAGGGTAGCTGGAGGCCACATAGTGTGCTGTTTAACCATTCGCTGTTCAGAGGGCTGAAGGACCATCCGAAAGGGCATGCTTTGGACATTCCAGCCAGAATCCACAGGCATTCTGTAGCCCACATCAGTGGGAATTACAAACAGTGTTGTGAGGGACAGAACCTAGAACCTGAAATACAAATTAGGTAACCAGAGCTTTAGGCAAGCTTAGTTCACACAGCAAGACTGAGGCTAGCCAGGGGTATATATTACAGTCTCAAACAAAACAAAACAAAACAAAACAAAACAAAACAAAACAAAACAAAAAACACATATCTTCCACACACACACCCCCAACAAATATCCCACAAAGAAACACACAAATTTGTATTCCACCCTAGGTTGAGTTTGGTGGGAGGGATAATTTCTAAATTCCATCTTAACTTAGATTAAATATCAGGGAAGGTTAAGACCTCTGTGTAAACGTCTATTGATTATAAGGTAATCAAGAAACTAAGGACAAGGCCCAATGGACTAGCCAAGCTTTGAGCTCCGGTATTTTGATGCTAAATAACTTCCTAATCCAATTATAGTTCTAGTCTCCCAGTACTGCCATAGCCAGGAAAGAGAAAAAAAAAATTAAAAGATGGTGCATCTAAATGTCGTAGCTAAATAGTGATTTAGCTTTTACTTCTCTGGCTTCCGTATGTGCGCGCGCACACACACACACACACACACACACACACATATTTCATTTATCATTATTGTATCTTCGCATGCGTGCCATGCATACCTGTGTGCACGAGTGAGTGAGGTTCCAGGGAGGTTGCTCAGAACCCTCCTCTATCAATCTGTCTTCTTCCTTTGAGCGAAAGCTGGAGCTTGGGGTGTAGCTAGGCGGCTGTCAGCGAGTCTCAGCGGTCCACCCTCCTGTCTCTGCCGGATGAGCACTGAGGTTAACAGGCAAGTGTCTCACGATTGTCCACCCAACGTCCTCAACCACTGAGCCATCTCTCTAGGCCCCTGGTTTGGTGTTGTTGTTTGTTACTTAAAAATTTATTTTCTGTGTATGTGATGTGATGACGTGTGCATATGGAAGTCAGATTCTGCGTTATTCTTTTTTTTTTTATCTTCCACTTGTCAGAGGTAGGGCGTGTTTGGTTGTGTGCAGCTAGCTGTCCCTCAAGCTTCCGGGAAACTCATCTGCCCTGCCCCCACCCCCACCCCACCATGGTTGTAGGAATTCTAGGGTTCTAGGGGGTGATACTGTGTCCTGCTTTACCTTGGCTCGGGGGGCGGGGAGGAGGATTTGAACTCAGATCCTAACATTTGCGCGCCAAGCCCTTCATCCACTAAACTGTCTCCCCAGCCTGTTTTTACATTTTTGTTGAGTTGGGAGAAAAGGAAGAAAATGATGTAAGAGAAACAGGGTGACCTGTAAAAACTAAGTTGTTTACCATTTGGCTTTCAGCAGAGAAAACATTTGCTGTGACGTGGCCTACACTGTTACCCTTGTTGCTCTTGGTGTTCACCTTATCGTGTAACTCATTATGTAGCCCAGGTTGGCCTCAGACTTGTGGTAGTCCTCCTGCCTCTGCTTCCTGAGTGCTGGGGTTAAGGGAGTGGGCTACCACACTAAACTAATACTGGCCACATTCCAGGACAGATGTCTCTTTGGGTGGGGGGAGGTGGTATTAGGACAGTGACTCTAACAACAGCATAAACTCCATGTTCTCTGTGCTTGAGACAACGCTGACACTGGGTGAGGGAAAGCAGCTTGGCCGGTGAGTGCACGAATGCTGTCACCTCAGTATGTGAAGACCAGAGATTAGGCTGCGTGCTGGCACTGGAGAGGGAGGCCAGAGACTGCTCTTGGCTTGAGAATGTGATGAGTCACAGTTTCTGGCAGCCCCACGAATCAATTGTGAAGGCATATTGCAGGAGAAAGATGAGAAATAGCTCCTGGTTGCATAAAGCCACCAGTGAGGGAGCTCAGCCCGTCCCATCCCTTTCAACACAGGAGGATCTAGATTGAGCAAACAGATAGGGGCCTCTCTGGGCAGGCAAGGCATGAGGGCAGTGCAAGCCAGGGTCTGCACTCTGAGCCACACTGCCTGCTTGGCTCAGGCACTTTCTCTTAATGACTTGCACTTTTTAATCTGGTGCCTGTTGGCCAGGTGTCCAGGGCCTTTGGGTGTCTCCAAACTTTTCTTTCCCTACACCTGCTTTCTCCAGTGGTACCAAGTGTTCCCTTCTAAAGTACCCTTCTCCATTAAGACTCCAGTTTGGGCCTCTGCTCTGCAGAGCTTTTTTTCTCTCATTCTTGTCTCATCCACCTAAACTTCTGTGTGCCCAACTGCTGCAAGCATAACCCAACCTGCCTTACCTCTGATAAAACCCCATAGTCAAGATAAACCAAATAAGAACAAACACACACATACAAAATAAAGGGAGAAAAGTAGGAAACAAGTAAGCAAGGAAGGACAGACAGGAAAGAAAGATAGAAGGGGGGAAGGGGGACGGAAGGAGGGAGGTACAAGGGCCTGGAGAGCTGACTCAGTACTTAAGAGCCTGTTGCTCTTGGGAAGGAACCAGGCCTGGTTCCCAGCACACATGGGAACCACTTCAGCTCTAGGGGATCTGACATTTTCATCTCACCTCCTTAGACACCAGGCACCTACAGGAGGCGCATCCCTACATGCAGGCAAAGTGCTCACATACAAAAAGCAAAGCCGAAAAAAGAAAGTTTCCTTGCCTTTGTTAAAGGAAACCTTTCCTGAGTGAAAGAGGGGGTGCTTCTCCCCACTTGCGGCATACTTTAGTGGCTGGAGACTGGAGAGAGCGCCCTCCCCTTGGCTGCTGGCAAATACAATTTTGGGGGTTTTCTGATTGTGTAACAGGGGCATACATCTCCTTCCCCTCTTATTAGATCATTGAAAACCAAAACAGAATTGGCAGATGGTGCACACTTTCAGACCCAGCACTGGGGAGGCAGAGGCAGGTGGACCTCTGTGAGTTCGAGGCCTGCCTGGACTACAGAGTGAGTTCCAGGACAGCCAGGGCTAAAAGAGAGAAACTGTCTTGAAAAGCAAAAACAAACAAACAAACAAAACACAGAAGCAAAAACAAAAAACAAGCCTTTTTCTAATTTCTTTGCTATGGAGCCTAAGTTTATTAAGTATACCCACCATACTGATAGGAAGACAGGACTTTGGTTTACAAAAATGCTGGCATTTTCTCTGGTTGGCCTGTACCAACCAATTTGGTAAATTTCCCAGCTCACTCCCAAGGCTGATTCTCACCTCAGCTTAGGTTCCTAGTAGCTTCCCATCACGGAAGCAGCATTATGGTACCACTCTCCGTGGTGGGACTCTCAGCCCAGAACAAGACAGTCTAATATGTACAGTTGGAAGCTCTG
Source organism: Pachyuromys duprasi (assembly GCA_028658305.1). Classification (NCBI taxonomy): domain Eukaryota; kingdom Metazoa; phylum Chordata; class Mammalia; order Rodentia; family Muridae; genus Pachyuromys; species Pachyuromys duprasi. The sequence continues at coordinate 40,695,377 of CM053743.1, forward strand.
GTTAGAAAGTCTGCCCTGAGTCTAAATGCTTGTGGCAGCTTTGGGTAGCTACGCACGCACACACACACACACACACACACACACACACACACCACGCACACAACATGCATGCCTCTTGGGTTTTACTGTTGCTCACAGCAGAAAACACAGCTGTGAGATAGCAGATGAGCAACAGAAGCTGGTTCACTGAAATTTGAGATGCAAATAACTTGGAAACACCAACCATTTGGGGGAACCTGCATCATTCAAAAGACCGTGGAAGCCTCTAATGTCCACAAGCTGAGATTTTGGAGTCCTCAGTGAGTAGCAGGTTCTGAGTTTTCTCTTCCTAGTCAGTGGCTTCGCTTGACTTTTTGGGCTTTCTCATTTGGATGAGGAAGTCAGAGTTGCAATTGGACTCTTCACTGAGGAGTTTGCAAGAGCTGGCATTTGTCTGGAATGTACTGCTAGGACTGGTGGGTCATTCTTGTTATCCCAGTATGCAAGGGGCTGAGGCAGGGAGATCACTAGGAGTTCCAGCCTGGCCTGGGCTACAGAGTGAAGCTGTGCTCATCCCTCCAAACCAAACAATTACAAAACCCAAACCAAACCAAAATAAATAATAAGTAAATAAAATGAATTATAGCGAATGGTCAGGGCTGAAAACCTGTACATGTTGTATTTATATATTTAGGATTATATGTATTCTTATTACAATAATTTTTAAAAACAGAGGTCATGAATTTGAAAGTGAGTGGAGGATGAGAGGGAGGAAAGGGAAGGGGGAAATGATATCATTAGATTATAATCTCAAAAAATATAAAATATTATTTGAAAAAAACTAATAAAAGCCAGGTACAGTGGCACATGTCAGTAATCCCAGCACTCAGGGAAGCAGAGGCAGCTGGATCACTGTGAGTTCGAGGCCAGCCTGGTCAACAAAGCAAGTCCAGGACAGCCAAGGCTACAGAGAAGACCCTGTTTCAACCCTCCCCCTCAAAGAGAAAACTAATAAAAAATTTAGCATACTTGTAATCCTAGTACCTGGAAGATGGAGGCAGGAGGATCAGTAAGCAGTTCAGGGTCATCCTTGGCTAAGGAGCAAGTTCGAGACCATCCAGAGCTACATAAAACTCGACCTTTAAAAAAAGAAAGAAAGAAAAAGAGACAGTAGTGTTAAGCACATTTGTGGGAAGCACAGTCCAAAGTCAGCATTTCTCAAAGTTTTTGTCTTTGCACATCTCAAAAGCAGATAAAATGTAGTAGGGTGCCCAATTCCTTAGAAAGCTCACATAAGTAGAATTTTTTTTTTAGTATAAATATATTCCAGATATTGCACAGAGTGTATTATATACTAAAATATCATTTTTATTTTCTAAATATGTTAACTATTTAAAGCTATGGGAACCAAACGTGCTTTTATTTTTGTTTGTTTTTGAGAGTATGATTTGCTATATAGGTCAGAGTCTTCAGAAATCTGTGAAGATTTTGTTTTGTTTTTGCTATATTGGGATTCAAAGCTAGCTAGGTACTCAACCACTGAGCTATAGCCCGAGCCCTCATTTAACATTTTTGTTTTCTTTTTAGAAGGTTCATTTTTCTTATGTTTCTCTGTGTGTGTATCTGGTGAATGAGCAAGTATGTTCCCATGAGTGTAGGTGCCTGTGAAGCCAGAAGAGGGCACTGTATTCCCTGGGGCTGGAGTTACAGGGTCTTAGGAACCAAACCCTGCTCTTCTGGAAGAGCAGTGTGTGTTCTTAAACCCTGAACCATCTCTCCAGCCCCTTTTAACTTAGGAAGGAAGGAAGGAAAGAAAGAGAGAAAAGAAAGAATTAGTCTCACTAAGTTGTTGGCTTTGGAGTCAATGTAGCCCAGGCTGTCCCTGAATTTGTCATCTTCTTATTCTTTCTTGAATTGTTGGGATTGTAGATCTTGCTTCTGAGCATCAGTTGTGAGGTGTGTGTGTGTGTTTGTGTGTCTGTGTTCATATGTGTGTGTGTGTGTTCATATGTGTGTGTCCTAGGACTCACACCTAGAGGTTTGACCATGCTGGGTGAGTGCCCTATCATTGACCTACATCCATTGCCTGACAAGGGGTGCTTTCCTAAATGTTAGTTCCGTTATGGAATCTTCAAACACGTCAATGAAATTTTCACGCTTTTTTACACTGCAGTTCTCAGTCTATTTTGAACTCTCACAGGACGATGCTAAACCATCATGGTCATTTGGAAAATATTGGTTCACGTATTTGTAAAGCATTGACGTATGTTTTATTATACAACAAGCATTGAAATGCGTTACTGTCACAACTGATCTTCCTAAAGAAGCCCTTCATTATTGGCAAGCTGTGGAGCCCATGTTAGCAGATGCAAGTCCCACCCCCAATTTTAATTTTACTTTGACAGCTAGAATTAGAAACAGCTGTGGCCTTTTTACAGGCCAGGCTCACTTCTTTCATTTGCTAGAAAATATCTGCCAAAAGCCCAAAGCTGATGAGCTGTAGTTGATTTTCTCTTGTACAAATGGCTTTCTAGGAGGGAAGTGGCAAGTCCATGGTGCAGCTCAGTCACACAAGTGATATCCCTGAAGCAGCATGACAAAACAGGCAATTTTCTGGGTCAGCTCCCCAGGGTTCCTGGATCCTCATTTTGAGAACTATTGGTCTAACAGCTGAAGTTCCAGTGGAAGCCAGTACCAGGTGCTTGCTGTACCTTCATCCTGTGGCCTCACATTTCTTGGATAATTTGAGAAAATATCAAAAGCTCCTGGCACCTCTACACGGTGTAGGCTGAGGCCAGGGTGGGTGATAGGCAGTTTCCAAGGCCACACACATCGTCATCCTTGAAGCCTTCTTCTGAGATTTGAAGGGGTTGGAATAATGAGGACTCCAACCTTCCACGTTAAATCTCCATCTCTCCTTTCCGCTCTGTCCCCTGTGTTTCAGAACTCAAAACTGAAAGCATTCTTCAGACTAAGTATACACAAGGGTCATAGGTATCCAGGGCAGACCTGGGCCACCAAAGTGCTCAGGTGTTTTGGAAGTGAACATCGATCTCTCAGTATTGAATATTCTGTCCTTTCAAAGCTCTGTAGCTGAAATTTCCAGGGAGAGCTCTTCAGAGGCAGAGGAATGAGGACCTCTGAAACTTTGAGGCCAGCCTGGTCTACCTATTGAGGCCGTGTCTCAAAAAACAAACAAACAAAGAGACAAACAAACCTAAGCGGGCCCAGTGCACTGGTGCACTGAGGAGCACAGAGCCCTGGCACTGTTGCCAGTGGGAGTTTAGACTCGGAAGGTGGGAAGGGAGATGCTAGCTAGGGATACAGAGTGGGACCCTACCTGAACAAACCAAAGCAAAAAACAAAAAAACAAAAAAACCTAGCCAAATAAGAAAACCTGTACTGGCAGAAGGCAGTGACCTTTCTCAGGGGCACAAATCATTCTGTGACCAGCATGAGACAGCATATTTAAATCATAGAACACCAAGTGCTGGGTAGAATGCAAATTTCTACGAAGCCAGCTTACAGGGTTTCAATATCAAATCTGTAAGCGCAGGGTGGGGCTGGGGGGCAGCAGGAAAGAGGGGAAATCTATATTATTTGGTTGGATTTCGTGGTCAAGAGGACCCCTCCATCATAATAGTTTTTCAATAGGTTTTGGATAGTAAAGATGATGTTCAGATGAGTAAGAAAGGTGTCAGGGGTTGGGGGAGGCAAAAGAAAAAAATTTACAAAAACCAAAAATGAAGACTAGAGTCCAGTGGTTGACCATAGAGGTACCAGAAAGAGAGGAGGTGGATGCTATAGGCAATAGGCATGCTGCTGGGGCGGGGGGGGGGGGGAGGGAGGGTCAATCTACAATGGACATAGGATGCAAGTGGGACTCAGGCTAGACTGGAAATTATCAGCTCCCCCTTCAGCAGAGTGGTGTGTGCCCCCCTGCCTCTCTGCCTGTTTTCCCATAAATCTAAACTAAGGGAGATCTCACCCAATCAAGTACAACTTATTAATTGTAGACGATTAATAAATGATGTTTGGAGCTGGTTGTGGGGTTGCAAATCTCAGCACTGGAAATGCTGTGAAAAAAGGATTGTGAGTGCCGTACAGCAAGCACTACTATGTCTCTTTTTAATAGCATGTTGACTGTTGTTCTACATTTATTTGATGTGTGTATGTGTTTGAGTACGTGTGTGCTGTGGCACATGGAGATGAGAGCAACTATCCCTTTTCCCTGTTTGAGTCCTGGAAATTTAAACTAGCTCAGGTTTTTTTGTAAATGCTTTTACCTCCTCAGCCATCTTTCCAGCATAAGGCTATGGTTTTTAAAAAATAATAATTTTTAGAGGCTGGAGAACCGGCTCAGTGGTTAAGAGCACTTGCTTTCTCACAGGACCTGGGTTTGATTCCCACCACTCACATGACTGCTTCTAATCATTCCTAATTCCAGTACTAAGGGATCTGACCCCCTCTGGCCAGCTCAGGCATCACATACACACACTGTGCTAATAACACATGGCAGGAAAAATACCCATAAAATGAAGCCTGGTTTTGTTGTTTGTTTGTTTGAGACAGTCATGATAGATGGCTCATTCTGGTTTTAGCAACTCCTGCTTCAGCTTTCTGGGTGCTGGAATTACACACATAAACCACTATAGCTAGCTTTGGATGTTTGCTCTTTTGGTTTTTGAGACAAGATCTCACAGCCCAGGCTAGTCTCAAACTTGGCAAGGATCCTCCTACCTCAACTCCTGACCCTGACTTGATGCTTGGTTTTGAGGGCCACTTCGTTTACTATTATTTCTTCACAGTTTACTTTTGACATTAATATATTTATAATATAGGATATGAAAAAATTTTTCTTGCCAAGTGAGGATTTTTATTATACTAGAATTTAACCAGGAAAGTATTGCTTTATGTTTAGACATTTCCACATTTTACTCCTCAAAATTCAAACATAACAGATTAAGTACAGTTAACAGCATTCGGGATTTGAGGTAGAAGGAACTGGCTGAGAATTTCCATTAATCTAGTCTGCCCATATAACTACTGAGTTCTAGGCCAGTGTAGGCTATAGACTGAGACCCTATTTAAAATAATGAGTGTGGTAATGTTCCTTCTGTTTCTATTTTGTAGAATAGTTTAATCTGGAAATAACCTAGATGTACTCAACGGAGGAATAGATAAAGAAAGTGTGGTACATTTATACAATGGAATACTACTTGGCAATTAAAAACAAGGAAATCATGAAATTTGCAGGCAAATTGTGGGAACTGGGAAATCATCCTGAGTGAGGTAACCCAGAAGCAGAAAGACACAAATGATATATACTCACTTATAAGTGGATATTAGCATATAATATAGGATAAACATACTAAAATCTATAGCCCTGAAAAAGCTAAAAATCAAGAAGGACCTAGGGAAAATGCTTAATCCTCATTCAGAAGAGCAAACATCGGAAGTAGCAGAAGACAAGGAACAGAACAGGAGCCTTCCACAGAGGACCTCTGAAGGACTCTACCTACCAAGGAGATACTGAGATTCATAGCCAAACTTTGGGCAGAGTGCCGGAAACATTATGGAAGAAGAGGGAGATGGAAAGACCTGGAGGGGACAGGAACTCCCAAAGGAGAACAACAGAGCCAAAATATCTGGGCCCAGGGGGTCCTGCAGAGACTAGTACTCCAACTAAGGACCATACATGGAGAGGACCTAGACCCCCTGTTGAGAGAAAGCCCATAGGCTCTCAGTTTTCAAGTGGGTTCTCTAGTAAGGGGATCAGGGACCATCTCTGACATGAACTCAGTGACAGGCTCTCTGCTCACCTCCCCCTGGGGGGTGCAGCCTTGCCAGGCCACAGAGGAAGATGATACAGCCAGCCTTGATGAGACCTGATAAGCTAAGATCAGATAGAAGGGGAAGAGGGGAGGAGGTCCCCCCTTTCAGAGGGCTGGGGAAAGGGCATAGAGGAAGAAGAGGGAGGGTCTGTGGGAGTGGGAGGAGACAAGGGAGAGGGCTACAGCAGGGATTCAAAATGAATGAGATGTAATAAATAAATAAAATTGAATTTAAAAACAACAAAACAAAACAAATTATAATAATGATAAAAAGCCAGGCGTGGTATGGTGACTCAGGCTTTTAATCCCAGCATGAGGCAGAGACAGGCAGATCTATGAGTTTGAGGTCAGCCTGATCTACAAAGTGAGTCCAGGACAGCCAGGGCTCTGTAACACAGAGATATCTTGTTTCAAAAAACCAAACCAAACCAAAACAAAAAGCTGAAACCAAAACAAACAACACCAAAAAATTCAAGTGTATTCCTACACAGTCAGACCCAGGACCAGCTCCATGCCAGAGGTGCAGTGTTCAAGTTCCGCTGGAATCCGTGAGCACCAGAGTGAAAAGGGGTGACCTGGGGAGAAGTATGTAGAAAAGACCCCTGGGAATGGAAAAATGTTCCCCCATTGTGTAGTTTGACCCTTTGCAGATTTGGTTTTATTGGGGTGCCTGAGGGATGAATGTCCAGGAGAAGGGTCTTATGGGACAAGAGAAACTGGGAAACTGAGGCTGATAGCCCCGGGGAGAAGAGAGAGAGGGAGAGAGAAAGAGAGAGAGCACATCACAAGCAAGAGATGGTGGCCAGAGAGATCACAAGTTCAAAGCCTGCCTGGGCTGGAGAATCCATGCTCTCCAGCACAGCACAACGTGCTTAGAATAGCTGGAGTGGTTATACAGGACTGGTTAGTTAATTGTGCTAGAGGGCAGTGTGCACAGAATGCTTGTGTAAGCCAGAGAAGACTGCCTTGGGCTGGCCAGCCAGCCCTGTGGCCACACCCCTGAGCAGGCAGATAAAGGGTCATTCGTGAAACCCACCCAGAACAGGTTAGTAGATTCCAACCCCAGAGAAGGGAAACTTATTGCTGAACTGAAGCCTCCGTAACTGGAAGAGATGGAAAATAAGACTGGGTTCCCACACGTACGGTGTGAGCAGACAGGTGCCACAGTGCTTCATTCTGTTTTAAAGATCTAAAGGACTGCTTGGTTGGGGAACTGTCCGTTAAGACTTCTTCCTTGGCTCTAGATGGTTGTTAGATATACATCAAGAAACAGTCTCAGAAAGGTACAGATAGTAGCCCAAGGTCACACAGCCAGAGTATTGAAGAGCCAGGGTCCCAGATCTGCATTCAGTTTTCTACCTCTCTATTTACAAGCATGAAGTACAGGATCCTGAGTACTCTTGGGCACTGAGGCGGGGGTGGGGATTTTTTTTTTTTTTTTGCCTAACCTGTCTGCCAATTCTCTAGACGGGTTTGCTCTTCTTTTAGGCTTGTAGGCAATGAAATAATCATCCTTTCTTACTGTCTAACTCAGAGCTCCAAGAACAGGTACGTGTGTGTTGCCCTCATGGGCTTGGGACACAGGTTCTCTGGACCAGGCAACCCCGGGACCTCTCAGTTCCTCCTCTGTTTGGTTAACCCTGGTTCTAAGAAGCACCTGATATGCTGTGGGTGCTGCTCACTCGGTGCCAGCGAGTTTCTGTTGTCCTTCAGTTCTAATTGTTAACCTGAATGGAATGCCAAACTTCTGGTTCAGAGCAAAGTTGCTGTTTAACTGTGACTGACTTTGGGGCTATGGAAAACGGGGGAGCACGCTTTTTGTTATTGCGGAAGATGCCTTTTCCAGGTACCGTCTCCACATTGATAGAAATAACTGCCCTGTGAGTACATGGCTGTTCCTGTGTTTGCAGGTGTGCCGGGGAAATCGCCCGTTTATTAACTCTTAATTTAGACACCTTTTCAGTTTGACGAGTCAAGACTTGCTTGGGGATTAGAATAAGGCCACCTTCAAAACAAAACAGAAAGCTCTAGCGTCAGGTTCTATTTCTAGGCACTTGCCAGCTAACTCTCCACTCTTCAAATTTGGGCTCGTTTCCCCTTCTCGATGAGAAGCGTGGAGACCGGCTTGTTCACTGACATGACTGCACATCACACCACGGCTCCGCTGCCATTATGTTGTGTTCTCTCAATGGTGTTTGCTCTGAGGGTGGGACGAAAGGCTGTTCAGTGTCTCGTAAAACATTTACCAAAAGCACTGGGCCATGTTTTTGAAGGGCATTCCGTTGCCAGAGCGTGGGAGGCGAGGGCGAGCGAGGGAAAGAGAGCACCAGGTGTTTGGCAGGTACTGGTTTCATACTTTGGAATTTATTAATATTTAAAAACGGTGGATTGCATAGGGCTAGGGCCCCCTTTTCCTGCAGGGGTGGGGATGGTGTGTGGGAAAATGTGCTGGGTGGGCCGGCGGGAAGAATTTCTTGATCAATTCTAATTTACCAGTGGCGGGAGTCGCCGCAGACTTGTAGCCCTCTGCTGTTTGGGGTTTTTCTGGAGAGCTGAGCCTGTCATGGAGAGGGGCCTGAGAGTTCCTGGTGGCCCAAGCCTTTGCTGTGGGCTCTGACTTCAGCAGGGAGCCAGCCCTGGGGACTCTTGAGAAGGCAACCAAGTGTCACCTTGTCTTGTGCCTTGTATCTTGGTGACTCATTCTATTGAAAGCTTTTGCTAAATGGTGGCTCTGCTTTCATGAAAATACTTGAAAAATTTCTCCTTCCCATGCCCTGTCCCTCTTGTGTTAAGTTTAGACAAGATAAATACAAATTAAAGGTCAGTGTGAAAGCAGGCTTTTATCTTCAGATCTAGACTCTTAGGCACAGCGATTTCAGAGTCTCTTTATATTGCTGGCCATAACCTTGGGAGAGTTCTGGGTTAATATGCCTTGGGAATACAGTCTTTATACTGAACATTTTTTTTTCTTTTTTGCCTTTTTTGGGGGGAGGGTAGAAAATTTGAGCTCATGGGATCGAGAGAGACCTGAACGTCTTTACTTTTGATCAGTTGTGGTGATTACACTGGACACAGATACCTGGAATCGGTGCTAAAATCCAGGCAGGAAATAGGACATCCTGAAAAAGTGCTCCAAAAAGTGGGTACCAACTCTTGGGGAAGGGTGTCATAGTATAATATCTGAAGTACAGCAAGCATATGGAGTCTCTGGCCCTTTTGTGGTAATAGACGTTAAGTGTAAGGTCGATTAGCGGCTGAGAATTCCGTCGATTCTTCCGGCAGGTGATCCGAGTCAGTTTTTGCCAGTGATGCTGGCAGAATGAAACCAAGGTGTCTTTGAGCAGTTTCTAGTTGCTGTAAAGGGCCTGGAGGAGAGGACTGTCTCAAAGTTAGAGGAAACTTCCTCTCTGCTGAAGCTTCCGGGTTGGCTTTGTGTACTTGGGCAGGTAGGACTCCATCTGTCAACTGTGGAGTTCTATAGACACAGTTCCAGGAAAGGATGGCACAGGGATCTCTTTGTGGAACAGCAAATGCAGCTGAATAGCGAGTCCTTTGACTGCTTTGGCCAGTGAGAAGTTACGTAATTTTCAAAAATGGATTAACCTTTTCTTAAACCCTTGAGATTTCAAAACTAGCTGGGCATGGTGGTACGTGCCTTTAATGCCAATGGGCAGTTGGATCTCTGAGCTCGAGGCCAGCCTATTCTACGCAGCAAGTTCTAGGACAGCCAGGGCTACCCAGAGAAACTCAAACCGGTATAAAAACTGGCTTGTCACATAGGTATACCCAGATTGCATAACATGTGCAGTTAGGCCATTTGAGGTACTATGTAAGTCCAAAGTGGAGACTCTGGCCAGTGGAAGGGGTCTGTGCAATCACACCAGACTCTCTGAAGAAGGTTAATATTAGTCAAATCTGATATGTGATCAGGAGAGCAGAAAGGCTCTGGGAAAGGGTCTAAACACAAGCCGCTTCTAGAGACTTCTAGATCTTCCTTTGCCTTATCTCACTGGAGAAGTGCTTTCCTTTCAATTCTTCTAGATTTCAGTTGCCCAGATAGGCAGCAGTAAGATCACCACATGGTATTTTACACCCATTGGGGGTCCTTCAGTTTCACTGTAGTTTGTTGAGTGACAAATTTTGCTGCTCTTAAATGGGGGTGAGAATGCTTTTATGTCAGATTGGCTATGAGTAGCTGCCCTCTCTACATAAGACTGATAATACTCAATTTTGCTTGTTTGTTTTTGTTAGGTTCTTTTTGAGACAGACTCACCATGTGGCTGAGGCTGACCTTGAACTCTTGCCTCTGGAATGCTAGGTGTGTGCCACCATGCTGGGCCTTGCACCTTTTTTCCCTTTTGAAGTTTATCTCACTGTATATAGCTAAGGCTGTCCTGTGGGTTACTATATAGATTTAGGCTGGCCTGGATCTCTCAAAGATCAGCCTGACTCTGCCTCCAAAATGGTGGGATTAAAGGTATATGATACCACACCCAGCCACTTGTTTATTTTGAGAGACAGGGGATACCAAAACTTCAGCTGGCCTAAAAATGACTATGCAGCCCAACTCACTTCCGACTCCATTAATCCTCCTGCGTCAGCCTCTCAAATACTGAGGTTACGGGAATTAGTAATGAACCACCTTTTGATTGCATTTAGTCCCACCCCGTGAGGTAGAACTCATACCACACTACTGTGGTATGGACCTGAGACTAGATAGATAACTGTAGGGGAAAATCTACAGTTATTCTGCTAGAGGAACATAGCAACCTCCTAATGGTATGTTGTTACACCCATAGATGAGAGCATTACTCAACCTCCATCACTTAATATTGGTTCTTAGTTCAGTTTCAGTAACGTCCCTGGTTGTCAGTGAATAAAAATACATTTTTACCAGATCCATCCATCCATCTATCCACCCACCCATCCATCGTATATTAAAGGCCTGTTCTAGGGCGTGCTCTCATCTCTCAGTTCTCTTTGGGGTCTCACTGCACACACAGGCTGGCTTTGAACTTGTGGCAATCTTCCCCAGTCCCCCAGTTCTGAGACTCTAGGTGTTTGCCCCTTGCCTGGGTTCCTTGTTCGGTTCTTAAAGATTGTTTCTTGGAGTTTCTCCTCCCACCTTTGCATTAACCATCACCTGTCACCACAGTTTAGCTTTGGCTGTGGTTGAACTTAATAAACATGGAGTCGGGCAGTCTGAGCTCCTGTGTCTGGCATCACTCACTTGGCACTTATGTCCGTGACATTCACCCATGTAGTTACATGTAGCTCTAATTTATCCTCCCATTTGCTACCTAGTTTTGTCTTGTGGGACTAGACCACAATTTCAACTTATTTCAAGAGTTAAAAATATGACTATGTGAGCTAAAAAAAAAAAACAAAACCCATCCCTGTATGCCAGCTCTTCAAAGTTAGGTGACCTCATCAACGGTGGGATGGAAATGTTATCACCTGAAAGGGAAGAAGGAGGGCCCGTTTCGGGGAGTGTGTTTGCTAAGCGCTCTGCTCGGGTCATTTATTTAACGGAAGCAGCCGTCACCCCGGGGACAACTGCCTTGTATTATATGAGGAGCCCAGCCGGAGAAACTGCCTACCGTGAGTTCTTCACAGGGGAGCCTAACTCAACGTGAAAGCTGTTCGCCACACCAGAGAGCGATCTTGTCCTGGGAAGGACTGTTGGGGCTCTGCCACCTCTATTTCCTAAGACTCTCCCCGACCCCCTTCAGTGCCAGTGGTGCAGGCTTGCCACACACTCCGCCTGTGAGCTATAGCCCAGCCCAAACCAGCATTTGATAGTAGCCGGAATATTCAGGTCCTCTGTTAGAAGGCCAGCCACGGGCCGGAGTCTTTTCTCTTTCCCTTTGAAGATAAGACTTTCCGGGTTCTAACTTGTTTGTTTTGCTTACACATTTCTTTAAGATTTTTTTTTAAACTATATTCATTTATTTAGGAGGGAGGGGCAGGCACCTGGCGCAGCACAGTCAGAGGGCAACTTGAGTCCCTTCACTCCTTTCCACAGCGTGGGTCCAGGGAGTCGGTGTCAGGGTGGACGGCAAGGACAATCCATTATGTGGAGTCATTTCACCAGCTCTCTCTTAGGACTTGTTCATACGCGCCGGATATATTCTAAACCCCATATTCAGCAGCTTTTTTTCCTTCCTCCTAAGTTCAAGTTTTGGTATGCATGGATAAAGAATAATCATCATAAGAAAGTTAAGTGAATTAAGTCCAGGTTATTGATAAGTTTCCTGAGAGTCAAAGCTCCCACGTCTTAACGTCGAATCAGAGCAGCTAGCTCGTGAAAAGCTCTTCTTGCCTGGCTCAGGCTCAAGGGTACATCTTAGGGGGAGGAGTTCAGGGAAGTGTGCATTCTGGGAAAAATAGTTACCAGACCCTTGTCCAGAGGGTCCTTTCTTAGAACAGCAAAAGACAGCATGCGCCGTCACAGTGTTTCTTTCCAGCTGCAAAAGCTAGGGTTTCCGTTTTAAACTTTGTGTTAACCTAAAAGCCTGGGTGATGGCAGGAGCTTCTCGGTGAGGCCAGGTAGGCTGTGTGCTGCTGCCTGCCCATGTCACACCAGTGGCACCCATGAGACCCCCCTGATAGTGCCTTGGTTGAATATTTCAAGTCCCTTCTAGAGAGAGCCAGGGTGCCGATTTCTCGCAGCCAGGGCTTCATTCTTCTTACTATTGGCAAGAGCTTTTCAACGGGTGATACTTTTTTTTTTTTTTTATCATTCACTTGCCTTGAATAAATCCTCTTTATGCACAGCCACAAGAACAACATCTTGTACAGTTAAAACAAAACAAAACAAAACACTTCCTTGGCCTCGAGAGATGGCTCAGTACCTTCTTTTAAAGGGCCCAAGTTTAGTTCCCAGCTCCCTCATCAGGAGGCTCACCAACTCCAGGGATCCAACAGCCTCTCTGGCCTCCACAGGCAACTTGATTCTGGTGCACATACCCCAGCACAGACACATGTAAACACAATTTAAAAATAAAACACATCTTAAAAAATCACTTTCTCAAATAATTTCCATGTTTACCATTAGTTTTAGTCTTGCCATGTTAGATATGTCCATCTTTTTAAAAATTGTTTTTATTATTATTATTATTTAATCTCTTTATTGCCAGATCCCAGCCCCCTCCCTCCTCTTCCCAGTCCCACCATCATACTCCCTCCCCTCATTCCTCTCTCTTCTTCTCAGAGAAGGGGAGGGCCCCAAGGGGTACCAAGCCCACCCTGGCACCTCAAGCCAGAGCAGGACTAAGCACATCTTCTCCCACTGGGACCTGACAAGGCAGCCTAGCTAGGGTAAAGGGATCCAGAGGCAGGTAGCAGAGTCAGAGATAGCCCCTACTCCCATTGTCCATCTTTAGCACAAGAAAGTTGAAATAAAGGAGCCCAGATCACATACCTAGCTAGAAAAAAGAGCTGACATGTAGACTTTCTGCCTCCACGGAGCCCTGCTCTTCTTGCTGGCCCTACTGCCACCCACACAGCGTGTGGTGAACCGTGTCAGCATTGCCTTTGCTCTACAGTGGCCTCTCAGAATACATTCACTGTGTGCTCACCGTGTATGGGACATTGCACCAAATGCTTTATCTGCTCAATTCTCAGTTCCCATGCCACTGTGCTAGCTAGTGCTCCTTCACCCCTTCTCACAGGAGGAGGGGGCGAGGCACAGAGTAGTCGGGAAATTTGCATAAAGCCTTATGGTTGGTTTCTAGCTTTCACCTCTAAGTGAACTCAAGTTCCCCCATGTCACCTGCCACAGGTCAAAAATCAAGGACTTTCCATTATCTTCTTTATTACAATTGAGGTCAATGCAGAAGGCCTTATGTATTTTTTATTCTCATAAGTCTTGACTTATCCACACCACAGACTCCTGATGAGTTGCTATCTTCTTCGTAACTGGACATAGATGTGGGTCAGATGACTCCCTCCCAAGTGTGTATTTGTGTGTGTCTGTAGGGTATGTGGTGTGAGTGTTTGTGTGTGTATACAGGTATACACACAAAGGCCAGAGATCATGGTGAAGAAGACATGACGACAGGCAGGTATGATAGCAGAAGCAGGAAGCTGCCTGCTTACATTTCATTCTCACACAGGAAGTAGAAAGAGGTAACAGGAAGTGAGCCTGGGCTATAAAACCTCATAACCAGGCTGAAGAGTATTGAAGAGCACTTATTCTTGTCGAGGACTTTGCACCACATAGCAGCTCACAAGTTGCCTATAACTCTAGTTGCAGGGGATCCAATACCCATTTCTGGCCTCTAAGACACCAGGCATCCTTATGGTACACACACATATTCACACAAAACAAGTGAGGGAGACAATGGGGAAGGAACCTCAAAGCCCACCCTCCAGTGACACACTTCCTCTTTAAAGTTTCACAACCGTCTCGAGCCAGGGCCATCGTGAACTCAGGGCTGACATTTCCAATTCAAGCCACCACACAGGGTTTCTGGGTCTTGCTGAAAATGCTAGGCCGGTAGTCCTGTGAGCCCCAGAGATGCTCCTGCCTCTGCTTCTCCAGCGCTAGGACTGCAAACATACCCAGCGATTGCTTCTGAAATGGGTTCTGGAGGTGAACACTTGTCCCCATGCAAGGTCAGCAGCGTTCTGCAGAGACGTCTGCCCATGCCTTGTTTTGTTTTAAAGGTTTATTTTTATATGAATGATTGTTTTGCCTGCATGAATGTGTGTGCACCATGTGTGTGCTGGGTACCTGAGGAGGCCAGGAAGAGATCATCAGATTCTCTGGAACTGAGGTTACAGACACTTGTGAGCTGCAGTGCAGGTGCGGAAAGCAGAACTCTATAACTGTCTTCTGTAAGAACATCTCATGCCCTCAATGTTGTTGAGCCAGCTCTCCAATACTCCTGTCTTGTTATTTTGAGACAAGTTCTAGCTACATAGTTCCAGCTGGCCTACTACCTGCTGTGTAGTTGAGGCTGACCTTGAACTTGTGGCAATCCTCCATCTTCTTTCTGCCTCCTCTGCCTCCAGAAAGCTGGGATTACAGGTGCACACTGCCATGCCCGATTCCCAGAAACCCCTTTACTCTCAGTATTTTTTCTCAGGAGGAAACTGCAGAAATACATCCAAAGGGTTGCTAGTTTGGCTTTGTGGGTCAATGCTTTCCTGTTTGGGATAAGAGCAGAAGAGAAATCAAGTGGTGGTCAGAATGGGTTTCCAAGCTTTCAGGCATCCAGAAAGGTACCTTGGGAGTCAGTGGGGTCTAAAAACCATCGACCCAAGGTTGACCTTCTGCCTCTCTAGTCTGGGTTTTTATAATAAAAGAGCCAGTTAGCATCTGGGTCCTTTGCCCTGCCTAGCACAATGGCCTTTTCTGTTTGACACTTAACTTCTTTCATAAATATGCCAACACTGAGTGGGTTTTAAGAGGCATCACTGAGGTGGTGTCCCATGCGTTAGAGTGTGGCACGCTGCTGGAGTCCCTAGATCTTTGCAGGCCTTCTTTCTCAATTGGATTCCTTCCTAGGAGGAAGCTTGTGCCCATGAATGAACCTGGCTTCTAAAGGTGAAGTCAAGAGACTGAATATTGGCCTGTGTGACTTTTCCCCCATTAAGGATTTTGAAACCCCAACATTTAAATTAACCATTGTTTAAATGAGTGCCTTCTCTCTGTCTGTCAGCCGCATATGCAAACTCAGGAAGAAACCAAACAAAGATGCCATTCTGCTTTTCCAATATTGGCTTTTTACTGTAAGAACGTAGGAAGCACCTGCTTTCCCACTCTATAGTTGTTTAATACCGTCTCACTCAGGAACTCAACTTATAGAAGCCTAGGATTCTCCTGCCTTAGCCCCTAACCCCAAGATTTGGGGTTATAGGATTGGTTACCTTTTGTTACTTAATAAGAAACTTTGGGCAATTTGAGTACATTTTTCTGCTGCTCTTTGATACTAGTTGGTCTGAGAAAGCAATAGCCCTTTACAAAAATGGCAGACCAAAGGGCACTCCTTTAACTACACTCCCACTTCTTGTATGATAAAGGACTTGTGTGTGTGTGTGTGTGTGTGTGTGTTACATAAAAATATGAATGAAGAAATGGCCAGGCGTGGCTTCTGTTGAAGGACCAAAGGACTGACCTTTGGCCCTTCCTCTTTTCAGGGCTGATGATTTAGAGAAACCTGTAACCATTCTTGCCTTCTCTCTCAACTGGTGTGCTGGTTACACTTCTTGGGAGCACTCTATTTGTAGAGTGGGAAAAATAAAGACATTTATTTTGTTTTAATTGTAGGAAACTGATTTGAATAGTGTATTTTAATTAAAGAAATTAAATATCCAGAGATGCTGGCTTTTGAATGGTAGTGGAGCATTTTTTTTTCTCACACACCCCCTTTTAAGATAGGGCCTCACTACGTAGCCCAGGCAAGCCTTGAACTCACAGAGATCCACCTACATCTGCCTCCCTGCTGGAACTAAAGGGTGTGCCACCATACCTCGCAGTCCAGGGCTGCTAAGAACAGAGTCTTAGCCAGGCTTGGTGCTCATGCCTGTAATCCTAGCACTTAGGAGGCCAAAGCAGTAGGATTACTGTAAAATGGAAGCCATCCTGGGCTAAAAAGTGAGACTATGTTTCAAGAAACAAAATAAAACAAAACAAACAAGGGAGAAAGAGAAGAAGGGGAGGGGGCAGGAATTTTTATTTTATTCTGAAACACAAACACATAAACAATTTTTAGAGAGCTATTGTCATCTACACAATTTTCATTTAGAAATAAGCACTCATTGCTCATTCCTAAGCACAGTCTTGGGTAAAGATTTTTCTATTGATACACAATTCAAAAATGACCCATTTTCGAGTCGTAAAAGTTGCAATCAATGGGACTGGACAGATAGATTATTGTTAAAGAATACTGATTGCTCTTACAAAGGACCCAGGTTCAATTCCCACCACCCACATGGTAGCTGGCTCACAACTCTTTGTTTCAAAGGATAAAACGTTATCCTGGCATCTGTGGGTCATAGGCACAAACATTATATACCTACATACATACATGTAGGCATTCACATATGCACATAAAATTTAAAAAACACAATCTTTTTAAAAATTGTGATGAATACCACGAACTTGAATGAAATGTGTACCAGTTAAAAGACTATTTTGGGTGGGGGAGACTTTCAAAATGATTTATTTAGCAATCTAATCCTGTTAATTGGTTATGGGTCTCACTATGGAGTCCTGGGTGGCCTAGAAGGAACTCTCTTTGTAGACCAACCTAGCCTACGCCTTACAGAGATCTGCCTACCTCCAATGCGCAAGCGCTGGCTTGCACTACCATGCCCAGCCCAATTTGATTTCAGCCAAGACTTTATCACAAAATTGGAGGGAGAAAAGCAGAGGAGGAAGTATGAACAGTCTAATTCACTGCAGAAAACTGTGGTTACAACTTAAGGAAGAGAATTGCCACAAGAGACCTTTGAGTTCAGACCCAGCCACTAACTACTTCCTGCTGTGGATGAACCCCGATTCTTTTGTTTTTTTCCAGCCTTGCCACTTTGCACGTTTGTACTCTGTATGGATACTGTATACGAGGTGGTGAGTGTCAAAACCTAAAAAATGGAGGCTGGAGAGATGGTTCAGAGGATCCTGATTCAATCCTAGCACCCATGTGACAGCTCACAACCAGGTCTGGGGCATCTGACACATGCTTTTGACCTCTGTGGGCACCAGTCAGGGGCATGGTGGTGCATAGACATACATGCAGGCACAACACCCTTATACATAATAAATATACAAACAAACAAATAAATAAATGAGAAAAAAGTTACAATGCTTAACGTGAGAATCCCATTGATGGGGTTATGCTCTTAAAATAGAATGCAAAATCACAGAACATCTTCAAAGAATCTGAACACTGAATTCCCAGCCATCACAAGATGGAGCACAGATGTGAGGATTTCAAATATCCCCATTTCCATCTCTGTAGCAGTCTACAAGAAGCCACCAGCCATGGTGTGTATGAGTACATGCACGTGTGTGTGTGTGTGTGTCACTTCATTTCAGCTTTTTTTGAATTCTATGGCTAACACAGATTTCCAGTATATTCAGAAGCAACATATAATTTATTATTTTAGTAAATTTTCCAACATTATTAAAATACTCCTGCTTTTAAATCTGTAATACTAAGCACCCAGCTGAAGGACGGGGGAGAGGAGCGACTCTCATGGAATTTTATTATTGTTGTTATTGTAGCCTTGATTTATCTTAGTTGCAGTTGGTCTGCCTGCATGGATGTCTGTAGACCACATGCATGTCCGGTGCCCTTGGAAGGTGGAAGAGGGCATCAGATCCCCAGAACAAGTTACAGATGGTTGTGAGCTACCATGTGGGCGCTGGAAATAGAACTGGGTTCTCTGGAAGAACAGCCAGTGCTCTTAACTGCTGAACTATCTCTCCCACCCAGTGAGAAGACTTTTGAGCACCTAGTTGTAGCTCACTGGTGGGAACTTTTAAACCCTTGAATTCTCTTTAGCTTTTCTGGACTAATAGTATTCACCACTGCCTCTGAACCCTGCCTTCAAAGGCAAACCACTAAGTCACCACACATCAATAAACCTCTCCTCACCCACCTTCAGGAGAATGTTTCTCTTCAGCACCTGTCGCTCTGAGCACCAATAGTAGCACTGTGACCACCTTTTGCCTTGAGGCTACCTTTGGCGAAAAAGATCCTCTACCCTAGAAAGACACATGTTGCTCCATTATTTTTGCTTTTCCCTCTCTTATTTTTATTTATTTATAGTACGTATTTCAAAATCGAGAGGAGTGGAAGAAGGGCAGGAGAAGATACAAATGCCAAGCATTAGTCACTGGCTCCAAATCTATGGTAAAACATCTGTCCAGGCTTACTGAATTCTACCACTGTCAAGATCTGTGCCATCAAAGGGTTTCTGATTCAGGTGCACTCATTGGCTTCTCTCTATCCTCTCCACCCTCCCAGCCAGCCACTTGGAAAATCATGGTCTTGGCTGGGTCTAACATTTCTTAGCAACACTGGGGGTGGAGGTGAGGTTCAGTTCACTTCCTCCTCATGCTTGACTTCCCCTCAATTCAGAGCAGGTTTGATTCATCCAGGGAAGTACCGTACTCCTTTCTCTGGACAAAGCAGCAAGGAAGGACATATCAGATTTGCCGTGGGAAATGTGTCGGCATAATCACAGCACAACAGGTGATGTGCCCAATATGGCATTTTCACCCTGGGAACCCAAGACATGAGGCAGGCCACACTGCCTCCCGTGATAGCAGAAACTAAAAGCTGCACTTGACCTTGGTGTAAACTTGTTGTGGTGAGCTGCCTGCACAGCATCAGGGGGGTTTTGCTATCAACCATTTCCATGCTGAAAACTGTACCGATGAAAACTAAGATGGGGAAACAGGAGGCCAGGGTGGAGAGATGGGGAAAGGGAGAGAGAATGTATCCACCCACTCTTGTATGCTCTAAGTCCTTGCTGGTGTGCATGTTTGTAGCAGGTGGTCGAGTGATGAGAAGATCTGAAAGTACACACTGTCCCTGGAGAGGAAGAGCTCAAAGACTGAAGGAAGATCACTGTAGCTACTGAGCTTTATTCGATTCTTACGTGACCAGTAAACGAGTCTTTTAAACCATTTTTAAAAGACTTTGCTTTAAATTATATGTATACGTGTGTTTGAGCTTGTGAGTGCAGGTGCCCAGAGAGGCCAGAAGAGGGTGTCAGATCCCCCTGGAGCTGGATTTACAGACAGTTGTGAGTCACCTCTCACCTGGGTGCTAGGTACAGAACTCAGGTTCTCTGAAAGGGCAGAATGTACTGCACTCTTATCAGGCTCTCTGAAAGCATAGAACGCATTGCACTCTTAACCACGGAGCCACCTGCTCAGTTTCCACTGATTGAATCTTAAGAAAAGCCAACCATTTCAATAGTGTGCTAAATGACACTGGAGACACGTACTTCCCATATAAATGGAAGACACTGATTATTGCAGCTTCTCCACCAGAGCAGGTACAGCATTTCAAGGATTATGAATCTAACTCTGCCCAGAATCTTTTGTCGAGGGTCCCCTGATAGATCTAGACTAATTGTCTAATGTGGTGGCCGAGAGCCGCGCATCTCTCCTGCTGCCACACTGTGACATGGTACTAGATACTGAGTATCTATACTAAATATGCTGCTAGGTCCTAAGCAGGTTGCCAGCAGGAAATGTGGGTTGAACTAGGAAATCTCAAATGTGTTATTCAGTTCATCAAACATTTCTCAAGTTTGCAGTCGGCTCTGGAGCCACGGCAGGAATGAGTCACATCTTTTGGCCTGCGGGATATCCCCGGCATGGGATGCTGGATTGTGTTCCCCCCTTCCCCGCCCCGTAGATTCCATATGCTGATTCATATCAATCAACCTCTTATTGGGCACCAGCAGATGGATAAACCGAATGAATGAGTGAATGAAGGGTGAGTGAGAGCGAAACGCCAGGTCTCAAGAACATTGTAACCCTACTACAACCACAGACATGTCTGCAGCCAGCGGAAATGGAAACAGCTTACTGTGTGTGCAAGTCAGGCTCCGTGTGCTTTGGAATGGTGAAGGGAAATGACTGAGCAGGCTGAAATTCTTAGATCCCTCCCAGGGTCCGCAGTAAAGCCTCTCCTTGCTGTTTTCATACAACCCCAAAACTAAAGCAAATGATGTCATCTAAAAGCCTTCTTGTTAATATGCTGGATTCCTGGGCTGTGGATTTCAGTTTCACGTGCTTACTTTTTTTTTTTAACCAAATGTAGTGTTTGTTTTGTTTTGTTTTGTTTTTTTGTAGTAGTGGTGGTTTGAAGTAGCTCTTCCCCTAATCTTGGTATTATGGTCCCCACCTTTTAATGTATCCATTTAATAGGTATTTATTTGGTGTCTGATATTGAAGTATGAAATGTTAATGCCACACAGAGATATAAACCAAGTGGAAGAGGGCTGTAGTGTATTATATACTCTGTATTATAATGAAAAATCTGTTTTTTTTTGTTTGTTTTTGTTTTTTAGTACAATGTGGTACTGATGGATGAACCCAGGGCCTGGAATGCTAGGCAAGGGTCTCCTTGTCTACATTCCCAGTCCTTAGACTATCCTGGTAATTTTTGTTTGTTTGTTTGTTTGTTTGCTTGCTTGCTTGCTTTTGTTGTTGTTGATGGTTTGTTGTTTTGAGACAGGATTGTTATGTAGCCCTGGCTGTCCTGGAACCCTCTATGTAAAGTAGGCTGGCCTCAAACTCACAGAGATCCATCTGCCTCTGCTGCAATTAAAGGCACATGCCACCATGCCTATCTATTGCTTTTGAAATAGTTTAACTGTATTACCCTATTATGTTTACCAGGCTAAGCAATACTAGCTTATTAGAGATTTGAAAGTTAAGAGCTCTTGACTTTGATTTGTACTTTCTAGAATTGCTTTTGCAAATTAAGTACTTACATTTCTTAGATGAAATGGAGCCTTACTTTTCTTTTTAAAAGATTTTATTATATTTTGTTTAATTAATGTGTGTATGGGTGTGTGTGTGTGTCTAGGTCGGTATGTGTGTGTCTCTGTGTCTTTATGTGTGTGTCTGTCTGTGGCTATGTGTGTGTGTGTCTGTGTCTATGTATGTGACTATGGCTGTGTGTGTGGCTGTGGCTGTGTTTGTGTATACTCTCAAACTGTGAGCCAACATAAACCTCTCCTCCCTTAAGCTGCTTCTTGTCATGTGTTATTTGGTCCCAGCAACCAGAAAAATAGCCAACACACCAATCATGCTCATGTAGGCCAAATGTTAGCTTGAAGCTCTCTCTACTGCCTTGGTTTGTGGGTAAGCAGAGTACAAGACTGTGTCAGACTCTTGTCTGTTTCCCAGAACAAACTTGCTTGCTTTGGTGAAATTACACATTGGCAGTGTCTGTGGTTTCCAGGCGTGGGAAGAGGGCTGGGGATCTAGGGGTTGGGGGGATAGCGGGTGTAAGCTGTCCCACTGAGGCTCCTCAATGCAGGTGTTAGTGATCTCTGGGTTAGGAATCTTCTCATCATGTCCCACCTTGGTCCTTGTCCCATCCCAGGTGCTGGCTCTTGGATTTCCTGTATACAACTAAGCCTTTTTGGAAGGGTGTGTGTGTGTGTGGTGTCCTCACTTGACTAAGTTTTTGCTCTGAAGACAGAGTCCTGCCTCTTCTGAGAACCCGACATTTCTTATTCTCACCTGGGGGGAGAAAACCATTTATGAATATCTCCAGAAGCAAGCAGAAGAGTCCTGGAGAAATCTGATCAGGAAGAAACCAGTATCATCAAGATCCCCTTAGTGCTTCCCGTGGGGCAGGGAACATGGCCGTAATCCCAGCACTTGGCAGGTGGATTCAGGCCAGCCTGAGCTACCTGAGCCCCTGCCTCAAAAACCAAGCCAAACAACACCCAAATCCCAACAAAATCCCTAAGCCTATAGCACTTGCTGTTCTATTCTGCCTAGCAGTGTAATTAGAGGACCTGTCTTTGTAGTTCCTAGTCAGCTGTAAGCTTGAGTGAGTGTACTTTTGTGTTCCTGTAACCTGGGAGCGCCTAAAGGAGGGTCAGTAATTAGCCTTCAATAGAAGGCATCCTGTGTACACACTGTCCTGGTGAGGTCTCTCATCTCCTCAGGAGAGCCTACGCTTCCTCTGTGGTGCCATCTACCATGGCTTCTATCACTCTTCATCATCACTATTCAGTCACACCTTCCTGTCTCCAACTAGCCCACGAGTGCATGTGTGGCTCAGGTGTGTGCCCTCAGCATCCAGCTCATCGAGGTAACTCCAGAATTGTTGTGTGATCTCTGTTGGACAGATGACATCTGAAGTTTGCCCAAGGTAACTAATGCATCAAGGTTAGGTCTTGAACTCACTGTCTGCCATGCTTCAGAGCCTGTTCTCTTTCTGAGTCTTGGTCATGTGTCTGCTGTGTGTAGTTGGTCTCCTGGGAATATTGGGGAACAGCGTTGGTGGGGAAATTTAGAAGATGAGGGCTTACTGAAAGGAAAAGATGAGGAAGGTGAGTGCCGGCTGGGGCTAGTTACCGGAGCAGTGCCCTGCTCCTGGGCCCCCACCCCCACCCTCAGCACATGCACATGAACACAGACACCATGAGGGAAAGGTCACGTGGGGGATGCTGACTGAACTCAGACCGGAGAAAGCCTTTGGTTGCACTTCTATTCACTATGAGAAACACCGAGCTGGGACACTTAGCTGTTCACCCAGACATAAGCATAGTGTCACAATGGAGGCTCCTTGGACGTTATCCTACATGGCAAGCATGTGCTTAGGATGTCAGAGTCTGAAATGAGATTGGGGAGAAGTATATAACCGGAGGCTTACCACTCACGAAGAAGTATGCCTGAGTTTTATTCCTTGAAAAATAAATGGTGGGAGAGGGGAGATATGGACACACCTTTGAAAGGCCCCTTTCTGAGGTGGGCGGTAAGTGGCCCAACCGCTTGTGTAGCTTAATTTTTACAACTTTTTCAAGTGACAGCTTTCCTGGGCTGTAATGCATCGTCTTTCTAACGTGGCAGTCCAGGGGCCTTTAGTACATTCTCACCGTTGTGTGACCACCAGCGCAGCTGTGGTCATCACCTTCAGAATCCCCCGTGTCCATTGCCAGCCACTTCTGCTTTCTCACCCATCTGCCTTCTGTCTCATAAATATGGATGTTTTACAATATAGATTTATGTCGTGAGGTCTTCTTTCCCTTGGTACACTTCTTCCTTCCTTCCTTCCTTCCTTCCTTCCTTCCTTCCTTCCTTCCTTCCTTCCTTCCTTCCTTCCTTCCTTCCTTCCTTCCTTCCTTCCTTTCTTTCTTTCTTTCTTTCTTTCTTTCTTTCTTTCTTTCTTTCTTTCTTTCTTTCTTTCTTTCTTTCTTTCTTTCTTTCTTTCTTTCTCATTTATTCACTTTGTATCCCGGTTGTAGCCGCCTTGAGGCCTCATCTCCTCCCAGCCTCACCTTCCCTCCCTTTTCTCCCCCTATGCCCCTCCCCTAGTCCACTGATAGGGGAGGTCCTCCTCCCCTACTCTCTGACTCTAGTCTATCAGGTCTCATCAGGACTGGCTACATTGTCTTCCTCTGTGGCCTGACAAGGCTGCACCTTCCAGGGGGAGGTGTACAAAGAGCCCAGCCACTGAGTCCATGTCAGAGACAGTCCCTGCTGTCTCTAGGTACCGCACATGGGGACTGAGTTGTTTATTGGCTTCCTCTGAGCAGTGGGTCTAGGTCCTCTCTAAGCATGGTCTTTGGTTGGAGTGTCGGTCTCTGAAGGACCCCCCTGGGCCCAGATTTTTTTTTTTAAACTTTTAGAATTTCTTAAATATATTGATCATTCTTTCCCCTCCCCCACCTCACCCCTAGTCCTCCCCACCTCCCTAACCACCCCAAAATATTTATTTTTAGTTTTCCATTTATTTGAAATAATTCAATCATTGCATGAGGGGGCAGAGGTAGGAGCATGGAGGCCAGAGAGGGTGTCGAATCCCCTGCAGGTGGAATTATAGGTGGCCGTGAGCCACTAAATGTGGGTGTTAGGAACTGAACGCAGATCCTTTGGAAAGGCAACAGCTGCTCGCAGACAATGAGAGTACTTTCAGAATCCTCATGTATCGCTCGCTACTTCATCACTTTTCATTGCAAAGCAATGTTCTGTTGAGAGTGGTTTCCCTCCTGCTTTGCAGATATTGTAATGCTGCTATGACTTTGCAAGTTCTGTGAGTGTTTGTGTTCTCACACTTGTGTGGGCGTTCATGTATATGTGTGCATGCACACAGACAGGCCAGAAGTCAACACTGGTGTTCTGCTTTCTCTCTCCACCTTATTTTTGAGACAGTCCCCCATTGGACCTGGAGTTTCCCATTTCTGCTGGACTGGCTGGACAGGGAAAAGCCCACCGCACATTTGGCCTGCCCCAGCCTTGTCCTTCTCTCTTCCCCCGGACATTGGGATCACACAGGGATGTGTACCGTGTCAGGCTTTTTCTAGGGTGCTGAGGTAACTCAGGCCTTCACAACATGTATCCACTGGGCTGTCTCCGCAAATGTCTGTGAAGTCATGGCTCTTTATCTCTCTAGGGAATATGTTTATGATGGGAGTTTTGAATCGCGTGTTGTCTTTTCAATATTTGAAGGAGCTGTCAGCAACTTGCATGGATGTGCTTCTGACAGCTCCGTCGGCAGTGTGTGAAGGTTCTGATTTCTTGTCTTGGTTAACATACATTGTTTTTGTCTTTTGTTTTGTTTGTTTTTTGTTGTTTTGAGACAGAGTCTCTCTGTGTAGCCCTGGCTGTCCTGGAATTCATTCTACAGACCAGGCTGGCCTCGAACTCACAGAAATCCTCCTGCCTATGCCTACCAACTGCTGGGATTAAAGGCTTGCACCAACAAACCTGGCTTGTTTTTTGTTTGTTTGTTTTGGTTTTTTGAAGCAGGGTCTCTCTGCATAGCTCTGGCTATCTTAGAACTAACTCTGTAGACCAGGCAGGCTGGCCTTGAACTCTCAGAGATCTGCCTGCCTCTGCCTCCTGAGCAAAGAGAGCAAAGAGCACCACTGTCACCATCAACAACCAGCTGTTTTGTTTTTTCTTTTGATCAAAGCCATTCCAGTGAGTGTAAGGTGATTTTCATTGTGATCCTAATTTGCATTTCCCTGAGGATCAATAACAACATCTGCTTATCCAGACTCAGGTGCTTTTTGGCCATAGATGACTCTTTGGAGAAATGTCAATTCAGTTCCTTTACCTATTTTTAGATTAGTTCCTTTGTCTTTTTGCTATTAACTTATGGTAGCTCTTTACATAGTCTAGATAAAAGCTATCAGCAGAAATATGCTTTGCAAATGTTTTTTCCCATGTTACGGCCTGCCTTGTTAATTAGTTGAGGTTTTTGTTTTTGTTTTTGTTTTGTTTTGTTTTTCCTTCAACACAGGGCCTTATAAATTTTTTTCTCTCCCTTGTCACTTAGCTACAAGTTTGTCAATGTTATTTACCTTAAAAACAAACAAACAAACAACTAACTTTTGGGTTTTGTTAATTTTACTGTTTTTACAGTTTTGTATTTTTTAGTTGTTTGAAAGTTTTGCATAATGAGTTTTGACCATATCCACTGTTCACTCCCTCCTCCAACTCCTCCCAGATCTGCCTCTTCCTTCTCAACCCACCCAAACTTGTGCCTTTTTTTTTTCCGTTCCACCCATCAAGTCCAGTCTGTGCTTCCTTTGTACTCATGGACATGAGGTCTTCAATTGGAGCTTGATGTTTAGTTTTGAGACAAGGTCTTACTATGTAGCCTTGGTTTTGCTCAGAGTGTCCTTGAACTCTCAACCTGTAGACTTCCCTTTATGGACTGTGTCGGAGGCTGAGTGCATAAAGGCAGCGCACAGAGTAACTGGCCCACTGGCCTCTCACCCCACTGTGGTGGAGCTCTAGGGATCCATGGGTTCTGGGGTCTTGTTTACTGGGTGTGAGTTCTCCCCCTGCGACCAACAGCTATGAGACATTGAACAACAACGTATGTAAGTCCTCTGGGTCCCATTTTCCATATGTGTAGAGTAAGGTAGTCACTATGTCATTGTGAGGGTGAGATAAGATTAACGCATGTGAGACATTTATCCCAAAGTTGGCTCAGGCTAAACATTTAATGTTGGGTAGCTGTTCTTAACTTAAAGTCACTGTGAACTAACGTGCACCTCTGCTGAGTTGACAGCAAAGGTAACTGCCGACTCTGGAGTTGTGATTCCATTAGTTTCAACATCTCTGTCACCTTCCACCATGTCCATTGTACTGCCTGGCTGAGACAATGTCCAGCTGCAGCCTGGCAGTCCTCTAAGGAACTCCGCAGATCCTGGCTCATTCAGTCGCTCAGCCATAGTGTAATGATGATGGAAAAAAAGCAGGAAATGGATTTTCCTAAACAAATCTGAGACAAGGGGCAAGGTCCATAAATTACGGAAACGGTACTCACTAAAAGAAAAGAGTTCTAATTTAAGTCTCTAGCACTTGGAGTTCCCTTTATGACGATGGCAATGCCCTTCCGAACTCAGCAGGTGTCAAAGCCCTGTTGTGTGAGGGTGTGTGGCTGGGGCTGTTCTGTGCTTTTAGGGAACTGCTTTAAAACACACAATTTTATTCTCATCCTGCAGCCAAACAATGCTCATATGTTCCAACAAGAAAATGAAAAAGGCATCTGGATTATTCCTTATTATGAAACCTCCTGATAGCTTCTTTAAAATTAAAATGTTTTTTATGTACACATGTAATCCTTCCCCTGGGGGATGGGGAGGGCATGTGACAGGGGATTTATACGTTTGAGGCCAGCTTGGGCTACATACCCCTGTCTGAAGAGCCCAACCACGAGCAAAAGAATTCTTTAGTTAACGAGTTAAAAACAATCAGTTCCATGAATTCCAGCATATGTATAAAGATGGATTTTGGTTTTGAGGGGTGATTTTTTTTTTTGAAAGGCTGAATTCAGAGTGAATAGTTTAAAGTGAATGCTGGGAACTGAAGTTGGGTATTGGGCATGATCAGCGCACTTTCTCTGAGCCATCTCTCCAGCCTCCTGGATTTTGTCTCCTAGTAACACTGACCTGCCTACTATTCTGTAAATACAAGATGGCTGCTGCCTCAGCTATGTTCACATTAGATAGCTCCTGCCATGTACAATAAAACTTAACATACCCCTAGATAAACAGCATGTTCCATGAGAAGATTAATGCATATTGTAATATATTCATATTCTATGCTTGATGTTACTGTTCATGGGTTTTGGTTTTGTTTGTTTGGTTGGTTGGTTTTTTCTTTTTTTCTTTTTTCTTTCTTCTTCTTTTTGTTTGTTTGTTTGTTTGTTTGTTTGAAACAAGGTTTCTCCGTGTAACAGCCCTGGCTGTCCTGGAACTTGCTCTGTATACCGGGATGGCCTCAAACTCACAGAGATCTACCTGCCCCAGCCTCCAGAGTACTGGGATTAAAGTTGTGCACCACCACTGCTTGACTGTTTTTGGTGTTTTTGAGACAGGGCCTCACACTTTAGTTTAGGTTTTGGCACTCACTATATATCCCAGGCTTACCTCAAATTTATAGCAGTCCTTTGGTCTTCCAAGTGTGGGGATTACAGGCAGGGCCCCTAGGCCTGGCACACATCTTAATTTGTGTAACTAGTAACTCATACGTACTCTTCTCTGTATCCGTCTGAGGACCTGGTGACACGCTGCTTGCCACACTGCTCCCCTATGTTGTGTGTTTCCTCCTGACCGTGCACAGTCTGGCATAATTAGCTGTGGATTAGCTCATCCACTGTCTGTTTCCCCATAAGATTATAAGGTTCCTAAGGGTGAGATTTTGCTGGACACTACAGCCCCTGTACCTAGGATTCTTCCGGCCAATTAAAATGCATGAACTCTGTAAATGGGTAAAGAAGTGAATATTTTTTGTTTTCTTTTCTTTTAAAATTGGTCTTAAGTTTGGAGACTTTTCAGTTGAATGACAGGTTTTGTTTTGGTCTGATTTTGAGAGAGGGTGTCTTGTAGCCCAGGCTAGGTTTGACTCCCTTTGTAGCCCAGGATAACTTTGAACTCCTGATCCTTCTGCCTTCACCTCCCAAGTACTTAGATTCCAAGTATATGCTACTGCACTGTTTAGAGTTTTGTCAGTTTAAACAAAGAGGTGTCACCTGGGAAGAGGGAACCTCGGGGTAGGAGTTGCCTTCATGAGATTGGCCTGTGGACATTTGAGTGTGGGCGGGGGCTTTTCTTGATTAATGACTGTCTTAAGTTACCACTTTCCTATTGCTGTAAAGAAACATCATGACTTCATTAGCTTACGGTTTCAGAGAGTTATCAGTTCATGACCATCATGGCAGGCAGTGTGGCAGCAGGCAGGCCAACAGGCACGGTGTATAGCTGACAGCTCATCCACAAGCACAAGGCAGAGAGGGAGGTAACTGGACTTTTGAAACCTCAAAATCCACCCTGAAGTGACCACTACCTCCTAAGGTCACACCTAATCATCCCTAAACAGTTCCACCAACTGGGGACAGAGCATTCAAATATGGAATGGCCTATGGAGGCCATTTTGATTCAAGCCACCACAGTGATGTGGAAGGTCCAACCCACTGTGGGTGAGGCCACCTCTAGGCCACCACCAGGTCCTGAACTGTGTAAGAAAACAGGCTGAGCAACTGAGCCATGGAGAGCCAGCCAGGAAGCAGCATCTCTCCATGGTGTCCACTTCAGTTTCCGCTTTCCGATTCTACTCACGTTCTTTCCCTGACATCCCTCAGTAATGGACCTGGGTGTGGAAGTGTAAGCCAAATAAGCCCTTTCTTCCCCAAGTTAATTTTGGCAATGGTGTTCATCACAACAACAGAAAACAAGCTAAACAGCCTCCATGCTTGGCTAGGGTTTTAGTTTTTTAACATAAATCCGTACAGTGTGAGGTAACAGTTTAAAGGACTGTCTTTGGGATCAAAGCTCCTGAGGGCTTTTGTTTGTGCTAAGCATCTAAACCAGGGCTCTGATCATGCTAGGCACGCACTATACCACTGGACTACACTCCTGGCCCCATTTTCAAATTTTCAGATGAAATGCATCGGACTTTACCCCAATATATTCTATATTCTATGCTAAGTACATATGGAGTATTTGATAATCTAAGCAGGGGAATAAAACTATGGTGCCTTTGTTCATTCAGGTCTATGGGAACTTCTCTATATCCCAGCTTCTTTCCCGGGGCTTATAATTAGCTTCATGGCCAACTGTTGCTAACTCTATTAACACGGTTATGTGGCTTCAGTGTCAGTGCTTGGTACAGGCTAATACTTCAGTGTTCTATGTGCGTGTGTATGTGTGTGCATGCATATGTGCATGTGAACAATTTCTTCCTCTTATGCGTCAGTCATGTACTGGTACAAACAGCAAAAGCTTTTGGATACAAAAGCAAAGCTTTTGGAATTCCAAGTAGTACCAAATGGGATGATTGAGGTTGGCTTAGTGGATAAAGGCCCCAAGCCTGGTGACATGGCTTAGATTCCTGGAAACTTCATGGTGGATGGAGAAAACTGACATCTGCAAGTTGTCCTTTGACCGCCACATTTATGCCCACCCCCCATAATTAAATAATTAAATAGTATTTTTAAAAACAGTAAAAGCAAATGCAGGCTGGCATGGAATGGCTTACATCAGCATGGCTTCTGGGGTGCCCTTATGTATTTGTCTGCATTTGTGCACATGGAGGGCTGTGTGGGGTTGGGGAACAATGTCCACTAGAGTGAGAGAGGTAACTTCCATTTATTTCTGTGGCTTTGCGTGTGCGTGTCTATATTGTTTGAATCTATTAAAGCCAACTTTGTTCAAAGCCAAAGCATGAAGATTTCACTTACTTTCATGTTGAAGGAAGACTATAATTGTCATCATAATTACTGCTTTTAAGTATTCTGTGAAAAGCTATTTGCTCTTACCACCTAACTCTTTTATTTCTTAAAGTCAGGACTCTGCACATACTGAGTAAGCAGTATACCCCTCCCCCATCACACCCAGGCTGCACCCTACCTTGAAACTTACAACCCTCAAATATTTTTTTCCCCGAGATTTTGCATTTTAGGGCAGTGTTTATTCTAAGAACATGCATATTTACTTATATATATATACTTATACTTATATAAGTGTATATATATGTATACATATATACATATATACATATAAGTATATATATGTATATACATATATACATATAAGTATATATATATATATATTCTTACAAGAAACTCCAAGCCTCATATACTATCTAATGTTCAAAACATGCTATAAACAGGGATTATACTTTTTTTTTTAGAAGATGTGTTTATTTCCATTTACATGTATGGGTGTTTTG
The DNA here is from genome assembly GCA_028658305.1 of Pachyuromys duprasi. Classification (NCBI taxonomy): domain Eukaryota; kingdom Metazoa; phylum Chordata; class Mammalia; order Rodentia; family Muridae; genus Pachyuromys; species Pachyuromys duprasi. The sequence goes on from CM053743.1 coordinate 40,726,091, forward strand.
CCTGCATGTATGTCTTTTGCACTATGTGCTTGCAATATCCACCACGGCCCTAAGGGGGAGTCGGACCTTCTGGAGCTGGAGATGCTGGGAATTTAGCCCTGATCTGCAAGGACAGCAGGCGCTCTTACCTGCTGAGCCATCCCTCTGGCCCCCAAGGTACTCTTATATAAAAACAGATTCCGGGCCACCGTAATTGCTCCGAGGGTAAAAGCGTCTTCCAGCAAACCTGCTAACCTCAGTTTAATTCCTGGGACGTGGTGGAAGGAAATAATTAACTTTTACAAGTAGTCTTCCAACCTCTACATGCTCACTGAGGCACATGAGACACTGTAAATAAACAGATGAAAAACAAGTGTCGGGATCCTATTTATAGTTAAGGAATTTACTCGGAAGTGCTTTGGATCTTCCTGATTACCATGAAGCTCATTTCACCAATCTCTGTCTTTCTGTTCCCCCAATACTTGTCTCAACTTTTTACGGGTGAGTCTATTGCAAATTAATAAACAAAATAAAATGAAGGTTTAGTTCATGAGGGATTTTTGCATATAAGATTTATTTATTTATTTATTTTATGTATATGAGTGCTCTATCTGCATGTACACCTGCTGGCCAGAAGGGGCTCATCAGATCTCATTATAGATGGTTGTGAGCCACCATGTGGTTGCTGGGAATTGAAATTCAGGACCTCTGGAAGAGCAGCCTATGCTCTTAACCTCTGAGCCATCTCTCTAGCACTCATAGTTCATTTTTTAAAATCATATTTAAAAAGATGGGTTTTGATAGTGATTAGATGACATGGAGTGTCCAATAATTCAAGTTATCTAGCCTAGATATGATAAAGGCAGGGTTGGGGAATGCAATGTTTGCTTAAAAAACAAAACAAAACAAACACAAAAAAAGCACAGAGGAAGATGATGCAGCCCCGATGAGACCTGATAGGTTAGGGTCAGATAGAAGGGGAGGAGGACCTTCTCTTATCAGGGAACTAGGGAAAAGGCACAGGAGGAGAAGCGAGAGGGTGGGTGAGACTGGGAGGAGACAAGGGAGGGGGCCACAGCTGGGATACAAAGTGAATAAATTGTAATGAATAATAATAATAATAATAAAAGAACATTAAAAAAAGAAGTCCACCCCCCCAAAGAAACCCCCAGCATTTCCAAGAAATCATAGTAATATCTTGTTTTTCTTTAAGACTTTGAGGCAGTTTACTAGTTAGATTAGACTGCCTTGAACTGTTGAGCCTCCTGCTACTGCCTCCAAAATTCTGGGATTAGTTAGAACTGTGTGTCACTGTGTCCAATGCCTTACAGTGTCACTTTTTAGTACTTTCTATTTGCCAGACAACTTCATGCTCACTTAAATGTATTTATTTATTTCATCTCCACAACACCCCACAGGAGGTAGGAATTACTATTTTTCTTATTTATGTTAAGTAGTACAAGAGCAGTGGGCGCTCACATTATTCTCCAAGGGATGGTTGGAAAGAAAAACAGATTTTCTTTTAGTCATGATTGGAACCTGGGTCAAATATTTCAGTTAAGTTTCCTTTCTACGAAAACGCCAATGTTTCTGGCTTCTTGGTATTTCCCCAATCACCTCTTTGTTAGAGTAGGTTTTGCACTCGTTTTCATAATGCTACTAAGCATTTCCGAGTGACAGCTGTGGCCCCTCCCTGCTTTCTGAGCCACGCCTTCAAACTCCTTCCAGGTGTCCTTAGCAAATGACTGCCAAGGCCAAAGCCCATTGGCCAGTGCCCATCCTGGAGTCTTGGAGGGTGGAGTCTCGCTGTTCCTAGGGTTAGGGGCAAAGGTTGCTGAAGCCTGGCTGTGGTTACAATTGGCCTGTGCATCCAGCTTCAAGACTGGAAAGGTAGGGAAATCTTTGTTTTCATTCAGTTGTGTTGAAGGTAGTTATGCTTGGGTAAGGCTATTTAACTCAGGTCTGCCAAACAATCTGTTTTGTTTTCATTAAAAGGGGTATATGCGTCTATAAGTTCTTAAGAATTTTAAACACTGCTCTTAGCAATTCTGTAGTTATGGGCATGATTTTTAAAGACATTGTTTAGCTTTACTGCGTTTCACTTCAGATACTTGAAAAAACATCTAGATCTTTAAAAATATATTTTTAATAGTTTTGCAAGTTAAACCATACAGTTTAGCAAGGATTTGTCTACGATGTCTCAGGCAGTCTTTGAAAATATAACTAGAAGTAAATTAAGAATTAGCAATATGGTAACATATAAAATGGGATCAGCGATATTTCCTCTTGGACACTAATTAAGTTTAAAAAATGAAATTATTTAACTGTAGGCACTACGCTTTTTTTTTTTTTTTTTACTTTATGTATAATACTTTGGGCAGTATTAACCACAACGACCAGAAGGCAGAATGTCTTTTTCACCTTTCTTCCTAAAAATGGAATCATTTGAAAGGCACCCGGAGTGGAAGCTGATAAACTGAAATATCTCTCTGGTCGTAATGATCCTTCCTCCACCTTGGCGGGCATCGCTTCATGGTGATCAGTAAGTCGTAGCATGGAGTGTGGAGAGCACTGCCAGCCCACTGTAGTGTGAGCCTGTACACGTAGCTGCTGCAGCATCAGCGTCAAAGGTCGGCGTGTCTGTCTGTGATGTCCGTAGCTGGTTCTCCGTGACTGCTTTGTTCTGCAAGTGGCTCCAAGTGGGTTTGTATTTTGTAACCCAGTAGATAGGACGTTTGTTTAATGGCTGAGACATGGTACCATTGGATACATTACATTTATTGCTTGTTATTTTTGTCTGATTTGTAAAGAGCATGTTAAGCGTGCTTATCACTAGATATTGAAGCGTGTGCGTGCGCTCGTATGTGGGGCGCTTGTTCGTGTGTTCTGTGTGCCTGTTCATGCCATGGCGAACTGTATGGGTCAGAGGACAACTTGTGTAGAATTGGCTCTCTCCCGCCTTTGCGTGCGCTTTGGAGATCCAACCAGGTTGTCAGGGTTGCCCAAGGAGTGCTTTGCTGACCAAGCCTTCTTTCCGGTACCAGATTCCCCTTTTCCTAGTTCCATGTATTTATTTAATGAGGTTTTCATCCTGAAATACCCTGCTTTTACTAGATTTGCCCAAAATGCTTTTTTTTTTTTTTTTTTTTTTTTAAGTTCGCACTCAATGTTGCCTTCAGTGCCTCATCTCTGGCTCTCGCTGATCTTTCGGGGTCTGGGCTTGGGGGTGGGGGGGGAATCAGCAGTCCCAGTGTTAACTATTTACCTGGCTTTGGAGAATAATTACTAACCATCTTCTCGCTGTTTCTCAACTCCAAGCTGAGGTTCAAAGGTTCGGATGAACCTCGCAGACCAGAGGTCAGACTCGGATTGCTGCAATTTGTAGCTGAATTCTGCCGATATGACAGAACTTCACGGCTATGATGATTGCTTGATTCCACGCTTGCACACGGGCCGGGCTGGGCAGTTAGCAGTGTAATTTGTACAAGTCAGCCTTTGGCACCCAAGCTTAATAAGTAACTAGCTGGTGCCTTAGGTTTCGCTGGTACAAGGTGCATGTTATAAAAAGGGTCAGATGTCAATGAGCAAAGATGGAGGTGAGGAGTGACCATCTGATAGCTACCACCAGGAACTGTACATAAAAATTCAGTAGTCTGTGTTTTGTTCACATTGTTATGGTATAAATGTTAACATATTAATTTTCATGGTCTTAAAGAGATGGTTTCTTTTGTAAAATGTTAGTAAGAAAGAGCTGTCTGCTTATGGATTATTAGTCAAGAGCCGAAGACTTCATTTATTCATTTCATTGTATCTTCTATTTTCAACAACTTTCCAATGTCTGAATGGCTTTCTAAGAATTTAGGGACTAAGAAGTGGTGGTTCAGGCCTGTAATTCCAGTACTCGGAAAGCTGAGACACAAAGATTGCTGATTTTAGGGTCAGCTTGGACCTGCCTTTAAAAAATAAAAAAGGAATGGATTATTTTGCCTTGGTCTTTTAGGAGTTAAAGTTCATGATTGATTGGCTCTGTTGCTTTGGGCTTGTGGCAAGGATATGTGTCATGGTGCACGATAGAGCCAGGCTGTTTTCCTTATAACCAGGAAATATAAAAATAGGGACTGAGGGTCCCGCCATCTCTGTCAAGTCACTCTCAAACAATGACCTAAGATTTCTGATGAGGTCACACCTCTTACCACCTCCCAGGCCTTTGGAAGGACCCTGAAGATCTAAACTATAGCAGCTTGTCTTTTTTCTTTTCTTTTTAACACAATTGGAATTTTCAACTCTCCCAAACTGGACCAATTGGACTCTCTCACAGAACACACTAATTTAGAGCTCAGATTCTCAGGCCCTTTGGGTTTGACGCTCAGCTTCGCCCTGTTCAACTAATAGAGCTCAATCTTTGATCAGCCTCTCTTCTGTTCCCCCATCTCTCAAGTGAGTAGAACCATAGTTCTTGCTTCCTGCGATCATAGCAGCTATCAAGTAAGATGCTGTCACCAAGGGATGCTTAGCACAATGCTCAGTGTGCAGTGAGGACTCAAGGACTGAGCTGCTGCTGTCATTGGCTCCTAACTGGTGACTCAGCCTTGCCCACCCTACATCCCACTCAAGTGTGGCTTCCCCTTGGCCTTTTCATTTCAGGAGGTGTAGACACAGAAGTGCAGAGTTGGATAAGGTAAACCACTCTTTGGATGCTAGGATTGATGTCATGTGGGAAAAGTTAAAAGTGGATATCTCCAAATCGTCTAGTTTTCCTTGAAAGCTCTTTTCATGCTGCCAAGCAGTGAGAAACACTTGAGATTTAAAATAAGTTCATAAATGACACTATGGATAGGCTGAGTCCTGTTCTTGGGGATATACATTAGGTTGTTTCGTATACTGATTTTGTATTTTGCAAAAATATCAGATGTGAAAGTGTTACCTTGGATTTATTCATTCCGTTTCTTTTTACTCTTTTCAAATATAGTAGCTTCTGGATAAAAATACAATTTGAACTATGAGTGACAATAGTAAAATTCAGTACTTAGCGTTAAAAATGTCACAGTGATAGCTCACATTAATCTAAGTTAAGGGCCGGCTCTGGACCAGGACTGAGCACATGTGTCCTGTTTCAGATGTGAATGAGACCAGATTCTGCCCCAGTAAAGTTTCAGTTTGGCCGAGGATGAGCTAGGTTTTAACAGTTGCTGTGAGCTTAAGTGACATGCCAGCATTCTACCATGTCTGCCCTACGATGTGCCAACTTCCAGCGGCTTGAGCTAGCGTCACAAAGAGAGCTAATGACACTGTGGACATGTCTCCCCACACTGCTTCATGGAGGAGTGAAGTTTAGGGATGAGTTCAGGCTGGCTAGACAGGGGATCCAGGCGGATTTGAAGAACCAGGAATGACCTGTAAAGGAAATGGTGGCGTGAGATGAGGCTGAGGCCTGAGACTCTTTGGGGCTTACGAGGATGTTGGCTTTATTCTAAAGACAACAGCAAGAGAGTATAGAAGATCCAGCAAGAGACTGATAGGATTTTAAGGGCCACTTTGTCTGCCGGTAGAACTGGATTCATTGTGGTGGGCAAGAGTGAAGGCAGTCCAGGAGGCAGCTGAGGCTGCAGGCTGGTGGTGGTTTATGGCGTGCTTCCAAATGTGGGATCTTTAGTTCATGGAATGATGCTTGCATTTAGGATACACTCGAGAGAGCTGAGGCACAGACAGCTGAGAGCATGGCCGAGTTAACATCTATTAACTCAGTACTGGGAGCAGAGGCAAAGGTATCAGGCTTTCAAGGTCACCTTGATCTTTGAAGTGAGTTTGAGGTTAAACTAGGCTACATACGACCCTGTCTACAAAATGATTACTACCATGTCTACAAAGTGGAAGACAAAAATGATTACTACTAATTCATTTTAATTGGTATATGAAAGTCCCAGGTTTCTTTATGATACCATACATGCCCAGTTTGGGTTGATTCTTACATGCCCATCACCATACTCCTCTCTCTCCTCTCCACCTGCCTCTCTGTACCTTTCTAGCCCAGTACTTTTCCCGCCACTTTCTCTGCCCACCCATATCCCTCTGCTCATGAGCTGCTTTGTCATTCCTTGGCCTCTGCTCACATATAAACCTACCTAAATAGCTGGTAGAGAGTAGGGGTAAAATTCTTATTTTTAGCCTAAGCTTGGTTAAAGCAGAGGCCATGACTATAGACTAGATTGAAAAAAAAAGTATTAGTTCATAAGGTTTTGTTTGTTTAATTTCTAATATTAGTGTATCCTTCGTCATTCCAAAGAGTGAATTTGGAACGACTTTTAAAAACCATGTGTACAGGGGACTAGAGAGATGGCTCGGCCCTTAATGTTTTTGTAGAGGACCTTGGTTCAGTTCCCAGCACCCACGTGCCTGCTCAGAGCCACCTCTGATTATAGTTACCACTGCTCCAACAACCTCCCCTGTCCTCCATGGGTGCTTCAAGAACATGATGTCCCTAACTACCGTGACAAAACACCCATACACATAAAATGAAAAAATAAGATAAAAATCTTTAAAAAGAAGTTTTCATTTTAAAAGAATAGGATAATTTCTGCAAAGTGGATTGTTGTTGTTTTGTTTTAATATGTGGGCCCATGCTGTAGCTCTTAAGGTAATTGTTCTTGCTGCCTGATGCTACAAGCCTGCCTACCAGAGTTCAATTCATGGAACTCATATGGCAGCGGAAAGAGAAAATTCCACAAAGTACCACACATGCACACGTATACTACACACACACTAATAACAATAGTAGTAGCAATAATAATAATTAATTAAAAAAAGAAAAGAAACCAGGTATGGCAGTCACATTTGAGTGTTTTGTTTTTGAATAGCCTTGACTGTCCTGGAACTCACTTTATAGACATGGCTGGCATTGAACACACAGAGATCTGCCTGCCTCTGCCTCCAGAGTGCTGGAATTAAAGTCATGAGCCACCATACCCAGCTTTCACAACATTCATTGGAAGAAGCTTTAATTCAAAAAAAAAAAGGAAGAAGAAAAAATGTATATAATATATTATATACACATTACACATAATATATTTGCATATATCCAAGCTTATGGGTTTTTATCTGGAGATTTTTGTAAGCAATCAAAATAACAAATATTGACGTTTTACAAAATAAATTGTATTTAGATTTTCCAAAAATGTACAACTGGGCCTGCATATTATACTCTAAGGAATTTTGTTACTTAACTATCTATGCCCACCCCCTTGGTAACCCTTCCTCCCCTACAGTATAGCATAAAACTGAGAATCCTGTCTCTCATTATATATTAATAATTTGCTTCCAGATTATAGGGTTTACATGTCTACCACTGAGACATTACATTGCTAAGGGAGAACTTTTGCTAGTATGCACGTTGAGGAACCTCAGCAAGTTCTGTGCAAATACTTCTTGGCTTAATAAATATTTCCTGTGAAAGTTCTCCACTCAGGAAAGTTGAATATACCTGGGAACACGGTGTAGGAGTCTACACTTTATTTTTATTCTATTGTCTTGACCCTGCAACTAATTTTAAGACACAGCTTATACCTGTGGTGTTGGATTGGTTGCTATCCTGCAGGAGACATATAGTCATTTTCTCAGGGTTGGGTAAAGACTCTATGCCTGGAGAGGTCACATGTTTAAAAGCTGCAGCTCTCTAAGTTGAGGCCGTGGCCTTTTTCCTCCTTGAGGAAATTCTTGATGATAAGGATTTGACCCAGGGCCTGGCTGAGGTTAGTGCTTGTGTTCTGGTAAAGGCATGGATCCCACAGAACACCAGCCATTCCAACAGAAATGTAGATAAACATGTTTTAACTGGCTTTAGAGGCAGTCAATCCAGAAGATTCCAAATTGTGTTCTATAGAGCTCTAAAGGTCCTACAGTGTCCCCATGAAGCGACTGGCTCTCATTTTCTTGTCTCTTTACCTGGCTAAATTTTTAATGGAAGAAGGCATGAAGCAAACCAAAAACAAACAGCAAACCAGCTATTTAAAAACCAACAATTCAAATGTATCTTGAACTTCAGACCAGTGAAGGGATTTGCATAAAATCAAAGATCAAGGAGTAAGGCATGGTAGCTTATGCTTATAATCCCCACACTTAAGAGGCAGAGGCAGGAGAATTGCAACTTTTGGGTCATTCTGGGATATATAAAGCTTGCCTCTGTCTCAAAGAAAACACCCAGACCAGGATATAGGAGGTCATGAAGGCATCGAAAGTCCAATCTTTTAGCTTCTAGTGTAGTCTGACAGTCATGACACCATGTTGAATTTAGGAAATGTAGATGCATAAGCCATTTGGGTCTTCAGGTAGCTTGATCAGATCTGTCGGTAGTTGTAAGGACTGGGAAAAGCATATCTCCAGACATGGAATAAAGGTAGGATATTCTGAAAGACTTCATTTAATATGTCCATGTGTCTTAAACATTTTAATTTGAACTTTACATTCTTTTCGCTTGAATAGTTGGTACTGTGACTTCCAAGATTAACCTAAAACCTGAACTAATGCTTTTCACTTTTCATAACCTTCTCCCTGAAAAGAGAAACCCTCAAGAAGTCTTGACTATGGTTTTAGGACAGAGTCAGTTACTCTCAAGCCAACCCTAATTAATTGCAGATGGATCACTACTGCCTTGTTTCTGTGGTCTCGGGGACCCGCTCTGGGTTCCCTTGGTTTTGGACACCAGCTTGGGATGCAGTCAGGCAGTGTGATGACATGTTAGTGATGAGCAACATAACTCTACCAACTATGTGGGAAGCCCCAAGTTAGATATTTTTATCTCTACATAGGGAAGCAGGTCTTTTTGTGAGTCTCTGCAGCTGTATTCTTTCTAAGGAGTATGTGTATCCTTAAGTCATGGCTGCCCTAAAGGTCAAAACACAAAATGAAAGAAATTGGTCCTGTGACAATTCCCATTTCTTTGAGGGCGAGATCATGAGTTACAATTCTTGGTTTCTTGAGTAACTGCAGTAATGATAGTTCATTTTTCTGAAGAAAACATCTTCAGTTTCTAGGCACATGTGAAACTTACAATGAAATAAAAACAACGAAAACAAAACATTTCTAACATTTTCTTCAACCCTTGAGGGTTTGCCTCAAAGGACACCTCAAGAACTGAACAGAGGAATCCCAAGCGAGCTGCCTGAATCTGCCCGTGTTCTCTTCTTCTGCCTTCCGTATAAAGAATCGGGACTCATCAAATTGGTGACCTTTGGTGAGTGCATCTCCCAGAATCCTTTTCTATCCTACTTAAGTAAGAACATAATTTCCCTTCCTGTCAAACAGGACATCTGTTAAATGGTGCTTGCCTGGTGTGTTTACATGGTGAATTGATGGTATATTACACATGATGATGATTCACTTTGAGCCCACACTACAAATCCTTATTTCTCTGTACACATCACATCTTTGTGGCTGGGGAGGACGCATCTTCTCCTGTGTGCCTGTGGGAAGAGACTGGGGTAACTTGGGCTGCTCATGATCTATCTCTGACTTCTCAGGGGGGCCGTTAGTATCTCTTTTCCTTCTTTCCTTTCTTCCTTCCTTCTTTTCTTGCTTTGCTTTTTTTTTTTTATTTGTTATATTTTTTGAGAGAGAGTCTCTTGTAGTCCAAGGTAGCTTTGAACTCTTGATTTTCCTGCTTCCATCCAGCAAGATTACACATAGGCCCCACCACAACCTGCAGTCATCGGTATTTTGACATCTTTCAATGCATGGTATTCAAGGAAGTGTCTCTGTACAAGACCCGACAGAAGACTCGGCGTGATGGAATTTGTGATTTGGGAACCATCCTCACACCCTCTGTAAATCAACCTTCTTACCTATTATATAAAACAAATAGGTGCCACATCGGACTTTTTAGTTCATGACCCTTTGTCTTTTCTTTTGTAACCATCTTCCTTCAAAAGCATGTCTTCAAGGTTCATAGAAGGCCCGTTTCTTTGAAAGACTGAATAATATTCTGTGGTAAGGCACAGACTTGGTGTTGTTAAGCATTTACTCTTGCATAGCAGGCATCTGGGTTGTTCTTGGCTACTGTGAATGATACTCCCACGAACACCTGGGTCCTGCTTTTATCTTAAGATTTACATCTAGCAATGGTATTGGTAAATTCAAAGTATTTATAAGTTTTCTTGTTTTGTTTTGTTTTTTTCTTGAAGCATCAACCTATTGTTTTCTACTATTTTTTCACATTGTTACCAACACTGGACAAAGAGGTCTAGTTTGTCCAATGCGAGTTAGTTTTGATGATTGACATTATAATGAAACATTGACGTTATAATTGACATTATATCATTCTGGCTTTGATTTTTCTCACCCCTAACGATTAATGACGCTCAATGTATTTTCGGGTACCCATTGTATGTTGGAGAAGTGTGTGTTCAAGATCCCACCCATTTGTTAATCAAGTTGCTTGCTAGCTTTGCAGCTGAATTTGCAGTTCTTTATGGATTCTGGGCATTAGTTCTTCACCAGAATCTGATTTCCAAATGCTTTCCCCTGCACCGTGGGGTATGTTTGATCTCTGTTGGTAGTGTTATTGGAGTAACAAGATTTTGATGTTTTTCTTTTGCAGTACTGAGGATGGAAGCCAGGGCCTTGTGTATGCTAGGCAAGTGCTATGCCGCTGAGTTGTATCCCAACCACATTTTAAATTTTATATTGTATTTATTTATCTAGGTACTGTATATCTTGTAGCTCAGGCTGGCCTTGACACCTGATTCTTCTGCTTCAGGCTCCAGAGTGTTGGGACTATAGGAGTGTACCATATGTCTGGCTTAATTTTTTAATTTTGATAGAGTCTAGTTTATTTATTTTGATAGCTATGATTTTGTATCAAATCCTATGCCATGAAACTTGCCTTATATTTTCTTTTTCAGTTTGGAGGCTTAGGTTTAGACCTTTGATCTATATTGAGTTAGTTTCTGCACATGGTGTAAAGCTGGGACCAGGATTCTTTGTAAAAAAGTACTTTTTAATCCTGCCATGTCAGCCAGAAGCTACTAAGATGCCATAAAAATGTTCATACTCAACATTCTTCTGTATTATTATTATTATTTTGGTAGGTTTTAATTGTTTGTCCACAGATCGATGAGAGAAAGAGTTTGGGGAAACAGATAGTTCATATAACTAGCATAGAGTAGTGACATCAGTGAGCATTTTTGCTTGATGAAATCTCCAACAAAAGAACAGCAGAAGCTGATAGTATCTTCAGCATGCTTTGTGCACATCCGTGCATGTAGGTTATAAGGATAGTTATTTGGCAGTGGAGGGAACGAGAGAGCACATAGTCAGTGTGATTGGGAAGCAGAGAGCCATAGCTAGATGACTGTACCATTTGCTCAAAAATCAACCGTTCTTCATGCTGCATCAGAGAAAGTAAACTAGCCTACCCACAATATTGTGGGCAAACTGTGTTTCCAGAACTTTTTCCAGTCCTGTTTTATTGTGGACAGAACCTACGTATGCTTCCAATATAAACTGTAAAGTCTGTTCAGCCGCTTTCCTGGCAGGCTTTTGAGAAGCAGGAAGAAACTCCTGGCTGTGTGCGCTGCCCCTCCTAGTATCAAAGGTCTGCAATGAGTTGAGTGCTCTCGGTGGGGCTTGAGATAACAGCGGGGTTGCATTTATGCAACCCATAGTTCCAGGATTCTCTGTCGGAACAAGATTCAGTTAGACTTTCAACATCAGAACACTTGGCATGCGGAGTCAGTGTCCAAATTCCAAATCAGTTAGTGTGAAATCTGCTAACACAGTCTTCAGGACAGAGTTTACCAGGTCCAACCCCTCTCCTGGTTTTCATGGGGGTTGGTTTAAAAGGGATAAACTGTGTTGGCCATTGTGGCTTCTCATTCTCACTTTGCCATAAATGGGGGGTTTGGAAAAAAATGAAGATATAACTAAGTGAATAACATTTTCTGAATTGGGATGACATAGGATAGCCTGTGCTTTCTAAAAATAATTTGTGAGAGTAGCATAGTGCATTTCCCTTGAAAGTCTTTTCACATGTGATTAACTCAGAACACCCAGTATGTCCATGTAAGCTTGGGACTAAATGATTAGCTCGAGTTGGGGTTGTTTTTATCTGTGTGTTAGGGTTTCAACTAAAATATTAACTCCAAGTATACAAGGTGAAAGTGGAGAGCACATGAGAAATGACATCGGTTCAACTCCAACACCTGTTTCTAGAGTTTTAACATCCCCAATAGACACACATTTCTCGACACAACCTGTATCACATTTTCTGTTTGCTTCCACCCATACACTAAGTGTCTATCTCCTGAAATTCTTTAATATTATTTTGCTTTCTAGAACTGTCAGTGTGGTCAGTTGTCAATCCAAGCAACTTTTACTGCCTAGGTACATTGTATAGGCTGGAAAATGGTTCTCCTTGGCCTCTCTCTTCCCTTTTCTCCTCTGCCTTGTAACTTTCATTTCCTCAGAAGTAAATGAAGCAAGCTGTTTCTTCCAAGTGTCATGTTCGGTTCGCCTTCAGAGCTCATCTATACATAAGTGAACATGTCAGTTTTTCATAGCCAAGCTCTCCTCCCTTTCCTGGTCATGAACCACGTATGGGCACACTGGAGGAAATTATTCAAACGAGCACTAAGAGCAAGTAGCAATCAGACAGCCGCAGAGCTTGATTCCCACTTGTTACTCTGGGTACTTATTAACCGAGGCGATTATAGTTGGAAGTCAGAGATAGCAAATGAGAGTCTAAGGAAAACACATTAACGAGAAAAGGAAAGCGAGGGCGAACGAGGAAGGAAGATGATGGGGTGCTGGAGAGGGTGGTTGTCCCATGCTGGGTTCCCCCAGCTGGGCCCTGTGTATTGTTTCCTGTGTGGAAAGAGGGCCATGTGGCTGATGGGAGGCTGAGGAGCTTGGGTTTGCTGTGCTCAGACACAGAGACATTTGTGAGTTTCTGAGTTACAGCGTTAGAATCGGATTAACCTGTGAGCTACCTTTAGCAAGATCCCCCACCTTGGAAAGGTTGCTCCAACCCCCCTGGCGTGGACCCTCCCATCTTTCCACATTGTCTTTTCCATTGTCTTTCACTGGAACAGGCATTTCCCCCCTCCCCCACCTTTTCTTTTTACAGAGACTATAGTTGAAGTGTCCTAGAATACAGTGACAGCTTCTGAAAATAGATAGATTTACTTTGTTGTGTATGAGTTTTATGCTTGCATATGGGTATATGCGTGATGTGTGTCTGGTGTCCATGGAGATCATGAGGGCGATGGGTGTCCTGGAACTGGAGTAATGGATGGCTTTGAGCCATCATGTGGCTCTTAGGAACCACACCTGGGTCCTTCCTCAGCCAGAGCAGCAAGTGCTCTTAACCATGGAGCCATCTCCCCAGACCCCCCCAAAAATGTCTTTAGTTTCTAAAATGCATTTAGGTTCTTTATTATTTTATATGTGGAAGGGTTTTTACCTGGAAGTATTATATACACACTGCATGCATGCCTAGCCCTAACAGAGGTCAGAAGAGGACATCCAGTTCTTTAGAACTGGAGTTTCAGAGTTGTGAGCAGACATGTGCGTGCTGGGACTTGAACCTGGGTCCTCTGAAAGAGCAATGAATAAGTTGAGCCATATTTCCAGCCAGATAAAATATTTTTAACTTCAAAAACGCTTCACACTCAGTTTAAACACATTTTAATTTTTTGAGAATTTCCCTACTGTATTGACATTATTTCTGTCCAATCAAACTCCCCCCATGTCCTCTCCTACTTCTTCCCAAATTCATGATCTCTTCTTTAATTGTTGATATATATATATATATATATGTAGAGAGAGAGAGAGAGAGAGAGAGAGAGACGTACTAAGCCATGCAGTGTTGCTCAATGCACATTTGTTTAGGTCTGACCACTTGGGATTGGATAACCTATTAGTATTATTTTGTCCCTGAAAAAAATGTGATTCTTCCTTTCTTGCCTACAGATCTTCTCCTGGGGTGGGAAATTTCCCTCATCCACGCTAGCATGTTGACTGGTGTCTTCACTGTGCAGGTCTCATCTGGGCCACCATATTGCTGAGATTTTCTGGGTGTGGAGCTTCCCGGCTGTGTTAGGACAGCACTGTCTAGGGGCGCACATCCTGGTCCTCTGGCTCTCACTATTTTCTTTCTGTTTTTGCAGTTCCTGAGCCTTATGTGTTAGAATAAGTGATGTAACCCCACTTGTTCTCTGCATTTGGGGCCAGTTATAGATCTCTGTAATAGTCTCCATCTGCTACTTAAAAAAAAAAAAAAGCTTCATTTACACACACAGAAAAATCAACCCTGGCTTATTCCCCTTCATGTGACAAGTTCCTGAGGGAAATTCTCTTCCGCTGGGACACTTGCCTGAAGGTGGTTGAAATGCGAGGGCACCCACATTGAACAGGATCTGTGTCACCCCGGCTCCAATAGGAGCAGATCTTGTTTCATAGTTATAACTGAAATGACTAATGTTAACCAAACAAAATCAGGTCACACCTAAAACTGAAGCTAATGTTTGACTGTGTCGATGTAGTCCAGAGCCTTTGATTCAGGACATGCCATTGGTCATGTTTCTTACAAAGAGACCTTATAAACAGGTATTTTATCCCAACACAAGGGCATACTAGGACAAGCCCCAATGAGCATGTCCTCATGGATCATAGGACTGTAAAATTATTCCATGTTTTTACTGTGTGACTACTGTTTGCAGCCTAGCAATGTAGTTTGGAGGACAGAATGACATTTGCATAACATCACAGAGACTGCGTCAGCTTATATTAGAGGAAGTTCTTTTTTCCTGAAAGATTAATTCAAAGAACTTAAACAAAAAGTATTCAGTTTTTTTTCTTTTGTGTGTGTTCTTTCTTTAAACACATTTTGGACACCAGTTTTAGAATTTGAAAAAGTAAGTTATTTTTGTTTTATGTACATTGGTGTTTTATCCGCATGTGCGCGGGAGTCAGATCTCCTAGAACAAGAGTTACAGACAGTTGTGAGCTGCCACTTGGGTGCTGGGAATTGAACCTGGGTCCTCTGGAAGTGTGGCCAATACTCTTAACTGCTCAGCCATCTCTCTAGCCTTCAATTTAAAAATGTTTAAAATGACACCCGAGTCTATTACTTTTGGATTGTCTGGTTTAATTTTTAATATAAAATGATATTACTGCCAGAATTTGGGCATCTTTATTAAATTTTAATTCCCAACTTAGTGGTGTGTAGCTCAGTGGTAGAGTATTTGCTTGCCATATTTAAGAGCCTGGGTTCTACCCCCAACACCATGTAAAACAGAAATTATTTTTCAGATTAACCACGATCCATCATGACTTTGCACTAAGCTTATGATCACATATTTTGTAAATTAGCATCACCATTTTATAGTAAAAGTGCAGTGGGGATGGGGGAATGCTGAGGAACTGTGTGGGGACATTTGTCTTACAAGGGGGGAGGAAGGTTGTGAAGGCATACAACTCATAGCCTACGTGTGTCCCTCCATTCACATTGCAAGGGGTGCAGAGCGTATGCCCCCTCTCAAAGTGAGGTCGTAAAAATGGATCTCATTTAAGTCAGATGATTAGTGACATTAGTCACAGGACTCAGGAAATAGAGGAACAGAGATCAGGAGTTCAAGACTATCCTTACATAGAGAGTTGAAAACCAACCTGGGCTACTTGAGACTCTGACATAAAAAAAAAAAAGTGAACTCCGTGTTAATTTTAGAATACAGTTTGAATGTGTTAACTACTTTACACGGAGCTAGGAGTAGCTATGGTGCAGAACTCTGAGGGCTGGAAAGCAAGTTGGGGCTGTGGTAGCATTTGGTAGTATTTCCCAAATACTTTAGCATAGAGCTGTGGCTTTATTTTCCTGCATCTGTGTTGATCTAGAACTGTTCCCCACTGATCATAATTTTTTTTTTTTTTTTACCTTTACACTGGCTGGAACTAACACCATATGTGAGAAAGAAGCAAAGAAAAAGATTCTGGTAGAGAGATCATGAGTTTCAGTATCAGATCTACACCTCTATGTCCCTGGTCAGGTTACTTGACTCAGCCTCAATCTCCCATCCCCTAAAGAGGGAGCAATAATAGCTTATGCTTATCAGACTTGGTTTGGGTGGAGGCACTTGGCACATGGTGTCCCCGTCATTACTCATTGAGACATTGATCATCGTGGGCACTGCTCATTTTGTAGGTGAGAGTATGAGGAACCAAGACTCTGGATAAGTTAACGACATCATACATCAATGCTGTTGAAAAAAAATGCTCTCAAACTCAGGGAATCGGGGTTTCTAGAGTTTGGCAGACTCCTGCAGAACCAGGCTCTGCAAGCCTTATAGTGTCTGCTTCCATGGTTTCACTCTACGTTTGTTGCCTAAAAGCAGCCATAAATAGTATTAATGCCGTTGTTTGTGGCTGTGTTGCAGCAAAACCGTAAAAATAACTAGAAAGGCGATGTCGGCTTCCTGACCCTGGTTTGCTGACTTCTTCTGGAGCACACTTTTTGAATTTCTACTCACAGCGATTAGGATTAAGAGGAATCACAAGAATTAAGGAACTTCCATGAGATGTCTTGTACTCATGAATTCAAGAACTGTAAGTTTACTACTAGAGTGCTTGGTTGGTCTGCTGTTAAGAAAATTCTTTAAGAGATTGTTTCTAGCCCGTCTCTTTTCTTGCAAGGAGGATTGCTTGTGAGACATCTATTTTCTTTTATTGCTTCCCTGTGCTCCGCATGTGAACTAAGTACACCATACAGCTACTTCTAGTGTGTGGGAGGAAGAATGCATGTTCCCCTGAGGGACTAAGGGGACTGACTAAGTGATCCTCAGAAAGTGGGATTTGCTTTTCATGTTCTAGCGGATTCTATAAAGTCCTTACAAATACACTTACAGTAATATAATCTGTGATAACATAGTTCTAAGAAGGAAGGCGTCTGTCTCCATAATCAGTCAGAGGTAGGGAAGGTTCTAGTCCTTTCTGCATGTTATATCTGGATCATTCCTTGGGCTTGCCCTGTGGCCCACTGTTGGTTATCTACATTATTAAGCCAGATTCAGCTTCCAATGCAATGTTTGCTCAGTGGATATATGTGATCTCCTCCTCCTGAGTATTCTTCATGCTTCCACTTCACCCTGCTACATTGTCTCCAGTCCAGTACTATGTACAAAAACAGGCATTGATACTGGTTAGCTCGTTAAAATGGAAGCTGTAATTCTTATTTTCTTTATTAATAATTTCTACTTTATTCCTTTAACAAATATGCATTGTCATTTAAGTTCCAGACTTTGAGGATAAGGACGGGGCATAGACTCTGTTCCCTTGGAGTTGACATTTTAGACTTGGAGAGACACTGAGGAAAAAGGATAGTAGTTGCACCTTTTCTGAAAGGGGAATGATGACAATGAGCAATAGATTTGGTCTGTCTGGTGCTAAGCATGGCTGGCAAGACAGAGACCACATGGGGTTTATCATTCTGGGGTTCTAGATTTCCTGTCCTTCTTATAAATGCTACTCACACGTCCTGAGCATAACCATTGTAAAAGAACCACTCTTTTTTTCTTTTTACTTGAAAATTCATCTGAGGCCTTCTAGCCATGGGCAAACCTCATGGCCTTTGGTTTCCTCTTGTCTCCACAAAATAAGGGCTGTGTCTCAGCCCAGTCACCATCCAGCTCTATTTCCTTTCTGAGCCTCTTCTGTTCCGTTTATGCCTCTTGTATTTCTGCTGCTCTAGGTAATTCCAACACATTTGTGAATCTTTGCGGATGCTCTTCCCTCTGCTCTTTCCTCTCTGCTGGACTATGAGCATGAAAACTGTGCAGTGGTGACCATTGCATAGCCAAGCACTGTGCACAGCCCAGGCCACAGCCAGCACCGAGTTAATGAGTGAGAGACTGTATGTGTACCGTATTGCTTCCTCGTTCGAGTCATCATCATCGCCTTTGGAGTACAGAGGCTGACTTTAGTACAAAGCAACTCACTGTGTTTCAAGACCACATTTTTATCGCTGAGTGTTCATAGTATGCCTTAAAAAATGTGACTCTTAAATGAGGCTTATGTTATTACAGAAGTCAGTAGTGAAATTTGAGAATGACCGAAGTCTTGAAAACCAGATTGTCAGCGGCTCTCATGGGTCCTCAAAGCAGAGATTCTTGGTTTAAATGAAACACTGTGATACCTGGGCAGGTTATTAGCCTGATTTCAGAAGTCTCATGATGGCCTGTCAGTCAGCCTGTGGTAGCAGATTAGTCTAAAGACCACAAAATGTGGTCATAGTGTATGATGGTAATTGTTGCACTTGAAAAACAAAACTGATGGCATTTCAGCCACATCATTAAATAAATCGTCTGGTATCGCAGACACTGACTGGCCTGTCCCCTTGAGCAACACTGCGAATGTCTCAGGCTTAGCAGCCCTGGAAATAGGAATCGGATCAAGGGTAGGACGGTTGGTCTGGTTTGGTGGTACAAGCCTATGATAGAGGCAGGAGGATTAGTGAGTGCTAAGCCAGCTTGCACTACACACCCTTTGTAGTTTCGAGGGGAACTGGGGGATGAGGAAAAAAAGAGTTCAAAAAGAATAAAAGAATAAAAGACACCAGACTTACGTTGTGGGTAGACAGTATGAAATCACAGCTTCACTGTTTGAGTGCACACAGTCTCAGCATCTCCAAGGGACTCCATCATCAGTTTTCCACAAAGAGCCACTCTGTACACTCCCCAAACTACAACTTTGCACTGTCTGAAGATATTTCTAGTTGTCAAAACACTGTAGGAGCACGCGTTTGTTCGTTTGATGGGTAGAGGGCAGGATGTTTCCAAACTCTCTACAATGCCTAGGGCATCCCTTCACAGCAGCCAGAATGTTGACAGAGCCTCAGAAGGTTCAAAATCCCTCATTAAATGAGGCGTCAGGTCCCTGTGCAGCTCAGAATCTGGGGCTCTGTGAAATGGGATCATGTGCGTGAGGAAAAAAAAATCCTCCAAAATGAAAAGCACCACATTTCTTCAAGCTATACCACCTGATAGAAACCTCAGCAGCTTCCTTCGCTCTCTGGCATCTGCCTGCCAGCCAGACTCTGTTCTTTCCACATCTTGCAATGGCTCAAGTCAGAAGAGCCAAAATAAGGAGGGAAACGACAAATGCGTTCTACTATTGCATGTTAAGTCCAGGAGGTACAAGTGTCTTGTGTTTTGGGTTTGTCTGGGTGTTTGTTGAACTTGTTAAGAATAGGTGTTAGGCGTGTGATACTTTAAGGGGGGCAAGATAATAAATTCTTATCAGTTATTTGTGTGCTGTCAACTCTGGGGCGGAACACCCCTTCTATCTTGCCCACTTTCTTTACCCCTCCTGAGACATAGAGCTGGTGTCCCTGGGAACCCACAGCAAAATGCCTCCTGTTCAGGACTGTGTTGATAGAAGTGCCTGGGAAAAATTGAGCCTCTTGGCTTTGCTTCTGTTTATCAAACACATCCATCCATTGAATGATGTCCTTTGGCATAACAGAAATTGTTACCAGCATCAACACAGCCAAGCCCTCGAATGTGAACTTTTCCTCAGTTGTGAACGACTAAAAGTGGAGGCCAGAATGTCTCGGTCCCCTGGATCTTCATCCTTTTAGGGTTTTGCTAATCAGTGTAGGGGTGTGGGCAAGTTGGGTGTGTGTTTGAGATGGGCCCATGCTCCCATCCCCCACTTATTGTTTGGGCCTCTAGGTAAGTTCCTAGTCCTGTGGCCTGGCTCTGAATGGGACTCCTTTTACCTTCTCAGTCTTAGGGCTGACAGACATGCCCTGACGCCAGAACCCGGAGAGTGGGAGCGCCTCTCCCTGATGTTTACTTGAGTGGGTGGTGGTGACTTGGCAAAAAGCTAAATGCCACATGTTAGCAACCCTCGGCGGAGGCTAATCTTTCCTTCCTGGTTTCCTCCTGCTTTCTGGTGAACTCTTCTTCACACAGAGTATCTCTGTAAGCCATGAGGTTATTCACAACTTTAGTGACAAAGCTCTCCCTAAAAATGTGAATCCTGGCCTTAAAGTGACTCCCTCACCTCACCCCCAAGCCTCACCTTTCTTCTTCTGTCTTTCCCTTCCAACCCATACCCTCCTCTCAGCACCCCATCTCTGTCATCTAAATCGACTTGGAACTCTTTGCCGTTCTTCCTCAGCCTCCTGAGTGCTGGGTTTACAGGCATAAACCACTTAATCCAGCTTAAGTGATGTTCTTTAAACTGACAAGAGCAGTTGCTAACCTTTCCGTCGCAAGGAGAGTCAGGTGTCTTCAGATACCACCGAAACCTCTCAAGTAGCTGCTGTCTAAACCACTTTAGGGATGAGTGTGGGGATGAAAGTCAGAACTCATAGGACAGAGCTAGAATGTGGCCCACAGGTGATTCGAACTCATAGGATATACACGTCCATAGTTTGAAACCTCGCCCCCCTCCCCCACAGACCTCACAGAGCTGTGAACCAAAGTTAACTGGCAAACCAAGTAATTCTAGAATAAACTCATACTTGCTTTTGATCATAGATAAAGATTGGTTTTGAACACTGGGAATAGATCTAAATAGTTCTAAACATATTAGCAGCCTTTGCTGGAACAGTTAAAAGGCTAAAATCTGAATGAGAGGTAATCTGAGCCATACTAAAACCAGAATTCATGCCTGAGGATCTTTGCCCGGAGTTTAGCTTGTAAGTGTAAATGTGACCTAGAACAAAAATTCTCCCAGAATCCAGAATAACCGTAGCTTAATTTGAAAGTACATTTACATGCAGTTGCATATGCCAAACTGAACAAATGAATTCTTCAAATGCCCTGCCACGCTCACGTAATGTCGGCAACCCGAATTGAGGAGTGATGCGTTTTCAGCACTCGCAAAGGGAGTGTGTGTTGGGAGAGCCCTGCCTCTCTAGGATTCTGGCATTCACCAGAATACATCCAGTGTGGCAGGTCTCTTCAGGTTCTCTCTGGAACACCCTCAGCAAAGCGCTCTAGCCAAGGGTTAGATGAGGAACAGATTTACACTTGGATGCCTGAGCCACATCACTAGAGGAGAACTGCACAGCCAGCCAGCTTACCTGTGACGAATGGCGTCTGGGAGGCTGGATGCGCCAGTCTCTGCCAGAACTCACTGGCTAAGCTTCTCACGCTGACCGGTTTAAAGCTGGCTCTGGGAACCTTTTGCATGCTTTCCTGTAAACAGAAGCATTTACATAGGGCCAGGATTCTGGCCTTAAGTTCAGGTTCAGTTTTCTCATGGTGACATTCCTTGATCCCTTATTTGGAGGCTCTGCCCTGGGAAATCTTCACAGACCATTTTCACTTCATCCTCACCCCATGAGGACATCAGCTGTGGTGTGAACTCTGAGCCAGGCTCACATAATTTCTGGTGATTCTACTTAATTGCTCTGTGCCTGTTTTCTTTATCTGTAAGGTAAGGGACCCCAATAATATCCCCTCTAGGCATGAGGACACGAATGAGTTGGCACACATCCAGATACACAGAGCACAGCACTGCCTGCTACATAACAAGCCTTAGAGATGACTCCAAAGCCTCAAAGTGTTTACAGGATTCCCCCACGGTTCACTGCTGGAGGAGATGACTCTGATCTTGCTCTACCCAACTCCTGACTTCAGATTGCTTTGAAATCTGAGTTGCTCTGCCTGGCCCTCTGAAAAATTATTTCCTGCCATATAAATGAACTTGAGAAAGTCTATGCTATTTATCTAGATGTTTGTTTTACCCATAGCCAAGGAGCAACTTTGTCCATGTCTCTACCTTAAGCAGGGATCGTGTCATCATTCAGTATTTGATATTCATCTCAGACACTTGCCTGCTCAGCAGGAGCCACTGTGTGTTCCTGCTCTTGCCTTCCTAAAGAGAATATTCTAGGCTATTTTTGTTGTTTTGCTTTTAGACAGGATAGTCTTCCTCACCTTCCTCAGTGCTGAGATTATAGCTGAGTGCTGTCACACCAGTCCAAGGCTAATTTTTAATCTCTTTTTTTTTTCCCCTTTGAGATAGAGTTTTTCCTCATTGCCCTCCCTGGTTGTCCTGGAACTAGCTCTGTAGACCAGGCTGGCCTCGAACTCACAGAGATCTGACTGCCTCTGGAATTAAAGGCACCCACCACCACCACCCGGCTACTGTCTCTCTCTATTTTTTTATGGTGCTAGAAACTGAATCCAGGGCCTTGCACTAGCTGGACAAGTGCTCTACCACTGAACTACATTTCTTAGGAGTTTTGTTTTCTCAAGGTAAAGGCTAGCCTGGAACTTGATACATTGCTAGGCATGACCTTCTGCCTCTGCTTCCCTAATGCTGGTATGACAGGCTTGTGATGTCAGTCTGGACCTTCAAGGCCAATTTTATGTTTGCTTATTTATGTGAGTGTTTGTGAGAGAGTGAGCGTGAGTCTGTGTGTGTGTGTGTTTGTGTGAGTGTGTCTGTGTGTGTCTGAGTGGATATACACATACAGTTGAAGACACCAGAAGAAGGCATGGGCTTCCTTGGAGCTGGAGTTACAAATGTTTACAGAGCACCCAGCCTGTTGAGTGCTTGTTTGGATGTGAACTCCAGCTCGCATGACTGGGCAGCAGGCTCTCTCAGCTGCTGGACCATCTCTCTAGCTTCCTGGGGCTAATTTTTTCTTTTCTTCCCCGCAACCAAGGCCATTTTTAAAATTAAAATATAATTATGCCATTTCCCCCTCTTTCCTTTTCTTCTTTTAATCCCTCCTATGCACCCAGCCCTCTGTGCCCTCCCTCAAATTCATGACTAACTTTTAAAAGCAAAATTCTGAGGTGGCTGGGCGTTGGCCTCGAGGACTGTAACCTTATTAGAAACAAGTTGTTAAGAATTAAAAGCCTGGCCCTTTTCAAGCCATTCCTGGTCAGTTAGCACAAGCGCGGAGTACCTCAGACGTCAGCTTCCCTGCGTCTGAGCATAGCTGCGAGGTAAGGGCCTCAAGGACAAGAGCTACCTGCCACCAGCACGGGGCATCTAAAGCTTATAGAGTTGAACCAAGTCTGGAGAGGAAAGGCAGGCTAGCCCTGTAGTGGCCCTTTTTAAGGCATTAAGTAATGATTGGCTTTTATTGTGTCTAAACTTTTGGCCTCAGATTTATGAATCATATAATCTACGAATTATATAACATCTATATAATCAATGTTTTATATGACTGTGGCATGAGGGCTAGGAGAATGGAGCTTGTAGATATAAGATTTCCATAAGTATGCTAAACTGACCCGGCATCTCATCTGTCTGTCTGTCTGTCTGTCTGTCTGTCTGTCGTTTACAATGCTGAGGATCAGACCCAAGACCTTGTGCATTGTAAGCAAGTACGACATTTTGAAAGGTCTAACATTTGGAAGCTGGAGGAATGGCTTGGGATCAGGAGAGCTTACTGCTCTTGTAGAGGAGCCAAGTTCAAGTCACAGCACACACATCCAGCGCCTCACAACCTCCTGTCACTAAAGCGCATACGCCCAGGCACATACATACACACATAAATAAAGAATGCAGTAAACACATTTTTAAAGGCATGTCATTTTTTTAAGGGCCTCTATCAAAATCCAGGTTTTGTTTTGTCTTTCGTTTTTGTCTTGTTTTTGCCCTTTTTTAAGGGTATGTGTGTGCTAAGGTGTAAGTTCTATTCCTGTGACCATCCATCAGTGACATGTTTTCTGTATTGTACTAACACATAGACTCTCCCTTGATTGTGCATATGTTTATATGTGTATTTGGCATCCTCCATTGAGGTCTCCTAAACTACATGTGGTCATCTTCCATTTGGAAGGGGAGAGATCTTCACATTCAAACCTGACATCAAAATTAGAGGAACCAATGTATCATTCCAAATGTAATCCCGGCGCTCAGGGAGGCAGGCGGATCTCTGTGAGTTCTAGCACTCTAGCCTGGTCTACAGAGGGAGTTCCAGGACAGCCAGGACTACACAGAGAGACCTTGCCTCAGAAAACAAACAAACAAAGAAGAAGAAAAGAAAACACAATAAATAAATAAATAAATAAATAAATAAATAAATAATAAATAGAAGGAAGCCTTATCAAAAGGTAAATTTTTTAAATGTTTTATTATGCTTATTGGTGTAGGTAGGGGAGCAGGGCTTGTGTGTAGAAGTCAGAGGACAACTTTCAGGTTTTGGTCTTCTCCGCTATACGGGTCTAAAGGTTGTCAGGCTTGGTGGCAACTGCCTTACTCACAAAACCATCTTACCAGTCCCCCAAGGATAATTTTTTTTTTTTAATGGAGAAAAGCGTGTCTTTAAAATCATTCTAAAATTCAAATAATTGGTCTGAGTTTTCACCACAATTTGAATCAAAGATAATATTGCATTTCTTGAGCTACTGCAGTCTTCTAGGCATAGGTCAAAGTTCCTTTTTCAAGCTGAGCATAGTGGTGCAGAGCTGTGTAATCTCAGCACAATGGGGAGACTGAGGCAGGAGGAACATGAGTTCAAAGCCAGCCTGTTCCTGTGATAAGATTCTATTACCAACACAAAACAAAACAAAACTTTTTTGGGCTTACAAAAAAAGAGGCTTAGAATCCATGATGGCTGGAACAGTGCAGCAGCAGGTACAGTCTAGGAGGCTGGAACAGCTAGCTGATAGCTCATATCTTGAACCACAAGCACTAAGCAAAGAGGGGTCTGGAAGTAGGGTGAGGCCTTAAGCTCTCCAAGCCCTTCCCTGGAGGAAGTAACACACTTCCTCCAGCAAGGCCACACCTCCTAGACTGCCCCAAACACCAACTGTGGACCAAGACTATGGGGACATTTCTCATTCGAACATAGTATCTTGTATTTATTAACTCATTTGTTGTGCTAAAATTAATACTACCATTAGGCCTCCCATCTGCAGGTAGGGAAACTGATTTATATAATGGCTTAGTGTCCTCTTTCTAAGTCTTACAATTAGGAAAAGTTAGTTAGGACTCAGACAACCATGCTGTCTGCCTAACGGGGGGCAGCCTCTAACTCTGAATACCCTACTAACTGCTCTTGTTAGAGCAAATGAGCCAGAGAGGCTATTTGAGCTGAGCAGCAAATCCGTAACTCTATTTTGTGTGTTACTATAGATTTGATTTTTTTTCTCTTTTTAAGACAAGCTCTCATTCTGGATGTTGACCTTAAAACCCGAAATCCTCTTGCCCATTCCCCGTGAGGACCGGAACTACAGATGTGTTAGCTTACCATACTTAGCTTTACTTTTTCTTTTCTTTTTATTTGTGATATATTGATGCTAGGGCCTCTCACACCTGCTAGGCAAGCACTGTCCAATGACCTGTGCTTCCTCAGACACCTTAACGGGTCTTGAATTTTTCCTGAATAGTCTCATGCACAACTCATAATTCTACATTTTGAAAGTAAACTGTGTTGCTGGTTCCAGTTAAATGATGAAACCTTAGGTCATCATTAAAGTGACATTTTTACAAAGAGTGAGAATGCGTTAGGGTGTTTCTAAAATATGAAGCTGCAAACAGGAAGAACCTGTGCCCCAAACACTATCCCATATATAGAAAAAAGTTTCTATAGTTATATATATATATAGGAGAAACTATATATATATATATAGTTTCTAAAGTTATATATATAGGAGAAAGTTTTATAGTGGCTATTGTTAGGCGGGCACTTGGCTACCCTTCTTGTTTCCTTTGTGTTACTATTTTATGTGTATGGGTGTTTTGCCCGCATGTATGTATGTATGTATTCACCATAGTCCTGCCTAGTGCTGAAGGAGGCCAGAAGAAGGTTTTGGATTTTCTAGAACTGGAATTACAGACAGTTGTGAGCTACCATATGTATACTGAGAATCAAATCTGAATCCTTTAGAAGTGCTTTTAACTGCTAAACCATCTCTCCAGCTCATTTCTTTATTTTCTATAGACTCCGTTTGTCCAATAATGAGGTAGATTTCATTTTTTTAAAAAAGGTCAAATTCAGATGCTAGGCAGTGATGGCATGAGCCTTTAATCCCAGCACTTGGGAGGCCGAGGCAGGTGGATCTCTGAGTTCCAGGCCAGCCTGGTCTACAGAGTGAGTTCCAGGACAGCCAGGGCTACACACAGAAATACTGTCTCAGGAAAGCAAGCAAGCAAGAAAGAAAGAAGAAAAAGAAGACAAGAGAAGATAGACAGGAAGAAAGGAGAAAGAAATGAGAAGGACAAAGGAAGGAAAGAAAAGGTTATTAAGAACCTTTCCATTATAAAAGCATTGTTTGCTGCTTTTAATGACACAATTACACTATGATCTCTAAATGAAGGTAGACACCATTCTGACCACTGCCAGCTATGGCTACTTAATTTAAAGCAAAAATTTTAATTTAGTTTTTTTTTTTTTGCCCCCATTTAAGCCCTATTAGTCTCAGGTGACTAATGACAGCTTTCCTATCATCTCCTCCAGAACTGTATCGAGCCAAGTGTGGTTAAGCGTACCTGTATTCCCAGAACTTGGAAGGCTGAGGCAGGAAGTTGTTGTTGAGGTCAAGGCCACACTGAGCTACTTACGGAGACCTAGTCTCTAAACAGAACAAAATAAACCATAAGTCAGGCCTTTCGGTGGCTTATATCTGTAATCCCAGCACAGGAGGCTTGGGTAGGAGAATTGCGGTGAGATCCAGCCCAGCCCAGGCTACAGAATGAGTTCCAGGTCATCTAATACAGGCAAATGCTCTGTTGCACAGCACAGTCCTGAGGAGAGCCAAAAGCCTAGGTTTCTGTGTGAACTAGAGCAATTTACACAACCTCTGAGTCCCTTTCCCCACTAATAAGCTGAGATGAATGTCAGTTACACTTCTTTGAAACCTCTGGTGTCTTTTCCCATAGACACATTGCTTCACAGCTTTCAGAGCCCGAGATCGTATCTGTGAACGGCCCCCAAGATTTTGCCTGAACACTATAAAAATCTGACCAACTCCAAAGCGGTTGAGACATCCCGTTTCCTTTCAAAAACTTCAGGGCACAGCTCAGTATCTGTCTTGGAGGGAAACACCCGCTGGAAGTTTACTCCAATAATCACATTGCGCTATGTCGCAAGTAGACATTACTCGGTGGTAGAACCCTTGCCTAAGCGTGCACAAGGTCCTAAGTTCCATCGCCAACAACTCACACGCCTCAATGGGACAATTATGTCGTTCACCTTGCGTTAAGTGCAGTAAAAAGGTCTACCTTAAAGCCTGCATACACCAAAGAAACATGAAATTTGCGACTTGCTGTCCTGGCCCGACATCAAAGTTGAGAGTGCAGGGATGAAACAAAAGTTACTGTTTGCTACAGTTGAGCTGTTCCCGTAAGATGATGCCGGGTTCTCACTGCTTGACTATTTTAAGACCACCTGCCTTTCCACAGCGAGGGCCCTCCTCCATCTAGCATCTCAGTTCAGTGCACCACGACCTTACCTGCTCACGGGCATGCGTCGCCAAAGAGTGTGAGCAGAAGCGAAGGAGGCGAGTTCAGGACAGAGTCCTTGCCAGGTTCCCTGCTCACGCTCCCCCTTTCTCTTGTTGCAGATTTCCACCAGCTGTGGATGCCTTTGACATTATGACCGCAGAAGATTCCACCACAGCCATGAACAGCGATCCAACAGTGGGGTCCTCCTCCAAGGTGCCGGAGGGCGTGGCGGGCGCGCCCAATGAGGCTGCGCTGTTGGCGCTGATGGAGCGCACTGGCTACAGCATGGTGCAGGAGAACGGGCAGCGCAAGTACGGTGGACCCCCGCCCGGCTGGGAGGGCCCGCATCCCCAGCGTGGCTGTGAGGTCTTCGTGGGCAAGATCCCTCGTGACGTCTATGAAGATGAGCTGGTGCCCGTGTTTGAGACGGTAGGCCGCATCTATGAGCTACGCCTCATGATGGATTTCGACGGTAAGAACCGAGGCTATGCCTTCGTCATGTACTGCCACAAGCATGAGGCCAAGCGAGCCGTTCGAGAGCTCAATAACTATGAGATCCGCCCGGGCCGCCTGCTGGGTGTGTGCTGCAGTGTGGACAACTGCCGCCTCTTCATCGGTGGCATCCCCAAGATGAAGAAGCGCGGGGAGATCTTGGAGGAGATCGCCAAGGTCACCGAGGGCGTGCTCAACGTGATTGTGTATGCCAGCGCGGCAGACAAGATGAAGAACCGAGGCTTCGCCTTCGTGGAGTATGAGAGCCATCGTGCTGCCGCCATGGCGCGTCGCAAGCTCATGCCGGGTCGTATCCAACTGTGGGGCCACCAGATCGCTGTGGACTGGGCCGAGCCGGAGATCGATGTGGACGAGGACGTGATGCAGACGGTGAAGATACTCTACGTGCGCAACCTCATGATCGATACCACTGAGGAGACCATCAAGAGGAGCTTCGGCCAGTTCAACCCAGGCTGCGTGGAAAGGGTCAAGAAGATCCGCGACTATGCCTTCGTGCACTTCACCAGCCGTGAGGATGCCGTGCACGCCATGAACAACCTCAACGGCACGGAGCTCGAGGGCTCCTGCTTGGAGGTCACCCTGGCCAAGCCTGTGGATAAGGAGCAGTACTCACGCTACCAGAAGGCAGCCAAGGGCGGTGGTGGCTCAGCGGAGGCAGTAGCCCAGCAGCCCAGCTATGTGTATTCCTGTGACCCCTACACGTTGGCCTACTATGGCTACCCCTACAACGCGCTCATCGGGCCCAACAGAGACTACTTCGTAAAAAGTTAGTGGAGACTCTTGTTTTTAGGGCCCCCTAGGTGTCCCAGCTCCCTAGGCAGAGGTGTCAGATTGAGCGTGGCTGCAATGTACTAGGCCCTACCCACTTAGGTTGAGGTTCTGAGCCATGACTGGCAGTCACTGTTGCAGTAGTGGGAGAAACAGCCCTTTGGGTGAGCACAGTGTCTGTTAGGGTCTGCCTATCCCTTGGAGGTTATGTTAAAAATCTGAAGCCTATCCCTTGGAGGTTATGTTAAAAATCTGATTCAGAGCCCCGGCTTGGTGATGGCAGGCCAGCAATCCCAGCATCCTAAAGGCCGAGGCAAGAGGATTCCTAGTTTGAGGCCAGCCTGGGTTACCACTTCTGAATTTCAGTCTTAAGGTGTTGATTGGTGCAGTCCTGGTTCCTGAGAATCACTGAGCATATAAGACCAACCTTCACACTAGGAAACAAATATAACCTTGGTTCAAGGGCCCACTGTTCTGTTCGCTGGGTCTGAATGAACAGCCTCTGCCTTTTTTCTTAAGCACTGAATGGGGAAGGAAGATAGGCATATATCTCTTTTCAGATCTGACTTTTTAAACTCCCTCCCCTCCCCCAGCTGAAGTTGCAGTTACAATCCTTGGGACTCATCTTGCATTAAGCAGGCAGATTAGAATGACAAAACAGACCAAAATAGTTCATCAGAAGCATCTCTGTAGCCAGTTAAAGGCCAGAGTCGTGGCCACCTGCCCCTTAGACAGAGGGTAACCTGAAGGCCCCTGAACTATCACTGTTGCTGGCTCATCCTTCTTTGTGTTGATTATTAAGCAGGCAGCATAAGAGGCCGAGGCCGAGGTGCAGCTGGAAACAGAGCCCCGGGGCCCAGGGGTTCCTACCTTGGAGGATATTCTGCTGGCCGTGGTATATATAGCCGATATCACGAAGGCAAAGGTAAACAGCAAGAAAAAGGATATGAACTTGTGCCGAATTTGGAAATCTCTACTGTCAATCCAGTTGCCATTAAACCTGGCACAGGTCAGTAAAAACAAAAACAACAAAAAACAGAGCAAATGCATCATTTGGCCCTAAACCCCAACACTCTCTTTTGAGTGAGTCCCAGTCTTCATGGCTCTTAGATCTGTCTTCACGTGGATTCTTCTCCTCTTCTGCTAAGAGAAGCCTCCCCACCCTTTACCCCCACACTGCCTTCTTAGGGGAACGATCCAGTTCAGGCCCTGTTCACCTTAGACTGTCAGGGAGTTTTTCCAACAGGGATCACCCACCTATTTCCCTGTCTGTGACTACATAGGCAGAGTCAAGGGGAAAAAGCTGGTTCTTCTGTCATCTCGAGCCTGTCTTATCCTTGTGAATGTAGATAAACACCGCATCACTGAACTATGCCCCAGCTCTGCATCAGCCACCAGAAAGCAGAGGGGCACAGGTATTGCCGGTTTTGAGAGAAAGTAGAGACTTCTTTTCCAGAGCAAAGAGTGCCACTTTTCCTGTGATTGTCTGAGAGGTACAGGTTTCTTTTTAACAACTGGATCTGTAGATTTAGAATCAATCTGTTGAGTCAGGGACTTTGAACTTTGGTTTTACCACTAGGCCCCACACTTATTTGCCAACAGTATGGGCCCACTGGTGAGGAAGGATAAGAAGCTATTTATTAACTGTGTTTGAGTCTGGCAGACCCATTGTCTGTAGCTTCTCTACACACTGAACTAAACCCATGGAGAATTCTTTCTGTGGATAACCAGAATGATTTTCTCTCTGGCCTCTGGGCTTCCCTGAGGGTAGGAGGGAGAGCTTTTGAAGGTTGCCTGCTCCTTTGCTGGTTGCACACTGCTTTTTCCAGATAAGAGGCAAGGAACTGGTATGTTTGGAACATAGAATTAAAGTGTTGAAGGAGCCCAGTGGTAGCTGGGGAAATAGCCCTGTCATCTCCGTAATACGGTGGTTTCTGGCACTGGGATGCCTTATAAATGCCATCAGCACTGAATAGTCTTTAGCCGTGTGAAGTCCTGGGTCCTGGGGTAGAGAGGGCTATAGGCTGCTAGCTAGAACAATGCAGCCGCTCTGTACAGCCGCCACGTGGCTTCAGATAGTGACCGCATCTGGACCTTGTCTCATTCTGATCATTTGAAGTTATGACTTTGTCCTTCTGAGAGATACCAGGGTAATGCTAAAGTATCTGGGCACAAGACTAGTGGAGATTTGATTGGGAAGGAAGGGACAGATATTTGGTTAAGGTTTTAAATTTTTTTGTTTTGTTTTGTTTTTGACTGAATGGCCACACCACTGTTTCTCTTATGGCCATTCTCTTTACCTTTGAGCACATCCATCTTAGTAGAAGAAACGTGCTTACAGTCGGAGAGCAAACATACATGAAAGGATTCTCTGTGTACATTTCATGTTCCCACTTACCCTTTCAGCACACACAGTATGCACACACACACAGGCTCCAAATCGGGACTAGCATCTCTTCCTTTTGATCTCTTGATATTGTACATGAACATTCAGTAATTCTGTCTGTTTGAATCTCTGCTTGAAGCCATTCCTTTGAACTCTACTCACAGAAATTATTTGTGTTGGCACATTCGAGCGAAAAACCAGTCACCCGCTGCCTCACCACTATAAGTGGATATTGGCGAATTGGAGGCTTTTCCATTTTCCACTCAATCCCCATCTCCCAATACCCCCCCCCCCCACACACACACCTCTACCTGGATCAGTAACGCTAACATGAAATATAAGGTGAAGAGGATGTTCTCACATCTCTTAAGTTGTCAGAATGATACCTTACCTCAACCTACTTCTTAAAACATCGTAAAAGTGCAAAGGGCTTTGTCTGTGGTGAGTAACGCAAGCGAGAATAAGCAAAGCTCACACTTGTTGGGAAATGTCAACACAGAGGCCTCACTTGAAATGCTCGTCCCACGATGCTCTGTGGAGAAACTCCATCTCGACGTGGTGCGAAGCCAAACAGAGCAGTGGGAATGTGAAGAGGAGCAGACTGCTAACCTAGGTTAAAAAAACAACAACAACCAATACCAGCAAGCGAAAGGGCCTCCGCAGACACAGCGAATGATGCGCCTGTCTTATTCCTGCTTCTCTTGCAGTGGCCATCCCTGCCATCGGTGCCCAGTACTCCATGTTCCAGGCAGCCCCAGCCCCTAAGATAATTGAAGATGGCAAAATCCACACAGTGGAACACATGATCAGCCCCATTGCCGTGCAGCCCGACCCCGCCGCCGCCGCCGCCGCTGCCGCCGCTGCTGCCGCTGCCGTCATTCCCGCGGTATCCACACCGCCACCTTTCCAGGTAGAGCTCTTGCCGGGCCAGTGATTTATGTATGGGGCCCCCCCGCAGAGTCGCTGATGGGGGTACTAGCGTTTATATAAGGAGCCTCTCAGTCATAGACTCCCTTAGTATTCAGCACAGAGAATATACCCCGGTGCAATGGTGTTTTTTAAATGAGGGTTTTTTATATTTGATTCCTCCCCCTTCCAGAGCAGGGGGTCAAGCCTGGGGTATTGTCATCCCACAGCCGTGCCCTCCTAGCTCTTAAAAAAATATTTAATGTGAGGTAGTAAGAAAGAAATGTTTAGCTCTATGAAGGTTGTTTTTTAAAGTGTATTATTTTTTTTTAAAAGTATATGCATAGGATTAGTACGGCTCAGCAGGTAAAGACAAGTGCTTCCAAACCTGATGACCTGAGTTCAGACCCCAGGACCCATATCGTAAGAGAGAGCCTACTCCAACCTCCCATCTATGTACTGTGATATACAACCAACCCCCAACCTCACACCCGTGCACATACACAATAAACACACACACACATGTCTCTATGGGCATGTAATTCATGAGGAAGATTTTCTTTTGAACGGAGTAGAGGTAGAAAACCCTTCTCTCCTCCAGGTATGATTCACACCTTGACTGCCCTCTCTTCTCAAACTGATCTTACCTTTTTGCCCTTTCACTCCTCCCCCTACCCAAGTATCCTCTCCTGTGGCTTTCGTTAATACATTTTTCTGTGACATATGACTGCCAGCCTGTTCTTTCTTAGAAGGCTGTTCTCCACAACTGAGTGTCTTCATTGTGTAGCACACGGGGAAGGGATCTGTTGAGTGGGGGTGTGGGGGAGAAATCTTAAAACTATTTCTCTCTGAATGAGTGAATCATAAGTACGAATGCCTCTCAACTCATTGAACAAGAATTATCCAGGCCGTGCGATTTGAAAAGCAGAAATGCCTGTCTATGCCAGAGTTCTGAAGACTGCATGTCATTTGAGCTGGGCTGAGGATCTAGCTGTGTGCAAGTGTCTCAATGATTACCCATTATCACCATAGGTATTCACCTGCCCTTTCCTACTCTAAACCTAAGTCTTGACTGCTTCATTTAGAAAGGGTTAAGCCAACGAATGTTGCTAAGTAATTTTTTTAAATTCAGCTTAGAGCCTTTTTGTTTGTTATCTTTTGTTTTTGAGATGAGGTCTAGCTGTATAGCCCAGACACACCCCACAACTCAAGACCTCTTTAAAAATGTCTCACACAGTATAATAAGATTTAAGTTTATAGAGGGTTAGAGAAATGGCTCAACAGTTTGGAAGAAGTAATGCTCTTTCAGAGGACCCGGGTTTGGTTCCCAGAACTGACAACTGCCTGGAACTCCAGGTCCAAGTTGAGACGGGGTGTTGCTGCAGTGCTGGCTGGCCTCCAACGCACTGTATAGACCAGGCCTGGAATGCAAAGAAGTCTTCCTGCCTCTGCCTCCCGAGTGCTGGATTTCAAGGCGTGTACCACCACCATTTGGCCTTGACTAAGGGTTTTAATGGCTTAATAAAATCATACAAATAAGGCTCTAACAGGGCCAGGAAGACTAGGGTCCCTCAGTTATTCATGTGATCACCATTACCATAGCTATTTTTATTATAGTTAGAAAAATATATTCTCAAATTGGAAATTCTTTTGAACATAGTTCTGTGAGTCTGACGTCTAGATTTCATGCTAGAGATAACTGGATCCTATATTAGACTCTAGGTATCCCAGTACCTAGAGGTAGAGGCATGAAGATGAAGACTTGAGGATCACGGTTGAGACACAGCTCATTGGAGGCCAGCCTGTGCCTCCTGAGAGCCTGTCCCAAAACAACAGGAACAAAAAACAAAACAAAAAATCTAGAAGCAGCCATATCTGGTAGCACAGGCCTGCAATTCTAGTTACTTGGGAGTCCAAAGCAGGAAGGTGGGAAGTTCAAGGCTTGTCTGGGCCTACGGAGCAGGTTCAAAGCTAGTCTGGCTGACTTATGATGCAGAGAAGCTGCAGCTCATTTGCCTCGTATGTATGAGGTGTCCTAGGTTCAGATCCACAACACTGAAAAGGGAAGAAAAAAAAAAAACAACCTATGAAGACCTTGATTTTTTAAATGAAAGTTTCCATTTCATATATCCTAGATTACATATTCTGAAGGTAGAGTGAGGTGAAGAGAAGACATCCGCATTTATTTCAGGCCATCCTGTGGAACATAAGGCACACCAAATACTTCATTCACTCACTGTGTGGTGTTTTAGTTTTGCCCAAAATCCAGAACTAAATCCATGGTTAGTTGTTAGAGCTATGTTGACCCTCACAGTCTTCTCCTACCCACCCCCACCTCACCTCACCCCACCCCTTACTTGTTATAGAAACTTGGTGTACTGTGCTTTCAAACAGAACGGGGACATCCCAGGACGTGTTAGAATTCGTGTTCTCAAAGCAGATTCCCAGCCCCTCATTACCTCTCTTTGTGGCTTTAACAGATATTACAATTCCGGCTCAGCCTACAGCCTCCCCCTTTGACACAGGTCTGAACGCTGCATTCGAATGCACTAAACCCCTCGAGGGTGATAGTTTTTGCTCTGTCTAATCTTTTTCTCCTGCAGCAACGGTCACTCACCATTCTGCCTCCCTACCTAGACCTCTCCTCTCCCTCCCCGCTGGGGTGCTCATTGTTCGAATAGATGATGAACCTGCTCTTGCACTCAGGAGGACTTTGTTTGTCTCTCAGGGCCGTCCAATAACTCCTGTGTACACCGTGGCACCAAATGTCCCGAGAATCCCCACTGCTGGCATCTACGGGGCCAGCTATGTGCCCTTTGCTGCTCCGGCTACCGCCACCATTGCCACACTACAGAAGAACGCTGCGGCCGCCGTGTATGGGGGCTACGCCGGCTACATACCTCAGGCCTTCCCCGCTGCTCTCCAGGTGCCCATCCATGACGTCTACCAGACTTACTGAGACCCAGGGACCGGAGCCAAGGCAAGCCACCAGACACCGCTGAAGGAACACTTTATTATTTATGAAGAAAGTACGTGTCAGATTGGCACACGTGGGAAACCTGCAAGTGAAGAATGTTATCGAGTATCACATTGAAATATTTTCTATCAAATGAAGTTTTCACACGTTTTTTAAAGACTTCTCAACTTAGCAGGCCTGCGTTCATACATTTCCAAGAGACTTTTGATGCCTTGCGTCTTAACACCATCTTTTAAAATTTGTACGCTCTACTGCATTTGTACAGAGGTTTTGTTTTGTTTTTTAAGGATATATTTTCAGTATGAAGGTTATTTTCTTAACTTCTGCACTCCAGAGTTTTCTATTTTGTAGGACCTTTCAAAAATATATCAGCTATATATATAAATATATATATATCAAAAAAAAGCACACCCGCGCATCTAGGGAACTATTTTGAAAACTATATTCAATATTTAAAGACACAAACTGTAGTGCTTTGAAATCTACATAAAATATTATTTTATTTTCAAGGTGATGCTGGAAAGTGCAATTTTAAAATGAGTAAGAGTCTCTGCTGTATTTTCATTGGCATTAAGGGTTGATGATATTGCCATGTATCTTCATGTTTTATGGTTTTCAGGGTGGAGGGGGGTCAGTTTGCTTTGGTTTGTTTTTTATTAATAGCCTGTTCTTAAGCCAACCTGGAAAAGACTCATCACAACCAGAGTCCCAACACTGGAAAGCTCTCACCTGCCCTCATTACCTTGGTCTTTAGTGTTAACTATGTCCTGCCCCATCTCCAGTGAAGTTTGGCACATCTCAGAAAAATGGATAATTCTGAGAGAGAAGAATAACTGGTGCCTTTTATACTTCTTCCTGGGATTGTGTTAGGGTCTTTTTGCTTTATTTTGGTTTGTATGGGGAGGTGTTGCCTTCTATATGTGTTTTCGGTAGCAGAATACCTATAAGGACCAGATTTTAACATGTTTGCCTACCACATCTTTGCATAGCTATTTAATTGTTCAGTATGAAACTTTACCTTTCTAGTGCTTTGATTTTTTTTTTTGAAGTTTTTAGAGACAAAGAATGTATGTGATTACAGAGAAGACCTTTAAGACTTGTCAACAGGGAGTTAAGCTTCTAGCTGCCTTCTTGGGTTCGCTACAGAATGCCTGCTGTCATCAGGGGTGTGGAAGCACCACGTTTGTTGAACAGGGCTTCCCTGGGTGGCTCTGCATTTGGTAGGTGAATGTGGGGTGTTCACCTCCAGGAGGAGACCTGTAGGAATTAAAGGGGAGTTTGTAAATAACTTCTGACACTTGCTTGTAGTCCTTTTGTGTTGCCAGAGTTCACAGCCTGCTTGTAGTGTAATGCGAAATGCAGCCATTTTATTTCAATATTATTAAAAATGTTTGGGGTTTTTTGGTTTTGTTTTTTGTTTTGGAAGTAAATACTCAGATGCAGTGTTTTGTGCCCATTTAAAGGCTTTTCTTTGGCAGAGTGAATGTAAAATACAGTAAAAGGCTAATATTGTCATTTGTTTTATGAATTATGTCAACTTGCATCTTTTTAAAAGGCTGAATCAAGAATGTGAGGTGTGCAACAAGGTAACAAATGTACAGTTGTATTTTATGTTGTAACAGAGCCCATCAAGATCTTTCTTCCCACCAAAGTTTTGCTATCAGGATTAACTCTTGGTTTTTGAGACAGGGTTTCTCTGTGTAGCCCTGGCTACCCTGGACTTGTAGACCAGGCTGACCCTGAACTCACAGATTATCTGCCTGCCTCTGCCTCCTTGAGTGCTGGTATCACAAGCATGCGCCACCTCACCTAGCTCAGGCATAACTCTTATTGAGGATTAATACTAGGACCATGCCCTTCACAAATGCTCTTAGATAGCTGTTTAATTTTTTCTTTCTTTTTTTTTTAATTAAGAGATTCCCCAAATGTCTTTTTTTTTCTTTATCTTGATGGGATGGATTTTTATATATAAGAAATATTTATAATTATTTAACTGTTCTATGAAATCGTGCCTGCTGAGGCCTCTAGGCATTCCTCTCCATCCCTGTTGAATGGAATGAAGCAGCTGTGCAGTGTCTGAGGAGCCACCCAGGAAGTCGTACCCACACAGGCATGTTGGGATGAGCGGGCCCCATAAAAGGCAACTTGTATCAGGTCCCTTGACTTGTGTGAAAGAAAAGTGCTTTTCTTCCCGCCAAGGACTGACACAGAGGTCCTTAGATGAAACACTGACCCCACGTCCTTAATGTATTTTACAAGTGCCTAGAAAATATTTGCAAAGGTAATCATCATCATCATAATAATAATAAAGGAAAAATGCACTAACTTAACATGGCAACTACCTTAAAAACAAGTGTTGGTGGCAGCTGGTAAAGGTCAGCGGTCCTGTCTCTGTGGTCTTGCCTGTTCCCATTGTTTCACAACATTTTCATGTACACACTACTGAGGTAAGTTTATAACTTGAAATGTGAACTTTTTTTTTTTTTAGGATTAAGAACAAACTAATATAAATGTTTTTAAAAGTTTTAGAGAGTCTGGGTTTTAGACATGCTACTAGTTTAGTTTTTAGCTTCGTATTTGAAAAGCTTTTTAGATCTCGCTGCATTTACAGTACATTCTTAAGATGTATGTGGTAAATAAAGCTTTCTTTAAAGCAATCTCAAGACTTGATTTTTCTTCAAAACTAAAGTTAGGAAGTGTTTGCAACAATGGAGGGATTGGCAAATTCAGTCCTTGCGGTTGGGGAAGCTGGGCATGTGTCATGTCTTCGGCTTGGAAAAGCCGTGGAAGGTGGAGGTGGATACAGCGCTGCATTTTCTCCCGATATCCTCAGGACTTCGGCTAGCGTTTGGGTTCAGGTGGGCTGTGATAAAGCCTGCTGCAGAAGGAGACATGCAGGCAGCTGAGATGTATAATTGTCCAGTGAGCTCACCATGATGCTGGCTGACCTCAATGTTGGGCACTGCATTGAGAAACAGAAAGCAAACCCTTCTGTTTCTCCTTTTCCCAATCCTCGGGAATGTTATCAGAACCTCCCTAAGAGTGCACTAAATTCACACAGTATCTGTCAGCAAAGCCTGGTGAGTGACTCAGGGCAAAGTGACAAGTCGTCAGAACTGCACTTCAAACTTCTTGGGACCGCTCCACCTGGTTCTGCTGGCCTTTAATTGTGGTCATTCTTTGTTTGTTTTAATAGTGTGCTGAGACCTGAACTTAGGTCCTCTGGAAGAGCAGTCAGTGCTCTTAACCTCAGAGCCACTTCTCCAGCCCAGGAGATTGGGTATTTGTGTGTGAGAGAGAGACAAGGTCCTGCTATGTGCATCCCAGGTCTCAAATTCATCGAAGTTCTTGTACTGCAGCCTCTCAGGTACTGGGTGACCATGCCAGGTTTGAACATTTACCTTCTTAACTTGAACTAGGGTCATGACCTCCC
Organism: Pachyuromys duprasi; assembly: GCA_028658305.1. Classification (NCBI taxonomy): domain Eukaryota; kingdom Metazoa; phylum Chordata; class Mammalia; order Rodentia; family Muridae; genus Pachyuromys; species Pachyuromys duprasi. The sequence goes on from CM053743.1 coordinate 40,764,455, forward strand.
ACCGCACATTTCCTGGAATCCTACTTCCTCCGTAATGTATGAAAGGAGTAGAACTTTCAGGAATAGAACAGGATTGAACGCTTCTCAAGAAAACAGACCAGCAGGCAATGGGCAGTTCTTGTTTTGTTATGTAAAGATTTGTTTTTAATCTGTATATGTGTAAGACACATGTATGTCACTAGTATGTGGGTGCTCAAAGAAGGTATCTAATCCCCTGGAGCTGCAGTGACAGGCAGTTGTGAGCTGGGGGTGCTGGGAACTGAACTCAGGTCCCCTGCTAATGCATCGCTCTCTTGGCCATTGAGTCCCCTCTCCAGCCTCACTGCTGTTCCTTAAAAATGCCTTTGCCTGCTTGTTTAAGGCAGGCTCTTGTGTAGCCACAGCTGGGTTTAACATCGTGTTAACCTCATGCTTGGTTTGGGCAGCGTTTTTAAGAAGACCTACTCTGTTCCTGTTCTAGGAGAAAAGTGCTCATACCCTCAGAGTCATGCTCAGGTTCAGAGCGAGCTGCTCCGAGCAGCTCAGACCCGTGCAGAAGCAGCTCCTTGCCTAGCTACAGGCATGGTGGTAACAGCTACAGCTTGTTCCCTCACACTGGTGGGGCTGCCCTTCCAAGGGGGAAAACACAGGCAGCGGAGCGCATCGGGGAGGATAGATACGGTTGTCAGCCTCCTGACTCCTGCTTCCACTGTCTTCGATTGATCACATGATAAACAGTGAGCTAGGTGGGACGGATGGTGACTAGTCCCAGAGCTAGACTGACTCAGAGCTACACCCCTCTCCAGGCCCACGTTCTCTCTGACAGCACACTGGCAATGAGTCCATCTGGTCTATTGGGGAAAGGAAAGAAAAGCCTGTCTGCTTTTGCCTTGTATGGTGTTCCCATGTGCAGCTTGGGGAGTGGGAATAGAAGATAGGGTGCTTTCACAGTCCTGTTTCTCTAGAAGACAACGGTGTAAGGCATACTGGTAAAACTGCTTACAAGATTCAAGGAACTCTAGCCACAAGCCATCCCAAAGACTATGGCGGAGGCTCACCTCAGTGTAGGAGGAAAGCAGCTATGCTCTCGAGTACTTGATGGTTTGACAGGGATCAAACCCAGGGCCACACATATCTAAGCATACCCTCTACCTCTGTAGCCCAGTCTTCAGCTGCGTCCTGGCTGGTTGTTGCTTTGATTTGTTTCAGTTTTCTAGGGTGTTTGTTTGTTTGTTTGTTTGTTTGTTTTGGCATTTGGGGGTAGAAATGTCCCTGATGGAGACAGAGTCTCTGAAGGTAAACAGACAAGCTGACTTGCACAAGCCTAGGCTGGCCTCAGGCTCACTATCCTCCCACCTCAGCCTCCTGCATTGTGGGATCCCAGGGGAGGGCTACCATGCCTGGCTCTTCTCTGGGTTGTCAATAGAATGTTCTTGGGGATGGAGAGATGGTTCAGCAGTTAAGAGCTCTTGCTGTTCTTTCAGAGGGCCCAAGTTCCGTTTCCATGTTTGGTGGCTCACAACTGCCTGTAATTTTAGCTTTCAGGGATAGGGTGTCACTTTCTGGTCTCTGAGGGCAGCCACACACAGGTGACATACATTCACACAGACAAATAAAAATGGGGGGGGGTTGGAGAGGATAAATAAAAATATTTTTAAAAGGGGGGTTGCTGGAGAGATAGCTCAGTGGTTAAGGACACTGACTGCTGTTCCAGAGTACCTGGATTCAATCCTCAGTACCCACATGGCAACCCGAAACCATCTGTAACTCCCAAATCTGACACTCTCACATAGGCAAAACACCAATGCGCATAAAAAGAAATAAGTTGTAAAAAAAAAAAATAGAAAGCTGGAGTGACAGTTCAGTGGTTAGGAACATAAATAAATCTTTTTTTAAAAGAATATATTATATATATGTGTGTGTGTGTCAATCAATGCACACAAGTACTTATTTAGTCAAAAGTCAGGATAATTACCATTGTCTGATTTGAGACAGAGTTCTCTGTAACCCTGGCTGTCCTGGAGCTTGCTCTGTAGACCAGGCTGGCCTCGAACTCAGAGATCCTCCTACCTGTGCCTCCCCACTGTTTGGGATTAAAGGCTTCTGCCACCATTGCCCAGCTTTTTTTTTTTTTTTTTTTTTTTTGATGGCAAGGGTGACATTTTTGCCATGGCTGGTTTAATGAAATGACATCTTAATTTTTTTACTCATCTTGATTTATTTTCTGTGAATGTGTGTTTGGCCTGCATGGATGTCTGTGCACCACTCTGATGCCTGGTGCCTGTGAAGTACAGAAAGGGATGTCAAATCTGGAGCTGGAATTACAGGCAATGTGAGCTGCCATGTGGGTGCTAGGAATTGAACCCAGGTCCTCTGGAAAAGCAGCCAGTTCTCTAAACTTCTGAGCCAACTCTATAGCCTATAGTTCAACAGATAAGAGCATTTGTAGCTTTTTCCAGAGAATACAGGTTCAGTTCCTAGCTCTCATATGGAGCTTACAATCATCTATAACTCCAATTCCAGGGGATCCAATGCCTTTATTTGGCCTCCTCCAGCATCAGGCATTCATACAGTATGCAGACATACATACAAACACTTATACACATGCTGAACTATCACCCCAGCCTCCCTGAAATGAAATTTTGACATTGTTCTCTCTTTAAAAAAAAAAAAAACAAAATCTTCAGTTTTTTCAGGAATTACCAAATAAAAGAACACGGGCATACCCACCTTGTCCTAATTTTGACATAGGTCCTATTTCTAAGCCTCAAAGTCAAAGAAAGGGAAGTTCAAGTTTAACAAGGAAAAAGACTGCTTTCTTTCAAGTAAAAGGGCCAAGGTAGGGGTTCTCAACCTGTGGGGCAAGACCCCTTTGGCAAACCCCTATCAAAAAAAATCACATTATGATTCCTAACATAACGGTAGCAAAACTGCACTTATGAAGTAACAACAAAACTAATCTTATGGTTGGGATGTATGGTCTTCAAAACAGGAGGAACTGTAGTAAAGGGTTGTATAGTTAGGAAGGTGGAGAACCACAGGATGCCTACACAGGATCCTCTTTCTCCCTTTCTAAGACCCCCTATTCTTAAGGGCACAGTGCTGTTCAGTTTTCTAATTCCTCATACTACTAACCATTTCTCAGACACTTCTGTCTCTAAGCAGGCTGAGAGTCCTACGGAACAGCTTGGGTTTCGAATCAGAATGCCTGGGGAAACTCCCAGCTTTACGTCTTACCAGTCACATGACCTTGAAAGGAAAAAAAAACGTCTAGTCATGTGATCTTGGGGATTAAAAAAAAAAGTCATCTGACCTCATAAGGTTATAAATGAGTTTGTGAATCTCAAAAGCCTGATAATAGTGTGGGCAAGTTTTCAAATGACTTTTTGTCCTTGACCCTACCTGTCCCACGCCCACACCATGGGCACACCCCATCCCCAGTGCTGGGCATTGAACCTAGGGCTTCACACTCTAAGCAAATATTCCACCACTGAATTCTGTTTTAAGGAGATAGGCTCTAGTTTGCACAGGCTGGCCTTGAACTTGCTCAGTACTCCAGTCAGGCCTTAGATTTTCAATCTCCCTGCCTCAGTGAGCCCTAATATGACCCTATTCCTCTATATGTAATCCCTCAAGCCTTTCCATTTGAAGCTTGAATTGTGTTTCTTGTTTTTGTTTTGCTTTTTGCGAGGGCCTCACCCATGCTCTGAGTTACACCCCCAGCCTGGGCCTCTTAATTCTCTTGTTCATCATTTACCCAATAAACATTTACTGAGTGCCGACATTGTGCTATCACAGAAGGAAACACAGGAATCAACACAACTGCCCATCTGCCTCCCAGCACTCCCAGGCATTTTGCAGGCAGGGGCACCTGACCCCCAGGCTTGGACAGAAAGCAGATCTGTTGGCAATATCCCAGGTGAACAGGGGCTGAGGAAAGCGCACGGTCAGCTTGGGCTCTTGAGAGCTCCAGCGGTGTCGCCTCTGAGGAGGAAGAACTGGAGTGAGGCCCACCCTCTTCCTTAAACACAGAACAGAGACCACATCCTGCATTCGCTGTAGGGGGAAGCTATCTGGCAGACCTCACGAGGAGGCTGGGGCCGATAATACAGTGGGAGGAACGCTGAGTCGTTCTTTCTGGGGCAGGATTTTTTTTTTTTTTAATGGTTGCCCTTGGGACAGGCACGGTGGTGCTTGTCTGTAATCTCAGCAGCGCAAGGTCAGTCAGCAGTGAGTTCAAGGTCAGCCTGGAATGTAGGGAGAGCTCACCCTCTCCCGCCAAAAGAAAACAACAGGATTTATCCACGTTGATGAACCCGCAGGTGTGTCTTGTCACTGTGCCACACCCAGCCCTTCTCCTTGGAAAGCTGCCCCCTGCTGGATGCTTCCCGACCCAATCAGAACATCAGCCAACCCTGACCCTGCTGTAGACTTTTCAAGAACGGCTAAGGTTGGCGAGTCCTCTTCCTGGTCCAGACTCTAGCCTCGAGGATCTGTCATCCTCTTCTCTCTGGGCTGTACAGCAGCTGCTTGCACCTGCCAGGGCGTCCTCACTACACTTGGACACACATGCCTCCCGCCCCAACCGTGGCACAGGAACACGGGCCTTTGCGGAGGTAACGGAGGCCTTTGTCCCTCGACACACGGCTTGGAGGAGGAGGAGAATCTTGAGACCCACAGACTTCCCCAGTACTGTCCCATGAGTTCTCCACCATACACGTAATGCTCACACTTGAGAGCAGCGCCAGATCCTGGATTTGCAAGGAATACAACCTTTCTGAGCTAATTTTTAGCCACTCTTATTTCTTGGCTTGCCCTACTTTGCTTGTCAAAAAAAAAAAAAAAAAAACCTTCATTACTGATTAACCAACCATGAGACTTGAATAGGCCTTAGTCATTCTGAGGCAGGAAGAACGTGTCTCAAGCCTAATTGTTCCTGAAAGGACGGTACTGGAGGTCAGGGGTCAAGACTTGTTGAACTCTGGGATCACGATAACATAGGGTCATACTAGTTCGGTTTGATTGGGATTTTTCCTTTCCTGCTTGGACCTTTACTCCAGCCTCTGGTGGCACCATGGGACAAAGCTATCATTCCCATTAACCACCCTCATCTCCACCCCAGTTCAAATCTGGCCATTTAGCACTTCCTTAATTGTATATAAAGTGCTATGTTGACTTAGTACACACACACACACACACACACACACACACACACACTGTGTGAGAGAGACAGAGGCAGAATTTGGAAATGAAACCTGATTCTAAACACGGTCCAGCCTTTACAGAAGAGAGAAATTTTCTGAGAATAAGATACAAGAACAAAAAGAATGCGTTTAGTACAGCTTCCCCGCCCTTTAGTACCATTACCCCAAAGATCAGGGGGCTTAGTCAAGGCCTTCTTTGAACATTTCTTTTTCTTGATCCCTTTTTCCCATGTGTTTAGGAATAATGTTAAAAATCTTGAGAAGGCGACCTGCTTTTCAGGCCTCCATCCTTGGTTCACAGTGACTACTATACCAGTAGAATTCTTACTTATAGCAAACAATATTTTAATTGAATGATTTCAGACTTTAAAAAAAAATGTTTTCCTTTCCTTCTTCTTTTTTTCTCAAGACAGGGTTTCTCTGTATAGCTGCGGCTGTCCTGGATTCACTTTGTAGACCAGGCTGGCCTTGAACTCACAGAGATCCTCCTGCCTCTGCCTCTCTGAGTGCTGGGCTTACAGGCACTGTGAGTCACTGTGCCCACCTCAAAAATGTTTTTCTTTAGTGTGTATTATGTGTGTGTGTGTGTCTACCCATCTATCTGCACATGCAAATGTCAATCAGAAAACTTTCAGGAATTGTTTCTTCTTTTTTTTCCACCATGTGGATCAAAACCAAGTCAAGTCATCACACTTAGTGGCAAGCATCTTGCTTGCTATACAATTCACTCGTCCTGTTTTTTAAAACTGGTGTTTTGTTTGTTTGGTTGGTTTTTTTTTTACTAGGAAATAACAAATCCAGAGGTTGGAGAGATGGCTCAGTGATTAAGAGCACTGGCTGTTCTTCCAAAGGACCTGGGGGACAAAGGATGTAAACAGACTTATCTCCAACGTACAAGATGGCCAACAATTCTATAACACAGCTCACAACCAATTGTAACTCTAATTCCAGAGGATCTGACGCCCCTTTGGCTTCCTTGGGAACCTGACATACACATGGTACACAGACATATATTCAGGAAAAATACTACAGGACATACAATAATTTTTTTAATTCAAAATGGTATATATATATCACATACAGCTTTGTGGATTTCCACAAACTAAGCACCGTGTAACTCTGGTTCATGCCTGTCACTGGAATCCTCACTTTAGTATGTCCCTCTTGCCTCGAGAGGAAGCATCACAATGGCTTCCTTCTGTTCTCCTTCTCAAGTCTTCCCCAGTCCTGCATTTTCTGTGACAAGGTGAAGCAACTCTGTCTAATCTTGGAGCGCACTTCCCTACCACGCCAAATCTCAGTTTACCTTTATTTTCTATTAAAGTAAAATGTGTTGTTTGATTTGAAAGTACCGTTCAGTCATTTTAATTTACTATTGTGGATAAGTCTCATCACCATATCCTTCCAGGATATTTTCATCCTCTTTCCCCCCTATGAGCGCTCGTTCCTAGACCCTCTACCCTTGGCTGCTGCTGCTGCTCATTTGTGTTCTATCTCTATAGACTTGCCTGTCGGGATATTCACAGACGTAGACTGAATATGCATGCATGTATGACCACATTCTTCCACTTACTAGAGACTTCAGTAATGCTGCATGTGTCAGGTGATTTCTTTCTGTCTCTGAATGATATCCTATTGTACCATAGCACATTCTGTTTATCTAGTAAATAGAAATCTATATTGCTCCCCTCTTGTGAATACTATTGCTGTCAATATTTCTGTACAGGTTTTTTTTGTTTGTTTGTTTAAACGCATTTTTATTTCTGTTGGCAGGCGGTTTATGGAGTACCCTGTCTGTGTTTGGCTTTTAGGAGACCAACAACCTGTTTTGTTAAGTAGCTGCTCCATTTCACAAGATCCAGAAGGCTTCCGGGTCCCCATTTCCTTGCCTTCGTTCTCCTCTTTTTAATTCTTCCCCTGAATTTAGTCTTCTTAGTGGCTAGTGAGTGGCATCTTACCGTGGGTTTTATTTGCATTAAATGACTAATGGTGTGCTAGACAGGCCCTATGCCACTCAGCCATATTCCCAGCCCCTGTGTTAATTTGGAAAGTTTTTCTAGGATTGTTGGCCATTTTGTACTTTGGAGATAGGTCTCTTCACATCTTTTGTCTATTCTTATATTGGATTGTTTTCTTTTTGTTATTAAATTATAAAGGTTATTCACCTTTATCTGTCTATATCTATGTATCTGTTTTCTTCCTTCCTTCCTTCCTTTCTTCCTTCCTTCCTTCCTTTCTTCCTTTCAGCCTAGTTCTTGTAGAGCTCAGGCTGGCCTCAGATGAATGCTGCAGTCCAGCATGACCTTGAACTCTGGTCTTCTGCCCTTACCTGCCAAGCACTAGGATTACAGAGCTGCTGCACCTCCTCAGTTTTGCAAAAGTTATGTATATGATCTGGGCAGCACACTGGTGTCAGACACATGCCGCACATATATATTCCCTGTCCTCTGAGTTGTCTCTTCACATTTTTCATTCACGTCCCTTGATATATAAAAGATTTTTGTTTTGATGGTGTCAGGCTGAGAATCCATGCTCAATTTTAAGATTATGTTTTTCTCTAAGAGTTTTAAAGTTCAACTTTTACACTTAAATCTTTGATGCTATTTTGTTTTATTGTTATGCTTACAAAGCAAATGGAACCCAGGACCTTGTCAGTGCTAGACAAATCCTGAACCACTGAGTCATAGTCTCAGCCCCTATTTGAACTAACTTTTGCATATGGTGTGAGGCGGGCACCTGCTTCCGCCTGTTTTCTGTTGCTAATAATACGGTATCACAGACTAGCTAAATTAAAAAAGAGGTTTATTTTGGCTCACAGTTCTGGCCTATGGTGAAGGAGCCAAACCTCCCCCATGGCCTTCATGCTGGCAGAGTCCTGAGACAGCTCAGGGCATCACATGACAGGAAGGACACATGTCTAGGTTTGCCCTCTGGTTTTTCTTACAAAGCCACCAGGATTCGCTCATGGGAGGTGGGGAATGGGGGTTTACCTTAAAGATCTTGCCTAATCCTAATAACACCTCAAACAACGCCAGCTCGAGTTCTTTCCGATGTAGTGAGATTGAGTTTCCCACTCACAATGCCCCACAACGGGATTAAAGGCCCGCCTGCGCAGCAGGGGCGGCAAACCCAGTCCAGAGCTCAGTAGGTCTCAGCTTCCTTCTTGGAGAGATTTCGTTGCTTCAGCACATTTTGTTGAAGACCCTGAATGGTCGTGGCACCCTTTCCTCTGGTGGAATGACCACAGAACTTGTTTGTTTGTTGGCCTTTGCCTAGCACTGTCTTTATCACCATTAGCCTTGCTCAGAATTCTGACATCAGGAAGACTGAGCTCTCTAACTCTGACCTTTTACAGAACTGTTCTGTGTGGAGTGTCCTGCAAGTCCACATGGACTTTAGGATTGGTTATTAAGATTTTCCTATGGGTGTGCTTTATCTGTGGATCACATGGGTGAGGTCTGCCACTCTAGTCAGTAGTATCAAGCCTTGCATCTTGTCGCTGCTAAATGATACTCAGGTCTTTGTGTCAGCACTGTTGAGTTTGGTTCAGTCCCAAGTATTTTGTTCTTCCTTAAATGCAATTGTAAAGTCCAGTTTTGACTCATCCATTCCTGAGGTGGAGATGTGCTTCCGGATTCTGTATGTTTTCCGTGTCCATTTAAAGTCCTTGTTTCATTCATCAGCTTACTCAAAAGGAAAACGAGGCGCTATTTTTTGGAGCCTTGGAGAAAGCACCTCTCTATGTACATATATTCGACGGGTGAGGGTGCGTCATGAAAGAGGTTGGAAAGCAAGCCTGTGCACAGTGATGGAGGGGTGGGACAAGAATGAAACATTGGAGAACACCAGTGATTGGAAGAAAAGGTGACCAACCCTGCAGGTTCGCGCGGAGCCGCAGACAGAGAAGAGGGAGAAAAACTGTGTTTTAAGTATTTACTAGCGCATTGACTGGAAAATTTCTGTCCATTTGTTTGTTTATTTTATTTGAGGTAAACCCTTGCCTAGCCTGTGTGAGGTGCCAGGTTATAGCCCCAGCACGACGGAGAGAAAGAAACCGTCACCAAGGCAAAGAAGTTAAGAACATGGCCAACTCTGCCCCCCACCCCATTTCACATGTAAGCTGCTGTCTGACATTTGGCAAAAACAGCTTACGTCTGAAGAAAAAAAAAAGCCTGGAGACCAGCAGATTAGACTTCCTCTATGGATTTTTTTGTTTTGTTTTTGTTTTCCTGTGGATTTTAGGGCTAGAATCCAGGGCCTTGTACAAGTTAAGCAGGCAAGCAAGTACCAGTGAGCTACAGCCCCAGCCCACTCATCTTTTTGAGACAGGGTCTCCATAAGCTACTCAGGCTGTCCTTGAACTCATCCTGTAGCCTAGGCAGGCCTTGAACTCGTGGTCTTCCCACCTGAGCACCCAGAGTAGCTGGAATTTATGGGTCTTCTGTACATGTTAGTTTCAAGGTTGAAAGTTGGCCCAGAGTGCTGGTTCTCTACACGGCGGCCCTGTTACGATGACCATAAAATTCTTTTCATTGATACTTCATAACGGTAATTTTGCTACTGTGATGAATCCTAATGTAGATATCTGATAGTCAGTCCTAATGTGGGTCTCGATCCTCAGGTTGAGAACCATTCGCTTAGAGGCACTCGCTTGCTGGGAAATGTTTGACTAGTAGCCTTCACAGAGGTGAGCCCTGATTTGTTAGCATTTGTTACTTTTTGGGGTTCAAATGTGTCCTCTTGACTTATTCCAGGTTTCCAAAATGCCTTCACTGACTGAGTGTAGAGCTAAGACACGCACAACGGTCCGACCTAGCACAGAACTCCTACCAAACAGATGAGAACAGCTTTAGCATCACAGATCATACAGTGGTGAGTGTATTTATCACCTTGTTTTATTTTATTTTTCTGCACAAAACCACTCCGCATAGTATACAATGCATAACAGATACAAACAAATAGCAATGAGATTACATTTAAAATGAGAGAGTTTTAAAACATCTGCAAAATATTTGCAGAGCTAGCATTCTTGTTTTTTTGTTGTTGTTGTTTTTTCTTTTTTTTTAAATGTAATTTATTTTTATATTAATCACAGGTTAGGTACTTTGTATCCCAGACGTAGCTCCCTCCTTCATTCCCTCCCACTCTCCCAATCCCTCCCTCATCTCCTCCCTGCCCCTCTCCAAGTCCACTGATGGGGGAGGACCTCCTCCCCTTCCATCCAACCCTTGTTTATCTTGTCTCTTCAGGGCTGGCTGCAATGTCCTCTTCTGGGATCTAGCTAGGCTGTTACTCCCGGGCGTGTGTGGGGAGGGTCAAAGAGCCAGCCATTGAGTTCATGACAGAAATAGTCCCTGTTCCTCTTACTAGGGTCTCCAGTTGGATACTGAGCTACCATGGGCCACATCTGAGCGGGGTTTCTAGGTTATATCCATACATGGTCCTTGGTTGGAGAAACTGGTAAAAGACCCTTGTGCCCTGATCTATTTGGTCTTTGTGGAGCTCTTGTTCTCCCCAAGTCTTACTAACTCCCCCTATTTTCATTATTATTCCCAGCCCTCTGCCGAAGGCTTGGTTGTGAGTCTTAATATCTGCTTTGATACATTGCTATATCGATTCTTTCAGAGGCCCTCTTTGGTATGCTCCTGTCCTGTTGCTTGTTTTCTCCTCCATTCAATGTCCATCCCATTTGTCCATCTAAACGAGCATTGATCATCCCAACCTGGGTCCTCCTTCTTGTTTATCTTCCCTAGGTGTGTAGATTTCAGCATGACCTTCCTATCTTATAGGTCTATATAAGTGAGTATATACAAGTGTCTCTTCCTGCTTTTGGGATACCTCACTCAGGATGATTGTTTCCAGGTCCCACCATTGTTGTTTTTTAAGCAAATTAATATTGAACATCTTTTCTTTCCAGACACTCATGCTTTTCTGTTTAGATTTTTCCGAAGTTGTCTGTCAGGAATGTTGCAAACATTTAGCACGTTGTGCACACTTATATTCAAGCTTCACAGCTATTATTCTTTTTTAAAATTTTAATTTAAAAAAATTTATCACAGTTTATACAATTTGTATCCCAGCTGTAGCCTCCTTCCTCATCCTCTCCCTATCCCACCCTCCTTCCCTCTACCCCTCCCAGGCTCTTTCCCCAGTCCACTGATAGGGGAGGTTCTCCTCCCCTTCCATCTGACCCTAGTCTATCAGGTCTCATCAGGACTGGCTGCATTGTCTTCCTCTGTGGCCTGGTAAGACTGCCCCCCCCACCTCAGGAGGAGGTTATCACCTTATTTTAAATATATTTTGATTTAATTTAAAGTTTATATAATGTCTTTTTAAAGATTTATTTTGATTTATGCCTGTATGTTGTCTGTGTGTGCAGACATGTAGACCTGTCCTTGCCGAGGCCAGAAGAGGGTATCAGAGTCACTGGAACTGGAGTTATCCAAATGGGTGCTGAGAACAAAATGCTGGGCCCTCTGCAACAGCAGCAAAAACTCTTAAGTGCTGAGCTGTCTACCTCTCCATCCTTATCACTGGGTTTTCACCATTGACATGTTTAATGACTAATCTGACCACTTCTGAAAGTTCAAATACTTTCATTTCTCATGAAGCAGCCTGGGCCAGTGGCCAAGTGGGAGCTGGGGTTGTGACACATACAAAGAAAGAAGCTAGGCAATGGTTCAGATAGACCTCTCTCAGAATGCCTGTGTGAGGCAAGCCATGGACTCAGTTTCTTCACCAGTAGAATGGAATGGTGATAAGCGTCTCTCCAGGTGATTGTGAAGACTGGAGAGAAGTGCATACTCAGAGTCTCATACAAACTAGGTGCTCAAAGGGGCTAGTTTATGGTTACTAGTTTGCCACTGTGATAAAAGTGTGGGGTGGGGACAGGGGCAAGCACAGATCAGGGGCTCGTGAGATGTCTCAGTGGATAAAAGTGCTTGAGCTAATCCTTAGGGTCCATGTGGTAGATGGAAAGAACTGATGCCTGCACAGAGACACACACATGGACATACTTTCTCTCTTTGTCGCTCTCATTCATGTGTGCATACACACACAGTACGTTTTTTCTAAAAAAAAAAAAAAAAAGAAGAAGAAAAAGAAAAAAAAATTAATGTATAAAAGAAGCAAGTTGGCACAAGACTAGGACCCCCCTCCTCATCTGAACTGTGCATAACAAGCAGAATATGCATGAGAAAAATCTCACACCCAAACACGGAAGCAAAGACCTATGAAAGTTCAAGAGTCTCCTGGGGGACGAGGATTCTTTTTGTGCAAAGCTGGTTTTATGCTCCCCAGCCCACTCCCATGCTCAGGAATGCTTTGCCTTTCTTGATTAACGGTTTCTCTTTTTGCTGCCTTACCTTGTATGTCTGGTACAACTTTCTGTCCTGGAATAGAAGAACCTGGAGTTCCTGTTCCCTCACTCTGCCCCCACCTCACCTATAGCCGCATAGCTTTATTCACAACTTCAGTCTTTCCGTGTTGTGGGGGAGAGGAGGTGATTGGGAGGCAGGTATGACATTTGAGGACCAAATGCAAACAAGCTCCACTTAAAGACTTTGCATGGGCAGAACTCTGGACACCTCACTCCTCACAATGGTGGAAGGAGCAGCAGACGCCCTACAACCCTAGAAACGAGAAAATCAGCTTGGGTTGGGATGGGCCCTTTCCTGGCTTCCCAAATGTGTCCTCAAACATAGCGCTTGGAAACGTGACAGTTTGACCTTTAAATGTCAACCATGTTACCTAAAGGGAGAAAGGGTTCCTTGTAAGCACTACACACAAACGCGCTTATCAGGCAGCCTCTGGGGCAGGGAACTGTCTGCAGAAAAGAACATTTACTGGGACAGAGGGAAGAGGGACCTGGCAAAGTATGGGGTTGGTGGACACTGGGAAGAGAAGGGAGGAAATGGCAGGCATTGGGGAGAGGGAGGAGGCAGAGAAACATGACCCCTGTTCTACCCCCCTCCTCAGAGCTGGGTAGCCTCTGAGTTCACACCATCTTGTGAGAAATCTTGCATCCTTTTTACTCTTCCGTGTCCTCCACCGTAAAATGCCAGGGATATGGTGAATCAGGAAGTAAACGCACGGTGCTGGCGCCTGATCCAACCTCAACTCGTTTGTCAACATTTCCCAGCCCCCTTGGAGAGGCCTGTGGAAAGATGAGTCGAACAACTAATCCTCTTGCCCTGGGGAGCCCCACCCCCTCACCACCCCCAGTGTACTGGTCACTTATGAAACACCAATCGCAGCCTGCCAGTCATGCTTTACACACAGACATCCAGGGTGCTCACAAGTCTTGTGAGGTAGGAGAATACAGGAGGGGTAGCTCAGAGTGTGTTGAAAACCCAGCTTCTCGCTTAGCCAGGCACCTGGACAGGTGGCCTGGCTTCCATTTCTTGTCTGCGATTCAGAGATCATGGTGCCCATCCTGCAAGACTGTTGTGAGGAGAATCACACAAGGAAAGCATTGCCTAATGTCAGGTAGCATGGTAGCTTAATTATTTAATAGTTGAGTAACTACAGGTATTACACCGGCCTGTGTGACCTTGGACACGCTATTTCGTCTTTCTGGGTCTTAATTCCCTCTTCTGTATATCTTGGGCCAGATGGTCTTGGAGGTGTCCGGTTCTAGCATTCTGTTTTTCTATGACAAACAAGATTCTTTGCCTCACTCTGGCCCTGCCTATCTATCTACATAGAGATTAGGCCCCATTTGCTTTTGCAATGCTCAGGTGGCAAAGACCTTTGACAGCTGAGAAGGCTCAGTTACTCCCTCCCCTTGAACTGAGTTCCAAAACTGTGGGACAAGGGGCATGGGATTAGAAAAGAAGGCAGGGAACTGGGTGGCAAAATCTGGGTGTGGTGAAAACTGCCTAGGGTGATAGAAGTGGTCCAAGGTGTGGATTTACCGAGAGGCTGATGGTTGCTCGAGGGCTTAACAACAGTTCCTGGGATTCTAGGCCTAAACAGGTAGGGCTTGGGGAGATGAAACAGATCCCTCTTTCAAAAGATTTTTTTTTTCTTTTGCACACTGGCTGAATGAGGCTAAAGCTTTCTCATAAAAAGGAGGGAGACCCTGTAAATGATTGTTCTAAAGTAAGAGATTGGCAGTTAAAGGCAGGTCTCCTGCCTGCAGGAGATGAAGAAGTAAATTGAAGGCTGCCCATGTGTCCTGGTGTCCCTAACTCAGTAATGGCATATAGGCTGAATACCACACAGATAGTATACTAGATCTTAGCCAAAAGCCTGAGAAGATTCTCTCTGACCTAGGGTTATAGAATTTCTCTTCATCACCAGAATTTCTCCTCTTTTTGAGGCAGTGTCTTACTATGTAGCTCTGGCTGTCCTGGAACTCACTACGTAGACCAGGCTGGCCTTGAATTCACACAGATCCACCTGCCTCTGCCTCAAAAGTGCTGGGACTAAAGGCATGCACCACCATGACTGGCTCCAGAATGTATTAGGTCAATACATCTGTCCAAAAAAAATGTTTGGTGGAAAAGTTGGGATTATGTGTAGGACTTATTTTCCATGATGTATGGTTTTTTTTTTTAAAGAGCTTGAGTTATTTGGGCATATCTTAATTTCCAATAATAATGTTTTTAGGTTAGTCAGGGGCTGCTTTGCATCTGAGAGAACTTATTGTCATTAAATAAGGTCTAAGACTCCAGGCTTTTAAATGACAACTCATGAAATTTGTGTCCCCTTTCCAGCCAGAATGGCTCTCTCTGTTCAGTGACCAACTTTTTAGTCTCCCACATAGCTTGTCCTGAAATAGATTATCAAGACTGGGGGCTGGAGAGATTGTTCAGTAGTCAAGAGCCCTGCTCTTCCAGAGGACTTGTGTTCACCTCCCAGCACCCACAAGGCAGCTCACAACTGTCTGCAATTCCTGTACCAGGGGATCTGACCACTTCATACATGCACGCAAAACAGCAATGTACATACAATAGAAATAAATTAATTAAAAAATAAAAAATATCAAGATTACCTTTCTTTCTTTATTTATTTATACCATCTCGCGTGTGTACAAGTAATTCCATACCTCCCCTTCAGCAAATCTAGTATGCAAGTTGATTTTTTTTTTACTCTGAAATCTTGTCTTTAATGTCAAAAACTGAAAACTAACTTTTTCTTGGTCCTCTTCATCAACCATTTGACCGCCTCTTCCCTTTAAGAGATTGGTCATCTAGCCAATACAGAGAAACACACACACACACGCACACACACACACACACACACACACCTCCCAGTTATTGCCCCTTATGGTAGAGTTTATATACCTGGTGATGAGCAAGGTCAAATCTCCAAAACAATTGTTTAACTTATTTTTAAGAAAAGAGAAAATAAGGAACTTAATATCTTAGGGATTCAAAGCTAATTATCCCCTATTCTTCAGTGTAGGAAAAAAAGAAAAAGAAAAAAAAACCCAAAAAAACCTTGGTTTAAAACAGACCTGGGTTTGATGACACATGTCTGTAATCCCAGCACTTGGGAAACTGAGGTTTGAGGATTGCTTCAAATTCAAAGCCAGGGTGTTCTTTGCAATATTGAGTTGCAGTCCTACATAGTGAGAACCTCATCTAAGTACAAAGAGAGGGAGAAAAAAAGAAAGAAATGGAGAATGTTTTAAGCAGTGTGAGAGTGAGTGTGGAACCAACCGATGATACCTGGGAAGCAGAAAACGGAAACGTAGCCATACCAAAGATGAAGGGATGAAGTCAGGGAACTCTGAAAAATCTCTTCGATTGCCCACTCTTAGTCTACCCCTAAAGGCCAGACATGATGACCAAGCCGTCTTTTTGAGAGTCTTGTGTGAGCCTGTGCTCAACAGGCTCATGAGCCTAAATCCCTTAGTGCCCCACCTGGTTTGTGGCCTCCATGGCCAACATATTATTATGGTCCTAAGGAGTCCCTATTTTCTCAATACCTTTAACCCTTCTCAGGGAGGCTGCTGACACCCTGTGGACATTCCTCAACCTCTGGTGATACAGACACTGTAAAAGCTGAAGGGACATCTGGGAGAGTGGACTGCACCTACCAGGGGGTCGCTGGTCATTCCTTCAGCCTGTGAGCCAGATTTCTTATGAAAAAGGCTAATATGTCTCTTCAAGCCTCAGTTTCCTCAGTGGAAAGAGGCTATCTATCAATACCTCCCTCCTGGGCTTACAGAGGAGGGAGATTGCACAAGTCTAACATAGAGCCTGCCACCTGGCAAGTTAGGGATAATTTGCACCGTTTTTATGAGCCCCATCTCAAAACTGAAAGCCCCAAAGGAGCAAAACAACCCAGGGAAGGCAAAGCAAAAAAAACAGTGCACGGACCCTTTGGTATATAACTTAAACAAAAGATGGCTTTGTGTGGCCTTTCTCCTTCTGGATAAAAGGTAGGAGCAAAGACATGGTTCTAACGTTGCGGCCCGCACTGTCAGAAAGGAGCATGGGATGAAAGGACCATCTAGGTTTCTACTATGAAAACAGTAAGGACCTCCGCCTCCCTGCTGTAGGGTGAGGATCAAATGCTGAGTCTTCAGCCCCTCTATTGGGCTCTTCTGATGCCAAAAATATCCAGTTTTGGTCTAAGTGGCTTAAGACAGTGTGTGTGTGTGTGTGTGTGTGTGTGTGTGTGTGTGTGCGTGATGCTGAATGGGAGGACCCTGGTTGATCTGAGTGGAAATTTTCCATTCTTACTTTGGCTTCCTCACTAGCATGTTTGAATGAACAAAGGAGATAGATCAAGGCAGGCCTCTCAGAAACAGGAGTTGCACGTAGAGGCAGAGTGAGGAAAAAGACAGTGGTGTTAAAATCTTGATCACTAGGGTTTGACAGCTGGGGTAATCTTTATTGATATACCCCTCTTCCTTCCAGATAAAGACCCAGTGGATTATAAAGGCAAATTCTTGCCTAGGTTCACAGCTGATAAATCTGGATCTCTTTCTAAACCCAGGGACTAGGAAGGAGACCCTCTGAGAGAAGAGTCCGGCAGGAAGAAAAAGAAAAGGTCATTTCTATCCAAATCTCAAGAGCTTTGATTGGCTAAGCTAGCCCTGGGGTGATTCTCGAAATGAAAGGAAACTTGACTCCAAGAACTGCCGCCAGGAGAAGACTTGGGGAGGGAAGCCAAGTGTTCAAATAAGAGGTTGAAGTTGAGCAACCGATGGCAGCACTCCAGGCACTGGAGGGGACCAGATGCACCTGCCTAGGTACTGAAGCATGATGGGACTCAGGCAGGCCTGCCCCTGACCAGAGGAAGGGAAAGGAGGGCAGAGGGAAGGGCTTGGCTGGAAAAGCTGGCCATGGTCTAAATCTTCTCTACCTTGAGCGTGAGCATTCTTCCCACATTAGAGTCTTAAGAACAAGGCTGGTGAGCTCACTCTTACATGCGTATCTCCTATTTGTCTTTCAACGTATAAACAGTTCAGAAGCTGAAAGGAGGGAAGCCTTGGCTTCTTCTCTTTGGCTGACAATGAGACCGTGTAGGTTGTAGGATATCACCTCCCATAACTCTGAACCATGTAACATGACAGAAATCATGTGATTCTAGAATGCTCTGTCATTAAGATCAATGGCCACTGGCCTGGGTTACACAGCAAGAGCCTGTGTCAAAAATTAAAAATAAAATAAAATAAAATAAAATAAAATAAAATAAAATAAAATAAAACCAGTGAATGAAGACAGAGACACTGGTTGGTGGTGGTGGCGGCATCTTAGACACAGTGTGTCTGCCAGCTTCCTTTTTTGGCTTCTAAGTTGACTTCTGTGTCTCCTTACTGATTCTGAGAGCAATCTTTGAATAAATTTCTCTTCTATCATTATTGGCCAGTAGCCGGCAATAGCTCCCTGGTTGATATGGGCTCAATCTTACCTGCAACAGGAGAAGCCAAGGCCTTTTAGAAGGCTAGCACTCACCTTGATAGAAAACACACTCGATGAAAGATGAAAAGGTTCACTCATTCCATTTTGAGAAGCACACTTGAAAAACCGATTGTCGCCTGGTGTGGTGGTGCAGGCCACTGGAGACAGAGGCAGGCAGAGCTCTGAGTTTGAGGTGAACTGGTCCACAGAGTGAGTTCTAGGACATCAAGTGCTACATAGAGAAACCCTGTCTCAAAAAACCAACAAGAACAAGAACAACAACAAAAAAAAAAAAGGGAAGAAAAGAAAAAAAAACACTTGCCACACTTTCTAGAATGGCTTATGCAATGCTGTGAGAGAGATTTGGCCAAAGAGGTACTAACGGCTGCAGTCCTGGTGCTGTGCTCCACTGAGTTCAGATCCGTGTGCTCAAGTCAGAGGTTTAGAACCAAGGCCAGGGTCACCTGGCTAGCCAAGCAGCAAGTGCTCAGAAGTGGTAGAGCAGGTTAGGTTTTGAAATGCTGAGAAGAAAAGAAGTTCTGGTTCCTTGTGAGAAGCCTCACATGCTCTGATTATAAAATCTGCACCAAGGACTTCCTCAATCCGATAAACAATGGAGCACCGAGAGCTGGAGTGTGCAAGCTTTTTCTTGACAGGAACGAGGGAAGCAAGCCATACTGAGATTTATAAACTGTGCCGAGAAAGGTACAGAGTCATTCACTCTAATTTCCCTCAATAATCATAATTGCAAAAGACGGTGGATTTGGGAAAATGTCTGTGGGTCTAATTTCTAGGCCCTGGAATCCCCTTTCCCTCTTTGTAATAACCAGAGATTAATTCTATTGCCTTTTTCTCTTACCATGCTTTGCAGTTCTTTCTTTCCTTCCTTCCTCCCTCCCTGCCTTCCTTCATGCCTTACTTTCCTCCTTTGTTTCTGATTCTCTCTCTGTCTCTCTTAAGGCAGGGCCTCATTATTTAGCTCTGGCTTGCGTGGAACCCCCTATGTAGAACAGGTGGGCCTCAAACTCAGAGTTCTGGGATTGAAGATGTGTGACCCCACAACCACAACTAGAGCTCTGGACTTCTTGTTGCTTTCTTCATCCTACCCCAAATGCTGCAGGGTAAAAACTTCATTCCAGCCACCCCCAAGGGCAACCCATCTTCACTCTTTTCAGAATTCCCTGTTTAAGAATCCTAGAAAATGGGCTGGAGGGATACCTCAACAGTTAAGAACTCTTACTCTTCTTGCAGAGGACTGAAGTTTGGCTCCCAGCATCCTGGAAGCTTGTAACTTCCTGCAACCTAAGCTTCAACAGGTCCCATACCTTCTAGCTCTGAGAGCACCTGCCCTCTGACTTAGTGGGTAAAGTGCCTGCTGAGCAAGCTGAGTATGATCCCTAGAACCCATGTTTTCTAATTTTGTTTCTGCTGTCAGGTCAGATACATTTAATTAAAGACAACTTCTAGGCTGCAGTCCATTGTTGCAGGCTGGTCACATCGTGCCTATAATGAAGAGCAGGGCCAGGTGTGGTGTGGTGGTCACAGCTTTCACTCCAGAACTCCAGTGGCAGAGGCAGGCGGATCTCTTCGTGTTTGAGGTCAGCCTGGTCTACAAAAAGGGAGTCCAGGACAGCCAGGGCTGTTACACAGAGAAACCCTGTCTTGAAAAACCAAAAGAAGGGGGCTGGAGAGATGGCTCAGTGGTTAAGAGTGCTGTGTGCTCTTCCAAAGGACCTGGGTTCGATTCCCAACACCCACATGGCAGATTACAACTGTCTGTAATGCCAATTCCAAGGAATCTGACACCTTCGTACTAATGCCCATAAAATAAAATAATAATAATAAAGAAAAACCAAAAGAAGAAGAAGAAACAAAAAAGAACAGGGAGAAATATATACATAGACACTGCCTGCTTTCATCCAGCTTTCTCCTGTCTTATACTCCAGGGATCCTTGCCTAGGGACTGGCACCCCCACCATGGGATATCTTCCTCCACCAATTAACAATCAAGATGATCCCCGCACATGTGACAAGAAGCCAACCTAGGCAATCTCTCCTTCAGATCCTTTTCCCAGGTGGTTCCAGGTTGTGGCAAGTTGACATTTGAAACTGGCTATCACACCTCTTATGTGTGGGAAGAAATCAGCAAAGCTAACCTCTGACCCACTGATCAGATAATGGGATCAGAAAATGGGAACATCATGACCCAGAAACACAGTGTCATCAGAGCACATAAGATGACCCTCAGCATCTCATGTTGTTGGTTCTATAGCTTTGTCATGAGCACTCAGTCCTAACTGTGCCAAAGATTTTGTAAAACTACTGAAGCTCCTGAAGAGATTAGTAAGAAAGGGTCCTGGTTGTTCCATTTGCTGGGCCTTTGTTGTCTTGCTTTTTGGAGACAGCCTTGTTATGAGTTCAGCGTTACCTGGAGCACACTGTGTAGCCCGGGCTGTCCTCTAAGCTGGGGTCTTCCTGTCTCAGCCTCCTAAGTGAAGGATTATAAGCATTTGTCAGAATATACGGTTTAAGGACCATGTTTCAAAGCAGGTCCAGGTGACTTTGCGTATAGAGACATAATCTCTTGTAGTCAAGATTGGCCTTGAATTTCCAACTGAGCCAAGGATAACCTTGAACTCCCAATCCTTCTGCTTCTGCCTCCCAAGTGCTGGGATTACAGTAGTGTTTGACTGTGCCCAGGCTCTTGTCTGTTTTAAATCATCTCTAGATTACTAACAGTCACTAATTCAATATAAACATTGCTGTTTTGTAATTGTTATTTTAAAAGGCGTTTAGTTGGATAAAAAGAGCTATTTCAGAGTTCAAGAAGAAGCTATCCATAGAAAGGGAATATTTTTTTAGCCACTGAAAATAGACTCACGGAGGTGCTGGGGTTGCAGCTCAGCAGTAGAGTGCTTGATTAGCCCAAGGTTGTGGACTGAGTCTCCAGTAGTCTCCAGTACCGCTTTAAAAAAACAGACATTTAGCTCGCATGTGTGGGGCCCTGGGTTTAATCTTGTCCTGAGGGAAAATGCCTGCCCATGGTGATTTATGCCTGTAATCTTAGCACTCAGGGGGCAGAGGCAGGAGGATTGCTGCAAGTGTGAGGCCAGCATGGTATCAGATAATAAATATATAGCTAAAACTACATATTGAGGACCTGTATGGGACAGGAGTAGGCAGTCTCTTAGAGATGACACGGACAGTTCACTTATGAAACCTCCACAGTAGGGCTGCTTAGACAAGACCCCCCAAACAATGGCAACACTAACACACATGCTAATGTGGAATGGGGAAATCTCAGGGCGCTCTAAAAGAAGAGCTAGGACAATTAATGACTGCCGGGAGAGGCAGCATTAGTCTCCCCCAGGGATGAGCCCTTAAATTGGCTTTTCAATGCCAAGCGGTCAGGCCTGAAAATATATACATAAAATCAACATTAAACACGCTCAGCACTTTGTTTAGTCAAAGAAGTCAAGGCCCACCCAGGGGACCTTAAAAGTCCTGTTTTGTGTATAAATACATATGTACATAATATAATAATGAACCTGGGTCAATTGATACACACACACATATAGTTAGGATATGCTGTGATGAAACACCATGACCAAAAAGCAAGTTGGGGAGAAAAGAGTTTATCGGCTTCCATACTATAGTCGTTGAAGGAAGACAAGAAACTCAAACACGGAATGATCCTGGAGGCAGGAGCTGAGGCAGAGGCCATGGAGGGTGCTGCTTACTGGTTTGCTCCTCATGGCTTGCTCAGCTGCTTTCTTACAGAACTCAGGACCACCAGCCCAGAGATGGCACCACCCACAATGGGCTGGGGGCTGGGCCCTCCCCCGCTGATCTCTAACTGAGAAAATGCCTTACAGCTGGATCTCATGGAGGCGTTTCCTTAACAGAGGCTCCTTTCTCTCTGATGATTCTAGCTTGTATCAAACTGACACCAAACCAGGCAGATTGTGTGTGTGTGTAAGAGAGAGGCTGGAGAGTTGGCTCAGTGATTAAGGGCACTTCTTGTTGTTTCCGAAGACCCAGGTTCAAATCCTAGCACCGACATGGAGGCTCACCGCCTCCTTCGGCACCAAGCATGCATATGGTATAGAGGTGCACGTGCAGGCAAAACATTCATAATAAATAACAAAAAATAACACTTAAAAAAAAAAAAAGAAAGGTCATCAGTTTGAAAGGAAGCAATGACGGGTGTGGGGGAGAGGAAGGGAGAAGAGGAAGGAGAAGGAATGTACTTATATAGTTTCTTTTTTAAGTTTTAAACTAAACAGTACTTTCAATATTCTCTGGGTGGGCCTGGCCCCAGGCCACTGACTTCTCTAACCCAGTTGTGCACAGGGACCTCCCATGAGCAGTCTGGCTGGCCTTGGAAGGCCTGTGGGTGGAGCAGACGAACCTTAGGTTAAGGGATCCGGACAAGCTGGCCTGCTTCCCGGGAGCCCCTTCCTTGGTGTTCTGATCTGCTGTGGAAGCAGTAGTGTCCACATGCCACCAGGCTAGGGAGGAAGAAAGTGCACAGCTCAGCCGACACCCTGCTCACACGTCACCAAGCCACACCCTCCCGGCGTCTCTCACCACGCAGCTGTTTATTCAGAGCCCTCAGGACACTGCCTTTGTATTTTCTTTTCCTTTTGGGATTGATCACAGGGAGGCTCCACATGCTTTCTACTCCTGAGCCACAGCTCCAGTCCAGTCTTATGCACTGGACTGGATTGATGCAATCAATTTTTAAAAGACAAACAGGAAAACTAGATACAAAGACTTTCCAATATTGCCTAGAACTTTGAGATGGCTTCTCAAATGACTACAACCATTAGATATCAGGACCTGAATCCCAGGCGCATCAAAGCAGGGCATGGTGAAAAGTGCCTGCAACCCCAGCTCTTAAGGGGGCGTGCAGAAGAGACAGGTACATTTGGGAGTTCACTAGCAGTTCATAAGTGGACCTGGTGGCAGAGGCCTATAGTCCCAGGGCAGGATGAACCAAGAGGTGTGTAGCCATGTCAGAAAGGCATGAAGGTCATCCCCATGGGCCATGTTCTCCACAGAGCACTAGTCAGTCAGCTGCCTTCCCCCTCCAGATTCCTGTGACTGTCTCCTAACATGGAGGCCACCTCCCCACCCCAACCCCAGTCCACAACAGAGAATGTAGAGGTAGTTTTCCAAAGCAGAGCAATTCAGTGAGAAGTGGAGAGAAGCCAGTTTGAGTCAGCCAGCTTGGACAGGAGTTTTGAGCTGGAACAGCTGAGTTGAACCAGCCAACCAGAGTTCAGATAGGGTAAGTTCAGGTAGCCAGAACTAGATAAGGTGAGCTTATTCACCAGTAAGTCTCAGAGGCTGAAAACATTGTAGGGATAGGTTAGCAGATGGAGGCTGGAAGCTGAAGCTTTCAAGGTCTGGGCTTGCAGAAGGTCAGATTGGGAGGAGGCCAAAAGCTTCCAGGCCTAGGCCTAGGGATAGTTAGATAGAAATTCTCTAGGCTCAGCCCAAGCCAAGCATTTGTAAAGTTTGGGTACAGGTGTCTCATCCCCTCAAATGAGGAAATCAAAGCCATATTTACAGGATGTTGGGGTGATCTTTTTGTGCATTGTATAAAGATTGTGTTTGTATTATTCAGATGCTGATTTTTGTATCTGCAGAGATCTGAGTACAGGCTGGCCTTTGGTTTTGTTATTCTTTGGCTGCATCATGTTTTGTAAACACTCCCTCCAACAACTTCTGATTGGTTTAATAAAGAGCTGAATGGCCAATAGCTGAGGCAGGAGAGAAAAGAGGGACATCCAGCAGAGATAGGAACTTTGAGAAAGAAGCAGGCTCAGGGAGGATTCACCTGACAGACACAGGAAGAAATAAGTGCCAGGACTATAGCACTGAGAGAGGGAAAGTAACGGGCCGTGTGGAGGGATATAGGTCAGAACCGGTATTGTTTGATTAGAACAGCGGATAATCTGCCCAGCTATAGTGCCTAACTTCTAATAAATACAATAAGGCTCTGTGTCAATATTCAGGAGCTGGCACTCCAGAGAAAAGACTCATTTTAACGTGATGTGTTGGTCCAAATTTGTAATCCCAGCACTCATGAGTCGGAAACAAAGGGATTCTGAGTTTGAGGCCAGACTGGGCTACATGGTGAGATCTTAAAAAAAAAAAAAACAACAACAATAAAAAACAATAACAACAACAAAAAACTTTTTAAAAAAACCACCCTGATATGAAACACCACCTTAAACTTTTCAGTGAGAGACAAAATGTGACCCATTGAGATACTTCCCACCCCAGGCCTTGGCGGTTTACAGTCCTGATACTTCTGCCCCAAATAAACAAGGTCAGGTATTCACCTTTGGGACCTTCCTTCTGAGTTTAACAGGCCGTCAACCTGCCCACAGTGGCTTTCTTTTTCTTTTTCCTTTTTGTTTTTTTCAAGATAGGGCTTCTTTGTGTAGCCCTGGCTGTCCTGGAACTCACTCTGTAGATCAAGCTGGCCTTGAACTCAGAGAAATCCCCCTGCCTCTGCCTCTCAAGTGTTAGGATCACATTTTATCTCTCCCTAGGAAGTTTAAGGTGGTATTTAATATCAGCTTTTCTTTTCTTTTTTTTTTTAGTTTTTATTTGCTTGTTTTTGAGATAAGATCTCACCATGTAGCCCAGGCTGGCCTCAAACTCAGGATCCTTTTTCTTCAGTCTTTGAGCGCTGGGATTACAAGCTTGGAACACTACATCAGGCTGATATCTCTGCCTAGCCCTGTGGTGACTTTCTAATGGCTCTTTTCCTGTTCTGAATGCCTGTCTCTTTTCACAAAGCTGAGATGTATTGAATAGCAATAAATTCACAAGTGATATCCATTTTATTGGCCATAACCCAACAAGTACTCTCAATTTCATTTGGTTAAGCAGCCAGCAGCGATCACAGCTTTTTTTCTGTTCCAATCTTAAACTAATAGTAAGTCTTGGCGTCACACGTTACACGTCAGTTTAGGTTACGGAATGGCTACAAAGGGGTTAAAGAGGCTGCAGAGTTCAAAGTGGCTCTGCTGAAGGCAGAGAGGTGATTCTGATGCCAGGAGAATCACTGCAGGTGGCTAGATAAGGGCATAGGGGTGCCGAGTACTCTTTTAACCACACAGGGACAAGTGACTAACTGGAAGAGGTGAAGGAGAAAGCCATGTGGATAGCTGGGAGATGGGCTTCTCAGCAAGGACGTCCAAAGGTCCTGAAGGAAAAAAAAAAGTGGTTGTTGCGGTCAAGGAAAGGCAACTATACTTTGTGCCTGGAGAATGAGCAAGGCAGAGAGGAGCAGGAAGTGAGGTTAGGGAGGGCTGAAGCTGGATGACACGGGCCCTGGAGGTCACCAGATGAACTTCTGCTTCCTTAAGGAAGGAAATAAAGTGTGGGGTGGGAAGATGGTGTCGTCTGATATTTGTTAGAGCTGTCCGAACCCAACACAACACTCTTACGGGACAGTTTTTCTCACAGTTCCAAAATTCAAGACGGAGATACCTTCTTGGCTGGGGTTTTCTTCGCTGGTTTGCCTGCTCTGCTGTGGTCTTCCCCCTGTATTCCTCTAGTGGTGCTGAGATTTAAACCTTGGGGCCTCTAGTGTGCTCCACAAAATGTCTCACACCTGGGTTATGCACCCCAGATTCTCCCTTGCTGTTATTTTTGTTTGCTTGGCTTGTTGTTGTTGTTTTGGGGTTTGGGTTTGTTTGTTTTTGTACTGTGTGTTTTTTGTTGTTGTTGTTGTTGTTATTGTTTTGAGACACAGTCTCACTATGTAGCTCTGGCTGTCCCAGAACTCATATGTAGACCAGGCTGGCCTTGAACTCACAAACATCTCCTCCCTCTGCCTCCCCAAGTGCTGGGATTTAAGGCGTGCACCACTATGCCCTGCCTGTTCTCCCCTTTTGAAAGGACACAATGCCAGTAGATTGGGATCACACTGTTAATGACATTACTGAGCCTTCTGCTTTAGAGCTTCTTCCTCTCAGAATAGTCACAATGCTCTGGGGCACAGCTGAGCTCACAGCCACTCACAGCCAGCCGCTCTCCCTCTGCTGGGTTAGGAATAGACCCTTCATTTTTAAGGGTAGGGACCACGAAGTCTCCTGGCAATGGCACCGTAGCAAGCCACTGAAGGCTGCCAGCCAACAGCCAGCAAGGGAGCAAGGTCCTCAGACCAACATGAGCCAGGGAGCTTGGAAGAGGCCCTTCATCTCTCTGAGTGTTCAGATGAGTCAGATGGTGGCCTACTGTGACTACAACGTCATGAGAGACTGTGAGTCAGAGGCATCAAGGTAAGTTACTTGTCTCAGACCTGCAGAAACTGTTAGAAAACACTTAGTGTTGTCCAGGTAAGCCTCTAAGTTTTGGGAGAGGGGGCTAATTTTCTATTGATAATATATAACCCAGCTCTTAAAATAAAACTATGTAAATACTTATTGAATATGTGAATGAATAAGCCAGATGTGGTACATGCCTCTAAACCCAGGACATGGGGAGGCTAAGGCAGGAGGATCCAAAAGTATAAGAGCAGACTGGGCTACACAGCAAATTCAAGATCAGCTGGAGTTACATAGGAAAGATTCTGTCTCGTCAAAACAACAGAAGAGTAAATAATAAACATGTACATACATACATATATATATATACATATATATATATGCATGCAGAAGAGAAAAGAAAGAAAATCTTTAAAATTGATAGCGATTATTTCCAGGTAGATTTATAGACTGTGAGTGAATAATTTTAAGTGTCCATCATCCCACACATTGTGCTGGCTTCTTTCACTGTCACAATAGTCATACAAGAAAAGCTCGGCGGAGTGTTAAAAATTCAGCTTCAACATTATCACCACCCAGGACAGAGATTAGACTATTGCCTGCACCAACAGGTGAGGGGTTGTTTTTTTTGTTTGTTTAGATAAAAAATATTTTATCTTATCTTTTTAACATATGTGTGTATGGCTTGTGGAGGGGGTTACCTAGAGAGGCAGCAAGAGACATCAGACATCCCCCAAAGCTTTGATTGTGAGTCACCTGGTGTGGGTGCTAGGAAGTGAACTCTGGTCCTCTGGAAGAACAGGAAGTACTCTTAACCACTGAGAAACCTCTATAGCTACACTCCCTTTTTAAATATTATGGTTGTGCTCAAACCTGGGCTATGCACATGTTAAGCGCAGACCTCGCACTGAACTATATCCTTGATCCCAGGAGATTGGTTTTTAAACATTTGTTTCTGTATATCCTAGCCAGGCCAATCTATGTATTCTGTTTCTTTCTTGCTTGCTTTCTTGCCTGCTTTCTTTCTTTCTCTTTCCTTTCTTTCTTCCTTTTTTTTCCCTGAGACAGGATTTCTCTGTGTAGCTGTGGCTGTCCTGGACTCACTTTGTAGACCAGGCTGGCCTCTAACTCACAGAGATCCATCTGCTTCTGCCTCCCAAGTGCTGGGTTTAAAGGTGTGCCTTGCCACGCCCTGCTGGAATCACAAGTGGGTGCCACCATGTCCGGCTCTATGTATTGTATTATTCTTTTAAAAAATTTTATTAATACTACTACCATTACTATTACTACTGCTGCTATTGGGATTGGATTTTATTGTGTATGCCTGATTAGCCTGGAACTTGCTATGTAGACCAGTTTGGCCTCAAACTCACAGAGATCCATCTGCCTCTGCCTCCCAAGTGCTGGGTTTAAAGGTGTACCTTGCCATCTTTTCCCATTGTTATTTTTCAGATTTATTTATTTTATTTAAAGCATATGTGTCTGTGCCTGCAAGCAGGCATGAGCATCACATGTGCACTTACTTCCTGTGGAGGTAGACAGGACATCAAACCCCCTGGAACTAGAATTATAGGCAGTTGTAAACCGCTATGTGGGTGCCGAGAACTAAGCCCTGAACCTCTGCAAGAGCATCATGCATCCTTAGTCACTGAGCCATCGCTCTAGCTCTGTTTCCCTTTATTTTTATTGTGGTAAAAATATGTATCCTATAATTATGTTTTTTTGGATTTGGGACCCAGGCTGGCCTTAAACTCATAGTAGTCCTCCTGTCTCAGCTTCCCTAATGTTGGAATTACAAACATTAGTCCACAACCAGCTATGAGGACAACATTTTAACTGTTTTATTTATTTATTTTTGGTGTGTGTGTGTGTGTGTGTGCGGGTGGGCAGGTCTTTTTGGTTCTAATGGAGGAGAGCAGAATTCAACGCTGACTGTCTTCCTCAGTTGCTCTCTGCCTTTGATTTTGAACCTGGAGTTTATCAGTTCAACCTGGCTGGCCAGCCAATGAGATACAGGGATTGAGCCTGTCTCTGGCCTCCCTGCCTCTACCAGTACCCAAGTTTGGTTTGCAGACACACCCAGAAACACCTGGATATTTTGGTCCAAGTGCTTGGATCTGAACGCAGGGCCTCATGCTAGGCTGCAGGCACTTCCCCCTAGCCATCTTCACAATCCCTGTTTTAGCCATCCTGTAGTGACACAAGCCTACTGCTCCTCATCTCCAAAACGTGGCTATTAAACACTATACCCTTGAGCAGTAGCCCCCGCCCTTTGCCTGCACACCTTGCTGTCAGCCTCCTGCTTCCCTTCTTAGGAAGTGCTCCTTTGCTTTCTTTCGGTGCTGACGGAACTTGGAGCTCAACTCTTTTTTTTTTTTAAAGATTTATTTCAGTTTATGAGTACTCTATCTGCACATATGCCTGGGTGCCAGAAGAGGACCTCAAGATCATGTTACAGATGGTTCTGAGCCACCATGTGGTTGCTGGGAATTGAGCTCAGGACCTCCGGAAAAGAAGCTAGTGCTCTTAACCACTGAGCCATTGCTCCAGCCCAGAGCTCAGCTCTTACACGGAAAAAATCTATTAGCATTTAAAAGTTAAGACTGAACCCATAAGGACTGGTGCATCCCGCATTAATAGCCACGAGGCACAGCAGTGAGCAATTCCAACATGACTCAAGCCAATCTGATGAGACGAAGACTTTCTTTGTAAAAATCTGTGGGTTTAAAAAAAATTATTTTTTATTTTTTATTTAATATGTTTCTGTTGTCCCCAGGCTTCCTCAAGCCAGTTTGGGTGGGTATGGAGGAGAAGCTCTTGAACAGGTCTAGGGATAGCACGATATCCGCCCGGCTGCCTGCCGCCCCCCCCACTATCCTACTCCACGAACCAGGATTCAAGCATTAACCCTTATTCACAGCCCTCATCAGCTTCCTGTGGGCTTGATCCCATGAGAAGCACTTGATGAGGAGCAATTAATGTGACCCTCATAACAGTACTCAGAGATGATGGGAGTAGTATCCTCATTGTGCAGATGGGGAAACTGAGGTGCAGATAAGTTTTAATTTGTTCGGGCTCACATAGATAGGAGATGTTGAACCATTCTTACACCTGGGCCACCTGGCCCAGCCCTTGCTCTTCCTCAGTGATTCCCAGGCCAGAGGACACACGAGAATCCCAGGAGGACCTGTTAAAACGCTGAACACTGGGCCCCCTTAGGGTCTCTGATGCACCATGTCTGGGTTAGAGTCCGATAGTATTTGTATGATGCTGCTGGTTTGGGGACAAAGCTATGAAAACAAACTTCAGGCTGGTACCCTGAAGCTAGGAAACCCTTACTTAGGATTTCCATTGCTGTGGAGAGACACCATGACCAAAGCAACTCTTATAAAGAAAAACATTTCATTGGCGCTGGTTTACAGTTTCAGAGGCTTAGTCCGTTATCATCGTGGAGGGAAGCATGGCAGAGTCCAGACAGATACGGTGTTGGAGATGCAGAGAGTTCAATATCTTGATCCACAGGCAGCAGAAGAAGACTGTGTTTCTTACGGTGTAACTAGATCATAGAAGACCTCAAAGCTTGCCCTCACAGTGACACACTGCCTCCAAAAAGGCCACGCCCACTCCAGCAAGGCCACACCTCCTACTAGTACCACGCCCTATAGGCAAAGAATGCAAACTCATGAGTCGATGGGGGTATCTCTATTCAAAACACCACACCCTATGTATCAAGGGCCTATGACAAAGGAAGCACAGACAACCAACAACGGGGAAACCCAGAGTAGGAAGTCTATCAGGTTCACAGGGGAGAAGGGCTGGGCTTGTGAACTCCAACACCCCTGTCATTTGCACCACCACCTCTCTGACAGTTCAAGGCTCTCCCAAGGCTGACGCTAGGCACCTTTTCAAAGCACTGTTCCATAGGTTTTTGTTTGTTACAGGCAGGAGTATAATGGAAGTTTTGGTGACTTTGTAAACTCAGTTATATTATAATTGTTGTTTTTTTTTAATCCCAAGTGTGGGATTTTAGTTCCAGCTTTAGTTGTCCAGAGCTCATAATTGTCTCATGTGGGGAGTGGCCTTTGCCAGCTGGAAGCAGACTACCTGGTGTGGCATGGAGAGGGGTGTGCTCTAAGACTCTGAGGGGTTATAAATATGAGAGCCTGCAGTGTGGCGTGGGGCAGTTTAAAGAGGCCAGAAATGGACGGTGTGGTGGTTTGGAGCAGACAGATGGAGAAAGATGCTTCGTGGCACAGAGGTGTGGAGGAAACTGTTTGCTGTGTTTTGCTGTTGATGGAGATTGGTATAGCCTCCCCCTCCCTCCCCCCCCC
Source organism: Pachyuromys duprasi (assembly GCA_028658305.1). Taxonomy (NCBI): domain Eukaryota; kingdom Metazoa; phylum Chordata; class Mammalia; order Rodentia; family Muridae; genus Pachyuromys; species Pachyuromys duprasi. Next base: position 40,795,120 of record CM053743.1, read on the forward strand.
CCCCCGCCAAGAACCCATCGACCCTAAACCGCTGGGAAAAAATAAAGGGGTCTGGGTCCCCTCTCCCCACTAACCTCACTCCTACCTAGGGTTGGATCATTGTAAGTTTGAGGCCAGTCTGGTCTACAACGTGAGTCCAGGACAGCCGAGGCTACACAGAGAAACCCTGTCTCAAAAAAAAAAAAAATCAACATAGCTGGTGCATAGCAAAATAATCCCTTTCTGCAGGTAAGTGTTTTGCATTATGGGGACTCCTGTGGGCTGTAACTGAGCCCTTGCAATTGTTCACTTGTACACTACTTACCAACTTAACTAGTTAAGAGAACAATGGTGGTAGCATCCAATGAGCTCAGAATTCTTTTCACCTCAGCCTAAGACTCAGGGTACAGAACTTAGAGAGTCCTGCTTCAGAGGCCCAAAGTTTCAAACAAGGCAGTCATTAGCTTCAGGTTTCCGAATCAGCCTTCTCATCTTGGGACCTGCAGTGTCCTTACTAGTCTGTTAATGGGTGACAGAGAGAGGAGGCTCTAGCTATAGCCTTCAGAGACAGCATGAAAAATACCCCTTCTCCCATCACAGCCAGAAAGGGAAGCTTCCAGAGAGAAACCACCAAAGTGCTGTTCTCCAAACCCAAAGAAAAATATCATGTCCATAAAAATGCTGAATTGTGAGCTGGAGAGATGGCTCAGAGGTTAAGAACACTGGCTGCTCTTCCAGAGGTCCTGAGTTCAATTCCTAACAACCACATGGTGGCTCACAACCATTTGGTGCCCTCTTCTGGTGTGCAGGTGTGCATGCAGACAGAACATTGTGTACATAATAAATAATCTTTTTTAAAAATGCTGAATTGTTTATAGATCAAGTTTCTAAGTCACACTGCTATCCCTTTTCCTTGCCCAGTGTTTCCTTCCTCTTGCTTCTGCTCCTGCTTGATCCTAGGAAGTTGCATGACAGTTACATACATGATTACGGGAGAGGAGTTGCTTATTTACAGGAACTTGGGCACCTTACAGGCAGCTACATCACTGAAGAAAATGTCTCTCCATTCTGCCATCAACCACTAATTGCCTGCAGAACCTCAGGGGAGTGTGGAGCCTCATGAGCCCATCTCCAGTTCATAGTACGGCATTGGTGGGTCCAGTCTTGTGCGGATCCTGTGAAGGTGGTCACAGATGTTGTGAATTCAAGAGTGCAACAGCCATGTCATGCCCAAAAGACAGTGTTCCATGGTACCCCATCCCTTCCTCTGGCTCTTCTGTTCTTTCTGCTCTCTCTTCTGCACTGTCCCCTAAGCCTTAGGGGTGGTGCTTTAGCCTTCCTGTTTATGGCTAAGCATTCAATGGACACTTAGTCTCATCATCTCGACCAGTTATGAGTCTCTGCAGTTATCACTGCTCATTGAAAAAAAGTAAAAAGAAGCTCTTTGACCAAAGCTGACAGCAGCAGTAGCTTATGAATATAGATGTAATTATTTAGAAAGCAGTTTGATAGGTACATCCTGTCCATTTAACAAAACAACTGTCATGGCTTCCCAACTAAATCCTGTGACCTCCTCAGCCACAACCTTCTGACCAGCTTTGTAACGCTAAGTCTGAATTCCCTCCTGAGGAGCAAACCTCAGACCACATCAGAAAGTAGTTTACTACTCCCATGACAGACTGCCACTCTTGCACAAAGAGGGCACATCCAACTTGGCAAACTCAGCCAATGATATTATTATCATTATCATTATTATCGTTGTTGTTATTGTTAACACCAGCAGGCACATTCTGCTTAGCAAACTTAGATACTGGCTACGGATAATTACATTTTGCTTTTATTACATCAGATAATTACATATTGCTTTTATTATTTGCTTTTTTTTCCCTTCGGGTAGTAAAGATTTCATTGTTTGCTCAAATTCTTATGATTTTTTTCTTTTGGTGAAGAGTCTGTGATTTCCATTAAAATTTTAAAAGGTAATTTCATCATTCAATGCATATCTAATATGAATTGAACTATGTCCTCTTTAGCTGTCAACTTGATAGAACCTAGAATTACCTGGGAAGAGGGTCTCATTGAAGGAAAGTGTACATTGGGTAGGCATGCCTGTGAAGGATTGTCCTAACTAAGTCACTTGACATAGGAAGACACAGCCCACTCTGGGAGGCATCATTCCCTAAAGCAGGAGGTCCTGAATTGTTCAGGAGTAAGCAAGCTGAGCACAAGCAAGCAAGTGGGAAGCATCCATTTCCCCCTGCTCTTGGCTGTGGAGGTCATGTGACCCACTGTCTCAAGTTCCTGCCCCTGTTACTCCCCTGAAGTAATACAGACTGTACCCTTGGAATTCTGCACTAAAACAAAACCTATCTCTCCTGAGTCGCTTTTGGTCAGGGTATTTTATCACAGTAACAGGAATTTGAAACAAGAAATCATTATGAAAGATGTGTTGATGGGTCTAGCCCCTAAAGTGTATGAGTGTGATTTTATTTAGAAAAAGGATCTTTCCTAATGCAGCTAAGTTAGAATAGGGTCTCATTGAAGTCCTCTTCCAGAAGCTATTGTTGTAAATATATATATATATATATTTCTCTCTATCTCTCTATCTCTCTATCTCTCTATCTCTCTATCTCTCTATCTCTCTATCTCTCTATCTCTCTCTCTCTCTCTCTCTCTCTATCTATCTATCTATCTATCTATCTATCTATCTATCTATCTATCTATCTATCTATCGAAAGAACTATGAAACACACAGCATGAAAAGCTGAGTGAGAGACCAGGGTGTGAGAAACCAGGGTGTGAGATATGAAAACCAAGGCATGCAAAGGGTTGTAGGAAACTATTTGGAGCTAGACAAAGCAAGGGTTCTCCTCCGGAAATGTAAGGCAGTTGTTTCCTGCCAGCAACTTCATTTTGACCTTCTAGATCCCAGAACCATAAGGAAGTAAACTGTAGTCGCTCTAAGCCGCTAGTTGGTGGTGCTTGGTCACAGTAACCATGACTGATTGTCATCTTTGTTCTTTTTTTTGGTGGGGGGGCTTGGTTTCCTTTGATATCTCCTATCTTAACCCATAGCAGTCAATATCCCCTCCACCCCAGTTAATACCCTGGTCCGTATCTTTCTAGTAATTGGTCATATTCATATACCTGTGTGTGAGTATGCGTGTGTGTCATTATTCACTTTACAAAAATTCTATCACATTATAGGTATTTTCTATGTCTCTTTTGTCAACGAAGCCTTGTAGATCAGCCTTGTAGACTCCTCATCACCCCTTTTGGTGACTCGATGACACTCCAGCCTGGACTTTCATGTATTTCACTCAGCCACTCCTGTGTTACAAGTTTCGTTTCCGTAGACAACCTTGGTCGTGTGTTTCTCCCTTGCTGTTGTCTCTGGCTGAACCTGCAGCACACTGGCTGAGCTAGGGTGGCTGGCAGATGATGCTCAGGGCCGCACCTGTCCCTTTAACCCTGCCCCTCCCAGGCCTCAGAGTGCAGATGACACCACCCCTCCCAGCTTTACCTGGGGCTAGGGACCTGAGCTCAGCTCTTCATGCTTGCATGGCAGGGACTCAACAGACAGAGCCATCTCCCCAAGCCCTAAGAGTTTTGATGTTTACAACTGAGTCTTTACAACAGTGGTTCTCAACCTGTGGGTCACAACCCCTTTGGGAAGCATCACAAATCAGGTATTTACATTACAATTCATAACTGTAGCAAAATTAAAGTTAGGAAGCAGCAATGAAAACAGTTTTATGACTGAGGGTCACCACAATATGAGGAACTGTGTTAAAGGGTTGTAGCATTAGGAAGGTTAAGAACCATGGTCTTAGAGAATCTTTGTTTTTGTGTATTATATAAACAAAGGCCTGGTTTTATTTTATTTTCTGATAGGCAGTCTTCCTTCACTGATCTAAATCATTCCCGTTGTCATAGTTAACTGCTTGCGCAGACTGAGCTCCATTTCTGCCTTCTGTGCTTGTTTCTATTGAACTTAGGGGCAGTATATTTGTAGCCCAATTCCATTTTTTTTTTCTGAGACAAGGCCTCATTGTGTAGCCCAGGCTGGACTCCAACTCAGAACTATTCCTTTGCCTCAGTTTCTCCAGTGCTAGTGTAGTGATGTGAGCCACCGGTATCAATTTGATTTTCTTGCTGACACCTCCAGTGTCTTCTCAAGCAAAGAGCCTTTGTAGTCATCTTTTTCCTATCTTTCTTGCCTGTTGGTCTTTGATATTCCTTTGTCCACGTACGCTTCACGATTCAGAGTCACGGGTGAGTTTATGTGACTAGCTCAGCCTGAATTACAAGCCCAGGCTGGGAAGCTGGTCTGCTTGTCTCTTTCACAAAGACCCTGACTATGCTCCCAGCTGTCTCAGAACCTCCAAGGACAAGAGAAGCACTCAGAAGGTGGGCAGGCAGGCACTCTCTGTGCCAAGAAGACAGTGTGCACCCCTGGAGGGAACAGAAGGGCGCTGCTGCTTGGAGTAGCAGGAAACGAAAGCCACAGTTTTAGTCGCTGTCCCTTTAAGGAAGTTGGATTTTATCCTGTAAGCATTTAGCTTGCCATTTAAAACTTTGAAGTGGAAGGGGCCCAAGATGAGTTTGGCAGAAGTGAAGAAGATGAAGTGGAGAGAGAGATTAAAACAAAAACAAAAACCCCAAAACCAGTGCAACCATTCAAACAAAGACAGCTAAGACCTGAAATGAGGCCATTGTCAGAGGCACACAGAGAATCAGGCAGATTTGAAAAGAACTGGTGATTGGTTCGATGTTGGTTGGTTGGTTGGGTAAGGACCCAGAAGACTGGCCACCTTCCTTCTAGCCTAGCTAATGGAGTTGATGCAGGGGGGAGGGGAATGTATGTTACCCCAAGACTTTTCATACGGTGTCAAGGCTTGGATTTGGGTCTTGGCTTCAGATGGCCACAGTCTCTACCTCCTCTAGAGCTAAACACAGAAAGTGGAAAGTAGGGAATAGACTTGGGTGGAGACTTTGAGTCTCTTTTGGTATGTTGTTTTTGTGAGATGTTTAAGTGGGGGTGGGGGTGGGCGGGTGGACATAAAGATGACATAAAGAATGTCTAGGGTGGATGGTAGTAGGAGACCAAGCCTAGACAAAGGAGTATCACTAGGAGAGACATCACAGTCAAAACCCCAGGAGAGGAGAGCCAAGGAATGAACACTGAAGGGCACTAACCATCAACACCAAAAGAGGAACTGCAGACGTCCACTTAAGAAATCGGCCACACAGAAAACGAGAAGGAAGTGTTCTGAGAAGGAAGTAGTGAGCTGTGACACAGGCCATGAGACAGGTCTCAGAGGTCTCCGGGCCGCCCAGCAATTACCGAGCCCACTGTGAACTTGAGTAGGGAGAAAAGTCAAGACCTAAGTGTAGGCAGAGCCGGGCGGGGGCAGGTGCTTCCCAGGATCACTCACGCACTGCGCCATTTCTCAGTTCTCTGTCCCAAGGACATAGTGGCAACATCCACAGATTGTTGTGTTTAACCCTGGCAAGTCATGAGACGAGCTTGCAGCAGGGACGGCGAGGGAATATATATTCCTAAAGTTCTTTCATATGGGGTCAGGGGCTTGTTCTCAACCTGAACTCCCTGCTCACAGTCCTGGCTCCAGGGGGCCGTGACCTCCCACTTCTTCTCTGCCAGAGTGGCAATCACAGGCTTTGCCAGGCCTGTGAGTCACTTCTACCCTTTGTGTCTCTACCTCTGCAGACAGTCCTTTGTTCAGCCCCCTTGGGTTATCCTATCTGGAAGGCGGTATCTGTCCGTTGGAGTCCTCCGTGTTCAGGGGAACCTTGGCTAAGAGGAAGAGAGAGATACACAAAGTCCAGGGAAGCTTTGTCCCAAGGGCTGCGGAGGATTGGATGTATTGACAAAGCTCTTGAACATCTTGTGCCTGGGTCCTATTTCAAAGGTGTAACCTGAGGAAGAAAAAAGCACGTGGCTCCTTGCTGGCCCTGTACCCTGTGACTTTATTAGTGGCCTCACTCCCATTGCTTCGGGGACCCTAGAACTTGTGTTTCCAGTTTGCTTCAGACAGTCCTTTTGCCAGGTTTGCCCATGGCTGTGTTGGCAAGAGTTGGTCTGAAGCCTTTGTGGATGGAAAAGTAGACACAGAGGCAGCAGAGGAGAACGAACAAAGATCAGGACCTCAGAAGGCCCTGGTTCACCTCACCAACATGGTTGGACAGTAAGCCGTGTGGCTGGTGGTATTTTAAGCCTTGCCAGGCTGTGCATGACTAGGCCCCACACCTTGCCAGGCTTGCTTGACTCTTGTACCTTTCCCAGGTTACTGCTTTGATGGCACTGTCCTGCCTTGCAAACTTGCTTTCCTCTCCTTCCTTCTTTTCTTCCTTTCTGTTTTTTTTTTTTTTTCTTTTTCTCTTTGGTTTTCAAGACAGGGTTCCTCTATGTGGCCCTTGTGTACTAGAACTTGATCTATAGACCAGGTTGGCTTTGAACTTACAGAGATCCACCTGCTTCTGCCTCCCAAGTAATGGGGGTTAAAGGCATGAGCCACCACTGCTGGCTTCTCCTTCTAAAATGTACTCAGCCCTGTTCTCCCTTTGAACCTGAGTTCCAGCCAACAATTGAACAGTTTCCTCAACACACAACTGGACTCATTTCTTCTCATCCTCAGATCTCTTTCAGACTCTATTTCCTAGGCAGCCCAGAGCGAACCAGCACCAGATCTGTGTATTCTCGGTCACATTGTTTTGTGATCTGTGATCTTTCTGTTTTCTTGTCTCTTCTCTTTGGTGTCAAAGCCATCACTACAACTCCTCCAGCCCGGTAAGAACAGTCCTGACAGCTCGCCCTGTCTCTTCTCTTTCTACAGTCTTTTAGTTATGACCACAGGGTTACTCCTGAAACAAAGACCTGATGACATTGGCCCCCTTTTAAAAAAATCTTTTGTGGTCTTTGGTACTTCTCAAATAAAGTTCCTCTAAAAAAACAAAACAAAACAAAATAAAGAGCATGGTTCAACAATACCCCTCAATCGTACTGTTGACATAAATACAAATATATCCCAACTAAATAATGCAAGTTATAGAAAAAAGAGCTCCATAGTTTTGTGTTAGTACAATGAAATACCCAAAGCAGGCATATTTTATAAAGAAAAGGTTTATTTAGCTCAGGGTTTTAAGGCTTACAATGTGAACAGCATGGCACAGGTTCCGGAGAGGGCCCCTCTGGCCACATCACCTCATGGCAGATGCAGTTGTGAGAGCATGTAGGGGTCCAAAAGAACACATCTCCAGGCAGGAGGCTGGAGAGGGACTGGGATCCCACAATTCCTTTCATGAGACTGCCCCCAAACTTAAGAACCTCCCCCTATGCCCCACTTTTTAAAGGTTTAATCATCTCCCAAGAGATGACCTCGGGAAAACACATTTAAACCACGTCTAAACCACAGAACACACGTGGCCCTCACTGGCTAGTGTATTCGTTTTCTATATCTGCTGTAATGCGTTATCACAAACCTATGCCGATGTATCAGGTTAGAGTTGTGGAAGGCCAGGAGTTTAGAATGAGTATTGATGTGCTAACATCAATATTTAACAGGTCAGACAATCTGCCTGTGGCTTTTCAAGCTACTAGAGGCTGAATATTGTTGGCCCATGGTTCCCAACTCTCAAGACCTGCAGCATTGCCTGAGTCCTTCTTAGATACCATATCTTTGGTTCTTTCTCTTTTCCTCTTCTTCTGTATAAAGGGATCCAAATGGGCCCATTTGGATAACCCAAGATAATCTGTCCTGGGGTTGTTTGGTTAGTGGCCTTGATTCCCCATTGCCAAGTAACTTAATACACTGGCAGATTCTGAGGATTAGAACATGGCCATCCTTGAAGACAGATTTGATTAAAAGTAGAGAAGCCCGTTGAGCTGTGTAGAAAGTAATTACGGGACCACTGAGATGGGCCAGTGAGTAAAGGTGCTTGCTCCCAAGTCTTAGGAGATTTGGAGGGCTTTTTGGTTTTTGTTTTTAAAACAAAAGCTTTGAAAGTGGGGCTTTTGTTATTGTTGTTTTTAAGGAATATGAGTTAAGGCACAAAGTCTAGAATTAAGACAGAGAACGTGGCTGTGGAGTCACATGCCTACAATCTCAGCCCTCGGGAGGTGGAAGCAGGGGAATGCAGAGTTCAAAGTCAACACTGGCTACAAAGTAAATTTGAGGCTATTCTGGGCTACCTAAGACCCTGTCCCAGAAACACAAAACAAAAATCAAACAAATAAAAAAAAATCAAAAGAATAGGACTCTCAGCTGGGTGTGGTGCCACACACCTGCAATCCCTACACTCAGGGAGGCAGAGGCAGACAGATCTCTGGGAGTTCAAGGCCAGCCTGGTCCACAAAGTGAGTTCAGGACAGCCAAGGCTACACAGAGGAACCCTGTCTCAAAAAAACAAAACAAACAAACAAAAAACAAATAAAATAGGAACCTCTGTCTTTCTTATTCTAAATTATAATCTTTCACAACCTTAGAAGGCCTGGTCCTACTTAAACCCATACAACAATGCTGAGAGTAGAACTCCAGCCTACACATAGCTGGACATTGAAGAGAACGGTCACTAACACCCGCCTTCCTAATCACCAGTTTCTTCCCCTGAGAAGGAAGAGTGATGCCTGCCTGTCTGGCCCCCAGCACTGTCATGATGAGAGCCGCCAGCTTTGCTACGACACCCATGCAAATGTAAGTCATTCCTTTATTACGTTCAGGGAAAACAAATGCTTAGAGGAGGTGAATCAATGGGTGAGCACAGCCTGCTGATGCTATAGTTAAATAAGACTTAATGGAAGCACAATCTCACCTGCCTTATTATAATTAAAGACAATATAGCAACAACCTCATCTTTAGAGTGCAAAGTAACAAATGTGTGACATCATCGTTATATTTAAAAAATCCTCTTTCCCTTTCATGTCTGAAACTAGACAGTCTGTGAGAAAAAGAAATCTTTGTTGCTGTTGTATTTAATTTAATTTTTCTGAGATAGGATCTTATTATATAGCTTTCATATAGACCAGGCTGCCTTTGCGCTTGGGGCGGGCCTCCTGCCTCTATCTCCTGGTGCTGGAATTATGGGTGTGGTATAATTATCATAAATTGGCCAGGACAAAATATTTTGCCATTAGAGACCTGGGACACAATGCACCTGTACTGGCTGGTTTTGCATCAACCTGACATAGAGTCATCAGAGAGGAAGGAGCCTCAGTTGAGGAAACACCTCCATGAGATCCAGCTGTAAGTCATTTTCTCAGTTGGTGATCAATAGGGAAGGGCCCAGCCCATTGTGGGTGGTGCTGTTCCTGGATTGGTGGTCCTGGGTGCTATAAGAAAGTAGCCTGACCAGGCCAGGGGAGCAAGCCAGCAAGCAGCACCCCTCAGTGGCCTCTGCATCAGGCCCTGTCTCCAGGTACCTGCCCTATTAGAGTTCCTGTCCTGATTTCTTTCAGTGATGAACAGCAATGTGGAAGTGTAAGCCAAATACATCCTTTCCTCCCCAACTTGCTTTTCGATCTTGGTGTTTCATTGTAGCAATAAAAACCCTAACTAAGACAACACCTCATCTGAGCAAGGCACCCCTGAGGTGCCTATCACGCTGAGTCTACACAATCCATTTCCTTTTATATTAAAAAAAATGTTTTATTAGGGACTAAGAGAAAATTAATTTGTTTTGTCTTTTCTTTCTTTTTTTTTTTTGCTTTAAATCTCAAGCAGGAATATACTGTTTTGTTGACTGCAATGATAAATGATAAAGAACTATGTAAAGTTGAGGCCTGTCCCTCACCATTATGGGAGGCTATGAAAAGGGTCCTTCCTCACTTCCTCCCTTCATCTCTTTACCCTTGAAAGTTTGGGTCTTCCACTTGATTTAGCCTGACACGTAGCTAGGATTTTAACCTAAGTTTAAAAATAAAAGCATACACACCATATTCCCTAAATTATGTCTGAACAGCAGTTGGACTCCAACATTGGAACAGATGGCAGGGGGATTTTATTGTTTTTTTGTTTTTTTTCCCCCAAATGTCTAAGGTCTACCAACTCCCTTTTCCTCTTTTCTCCTAATCTGCCCTTGCTATGATCAAAATGGTCATGACAAACACCATAACAAAGAAAACCCACATGAAAAACCGGTCTATGACTTTGGCAATCTTCTTCCATTCGCTGCCTCTGGAGTTGGTGGCTTTGTGGTCTTTAAGGCACTTGGCAATGTATCCAATATTTCTCGTCAGTGCTTCATAGCGTGCACAGTAACTCTCGGCATTCTGCGGGATCCCACCCTGACACCCCAGGTTATTCTTCAAGAGTTTGTTCGTTTCCTTCTTTTTGGAAAGGTCTTTGTTTCTGGATGTTTTCAGGTTGGATCCAGGGAGTTTGCTATATACCTTCGTGATTTGTTCTGGCTCCGGGCTTTGGTGGGGGCTGAGGCAGCTCTCACCCACGTCATAGACAAACAAGATCCGGGACATGTATTTCAGGATGACTACCTTGGCCCAGCGTGGCACTGGCCGGGCCTCAGCCCCACAGAAGTGGATATTCATTACCATGATGGTAAGGGCTGTGGAGGCGGTGATCAAGGCCATGGTGGCTATGTAGTATTTACCTGGAATGAAAGTAGCACCAGCTAAGTTCACTTTTATATCTCTTCATATTCTATGAAAAAGAAACACCTTTCCTAAGAAACCGGTCCACCCTAGTTAAGTGGTTACCAATAAAGACTTTTGAACCTGATGTTCTAAGTTCGAAGCCCGACATTATTACCCACTACACTCAGAACCGAAGTATAAAATCCTGTTAGACTTCATGCTTTCTAAAACAAGTGTAGTAAGTGTCAGACTTACAGCAGTGCGGTGAGTAAAGCAGAAATGATACCTGTAAAGTTCTCAGTCACCCTTGATTGTAATTTAAAAGGTTCACAAACATTTGTCAGGATGTGAAAAACCAGTCCCGTCTCCGTGAACAGACAACAAACCGTCTTTGGCTGGTTCTCGTTGCAGGCCTCGTTGTTAGGGGAGACAACTATTATTACCTAAGAAAGGAGACACGGTGCTGCTCTCTTTAAATGGGATTTGATTACATAAGGCAAATGCTCAGGCAAAGGGCAAACGAAGTAAAGACATGGGAAGGGTACAAATTAATGAAGTGAGAGTCCAAAACAGCAAAAACAAACAAACAAAAACTAGCAATGAAAGTCAAAGGATGAGGAGATGGTTCAGTAGGCAAGACCACCTGCTGCAAAAGCATGAGGCCCTGAGTCTGAGTCCTCAAGCAGCCATGTAGGAAGCCACGTACGGCTCTTTGTGCCTATTAGCCCAACAGTGGTGGGCAGAGCCAGGGAGAGCCCCAAAGCTCACTGACCAGCTAGCCTAGCTTTAAAGGAAAGCTTCATTCCAGGGAGAGCTCCTGCCTCTAAGATGGAGAACAATGGGGAGGAAGCATCGTTCTTGCCTCAGAGTGACCTCAGGCTTGGGACCCACCTCAGCCCCACCCTCACCCTCATTGCCCCACAAATAAACCCAAGGGCAAGCTTTTGAAAAGGGGAATCAGACTTCACATCTGCAATCTCAGCTTCTTAGGAGATGGAGGCAAAAGGGTGCTTCTTCTGCCCAGGAGGTAAGTTACCCATGGGGAGAGAAGAGGAAGAGACTAGAAGCCTTACAGCCACATTTGGGAAAGTTTCGTGTAATGGAATTTTTACACATTTTAAAACTTATTTATGTATTTATTTTTAGGTAGAGTTTCATGTTATCCCAGGCTGACCTTGAGTTTGTCATGCAGCCAAGGTTGATCATGAATTTCTAGTCCTCCTGCCTTTACCTCCTAAAAGCTGGGATCGCTGGCACACATTACTGTGCCTGGATTTACACGGTGGTGGGATCTTCATTCATGCCTAGGCAAGTGCTCTACCAACTGAGCGGTAGCCTCATGTCCATGGTGTCTTTTTATTTATTTCTTTTTCAGTACTTATATTGAATTTAGGGCTTCCTACACATTAGACAAGTGCTCTTCCACCGACATATGTCCCCATGCCCCCGAGGGTCTTGAGAGATCATGAAAAAAGGAGGTTTGGTTGAGGACTCCAAAATTCGAATCAGGAAAGCCTACTGACGTAATTCACTGTGCTATGGGTGAAAGAGAAAACTCACACAGTTGCCTTATAAATGGAGACAAGACACTTGGTAATTGCCTTGCCTAGGACAGCATTGACAGGCCCCTGACAAAAGAGCTGTGTTGGGTATACTGTGTTACAGCCGAGCTGGAAGGCAGTGGACAGAGAAGGTACAGAGGCATGCTGGGAGCGGCTTTTACAGGGTGAGAGGTTGAGGGGACAGTCACGCAGCGTGGCAGTGTCATGGAGTCCCTGAGTTTATTGTGGGTAGTAACAGCCTAGCCTTAAAGTAATTCTGGTCTGGCCCTGAGTCAGAAATGGCTCGTGTGACCTCCCATTTTAAACTGTAAACCAGAGCCCGGAGTATGCAGTCTGCGTAATTCCTCCCGGTGAGTTAATGGTCCTGCTCGGAGGCAGCTGTGGCCTTGGTCTCAGTCCGACCTGATCTGAAGCCAAAACAGTCCTGTTCTAAGGTTAGGATGGCTCAACACAGCTATCCACCCCAGAACAGCGTTCGTAATAATGTTTAACATCCACTCATTATTTATTAAAAACTCTAGATTAACTATAAAAGGAGTATGGGCCAGAAACATGCATGAAATGTCACTTGTCATAGAGAAACTGTAAACACGTTTCTGTAAATGTGACAGCAAGGGGGCTGGGCTTGGCTCTTGCCTAACATACATAAGGTCCTGGGTTCAGTCTCCAAGCACAGGATGGGAGAGAGAGAGAGAGAGAGAGACTGACTCCCAGCACTTGGGAAGCTGAGACAGAAGCATGAAAGTCTATGCTCAGGGGCAGCCTGCTTGCATGGTGAAATGTTGTCTCCAATAACAGTAACACCTTGGTCACTATTAGGCAGGAAGCATACTTCATAGGGGCCAAAAATAAAATACTGTGATTTTAACATATGCTCCCAAAACCTGCGCATATACATTCCAAAAAAGACAATGCACATTACCATAGAAACAGAATGATTAATGCTCCCCAAATTCTTGGGCGTCATCTCTCTTTAGAAACTGCTCAGCATGTAATTGCATGTCACTGCTAAGGAAGGGAGAGGGGCCTGTCCATGATCGCACTTCAGACACAGTTTCTGTTTCAGTTTTGGTTTTAGTTTGAGACAGTTAAGGCGGGCCTCACTCTCCTGACCTTCCTTCCTCCAACCCTGAGTGCTGGGGTGACAGAGGTATATGACCATGCCTAGCCACTGTGACTCATTTTTGTCTCCAGAGAGGTAATAAAAGTGTCAGGGTACCTACACCTCTCTTTACTACTGGAGAAGAAAACCTGTATTTATTTCAGGGGGAAAGTGTGTGTGTGTCTGTGTCTGTGTTTTCTCAAAAAGACATAAAGTAGAACCCCGTCCCCATTACTTGGGTGGTGGAAGCAGAAGGAACAGATAGAAATTCAAGGCTAGCCTCAGCTACAGAACCAATTATAAGCCAGCCTGGGTCACATGAGACCCTGTTCTACCAAAAAGCAAAAGCAAAAGCAACAACAAAAAAAAAAGGATGTCTCTGTAAAAACCAGAGTAACACTGTCTGCGTATTGGGTAAGAGTATTCTGTAGAGCACATACCACCTGGTTCTCTGTGTCCCCGAGTTCTGAAACTTCTCCTTGTGTTTTATCTTAAAGAACTAAAAATCAGGTTTGTTTTTAGTTCTGGAAAGCATCTACTATAGCAGTGAGTTGAAGTGTTGGATTAGAGGGGTCTCCTTGGTGGCAGGAACAGGAGGTATTAAGGTGCCAGAAGGATCTCAGGACAAAGTGGGTATAGAAGTGGGTATGGCAGCCTCTGCTTCCACTGCAACCCGTGGTTGCAGTTTACATGGTGACGGACCTTGGAAAATGTATTCTGTGGCCAAAAGGCTAGGTTCACAACTAAAATATAAGACAGTGCATTCTGGAAAAAAGAAAAGAAAAGAAAAAAAGCATTCTGCTTTAGAATGATCAGATTCTCAAATCCTGACCAATGTTGCATACACACACACACATATTTAGAGGGTTTTTTTTAATTAAAAAATGATTTTAGAAAAGATTGCTATATCAAACCCTTTAGGCATAGGAACCTCTGTTTTAATGGGGTGGGGCCACGGCTTCTGGTATACAGGGTAGATGACTGACTTGAGACTCCAGCTCATCTTCCTGCACAGTTGCTTCCTCCTGAGAAGGACCTAACGCTGTGAGCAGGTAACAGGAGTCACTGTCAAGCAGAGGCTTGTCCAGCTCATAGGAAGCTCTGGGTTTGATCCCCAGCACCATGTAACTGGGGGTTTGGTGGGACATATCTGCAATCCCAACACTCAGGACATGGAGGACAGAAGATCTAGTTCTTCGTTGGCCAAATAACAAGTTTGAGGCCAGCCCGGGCTACACTATAAAACTCTCTCCAAATCAAAAAACAAATCCAGATAATTCCAACAACCATAACCATACACAAAGATGCCATCTGCAGGCGCTGGATAGATTTTGTGAAAACATTGGGCCAGTTGCTTCAGTTGCTTCAGTTTGAGGCCCACACCACACCCCAGTTGCTACAAAGCTAAGCTCCCGGTCTACACTCACCTATCAGCGGTACATTTTCTGAGGCTGGCATGATCTCTGCCACCATTAGCTGAAATACAGTCATGGCCAACAGGATGGTCACTCCCAGAGAGACCTTCTCCCCAGAGGCCGCTGGGAGGTAGAAACTCAGAGGAGCGAGAAATGATATGAGGACACAAGGGATGAGGAGGTTGACGATGTAGAAGGAGGACCTCCTCTTCAGAAGAAGAGTGAAGGTCACGTCTGGGTAGGGCTCCGAGCAGCAGCCGTAGGAGATGACATTCTTCACAGCAGGCATGCCATGGACCTCCCATTCCACATCTTCAATGAAGTCAGAGAGGTCGCCACTGTCCAGGGCGTTGAATAAATCCACCTGGTTGCCATTGTAGGTCCAGGAACCAAAGGTCAGGTTGCACTGCTGGCTATCGAAAGGGAAATAGGTGACGTCCACCACACAGGAGCTTTTGGTGATGGCTGGTGAGTCCCAGGTAATGAGCCCGTCATACCGCAGGACCACATTGGTGTTCACAGGCTCTGAAGATTCATCGTCTGCCCTGCAGAGAAAATGAGGACAATGACAGGCACTTGCTGAAACACCTTACTGACTCACCGCTGGATGGCCCACCACCGTGTGCCTGTCCCTTCAGCATCTTCTGCAGTGGGCCCCCATTCTCTGTCCTTTCGGCTTGTGAGTTTGGGGTCGCTTCCAACACACCTTCTCCTCCACCTACTGAGACTGCTCTGGACCCTTAGCATCTTCCTTAAAGCATCTCTGCTCCGTGTTCCCTCTAACTCATTGGTATCAATGCTACCAATGAGCTGAACATCCAGAAAAAAAAAGAGGGAGCCTGTCAAAGCTAAAATCTGCTTCTCTGATTGTATTGCTGTCATCAGAGGTGTGTGTGTGTGTGTGTGTTTATTTGGAAAACACAGAGGAAAAAAATCATTCATCCAGAATCTTACAGATGTTCACTATTTCTTGGGATATCTTTTACTTTGTCAACATCTGTCCCTGCTTTTACTAGGCATGAAAACTCCATTTTCCTCTGGGGAACTAGTCTTCCTCCACTGCCCTTACAAGGCAGAGGCGCTGTTACCATGAGCCCCTGAGATCCTGAGCACATAGCCTGCTTCTCTAGAACACGGGCACTGGTGCAGTTTTAACTTAGTGGCAGTGTATGCTTGCAAAGAAGCATCTCAATGATGCTGGCCACTGCAGTGCCCAATCGAAGCAAGAGTGTGGGGAGACACACAGTTCTTCTGTTTGTTCTCCAGGGAGAACAGTGGAATCTACAGAAAACTCATGAGAGATCATCTGTGTCAATCGAATTCCTGGATCTCACTCTATCACACTCTGTGAGTGAGCATGGTGATGGTCCTGTGACTCATCTTCTAGGAGGGAGGTAGAAAGGGAGGAAGAGAGGACGGGGTAGGAAGGGGAGAAGAGGAAGAGAAAATAGTGTAGATTCGAGTAATAAAACCTAGGTCTTAAATGTTAGCTCGCTTAGAAGGTACATGGAACATTCCCCTGGTCACTTAAAATGAGGAATGAACAGCAGGCCATGACCTTTGCGTGGGCTCCGAGTAAGGAATGCGTAAACTCAAGGCTGCCCCCTATCACTGTTGCTTTTTCAAGAGCTCTTCATGACCACTAGAAGGAGCCCTCCCCCAACAGGCTCCATTTTTATCTGATCAACAGAAGAACCCCTCTCAGCCCACAGGAGCGTAGGTTCCAGAATAAAGAAAGCGGAGCTGCCATGACACCTGGAAGGAGGTGGAGACTTTGAGCTTGAATCTGGCATGAGGTTGGGCTCCTTCTGGAAGTGCAGCGTGGTAGGCCAGCGGCACCCACTGCTCTCTGGAGCTTGTAGGAATGCAGAACGGAGGGCCCACCCTATACCTACTGAATCCAAACCTGAGTTTTGTCAGTCTCTAGGTGATTCAAGTATGCTTTACAGTCTGAGAAACGTGAGCCATGTGTGTGCAAGGCCCCTTGCTCTGAAAAGAGCCGAAACACTCCCAAGATACCATCTCCCTATAGTCTCTGGTCCAAAATCCACAGGGCAAATTCTAGGTGGCCCATAGAAGCGTCTCTGTTATATAATCTCTGGGCTGTGAGCAGCTTAAATTGTATATCTCCAGACACATTTTCTCCAGATATGAGTTCTCACATTGAAGCCCAAGCTCTCCGGCTTACTGAAGAGCAGAGTTGAGGAAACTTGGGAGGCTGAAGCAAGAAGATTGTCAGATCCGGGGTAGCCTGAGCTAAACAGCAAGATCCTGTCTTTAAAAGCAAAGCAATAACTACAAGCAGAACAAAACAAAACAAAACAAAACCCACATTAGAGGAAGAGGAGAAGGAGGGAAAGGGGAGGAGGAGAAGAGTTATTGTAGATACAGTGAGCTAAGATGGAGCTCAGGCTAGGACACCGTGGCCACCTCAGTCTGTACCAAGAGTCTCCTTACAGGAGAAAGGATTCGGGCACAGGACACACAGAGGGAGATTCCCATATGCGATGAGAGGCAAAGATCCAAGTGATGCTTCTACGACTCAAGGGACACAGAGGATAGCAAACAGCAGAAGCTTTGGGCAAGGCATGGAATAGGTTCCTGCTGGAAGCCCACAGAAGAAAACAAATTGACACTTTCATGCTCCAGCCTCCAAAAGTATGAGCTGACAAATGTCTCTCCTTCAAGTCACCCAGCCTGTGCTTATTGCTTATCCCTTAGAAAACGGCCTCCAATTTTGCACCTGAAAGGGGATATGAAGTCTGATGCTCTCCTTCCAATTCTAGGCTTTTAGGACATGATACTCAAGCATCTGAGATTTGGATAAGAACATGAGTTGGTGCTCCATGTGTGTTTTAAATGTCCCCTTGACGTGATGTCTGAGTTTCCCTACTAAATCAGTAGGGAATCGTCTGGTCTGAGCTGCGCTTACTTGTTGTACAGGACAATGTCCGGCCTCCACACCAGGTCACTGGGAATCCTGATGGAGTCCAGCCCATCATACTGGTCTCGATCCCACGTGAGATACGCGTCATGCCAGGTTTGGCGGATCCACAGATAGGCTGTCAGAATCTGATTTCTCTCATCCTAAGCAATGAATCCAGATGTTACCTTATCCAGTATGCACTTCGGGCTTTGGAACACTTGTTCTTGATAGCAGGGAATCTCAAGAATGCCCATCTATTTTCAACCCACCAACGAGACCTTTTAAAATTCTCTCTGCTTGATTGATTACCAAGGCTGATTGATTACTTAATGCCTTTTTTGATATAGTCTGCAGAATGTAAAAGAGATGGTGTTTAGTCTTTATATCTTTCCATGGGCCAGTTGCTCAGTTTTCTCTGAAAGTGTATCAGCTAATGATACACTTGAGCCAGGGGTCAGGAAATACCTACCATGTACAAAAGAAAACATCATTCAAATCTTCTAACTTTGTATGATTAAATATCTATACTCAGGAAATCAGCCATGTCATCTTAAAACAACACCTTCCTTTTTTGAATTGTAATTAAACCTACTATTTTAGGGGACTGGAGTTAAAGGTGTGTACTATTCTTTCAGAGTATCTGAGATCAGTTCCCAGCTCCCCACTGCCTGTAATTCTAGCTCCAGGGGATCTGCTGCCCTCTTCTGGCCTCTGCAGTCACCACACTAACATACACAAACACACAGGCATAAATACATAATTAAAATAAAATATTAAAAAGCACCATTTTAGCTAGTTTATAATTGTCAGTGGCTTCTAGTGACCTACCGAACTGCATAATCTTCTCCAACTATCCAACTCAAGGACATTTTCCCCACACCTAAAAGCAGTTACTGGTCCTTCCTCTAGTCCCTAGCAACCAATGCTTTGTTTTCTGACTGAATGGGCAGACCTTATTTGGACATTGAATGAAATAGAATCATAGCACATGCAACACTGTCTTTCTTTCCATTGTCTTAGGCTGTTAGTGTGCACGGTCAGAACTGTAGGTGGTAACATTGGTGACACTAGAGAGTGCTTAGTTAAATGACTCGTTCTCTAGAAAGCTTTCTCTCCCTGGATCTCCCTCCTCATGCCAACCGACACCGAGGACCGCCCACTCCACTCTCTCCCAAGGTCCCCTTAAGACATTCCCCTCAGAGGCAAAGGCTTGTTTTCACCGCAATTCTCTTTCCACAGTGTCACCATCAAATGTTACCTACCATGTCCTTTATCTGAGAAAGCGTGATCTGCAGTGTGACATTCAGGACCGTATCTGTGTCTTCTACTGGACGCAGAGCATTGGAGTAATCTTCAAAAAGATCATTAAACAACTTCTGAGCGTATTTTCCATCTGCTGTTTCTACAGCTGTTCAAAGAGAAGGACCCAGATCAGCATTTCAAAACAAGAACGTGTCTGGGGTCAAAATGGGGTGTGGTTCCAACACTAGTTAGGGACAACTTGGGAGTGAGTGGATGAGCTCTTCTGGCCTGATCACCGTGAAAGAGGACATGTGCATGTACTCACATCAGCCCTCCCTCCCCCGTCTCTCCGCCCCTCCCCCGTCTCTCACCAAAGAAAAGACTCTAGAAGAGCCCATACGGAGATACTGGCCTCTCACCTCTGAGTCCAGAAGCAGCAAAATATATCCAGCAGAAGGAGATGCAGAAACGGGGCCGGTTCATCCTTCCCCAACATGTAGAATGTCCCAGCCAGATAGCGAGGACTTCCACTTCCGTCTGAGGAGGACACAAAGCGTCCTCACTGCCACAGTCACAAAACAGATGGAGACTGCCTGCCCTCCCTCCTCTCTGGTAAGCTGAGACTCCAGCTCCAGTAACTGCGATGCCAGGAGCCCAGGGAGGGGGGCTAGGCAGAGCTGCTCTCGGGGAGGTATTTTAGCGCATGGCTACCCTCCATCCAGACCAAAGAAGAAAAGGTAGG
Organism: Pachyuromys duprasi; assembly: GCA_028658305.1. Lineage (NCBI taxonomy): Eukaryota > Metazoa > Chordata > Mammalia > Rodentia > Muridae > Pachyuromys > Pachyuromys duprasi. Next base: position 40,814,697 of record CM053743.1, read on the forward strand.
AGAAGCAGGAGCCAAGCATACCTGACTCCATGTAAGTGGAGTGGGAGTTTGCCACACCTGACACAATTGGGTTCAGCTTGGATCAGAGTCCAAGGGAAAGCTACTGTAGACACATAGCTGACCCCTTTCCTTCTAGCAGCATTTGAAGAGGAGGGAGAAGCAGCTGCCTGCTCTCTAGATGTTTGAGGTTTTCTCGCTCCCTGTTTCTGACCGCTTCTTCCATTGTTCCACGGGGCATGAATCTTACAAAGTAAATGGGTGAGAATATACATGTGAGAGGGAGTGTTGGGTGGGAGACCAAATTTGAGTGTCCTGATCATTCTGAGTGTATCTGAGCAAGCTGACCAGGGAAAACAGCAATCCTATTACCCCACAGCCACCATTCCACAACTGTGTAAACAGAACAGCATCGAGGACATGCTAGTGAGCTATACCTCTGCTCGGCTCTGCAGATTCAAAATGTCTCCATTTACCAAGTCAACCAAGCTTTATCGGCTCTTACCAAAAAATGGTTCAAAGGCTAACCAGATCCTACGAGACTGACTTCTAACCAAAAATGATATCATCACACTGCTTCTCCTTTTCATTGAAATGCCATTTTATATAATTCTGTTCACTTTTCACACACACACACACACACACACACACACACACACACACACACACACACACACGCATCAACTTCCAATCGCATCTGTAGTCTGGGGAAGCTGCCTAGGAAACCAAGTTAAGATAATTCGGCTGCCTGGGATCAGAGCAAGGAAATTGGATAGCTCTATTCGATCAGGTTTCAGGCAGCCCATGAGTCATCCCATCCCTCTCCAGGATTACATCCTCCACATGAAACAGGCATTCAAGCTGTCAGCTAAGTGTGTTCCTAATTTTCCTCCCACCTCTGTTCTTTGAAAAGCCATTACTTCCCTCACACCCCAGTCTTAGTCATCCAATGACACAAGTCCTAGGCCCTTTGACAAACAACTGCTGTCCAACCTCCCAGTCTGCGATGCTTTTGGAGTTGTGTTTAACACCTTGTTTTCCTGTGGGGAAACCGAGGTCCCAAGGTGCACACTAGCTTGCTTTCACCAGCTGGTGGCCGGCGATGGGATCCAGGCCATCTGCTGCAAACTATCATACTCACAACACGAGTATGCCTGCCCTGTTTTCAACAGTAAGCCTTTGGATGATGGGAAGTAATAATTTGTCTGCAGGCTAAGACTCTTTCTGCCTTGTCTCCTGTTTCTTTTATTCCCCACGGTCCTCTGAGCAGACTCTGGTAAGGGGTGTTCAGAGAACGCTCGGTACTAGCTACCCTAGTGGCTGTTACTTGTGGTCAACTCAGTTCATTCTGTGGGAAACTTAGAATTTATAAAAAAGAAAAGAAAAATGATGATGATTAATGATGATAGTTATTTCCTAATGCTAACCAAATGCTGATTAAGCCAATGTTTGTTTGTTTGTTTTCCCCAGGGGGCAGGGATTGTGCCATTTAGGGCAAGATGCTAATGAACACAAACTAAACTTTTAAATTCTGATATTGCTTCTGGTCTCTTGGCTAAAATCATGTGTAAGTTCTTTCCAAAAATCACTGTGGGAGGGCTAGGGAAATGGCTCGGTAGGTAATTAATGTGCCTCAAGCACAGAGACCTGACTTCAAATGCCCAGAACCCACATAAAGTGGCAATGCCATGCGCATCTCTACCTCTGTACTCTTAAGAGGTGGGAACAGGAGGACACCCGGAGCTCATGGGCTGGCTGTCAAGAGCAAAGAGAGCATCTCAAGGTGGAAGAGCAGCGCTCAGGGCTGTCCTCTGACTTCCAAAGGCACGAACGACACATACATACCAGCATTCACACAAAAATGCAAATACATACTTATAAATGCACATGTGTAAAACACTCACACACACAGAGAGAGACAGAGACAGAGAGAGAATGACTACCAAATATATACTGCTATCTCTCCTTCAACTCCAAGCCATACCAATAAAAGGGAACTGGAACTCTTGCTACCAGGACATTAAGCGGCAGAAAAAAAAATAGTTGAATTTACTGTGTAAGATTCAATAAGGCTTGAAAAGCAAACAGACTTAGAAATGATTGGTGATTGAATGATTGACGACTGACTGATTGATTGATTGATGTTTCGAGGTAGGGTTTCTCTGTGTGGTCCTGGCTGTCCTGGAATTTGCTTTGTAGACCAGGCTGGCCTCAAACTCATGGAGATCTACCTGCCTCTGCCTCCTGAGTGCTGGGGTTATAGCTGTGTACTGCTACACCCGGCAGTAATTTTTTTTTTTAATGTGGACTTGCTCTGTAGTGGATGCTGGAAGTTCTGACCCTTCTGCATCCACCTTCCCAATTCTGGGGTGATAGGCATGTGCCACCTTGCCTGACTGGCCAGCTGAGGAACTTTGGACATATTATTTAGTCTCAGTTTCTTCATCTATAAAATGGGGTTAATTATAACAATGGTCACCTCCTAGAGTTGTTTTGAGGAGTAAGTGGTTACTTCATGGGAAACTCTAAAAACACTTCTTGGTTATAAAAGTGTTAAAAAAGTAAAAATTACTGGGGAAAACACACTCTAATGTGTGTGTCTGTGTGTATATATATATGCTAAAATTTCTCCTCCCTTCAATAAGACCTCCCCTTCTCTCACTCTGTCTCTTTCTCTCTCTGTGTCTGTGTGTCTGTGTGTGTGTGTCTGCCTGTCTGTCTGTCTCTCCTACCCTAAAAGTCCTAACAGACCTGGTTAGAGAAAAATTGCCTTATCTGACGAATAGCTTGTACTTCCACTCTGTCTATTCTCTTGTTGTCGTTTTTTAAAGAGTATTTGAAAACACTTTCAAAAATTTGCGTGAGTACGTGTATTCCTGTGTACAGAGGTGCATGTGAGTGTGTGTGTCTGTGTGTGTGAGTTTTCCTAGAGGCCGGAGAGGGCATTCCAGGTGGTTGGGAGCCATCTGACTTGAGTGCTGGGAATGAGACTGTGGTCCCCAGAGTTTGTAAGACCAAGTGCTCTTACCTGATGAGCCATCCCTCTAGGCCCTGGTTTGTTTGTTTGTTTTGTCTTGTTCTGTTTTACAGCAACATTACAGCAATTGCCGGTCCGCAGTCGATTTATTTATTTATTTCTAAAGCAGTATTTGTGGGTGGGTAGGAGGAATCGATAGAGGGTGTCGCAGAGCTCCAGGTCACCCTTGCACTCCCGTGTAGACCAAGCATTACGGGTGTGAGCCAGCATGCGGAGCGGTAGTAGTCATTTTGTACACCGAGGATTACCCAGTCAAAACCTCTCACAGAGATAAGCAAACCCTTTCTGTGAAAAAAGCGAAAACCCGCACAGGAAATATTTTCAGCTTTGTACCATCTGGTGTCTGTAAGAAGCCCTCTGCCCGACGGTTGTACTATGAAAGCAGATGAATGGCAAACTGAATGGGTGTGCCTGTGCCTGTGTTCTGATAGAAGCTTATTTACAGGGGCTCAAATGTCTATGACCTCAGTACTCAGGAGGATGATGCAGGAAGATTTCTGGATTACAGCAGATGCCACGTCAGCCATCTTTCAAAAAAACAAAACAAATAGATAAACAGATGACACAGAGAGAGAGAGAGAGAGAGAGAGAGAGAGAGAGAGAGAGAGAGAGAGAGAGAGAGAGAGAGAGAGAGAAGAAGAAGAAGAAGAAGAAGAAGAAGAAGAAGAAGATGAAGAAGAAGAAGAAGAAGAAGGAAAAAATGAAAACAAATTTCATTTACAAAAACAGGTGGAGGGTCATGGTTCATTGACCCCGTTATAGGTCACTGAATTCACAAATCCACATAACTGTACCCAGGCAAAGTGCACGAGGGGTCAGTGCCTCATGAAGAAGGGGTATTGCCTACAGGTCAGAAGAGAGTTGCCAGCACCCAATCTGGCATGGACAGGTGCAAGACTGACACCTGCCAGGGCAGACACTCAGCACTACTTAGCCCTTCTCTCACCGCATCTTCTACAAGGCTCCATATATAGGAAACTTTCTAACAAAGACTTAGAACTAAGGGACCAGAGAGCACACGGCAGCCCCCTGTGTGATATATGAAGGCTGCACAAACATCTCTCAGCCATTAGAGTGTTCCTCCAAAATTGGTTATAACCCAGCGATGTTAGGAGCTGGGCCAGGGGTGGGCAGCTGTGCAGAGAAAAATCAAGTGTTCCAGAATCACGTGTTAAGTCTCTCTGGGACCGCGTGGAATTGAAGCCCAAAGCTAAAAGGCTGGAATGGGCATAGCTTTACTGAGAGGTAGAGATCTCCAAGACGTTGTTTTGTTTCCAGGATTGTGATCACTCCTTCTAGCTATCTCCCCAATCCACTGTCACAGGGGAACTGCAGGGTAGAGCAGAACTAAATGGAATGAAGGAGGGTAGCCAGGGACCCCAGGAGCAGGGGTGTCATACTGGATTGCACAGAACAAAATGCATCCTCAGTGGTTGCAGAGCTGAGTCCTCCTTTATAGCTTCAGATGTCTACACACACTCTTTTCCCACAGCACCTGGTGATGCTATCAGTGTGCAATGGACTAGGAACTCCATTCTGCTGAAACCCAGCAAGGCAGGCTTGCCTGGGCTTCTGAGCATCATGAAGGAAAAGTCCAACTCATTTTTTTTTTCTAACCATGACCTAAAACAAACTTGGAGAGACCTCGGGCATTGCCCTCTGCTCTGCCCTTTCCCCCACTCCACTCTGTGGCTACCACTGCAAAATACTGTAGATGGCAGACCCGTGCGAAACTTTGTTTACGGAGCTAGAGGTTCACGGCCAAGTGGAGGTGGGAGGAGCTGGGGAGGTGGCTCAGTGGTTAAGGGCACTTATTGCTCTTTCAGGGGACTTGGGTTTGAGTTCCAGCACCCACATCATGGCAGCTAGCAATCATCTGAAACTCTGGTTCCAAAGAATCCTCACTTCTGTCTTTCTCAAGCAGCAGCACTGTGCACAGACATACATGCAGGCAACATTCCTGGACACATTAATTTTTTTTGTAAACGTCAGCGTGGATGGTGGTTTCTGCTGGAACCTCCCCCTCTCTTTGATTTATAAATGTTTTCCCTTCCCTATGGTCCCAAAGTTTTTCCTGTGTGTGTCTGTATCATACTCTCTTCTTCTAGGGTCACTAAGATTAGATTAGCTTTGAAATTCCTGGCCTGTGCTACTCTGCCTGGCTCTGACCACCTTGCTCCCTCACTTATTATATATATATTTCTTATACTGAGTCTCAAGTAGCCCAGGCTGATCTCCTTCATAACTGAGGATACCTCAAACTCTTGATCTTCTGCCTCTACCTCCCAAATGTCAGGATTACAGGTGTGTGCCAGCATATACGGCTTAATTTAACCTCAATCTCCTCTTCAAAGACTCCTATCTAGTCATCTTTTGGGGGGGACTATTAGGACTTCAAACATGAATTTGTGGGTACACAGTTCAATACCTAACACTCCATACCTGACCATCAACAGGTTCTGGCTGTCCTGTCTTCGCATGTCCAGAGTCCAGCCACCGCTTACCCTCTCCACCACTCATCCTGGCCCAAACCATTGTCCACCAGCTTCCATCAGCCCTGCACCCCAACCCCATGCCTACCTCCAACAGCCATGCTGTCCCTACAGTTCTGTTCTGCCATCGTCCGTTCAGCTCTCTCACTGGATTTTCCCGAGAGTGGAGTCCTATTCTCACCACACCTCCGATGAAACACACACCCCCTCTCTCACCCACTCAATTCGCCTCATTGGCCGCCTTGCTGCCCCATAGACACACCAGGCTACTCCTGTTCCAGGCTTTCGTGCTTTCTGTCCCCTCTGTCGGAGCTATCTTTGGCCATTGTCCATTTCCTCTTGGCTCCTTCCTCCCTGCCTTCCTGAGTCAGCTGCCATGTCTCCATGTAAGAAGCCACGTCCTGGTGTCCTGGTGCTCAGTAGCACCCTGACCCTTTCTCCCCATTTTCCTGCTTTACTTTTCTATCGCATATAATTTCAGCCAAAGTGAGTGTCACATGTATGTCCTTGCTTATTTATCATTTCTCTCCCTGCTAGGAATTAAGTTCCAGGACAGAAGTGACCATGCCATGTTCTGTGCTGACCAGTTAGCTATTGATTATACAAATGAGTCATGTGTAGAATAAGAGAAGAAAGCTAAGGAACTGAAAACTGGGAGGAAAGATGAAAAGTCGGAGGTACCTTCCTTATGATTAATAAGATTACCAGAAGACAAGTCTTCTCATCCTCCTCCTTCTCTTCCTCCTTCTCCCCTCATCTTCTCACTTACACTAAGGTGTTATTTAGCTTTACACCCTTAGCACACTGCTGCGTTATATTTTAACCAATGTTAAGGTAAATTCCTTTGAGAACATGAACTTAGTGTTTACTTTTCTATAATCAGCCATACATCATAGATACTCCTACCTCAAGGGGAACCAACACCAAGGTCAACACCATTGGTGCAGAAATGGGCCCAGAGGCACCTCCCCCATATCTCTGCTGAGCCTCATGCAGCAGAAAGAGCATTAGCACATGGTAAGAGTCCTGTGACCCAAGTTCAAGTCAAGCCCATCATTTATTAATCACATGAGCAGTAACTCCCCAGTCTCTTACATTTGCAAGAGTGAAACATAACACTCACCCAAAAGGTTATTGTGAGGGTTCAAGAGAAAACAGACACACCGCCGAGCACATACTTGGCATATGGCAAGCTGTCAACAAAAGTTAATACAGTGACCCCTGCTAAGCCACACAGGCTCCAGGGGTCCATTTAACTGCCAACAGAAGAGCCAAGTTCACGAATTGCTGTGAGCAGGTGCTGAGGGCCATGCAGTTTCTGGGTCGGGAGAACGGTAGATACATGATCCCGGCACCTGATCTATCCAGGCGAATGATCTGGATGACGGCAGCCAGCTCTGATGTCCGGACTTCGCCAGAGGACACACGCTGTACCCCAGGACGTCCCCTAAGGGAATAGAGATGTGCGTGCTGAGTGCTTCCCTGTACAGTCTGGAATCTTTCCTCACTGTGGGTGGAGAAGCTATCCTCCTTGGGAACATTCTAGCTGCCTCATTAGGTCTCAGGCGCTCTTGAGTATCTGATCCTTTTCGTACCCCACTGACTCTTCGTCCTCTTTCCATAGCAGACTGCATGCTCACAACTGCAGGATACTTCCCTGTTGTTTGACATCACTCTCTCTGCGATGACAATACAAGCCTGGAGGAGACCCTCCTGCCCTGTTTGAGGGACGAGCCTACTTCAAAGTCGTTAATCCATGGGAAAAGAAATAAGGAAACACAAGGCAGCACCAGGCAAACCATACCGTCACCCTCCCAGGATATTCTGTGGCTAGTTTCCAACCTCTCTTCAAACTGCGTATTCCCTAATGTGCTGGTCTGAATAAGAATGGCCCCCACAGACTCACATATTTGAATGCTTAGTCTTTGGGGAGTGGCAATACTTAGAAGGATTAGGGTGTGTGTCCTTTTGGGTAGGTCTTGTTGGAGGAAGTGTGTCACTGGGGGGTGGGCTTTGAGATTTCAAGAGCCCAGGCCAGACCCAGGGACGCTCTTCTCTTCCTGCTGTTCTTGGATCACGACGTAGACCTCTCAGCTATTTCTCCAGCACCACGTCTGCCTGCACGCTGCCCTGCTCCCCGCCATGATAACAATGGAGTCAGCCTCTGAAACTGGGAGCCAGCCTCACTTAACTGCTTTCCTTTTTAAGAGCTGCCATGGTTATAATTCTCTTCTCAGCAACAGGACACTGACTAAGACACCGAAGAAGCGGCACACAGTTCCGGCCCATTTGGTGTGGCTGCCATAGAACAACCAGGACTGGGTGATTCATGGGCAGACTCGTTTCTCACGCTTGGGAAGCCCAAGAGCATGGCGCTGAGTTCTGGGCCTGTTGCTGCCTCACAGCCCGACACAGAGCATTTTCTGGCAAGAGAGGAGGAGTGTATTAGCTCGAGCCTCTTTCTCTCTTCTTGTAAAGCCATTAATCCCACAACTCCCTGCAAAAGGACCACAAAAGCCCACCTCTGAAAGGTAAGTTTCAAGCTGGGGAGATGGCTCAGCGGGTAAAGTCTTTGCTTCATAAGCATGAGGACCTGAGTTCAATTCCCCAGAATCCATTTAAAATCACACACACACACACACACACACACACACACACACACACACACACACACACACAGTAATTAAGGCCCACTGAGGTGACTCATGAGTAAAATGCTTGCCATGCAAGCTCGATGACCTATGTACTATGCCTCCACCCATCTAAAGGTGGAAGGAAAGAACGGACTCCACAGAGTCCTCCAATGTTGTGGCTATAAACATGTTTTTGTTTTGGTCCCAGGTCTGTAATGTGGGACTGATTCAGAGGGTCCACAGCAGCAGACTATCTGCCTCATGTGGACTCTGAGAGGAGCTTTTTGCCAGCTGCAGAGAGAGAATAAATGCTAGATCCCAGAAAGTGAGGGGCTCAGAGAAAGAACAAGGCTGCTCCTGCTTCCCCGCTGCTGCTCCTGGTTGCTTCAGTGAGACAAGAACTTGGAGATCTCCTGAAATGATGATGAGACTAGCTTCAAGGAACCCAATGACCCTAACCCGCAAGAAGCAGCTAAGAGAACTGGGTCCCCTCTCCCACTAACCCTTTTTCTCTCCTACCTGGTGTTGGGGGTGTTGGAAGGGATTGGGGTGAAATAGGGAGAAAAAGATTTTAAAAAATGTAAATAAAAGGGTTTTGAAAAAGTATGAAAGCACTCAAACCTGCACAAATGCCCTGAGGCTGTGTATGCCCCTTCCCACACCACACAGACAACAATGATAAATAAAATTCATTTTAATATATAGACAATTAAGTTCCTACCACTTGAGCTGTGGGGACACATTCAAACTACAACAAGTGCTTAAGCTTCCCCTCCGGGGAAGAAGGCGCGGGAAGGAGAAGATACGCTTTAGGGGAAGCAAGCGGAGTGTGGTCCTGAAAGTAAGTGGGGGAATTGGGAGACCAAATTACGGGTTTTTCCTTTTGGCCACTTTGTAACATTCTGTTATCAGTTTAGTCTTTCCTAGTATTGCCATTGATCCAGACTGTGTACACCTGATCTGGAGGAGAGGAGACCAGAAAGGTAAGGCAAGGACAAGGCAACTATGTGGCCAGGAAGGACAGGAAAGTCTCCACTGACCTGGGTGAAGGAGGCCAGAGGCCAGGCCTCTGTGCTTTAGCTTTTATCAGTGCCTTAGAGTCATGTTGATGCCCAAGATGAAAGAGAGAGATCAACAATACTGATTCTGTGTTTAAAGCACGGTGTCTCAGGGGCTGGGTAGATGGCTCAGCAGTTAAGAGCACTGGCTACCCTTGCTGAAGACCAGGGTTTGTTTCCCAACACCCACTTGGCAGCTTGCAACCATCTGTAACTCCAGTTCTAAGGGATTCGATACCTCTTTCGATCTTCCTGAGCACCAGGCATAAACATGGTTCATGTGCAAACACCCAGGCAAAACATCCATGGTGTTGGTTTGAATGAGAATGGCCCCCATCTGCTTGTGTATTTGAATGCTTGGTCCTCCATTAGTGGAACCCTTCGGAAAAAAATTCAGAGGTATGGAATGGTTGGAGGAGGTGTCACAGAGGGTGGGTTTTGAGGTTTCAAAAGGTTCATGCTATCCCCAGTTAGTTCACTCTCTACCTGTGGTTGTTGCCTCAAGATTTAAGCAATCAGCTACTGCTTCAGGGCCATGCCTGCTTGCTGCCATGCTTCCTACCATGATGATCACGGACTCATAGAATGATAGGCCCTATAACCTCTTTGTTCTATAAGTTGCTTTGGTCATGGTGTTTTGTCATGGCAATAGAAAAGCAATTAAGACACTCATACACACACACACACAAATGTTGATCTTTGTATATAGCAAAATGTTGCATTAAGTTTGGCTTTTAAAAATAATGCATTACTCCTGCAGTCCCAGCACTCAGGGAGGCAGAGGCTGGCAGATCTCTGTGAGTTCAAGGCCAGCCTGGTATACAAAGCGAGTCTAAGGCAACCGAGGCTACACAGAGAAACCCTGTCTTGGAAAAACAAAAATAAAAACAAAAAAAACATTAAACCAGGCACAGTTCCAGCTGTGTGGGAGGCTGAGGTAGGAAGCTTATTTGAGGACACAAATTCCAGACCAGCCTGAGTAACATAATGATACTCTATCTTGAAAAAGAGGGAGAATGAGAGAGAGAAATTATTCTAAAATTATATGCAAAGCTACATATGGTGGCACACTTGTAATCCCAGTGCTTGGGAAGCAGAGGCAGAAAGGTTTCTGGGACTTAGAGGACTTGGAAGGCATCTTGTTCTACATAGTAAGCTCTGGGCCAGCTAGGGCTACAGAGCAAAACCGTGACCAATCACCGTCCCCTTCATCATCACACCATTATTATCATCATCACCAACATCTTCATCATCACCACCAGCATCATCACTGCCATGACTCTTATTGTCATTATCATCATCACCATCTTCATCACCACTCTCACCCCCATCATCATCACCAACATCTTCATCATCAACACCTTCACCCTCCTCATCACCCTCACTATCACCCTCCTCATCACCTTTACCCTCCTCATCATCATCACCCTCATCATCACCATCATCCTCATCTCTATTCATTACTAAGGATTTTTTTTTTTTTTGCACACCTTAGATTTTTACTCCAGTTAATTGATTCTCCCTGGGCCTGACCCCTGATAAGAGTCAGTTCAATATAGACCTAGCTGACTCATCCAATGAATGACTTTTTTAAAAAGTTTGGACGCTCTAGAAATAATATAAAAGAATCAAAGTCTTAAATAAAAAACCAATTCTACTTAAAGCATTGGAAGATGTAATTCTCAGCCAACAAACCTATTTTGAGAATTCAGATTCACGATGTTCAAACAAAGCCAAGGTAATTCACCTCTCCAGCCACCAGATGTCGCTGTATGCTCCCTGCAGCACAAGGCAGAAAACCATAAGGGAAATCTGCTGGGTTTAATCCATCTAAGAAACAGCTTCAAAAAACCAGCCTGACACATAATCCGTTGAAATATCACGTCTGCAGCAATGCATCCATTTATTTAGGGTTTCTGACTAATAGTCAAATGCTTATGGCAATAAAATCTACCAACTGATTTAAGCTAAGACATGGACTGGAGTCTATTTGTCTTAATCAATATACTTTCTAGAATATCCCTGCTATCTCTTTCCTCATCATTAGCCAGATCAGTGTCTACAATAGCACACTTCTGTTAAATCGGAACAGAATATTCCAGAAAAGCCTCGGAGGTGCAGTTATTCCCCTGCTTTGGAGGAGTGAATCTCCAGCACTTCTTTAAGGTGGGATTTAAATGTACTACTTGTGCGTGCGTACGTGGGTGTTTGGGTGCACTTCTAGGTAGGTGTGGCTTAACGGATTCCTCTGAATTGAAATATTCCCTTCAGAAGAGAGAGGGAGGCTCATGAGAGTCCGGAGGTAAACAAAACTTCAACATTCCTGGGAAAGTGGAAACTTGGAAGCTTCCTGCTTTATAGCAGCAGGAAGCAAGGGGAGAAAACACCACCCAAGCTTTGGGGGGTTTCTCAGGCCTGTCAAGCTGCCCTCGAGCTTTGCAGTGTCCAGGCTTGCAACATTTCTGAGTTGTCAGCCTTGGGGTGGGCTTCTCGGTGATCCGGCTGCTTTTCCGCATCATATCTCTGCTCCTTGAAATGACCCCTCACCCACACTCCCGTGAACAGCCCCAGTAAGAAGTCATTGGCTCACCAAACTCTATGGAACTCATCTGTCATAGTTTCCCCATTTTGGAGTGAGTAAACTCTGGGGTGTGTGTTGTATCACCTTGGGGAAACACTCTCACACAACAGTGGGTTCCAGGGATTGAACTCAGGTCTCTAGGCTTGCCCGGGAAATATCATTACCTACTAAGCCATTCTTTTTACCAGCTCTTACATTCTCCTCTAGCCCCTACAAGATACACTGTTTCAGCTAACACTGTTTCCCTGACCTTAAGTGTTTCTGCAACCAATCCCTTCCTTGGTCAACTTCCTTGTGGTTGTTTGAGTGAGAATGGACCCAGAAGGCTCATATGTTTGAACACTTTGGCCCCAGTTAGTAGAACTGTGTGGGAAGGATTGGGAAGTGTGGCCTTGTTGGAGGAAATGTGTCACTGGGGAGAAGATGGGACTTTGAGGTTTCAAAAGACTCAAGCCATTCCTGGTATCTAACTCTCTCCTCCTTATGCATGTGGATCAAAACCTGAGTTCTCAGCTACCACTCCAACACCATGGCTGCTGCCGTGTTCTCTGCCATGATGGTCGTGAACTCTACTACCCCTTAGAACTGTGAGCGCCAGCTAAATGCTTTCTTCTAAGTTGCCTCGGCCATGGTGTCTCTTCACAGCAATAGAAAAGTAACTAAAACAGCCCTTCCCTGCAAGGCTCTTGGGAAATTTCAGTGACAATGTTCCTTCTGTTTCTCCAGCTTGCCTTTCTTCCTTTAGAAATTTCTGTTCCAAGAGAACCACGGGAGCAATGGCTGGTCCTGGCCACAGAGTCCTTGCAATGCCTTCATAAGCCTACAAAGAGAATCTGCAAGAAACTCTCCTTGCGTGGTCATTTCTCTGGCTTTCTGTGGCGCTAAAATCTCTTCTGGTTTTCTCCTAACTTTTCAGGCAAGTATTCCTTGTCTGTCCCTCAATGTTGGGTTTCTCAGGACTGAGTCCCAGGTTCTCCTTTCTTACTTAGAAACTCTTAGCAGTTATGATGGGATGTGCAGGTAAAGGGAAGAGCATAAGAGCAGGTTCTAACCCATCATAGTAGCACTTTAGAAACTGATGTTGTATCATTGTCTCCACAGTTATGATAAGCAGTGTCTTCTCTCAGCCTTTCCTATTTTCTTTCTTATTTAAGGGCAATGTGCACATGTTGTAATTTGAACTAAATAAATAGAATGTCTAATCATTTGAGGGGAATTAATTATTTTTTTAAATCTTAAGTTTCACTTTCCTAATTATATGTGTATGGTGTATGTGGAAAATACTGGCTAAGAGAAGGTAATTGCTTAATAAATTTATGAGAAAGCTGTGCTGGTTCTTGCAGCAGACACATCATTTCCTGCCCCGTTCAAAACTTAAGTTCCTTTTTCTTAGAATGCGCTTCCTCCTCTCTGATGCCGACTTCTATGGCCTGTGCTTAGTGACAGCAGAGAACTTTCCACCATAATCTCTCTTTCCCTGGGAGGTTTCCAGGGTTACAGTATTTGCAGGAAGCGGTCGTGGAGAGCTGTAAGTACCACATCCACACCACAGGCCAGGGCCACGGCCAGGGTGTCTCTTCCTGTGAGCCCATGGTGCTGAGTTCCATGAGCAGTCACCTCAGATGCTGATGGCTGACATCACTGCTTGGGCCCTCTGTTGCACTCTGCAGGACAGGAACTCTTAGAGCTATGAAGGCTGGGGACAAGCCTTCATATCCTGTTTCCTTGAAGGACCAATCATGAGAAGAACACGAGGAGGAAATATAAGTCATGCTGCTTGCCCATCACACAATTTGTAGTCTTCTGAGAAAACAAATGCCCTCTGAAAAGTGAACTCAATGACAAAAAAAAAAAAAGTCCCCGAGAGATATCTTAATCTATACAACCTGGGTTCAAAACTTGGAACAGTCTCATTCACCTGGACCGGTTTACTTGTCCCTAATGAACTCATAAATAAAAGAGACACTGGGAGGTAGTTCTGGGGCCTAAACATAGGGATATACATAAAGATCTCTTTTGTTTGTTTGTATGTTTGTTTGTTTTTCAAGACAGTGTTTCTCTGTGTAGCCTTGCCTATCTTGGACTCGTTTTTGTAGACCAGGCTGGCCTCAAACTCACAGAGATCCTCCTGACTTTGCCTCCTGAGTGCTGGTTACAAGTGTGTGCCATCACACCCGGCTATACATAAAGACCTTAAACAGGGACAATGTCTCTAAAACAGACAACAAACATTCATTCACTGTGCACCTGATAACCTATTCTAGACACCCAGCTTGCACTTGAACCCAAGATATCAGACTTGCGTTTTCTGCCAGCCAGACCACCATGAAGGGGCTCTTGGCTGGAACTTGCTAACATGTTCGCCCTGCAGGCACGATATGGCCTTTCCAGAGCCCTCTTTCCCGTTTCCATGACTACATTTCCTCTCTATTGTCGAGAGTCCTGACTGCAGAGGCAGGTTTATTTATAGCTGAAAAATTAGTGTTGTTAGGCTTGAGCTTTTCTGCAGCCGTCAGCCCGTTACTCTGAGAGCACCCACACCTACAGGCTGCCGTGTTCTGTTTCTCCAGTGCCCCAGAATCATTAATTAGCGGCTCAAAACAATGTTTATTGAATGAGTGTAAGGAAGCTTGAGCCAGCCTTTATCAGACACCAGTGTCTTCCGTGCATTCTGATTCCCACAGACTGGCCACCGACCACAGAACTCTGCTTGCATGTCCCCACTTTAGATATGGCCAAAATTGAACTCACTCTGGCCTCAAACCTTTCCTGCCCTGTGTTCTCATGAATGCACCCACTATTCTCCCGTCAGAACCTGAGTGCTGTCTCCTTCCCATCCCCACCTCACCACCACATTCTCATCAGCATGCCACCGGACTTCCCCGGTACCACCTCCTGAAGTTTACTCATCTTCTCTGATGATGAAGATGGCGTGTCTCATCACCGTGTGACATCAGTGTGGAACCAAGAGCTTTTCAACATCCCCCTCCTTTGGTCCCTCCTTCACACCCTCTTGCATTTGTTGTTGTTCTTGGTACATTTTATTCATTACTCTTCCCATCGCTATGACGAAGCTCCTGAAGGGACTTGAGAAAGATTTACTTTGGTTCCTGGTTTTGGAGACTCGAGTCCAGCACTGGCAGGGTAGGTGAAGGCTCCATCCGTGGCAGCATTTCTACTATGGTAGCCAGACCAGGAAGTAGAGAGACTGGAGACAGATGACCATAGACCAGCAGAGACCTGCCTCCCAGAGGTACCACAACCTCCCAAACAGTATCACCAACTAGAGACCAGGTATTCAAACACATGAGCCTGTGGGGACATTTCAGACTCTAGAGCGGCGGTCCTCAACCTTCCTAATGCTGTGACCCTTTAATACAGTTCCTCATGTTTGGGTGACCCCCAACCAGAAAATTATTTTTGTTGCTATTTCATAACTGTAATTTTGCTACTGTTAGGAACCATAACGTAATTCTCTGTGTTTTCCGATGTTCTTAAGTGGCCCCGTGAAAGGGTCATTTGACCCCCCTAAAGGCCACAGGTTGAGAACTGTTGCCATAGAGGCTTGTATTAACTATACAGCATAGGGGTTTTGAAACATTTTTGACCCCATCCATCTCTCTTGTTGCCTTCTGCTTTCTCCTGGACCTGATCTCTTTCCTCTCCCTCTCATTTTTTACCCTCTATTTTCATGTTGTCTTTTTTTCTTTGTGTACAATGTATTTTGAGAGTCATCATCACTTCTTTCCCAATGCCTTCCAGATCCCAGGCCCTCTTCCCTACACCCTACACACCCAACTTTAAACCAATCAAGTCCAGTTCACATTGCATGTGTACTCTTAGATGGAAGACCATCCACTAGGCCATGGTGGACCTACCAGGGGCCACACCCTTAAAGCAAACTGACTCCCCCTCTCCCAGCAGCTAGATTGCCCACAGCTCCTCAGCCAGGGATGGGACTGTGCCTTCCTCCTCCATGTTTGAATTTTGTCTGGCTTGGGCTTGTGCAAGTCTTGTGTGGGTGGTCAGAAACACCTCAAGCTCAAATGTAAAAGTACCCTGTTTTATTAGCAAAAAAATAATCTTCTGACTTGACATCTGTACTATACCCCACTTTCCACCTGGAACCTTTCTCCGTTCCCACGCCACACATAGGGTAAGGCCTCTGTTTTAAAACACAACATACAGAGCTGTGTTTTTAGCTTTGTCTTCCTTCCAGGGATTCACTTCCTGCTATCCAACAAAAGCAAACCGCTGCCCTCTTCAAGCCTCCATGTTGTACATACTGTCCCTTGGCTAAGAATACTTACTCTTCACATGCTCAATGGGTGAGCTACTTCTCTTTCAGGACTCATTCAGAAAATCACTTAGTTGAGGATGCCTTTTCCAACCTCCCCATGCAGCACTCTGCCCTTCCCTCAACTGTGTTCTTGAGGTCTCTGACCCAGTCATCTAGTGCTCAATTCTGTTGTTGCCTGGCTTCTCTCCCCAAACCCAAGGTGACCCACTTCAAATTCTGTTTGTCTTTGTAGCTCCATGCCTGGAATACAACAGGTAGCCAATAAATGCTCATGAAATATAGGACAGCCATTGCTAGAACCAGGCCTGTCAGGGCCTTCCTGAGTGCCAACAGAGCCTCTCCCAAAACACACCTCCTCAGGCAGTCTTGGTTGGCCTCCTGTGAGCAGGGGGCACTGCCCTGTGTCCACCGTAGGGGACACAGTAGCTGCCCCTTGAGACTTAAACTTTATTGACCTTGTATCTGTGGGGAACATGGCTCCCTAAACGGCTGCCTTGAGAGGCCAGGCCTACAGACAAGTAAAGGCTCTGGTAGAGAGACACCAGGCACTTGTTCTCGTCAGCGTCCCAGCTTGTCAGAGCAGATCCCTGCTTGGCCTTGGAGCTGGCAGGTTCCAGTCAGAATGGAAGAAGCTAAACGAATTTGGGCTCCAGCCTTCATCCAAACCCAGAAAAACAGCTAAGCTAATATGCGCACCAGACTGTAAACTGCTGACCAGAAGACTCCAGATTTACCTTCCCTGAAGCTGTAACAGCACAGGGAATCAAGGATTGTGGGGACCCCCTCTCTTTAAAAAAAAAAAAATAAGAATAAATGTCTGGTGCAGGAGCGGTGGTTAGAGATGATTACAAGTGTGAGCGGACACTAGGAAGCAAGTGCTGTAAGAACTCTGAGGCTAAGCCAGACTTAGCGGCAGAGACCTGTCATTCCCGAATTTGAGAGGCTGAGGCAGGGGGATGGTGGGTTCCAGAGCAGCCTGGGCTACACAGTACGAGCCTGCCTACCAAAACAGAACAAAACTCCACTATTCAGTTTACACCGAACACATTTATTGAGATCAGAGCACAGAGCTCATAAGAGAATCCTTGCCTTGTCAAGGTGCTTATGGACGGACTGGAGAAAGAGACACATTTATAAGCTGAGTAATAGTAAATGTGTTATATAAGTAGTTCCAGGAGAATACACCATGGGGAGGGGCTGTGAGTCATCTTCCAGATGAGAGGTTAGGAAAAGGGCGAGTGCCTGAGGCCCCAGGCTGTGCAGTCAGGGAGGCAGAGATTATAGGTTCTCTGGTTCTGGAGGTCCAGGGGTAAGTGCCAGTATCTGCTGGGTTCTAGAGAGACTTCATGGCCGGGGAAGTCATGCTGCCAGACAGGAAGCCAGAGACTTAGGAGTCAGGCCTAGACTTTTAACCACAAACCACTGAAGGGTCCCTTAAGAATGACCCTAATCTCCTTCAAGTGAATCATCCCAATAACTAAATGACCCCCCCACCCCCGCACTCTCAAATGTTCTATGCCATCTTTTCCTGACCCACTAGGGGACAAACTTCCAACATCAACCTTTGGGGAACACTCAAACCATATTCAAACTGTAGCAGGTTCCATATATCACTCAAGACCATAGGGCATGGAGATATAGCTCAGTTGTAGAATATTTGCCCAGCATATGGAAGGCTCTGGATTTGATCCCCATTACTGACAGAAAAAAAAAAGGAAGATGGGAAGGAGGGGAAAGAGGGAAAGGAGGAGGGAATAAGCACAAACATATGAAGGGTCCACTTGTGATAAGCCCTGGAGTACAAAGACGGAAAAGTGCCCGTCCTGAAGAATTGCCACATCAGGAAGGGCAGTAAATACTAGTCCTTCTGCTCATCTGTTTTCTTTTGCCATAACAAAATACTTAGGGCTGGATAAGTTACAAAGAAAGGAGGCTTATATATCTCATGGTTTCAGAACCTTTATCAGCCACATCTCATGAGAGCCTCTTGTTACACCAGAATGCGACAGATGGCATCACACAGTGCGAGAAAGGGAAAGAACATGGATCATAGATGCGTAATGAAGCAATAAGGTGAACTGAGGTCATCCTCAGCTGCACAGAGAGTTCCAGGCCATCCTGGACTGTGTGAGATTCTGTCACAACAAAACAAGACAGAAACAAAGCAAAAAGCCACAAGACGGCCCAGCTCTGATAATTTTTTTCCCCCAGAAAAAAAAAATCACCTTTTCTTGCTGAAAATATAGTCAAGGTCAGCAAAATACACACCCTGGGCTGAGCAATGCCTTCTCCGGGCCCTTGGGGAGGATCACAGGTCCCTGGAGGCTGGAAGGCTCTGGGCTCAGCCCCTCCCCCAGAGTCAGCAGGCAGGGCCAAGGCTTTCTTTGCCCTGGTTCCAGTTTCCAGGGTTTCTTCCTGATGCAGAGCCCTTTGGCTGCCTGGGACTGCCTGCAATGACAGCAAATGACTCCCGAGACTGTGAGGCAATCTTTTCACATCTCTCGATGCAATCTGTCTTGGATCGTCTGAGTTCACAGCAAAGCCATTGCAGTGTGCGTGGGGGCTCCGGCTTCCTTCTCCCTCCTCAGTTTCCCACACGCTCTAGAAATGACTTAGGTTTCTGCCAGATTATACTCGCCTGTGGCAAGCCTCATTAACTCAGTCACTCATTAGTAATAAATTAAAAAAAAAAAAGAAATCTCTGGCCCCTGTCTGCCTCTAGGGTCACAGTAACTCAAGTCCCCATGACCAAAACTGGGTGTCAAAGCTTGTTTCTCCTTAGCGGGAGGCTGCTTGCACAGGCATTCACCTATTACAGTTTCTTGCAGACGCGCGCACGCTCACACACACTGTAGCAACAATGGAAATGACCATGATTTCCTGAGCCCGTTGCTTAGAAACCAACTCCTTGTTTCTGAAACTAATTTAAACATGAGAATTCAGCTCGTGACTCAGGCCAGCCATGCATGGCATGGTTTCCTCTGTGATTTACTCTTTTTTTCCTTCTTTCTTTCACATCACAAAATAATGCATGCCTATTCCAGAAAGAAAAACAATGAGAAGAATATGGAAACAGAGGAGAAGTATAGAGACACAAAAGTCTCTTATAATCTTATTATCAGAGAAAGCCAGTGTTGTCTCCTGGGGATATATTTTCTTGTGTGTGTGTGTGCGTGCGTGGTTTGCCTGCGTACATATATGTGATCCATATGTGTTCCTGGTGCCCTCTGAGGCCAAAAGAAGATGTTGGATCCCCTGAAGTTTTAGACAGATGTAAGCCATCATGTGGGTACTGGAAACCAAAATCAAATACTCTGCAAGAGCAGTGAGTGCTCTGAGCTGCTGAGCCATCTCTCCACCCCTTTGGGAGTATTTTCTTTTAAATAAGTATTTCTTTATTATTGTAAATGTGTACGGTGGAGGTAGGGAGAGAGAGAATGTGCCACAGCTGGTATATGAAGGCAAGACAACACATCTGTAGAGTTTCTCCTCTCCTTCCACCCAGCGTTCCTGAGCCTTCTGAGCCACCTTTCTGGCCTGGAAATATTTTCTTCCTCTGATTTTTTTTTTCACTGTCTTGGAGCTCGTTCTGTAGACAAGACTGGCCTCGAACTCACAGAGATGCACCTGCCTCTCCCTCCCAAACGCTGGGATTAAAGGCTTGCGCCACCACCACCCAGCTTCTTCCTCTGAATTTCATCATTAAGAATAAGTTTGGCAGGGCTGGAGAAAGGGCTCAGTGGTTCAAGAGCACTGGCTGCTCTCCCAGAGGACCCGGGTTCGATTCCCAGCACCCACACAGCAGCTTACAACTGTCTCTAATCCAGCTCTAGGTGATTTGACAGCCTCATACAGACATACATGCAGGCAAAACAGCAATGCACATAAAATAAATGAACCACTTTAAAAAGAATAATTTTGGCATTTACACTAAGATTAATATTGAATTTGCCCATCTGACAAAATTTTCCAACTGTTTTCTAAAACCTACATTACATAGCAAGCCGTTTTTTAAAATTAATTAATTAATTTACTTGACCAATCTCTGAACGCCAGACATTTGGGTTATTTTCAACATATTACCATTTAAAGTGCTGTCATAATCATTTTAATACAAAATTATAGCCCAGGCTGGCCTTGAACTTGCCATCCTCCTGATGCAGTCTTCCCAGTACTCTGAGTACACACTTGTGCTACCATGCCGAACAGCAAGAGTTTCAAAGATCCTGAACAGTATCTGGCCATTTTAAAATCTTAAACTCATGCACGCTTGTGTCTCTCTAGCAGATGGGAGGCGCGCGAGGGATACAGCCACGCCTCGAACTCACTGAGCAAGCGCTCTGCCCCAGAACTGTCCAGCCCTCTGCGCTTACCTTCCCGTGCTATGTATGTGTAAGAGTGGGGTTTCTCTTGCATTTCCTTAGGTATTGTACATGCGGTGGGGGAAACACAAGCGCATGCGGCACCGCTGTGAAGGTCAGAGGGCATCCTATGGGAGTCAGTTTCCTTTCACCGTGTCAGCCAGGGGCTCGAACTCAGATCGTCAGGCTTGGCAGCAAACATCCTCACCTGCTGAGCCATCTCACTAGCCCGAGTTCGCGTGTGTGAGTACAGGGAATTATATCCCATGTGTGTGAAGAGAGAAGGCCCTCGTGTCAGTCTGCCCAGGCCGCGTGGGTTGAGTCTGCATCCACTAAGTCAGCAGGCCTGCGAGTTTCCAGACATTTCACTGTAGAAGCTCAGGGATTACAGATGCATGATGGGATAATATCCCCCGCTCTCTGTGGCTTCTGGAGACCCGAGCCGAGCTCCTCATATTTGCATGGTGAGCCCTTTTATGCACTGAGCCATCATCCCTCCAGCCTCGTGTGTAAGATTTTAAAAAGACGTTGAAACGGCACATTAAAACGTGTGCTATGCCCGGCTAGCCACTGCCGCCACAGGTTTTCTGTGACTGTAGAGGCAGGCAGGCGCGGGTCCTCTGTTTGACAGTGTTGCTGTGTCCCCTTGTGTTTACTTCACTTGCTCGGTCTCAGACGTCTCTCCAAACACACAACTCGTTTTTGAAGCAATAGAGCATCTCGTTGGATGACGTCCTGTCACTTATTTGTGACAGCCCCCTAGAGGCACAAGATCCACGTTCAGTGAGTGGGTTACTAGCTGCAGGGCTGGTTTTCGTTTCCCCTTCTACGCTACACCTTTGCTGGGGGAACAGAGTGTAGCAAAGGTAACACATAGCCTTACCTAGCTGGAATTAGTGTTATGGTCCAGCCCAGGGCTCTTCAGCATTTTTCTGGCCTCTCTGCACTTTTTTATATTTTAAGCAGAGTTGAGAGTTGGAGTTTATTAGGGAGATGTTTTTATACATAGATTCAAGAATGTGAGAAGGTGCTCAGGGAGAGATTAACACACACACGTGTGTACACACACACACGTACATACATCCAGAGTTGTGGGCTTCTCAAGAGAACTATTCTCTGTACTTCTTGATTAAAAATTTCAGGAAATACTTCCAGGTATGTACATCTTTCACTCATAAGTTATATTCATCTATAACATCATAAATATATTATTATCCACATGACAGAAAATACACGAAAGTAGACACAGTTGCCAGCCGTGGTAGAATACTGGGTAATCCCAGCACCGCAGAGTCTGAAGCATGAGAACTGTGAGCCCCAGACCGCGCTGGGCTGCGTAGGAAAATCTTGTTTCAAAACAGCTAAACCCAAAAAGGCATCTTAATGAACAGAATTAAGGGTAAAATGAATAATGTTAAAATCATTTGTTTCCACGATTATACATTCTATAAAACAGAAGAAGAAAATAGTAATTCTGGTGGTGACAGTGCACCGCCCAGTGCTTGGGAGGTAGAGGCAGGTGGAGCTCCGTGAGTTTGAGGCCAGCGTGGTCTACAGAGCAAGTTCCAGGACAGCCAGGGCTACACAGAGAAACCATAGCTTGAAATAAATATATGTGTGTATGTATAAAAACAAAGACAAACAATGTGATTGACTATGATCCGTACTGAGACATCGCTATCAAAACCTCAATCCCACCTCTGCCCAGACTCACGGAACAGCAAAGAAAAGGGGTCAGATAGAATGTAAGAGATGCTGTTCTCTAGATATGACATGCCGTGAGCACATGAATGGCAGCTATGACACCCATACAAGACAAGCAAAAGGTCAAGCCAGTTAAAGGTGAGGGAGGAGCTACCGAGTCCCCAAACCTAGCTACAGAGCTAGTAGCAGTTGATGGCTGCTAGGAGAGAGTCACTTATTTTTGGGGTGCAGGTGGTCACTAGTAGGTTTCTATCCACAAATGGGCAACACTAATTGCACTTAAAGTGTTACATTTTTTCAATTTTAAAAATAAAAATAAGACTGTTGTTACAATTGTTCTAGAGTTTGAACCTCAAGTGTATTCAGCCGCTGAGTTTGCAGGAAGAGACCCCTCCCAAATACCAAAATCCGAATGGAAGAAGACTATTCTAAACCACATTCAGAGTCCCATCCATAAAATGGCAATATTCAAAAATATAATCTAATTATAATAGAATAATACTTGTGATAAGTGTATCATTGATTTGTGGTTACTCTGCAGGAATCTTTTAAAGCTAATTATCCATGTTCTGAGCTTTATCGTAATTAAATTAGACACTGTATTCCATGAGTCTAATTCATCAATCAGGTCCATATGCAAATTCAGACTCACAATCGTCCCCATCAAACTTGTCCCTTCCTCTTCCACCTCTTCTCCATCTCAGCTAGTGCCAACTGCAAGCATGACACACCAGAAAGCATGCATCTCCTTGCCTCCTGGCCAGTCCTTGGGTTCCACATGGAATTTGTGAACATGTCCCTTCAGCTTACCTGCAGGACATCCACAGAACCTCACAGCTTTCTGTCTGATTTCTTGTCACCTGGTCTAAGGCATTATCTTCCCTGGCCTACACTGTGTTAGTGACATCCTGACTGTGTTTCCTGCCTCTGACCTTTGCCTTCCACATTCTCCACATCCCAGCAGCACATGGGAGCTCTCTCAAGCGGTTGTATTCTTTAAGTGCTTTTGTTTGGAGAAAATTCAATGTATAGAACACTAGCAAGAATAAGCATAGTAAACCAAACAAATGTCACATTGCCACATATTCACCTCTGGTAGGGAACCAGTTCCGGGGTTACCATGTGTACCAAAATCGGAGGCTGTGCAAGCCTCTGATATTACCAGGGTAGACTGTTTGACTATTTTCAAAATTCCTCCCACATGCTATGTCATTTCTAGGTTGCTTATAATATCAAATATAATATACTGCTATGTAAATGGCTATAATTATGGGTTGTTTAGAAAGTCGTGAGAAGGAAAAGGACTCATGTATGTTTAGTAAAAACTAGGGACAGAAGATTAGAGTTCTCTAAAAATATCAATATAAGAGAAGACAGATTTTTTTTCTCGACATTTTGATTTGCGATTTCTTGAAAACACAAAATGGAATTCATAGATTTAAAGGAACAATGGTAGTTTATATATTCCTCATCTATTATCTATGTATCCCTCTATCCACTCATCCATCGGTCTGTCTGTCTGTCTGCTAACTTACCATCAATCTTTCTGGCTGGTACATGCCTTGGCACTTTTATTCATAATTTCCTCAGTGTGTATTTTCTAACAATAGCCCTGCTTTCTTGCAAAACCCTTGCATAACCAGCCTCACTAGGTGGAATATTAACAGAGTAGCTACTCAACACTTCCTCTTTTTTTTTTTTTCTGATTTCCAGTGGTCCTACTGATGTTCTTTATGTTATTTGATTGCTTTCAGAACAGAAGCAGATCAGAGTCTGATACAGTATTTAGTTGTCATGACTTTTGTGTCCTTTGAGTTGGAACATTCTATAGCATCTTTCTTCCTTTATCTTTTCCAATACTGGCATTTTTTTGGAGAATGTTAATGCCACTCCCCTTTCTTGTGTGTATGTGTGTGTGTGTGTGTGTGTGTGTGTGTGTGTGTTTTGAGACAGTGTTTCTGTGGTGGTTTGAATAGGAATGGCCCCCAAAAGCTCATATGTTTGAATGCTTGGTCATTGGGGAGTAGCACTACTTGAGAGGAATTGGGAGGTGTGGTCTTGTTGGAGTAGGTATGACCTTGTTGGGGAAAGTATGTCACTTTGTGGTTTCAGAAAGTCCCAGTGTCTCTGTCTTCCTGCTGTCTGTAGATCCAGATGTAGAACTCTCAGCTACCTCTCCAGCGCCATGTCTGCCTGTAAGTCAGCCCTAATCAAGTGCTTTCTTTTGTAAGAGTTGCCGTGGCTCCTGGTGCCTCTTCACAGCAGTAGAACACTGACTAATTTCTTACTGAGTAGGCTAGGCTGCAGGCAGGCCTGCCTCTACCTCCCCGGGACTGGGATTACAAGAGCACACCACCATTCCTACAAACTCAAGTCCTCATGACTGTACCAAGCACTTGACTGTAGGAGCCATCTCTCTACCCCTCTCCCCCGTTTTAAAGTCAAACTTTCTCATTTAGGATTTTCTGATGACTCCTTGCCATTAAAGTCAGCTTATACATTCCTAGCCAGGGTATCACACAAGGAATACTATGTCCTTTAGGGCCCATCACAATTGGAAGCACGCAAGGTCCTTCTACTTTAGTGGCAGCATAAATTAGATGGCTCAGCCAAGATGTCCTTTGATGCCACCCCTGTACCATCACTGTTTCTTCCTTACAAGCAAAAACACCCGGGTTGGGGTCACTCTAAGATCCACAAATACACCATCATTCCCATAATGTGGGGCTGGGGAGATGATCTGTGGGTAAAATGCTTGCTGGGCGAGCCTATGGACCTGGGTTCAGCTCCCCAGCACTCCTGTAACTATTTGCAGTCAGTATGCACATGTGGGTTCTTATATAGGGACGGTTCACAATCCACTGTGGGCGTCAAGTGCTTTGGTACCAAATTGCGCCATATTTGGTTGATCAGCCCCTCACAAAGGCTTTTGAGCACTTGCTTTTCCTCTTTCTAAAGCTTTAATCCTTGCCAGCTCTCCAAATGAGGTGCCCATTTTTAGCTCTAGTTTCAGGGAACTCTCTTGGAAGCGTTAGCGCGCTGCCTTTGGCAATGAGAAAGGACAGTCTGACTGTAGTAGAGTGTGGAGTGCTAACTGGCAGATGTGCCAGGACTGAGAAACCACCATCTGCAATCATCTGAATGAAAACCAACTTAGGCAAGACTCAGTTGTTACTAATTACGAGTAGACTCTTGTTCATCTGGTGAAGGAACCTAGGGCCTGCTGCACGTTGTATGACTGAGCTACATTGACTCAGGGTCCAAATCACTGTCAAATAGTTGTGCTGGCTAGTTTTTTATGTCAGCTTGACCCAATTCGGAGTTATCTCAAAGGAGGGAACATCAACTGAGAAAATGCCTTCGTAAGATCCAGCTGTAGGCAAGCCTGTAGGGCATTTTCTTAAATAGTGATTGGTGGGAAAGGACCCTACTATTGTGTGTGGTATTATTGCTGGGCTGGCAGTCCTGGATTCTAAGAAAGCAGGTTGGGCGAGCCAGTAAGCAGCACCCTCCATGGCCTCTGCATCAGCTCCTGCCTCCAGATTCCTGCCCTTGCTTGCATTCCTGCCCTCATTGCTTCTGCTGATGAACTGTTCTGTGTAAGTGTGCGTGAAATAAAAACCCTTTCCTCCACGAGTTGCCTTTGAACATGGTTTTTATCACAGTGATAGTAACCCAAACTGAGACACAATTACATAAAATAAGAAGAAAGAGAAGAGAAGGCATATCCGAACAGCGCCCGACAGCCAAGGAACACCCAGTAAATACCAATAGCTGAGCTGGCTATCTAGAAATGAATGAAAAGGTGTGCCAAAGGAGTGGACAGTTGTCAAGGCTGGCTGATGTGGAAGATCCAAACTGCTTGTTAAACAGAAGTAAGACAAATAGCGGGCAGTCCCAGGAAAGAAACTGCTGTCGCTTGTGTGAAGCCAGAGAGTTTTACCAGCCTTCTTGATACACTCTGCCTTGTTCCAGAACTTTTTGGGCCCTTCCTCCTGTTAATCAGGCTTGGTCCACCATGTCACACAAAGGTAGAAAGGCAGCATGTCAGAGCCTCAGCAACCAGCCACCAACTGGTCTGTGTGCTGACCTCAAAGAGCAAACAGAATGGCTTTCATTTGCAGTCTAGCCATTTCTTTAAAAAGAGCAGTTTCTGGGGCCAGGGGTTGTGTCGAGGGAGTTGGGCAATTTCAGGCGGGTAACACTTTTCTCTCCTCAGTGGAAGAGGAGATGTTGTTCTCAGTCACAGGGGTCTGAGTAATTGAGAGGCTGAAAGGAGTCCCTCACGGCATGGTTAGTCCACGCTCGGAATCCTCAGGTCTTCGAGATTAATATGCTCATGGCAGGTCCACTCTATCAACCAGTTGCAGATGCTTTCTGCCCCTGTGGTTTGAGACAGATGATTGCAGTGGCTACCACAGGATGTAAAAGGAGACTTTTCAACCACGAGGGTTTCATCAGTTGCTCCAATGGTCTTCGATAAAACAAAGAGGATGTCCTGGCCAAGGACGCCATGTCTAGCCAGCTCCTGCAGCAAGGTAGTGAGTGTTACCGAAGATGGGAGGTTAAAAGAATAACCGAGAGCATAAGCCCCTTGTCTGTTCTCCAGTGTCCACAGCCTTTAGCATTTACAGGAGAAGAAAAGCAGATGCAGCAGTCTCTCTCTCCTACCTGTGGGGGATGCTCCCAGGACCTCCAGCAGAACCCTGAGACACTGATGGCTCTCCCAGAGAACCTGGTTCCGGGCATTCACTTTGGGTGGCTCCAGCAGCAACAAGGGACCTGGACTCTGTAGTCCCTGAACTCACATGCATATACCCATACATACACACATAATTCAAAATGATAAACATAAGCACTTTTAAAGGAGTAACTTAAAATCAAGTGCAAAAGACATCAACAATAATACCAGTAAAATAGAACAACTGTAACAATACACTGCAATAAAAGTGATATGGATGTGGTTTCTTTTGGGGGGGGGGACCAACCAACCAACCAATCAAAAAACGGTTCTTGCCATTCTGTGACAATGTTTCACTCTACAGCCTCAGCTCAAAATGA
Source organism: Pachyuromys duprasi (assembly GCA_028658305.1). NCBI lineage: Eukaryota > Metazoa > Chordata > Mammalia > Rodentia > Muridae > Pachyuromys > Pachyuromys duprasi. The sequence goes on from CM053743.1 coordinate 40,841,921, forward strand.
CCCCCTACCTCAGCCTCCTCTATTTAGATTATAGGAGTGTGCCACCGAGCCCAGCTTCCTGAACATATTTTTTATTTACTCTTCCAGACATGTAAGAGTATATAATGGTTAAGTAACAGGGTTAGTGCAGTTTTAGGCTAGTGTGCAAGAGGTACTTAAATGCGTGCACAGTGGTCCTGGGACAGCTGGACCGACAGCTGAGATGGCTACTCTGTAACGAGTGGGCAGGCGCCATGGACAGCCTGGACACACTGGACAAAGGGGTGATTCCTTTGTTACCCCTATTAGGTGGCAGAACAGCACAAGATTTTATTATGCTAAGAGTAGTCTCAACTTGAAATTTATGAGTTGTTTATCTCTAATTTTTTTCATTTAATGTTTTTATCTTTATTCATTATTGGCAATTATATATATATATATAATGTACATTGTCCATATGTACATTCCCCACTCTCCTCCTATTCTCCCTCATGCAACCCAACATACCCCTCTTTCCCACATTCATGTCTTCTCCCTTTTTAAAGTTGTTGAGCCCACTAGTCCAATTAGTATTGCCTACTAGCGTGTCACTGGCTTGATTTTATGCGCGTAGTCATAACTGCAGGGAGTTTATGTGTACAATGACTATGCCATACCCGGAAGGCAGCATTTCATAGCATTCCCTTCCACCCGCCAGCTCTTACGTTCTTTCCACTCTCTCTTCTGTGATGTTCCCTGTGCCTTAGAGGGATTGGTAGAGATGTCCCATTCAAAACTGAGCACTCCAAAGCCACTTATCCTGAGCTCTCTCACCAATTGTGAGCGTCCTAATGACCACCCCCTAGCTAGGCACTACCTCCTACAGTTTCTGTATTCCTAATAGCTCATTCAGCCATGAATCCATCAGTATATCAGCCCACTGATGAGGTCCAATTAGATTCATCTCTGAACGCCGCTGCACTGGAGATCACCTTCAGTTCACGAGGTACCGGGAGACATTTGAATGCCAGCTGTATGTAAAGTTAGAGCAGCAAGGAACCCAGTTTGTCAGCTGTCTCTCTAAAAGCTTCCAGCAGTACTTCCGTGAGGACAGAAGAGAACACAAAGTACTGTGTTTTCAGTCTGGTCCTACACGAAGCTAAATGTTTCTCATCATATCAGCAGTGGCCTTACCAGAAGCCACTCTGCCCGTTCTTCAGCAATAAAACGCCAAGTGTTACCAGTGCACATGGCTGCCTGGGAATAAACGCTTATTTTCCAGTATGCTCCACAGTTGAACCATGCCCAAATCCTACTCAGTGGTGCATAACTTACTAAAGTAATATATTTAAAAGAATAGACTATTCCCTTCTTAGGACCATCCTTCCCGGCCAGGGACTGGAATGCTGACTTAAGCTCTGAAGCTGGTGCATCCACCTTGAGCTTCAGGTTAGAGACCACACACAGAAAGGTATCAAGATAGAATGACCCCAATGGTGTATCTGGGAGCTACTACCCCTGCCTTTGTCTGCCTATACTTTTATGAGCAAAAACTACATTCTTATCTTTTTATAAAATAGTAATTTCAGCTTTTTGTTTTTAAGTTAAATAAAATCAGTCTAATATCAAAAAGCGTGTGTGTGTGCACGCATGCGTGTGTGCTCATGCATGCACATTATCCATTTTATTTTCTACTGACTTGAGTCCATCTGGTTTTTCTTTATTGACATGGTCTCACCGTCTCACTTTAGTCCAGGCTGGCCTAGAACTCATTATGTGGCCCAGTGGCCTTGAACTTAGAGCAACTCTTCTGCCTCAGTCTCCCAGATGCTGGGATTACAGGTATACACTGCCAAGCCAGGCTTCCCTTCCTTTGTTAAGCCAGCTACTCTTTAAAACAAACACTGTCCGGGAAAGCTTGCTCATTGGTTGTTTACCCCTGGGCATCCCAGAATCCTCTGGTGACTTAGAAGAACTCAGAGAGAAGTGAGGAGGGGGCGCTGCAGACAAAAGTGACACTTGGAAGGCTGTAGGCCAAGCCTCAATGGGACCATTGGGGAAGAAGAGGTCTCGAGAGAGGGCCTGGAAGGATGGTACACTCTAACCTGTTCTCAGGCTGCAGAGAACAGCCGATGACCAGCAGAGGGCAGCAGGTGATGAAAGTCCAGGGTTCTTCATAGCCCATGACTTCGGGTCTCAGCGCAGACTCTGGTCTCCTGGGTTTCTGTGTCCAAAGTAATTTTGCCAAAAGTTTGTCAAAATGGAGTCACTTCCTGAGCAGAGGAGGCTAGGTCCACTGTTTTCATATGCTGACCGTGGACACTCCTTCCCTCAAGTCCACTCCTTGCCACAGCTATGTCATGTTCAATGTTTTCTTAAAGTCTTCTTCCTTGTGCTAATCATTAAGATCTTGGAAGTGATGACTGATATTTTATTAACATTTATATATATAGTTGATATATTGACAATTAGTATTTTATTGATAATTAAAAATTGATAATGTTCATATGTCATTTATCTATAATTACATATTTCATTTCAATATGATAGTTTACATGAAAACGCCTTTCAGTAGAAAATCAGATTGCTACAATGAGTTAATTTCTCTATTAAATCCTCCTTGACCCAATGCAAAAGATGGCATTAAAATTTCCGTTTTCTAGACAGGAAACTGATACTCACACAAGTTAGACAGATTTCATGAGAATTTTTGCAAAAGCTGATGTTTCAACCAACTTGACATTTCAACTGTTTGATTTTCAGACTCCCTATGACTCAAGACAGGAGGCAGAAGAGCCACCTGCTTGCCAGGGACAGAGGAAAAGTAGGTCTCACTCCTCCTAGAACATTCCTCGCTTTCAGCTGAGTACTCTCTGCTTCCTTTTTCTCCTTCTGTCTCTGAAGAAGGTCTTTCTTACTAAATCAGAACACTCCAGGATGCACACTCATGAGTCAAGGCTGCAAATTCCAGGACAAAAATGAAGGTCAAGGGGTGTGGGTGGGTGGGTGGGGTTGTTAAACCACCATTTAAATGATGACAAAGAGGCCGCTGCCTGACTTGGTCACATTGGCAAAAAGGAGGAGCTGAATATTTCCCGGAGGATCATAGCGCACCTGTCGGAAACAGCCCAGATTAAACTGGACTGTAAGTTATGTGTCAAAGTGACTTCTCATAACTGAGAAAAATGGCGACAGGTGCGGCAGGAAGAGGCATACTGAACTCTGCCACTTGCTGGCAGTGTGACCTTGGGTGAGCATTCCTTCATTCTCAACTTCCCCATCTGTGGGAGGATAGCAATTCTTGTCTCAGGGGCTTCTCAGAACAATAAAGAATCTATAAACTAGTGTCAAATCTCTCTTTTTTAATTATATGGGGTTGGAATGGGGGCATGCAGATGTCACAGAGGCAGGGCCGTCGGATCACCTGGAGCTTGAGTTACATTACAGGTGTTTCGGAGCCACCTGACATGGGTACTGAGAGGAGAATTTCCGTCCTCTGCAAGAGCAGTCTGTGCTCTTAGCCGCGGAGACGTCTTCCCCAGCCCCACTATTTTCTAAACTACTGTGAAAACAAAAGGAGCTTTCATGTTAAGAAGCCAGCCAACTTCAGATAAATTGCCATAGCTGGCAAACACTGCCCTTTTTCCTTGCATGTAACACCCGAAAAAGAAGAAGAAGAAAAAAGATAAGGTCAAAGACTGATCCAAAAGGCAAGAAGAAATTGCTGAATTATCCCTGACCCAGACTCCTACTTCAGACCCTGCTTTCCCTAATGTGCGTAAGAGTCCCACGAACCACAGGAAAGCAGGACAGAAATTGGTTTCCCTTCCTCCCAAGCATTACAGGAACAGCACTGGGAGCTGCGCTTCAGCTTTCATCCATTCTGCTCTGGCAGTGAAGGAGACTTGTGTCTTGTAATTCCGGCTTGCACGCACTAGTACCTCATCTTTCTGATTCCCAGTCTAGCACACACAGCCATGCTATTGTGAGCAATGACACTGCTGTTTTGCTGCCTGCCGGGTTCCCCCATATTCTGGCTATGGAATAAGAAGGGGGGGGGAAGCGGTAAGCAAAACAAAACATCTTGAGCCGCAGACCAGTTCTGAAGACTTATGTGCAATGGAATCAGCTGGAGAAGACCTTCTGAATACCAGGTGTTGGGCTGGTGACGGTGTCGGTGTTGGTGAGATGGCTCAGTGTTTAAGAGCACTGGCTACTTTTCCAGGGTTCAATTCCCAGCACCCACGTGGCAGCTCACAACTGTCTGTAACTCCAAGATCTGACAGCCTTACACAGATATACATGCAGGCAAAACACCAATGCACATAAACTAAAAATAAATAAATTATTTTTAAAAAAGAAGGTAAAAGAAGGCCAGATGCCCATTGTCCTCAGAGCTACTGCCATCTCCTGTAATGAGCACCTCGTCTCTAGAGGTATCTTCCTCCAGTGGATGAATGGACTCCACCACAGCCCTGGGGGGGTCTCTGGAGTACTTACTCCCTTAGTTCCCATCTGATACCTCCCCAACCCCTGTTCAGAGAGTCCATCTAACCTTCCCAGGCTACTTTAGGTGGGAGGGGGCATTGCTCTGTGACCACCCAAATGCAGACACCTGGGCCATCCTGCTCAGCCTAGCCAGGCAGCATCAACAGCCACACCTCACCCAGATGCTCTGTTTCCGAGAACCGTATCTGTCTAGTGCCTCAGAACAGTGGTGGGGAGAGTCTGGGGCTGTGAGATCCCCATCTGTGGCAGAGTGAGGAAGAAACAGGGCCATGTTAACAGCCATCGGGGGCTCAACAGACCCGGTGTTCTCGTCTGAAAAGCTGGGCATTGGTTTGGAATGGGGTTGCGTTGACACAGTTAGGTACTATCTTACCACTAAATAAAAATAAAGAGGTAAGAGATAATAATAATAACAGCCCTGAAGAAAAAGGGAAGTTGACAAAAATTTCTCTCGGTATTTGATGGCACTCAGTGTCTCCAAACTCTGCTTTAGGAATCATGTATTCCTTTGATGTTTTGACACAGTATGAGTGGACACAGAGCCTGTCTGTAGAAAAAGAACAGCCTGGGTGACTCAAAATGACTTTGTCAGGAACCAGTAAAACATACTTACCGAAGAATGCAGAATTGCTAATTCTCCCTAACTCTTGAATTGCAACCCCTCTCTACACTCTATCGCATCCGTAGTCACTCAGAAAAGTTCCTCAGTGAGGGTATGGCCAGTTGACTGTTTTGACTTATCTTGTTGTCAGGGAGCTCTCCCATGCATGTCTGCCATGTATACCATTGCCTTCCTCAGCACTTGGATTGTCCTCTGCGTACCCTGGGACGTAGAGCAGCCTGGGACTTAGGATGCAGGTGTCTGAGGTTCTCCAAGTCCTTCTCTCACTTTCTTTTTCTTTTTGTCTCCTGCTCCCATTACAAACTGTCTCCAGCCAGTGAGACAGAGAGAGTGAATAAATAAATGAATAAATAAATGTAGTCCTACCTCGTAGGATTTTTGACATGACTAAATAGGACAATGTATGGCCCATTCAGCGCTCATTAGATAAGTCTTCCTTTCTCCCCAATACTTCTGTCCTGGAGGGCTCTTTGACTATGCTTAATAGTCTGACATTAGTGTAGTAGCTTGACTTGCCCTGGTTACTTCTGCTTGTTAGTCTAAGGAACCACTAACACGTCACTTTGAGGGCTTGCCTCTGGGGACACAGTAACATCTTTCTGCACAGATAATTTTGAGACTGGCTTTTTGTCCTTGTGTAACACAGCAAGGTCCTCTCAGATTGAAACTGTCAGGATCCTCAGGGGTTTGTGTTTGAACCCCTTGGGAATCAGAAAAGTACCAACCAAGAACTTTCTACTTCGTTTCCACTTCCGAGAAGTAGGAGGGCTGCCTGCTCGAGTGTCGCCTTTAAAGAAAAAAAAAAAATAAACGAGACTGTGGCCCAGTGGCCTGTTAACCTCAAACATGTGGCTGTGAGAAATAGCAACCTCCGAGGAGGAGCCATTTGCACAAACCAGTTTACAGCCAGCTGTCATGCAGCTGGCAACAAGCAGAGCCTGTGAGACAGTGTTCCCATTTCGCATTTGTCCTCATCTGGGTTCCCAGTGCAATCGGATGTGATGCTGCCCACGCAGGTCTCATGAACAGGCAGGAACAATCTGAAGAATCACAAAGTGCCTTTTCCTTCATAAACCAATTTGAAAGTTTCTTGGTCTAACGCATGGACCACTACTCCATGGCAATCAGGAATATATTGGTTAAGTTGCACTTGAAAGGACTGGAGAGCTGGGTCAGTGTTCAAGAGCATCTTCTAGAGGACTTAAGTTTGGTTTCCAACACCCGTGTAAGGAGGCTGTCAGCTATAACTTAGCTCCAGAGGACCTGACGTCCTTTTCTGGCCTCTGCAGGCACCAACACACACGTAGCACTCTCTCTCTCTCCTCCCCCTCTCCCTTTTTCTCTCTCTCTCAGACCTTGGCACATGAATAAGAATAAATCTTTAAAATAGATGCGACTAATTAAGATTATAGTCTAAAACTAAATTAATAATGAGTTTCTTTTCCTTTCTTTCTTTCTTTCTTTCTTTCTTTCTTTCTTTTCTTTCTTGAGACAGGGTCTTAAGTATCTCAGTTGACTTCAACTCTTTATATAGCTAAGAATGACCCCTGTCTTCACCACCCCCATACTTGAACTTTAATGTGTGCTCCTATGCTTGATTTACACGGTACCAAGGATCAAACCCCAGCCTTCCCACAGTGTAAGGGGAGCACTCTACAAACTGAAACACTACCCTAGCCCCACAGATTACTTTTCTGATATAAGAACTTTAGCAAAACTTTTACAGGTGTGGTGATGGAGATGAAAATCCAGGGTATTGGAGACCAAGCCACCACCTCTTTTGGGCTCTGCAAGTCTCAATATACGGCTTCTATCTTGCGATGGTAAGCGGCTGATCTAGCTGCCCCTATTGTTTCTATATACCAGCTGGCAAGGAGAAGAAAAGGAACAAGATGTGAGATCACACCTTCCTCTAAAAACATCATCTCGAAGGTCCACACATCACTTCTACCAGCCAAAAAAATTGTCATATGTCCACACCTAGTTGCAAGCGAGTCTGGGAAATGTAATCCTGGCTGGACAGTCACAAGTCTATCTACTTTGTTGTATTAATAAAAAGAAAGAATGTACAGGGGACATGTAACATTCTCTGCCAAAAAGACCAGGCAAGAAAAGTAAGTCGGTGAATCCTACAAAGTAGGAGGATATAAACATGCCCTATATGGCAGTGAGCCATAAAAACTGGGAGAGCCAGTTTTTAAAATTGCATTTATATATTTATTTGTTTGTTTTTTTATTGTACATGTGTATGTGTGTGAGCACTGGGTACCATGCATGTGCATAGGTCAGGACACAACTTGTCAGAATTGGCTCTTCCCTTCCACCATGTGAAAGATGGGATTCAAACTTGGACATGGGACGTAACACTTGGCAGTAAGGTCCTTTACTCACTGATCTACCTTGCTGGTCCCTAGGAACCCCCATTTTAAGTGGTGCCTCTTTCAGCCTAGGTAATACTATGATGCGAAAGTTGAGACTTAGTGTCCACATCGGCTGGTATTCAAAATAAGTCGAAAAGCAGCCTTTTAACAAATGAGATCTCCTAATTTTAAAAACATTGGTTTTGAAAAAAATTTTAAAGCACCATGAAAGCTAATATTTGTGGACTGGATATGGCCCAATAGTTCCCATTTGGGTCTCTGTATGAGATTTGATTTGCATGAAAGTGCCAATTGTGCTTACATCTCTGCCTGAAATGCAAAGTTTCTGAACTACAAAATTAGAGCCACAAGTCAAACAGGGATTGGAAAAACCTGTGGGCAGCCCAGGCTTCCACAGCCAGTCATTTGCTTGGCTGAGGGTCAGGCACTGGAAGAAAAGGAAACCGTGAGTTAGGCCTGATTCCATCCTTTGGATATTAAAGTTCAGGTGTGAAGCAAATCCAAGTCGGGGTTGAAACGATCGAGTAGCTTGCTAATGATACAGGAGGAAACAGAGGAGGTACTATGCCGGCCAGGAAAAGGTGTCCTTTTGTCTCCTGCTGTGGGGGACATAAGTGCCACCTGATGTTGCCCTTCTAGATCCACTGCCATGTTCACATTTCCTGGCCAACAAGAGACTACTTAGAGAGCACGTTCTCCTCCCAGCCCAGGCCAAACATTTCCTGTAAGCCTGAGACTTCCCACAGTCGCCTCCCTGATCTGCCGAAGTCACGGATGTCAGAACTTTCTAAGCCTGCTTCTTCCTCTTCTCCTCTCACGCATCTCCTTCTTAGCAGCCTTCTGCTGACATGACGAAAATGATGAAGGGGATAAATAGGAGCTAAATACCCATTGAGTGCACAAGTGTAAATCGACCCTCTGTGATAGTAATAAATGGCTCATTTTACTGGTCATGTCCTATGTTCAAGGACCACATGTCACAGCCTCACAGTCTTTAAGGTACGTTCCCCACATTTAGTGTGTATGGAAAAGGCTTATCCAAAGTCATCTAAGACATGGTGGACAACGATTCCAACCCAAATGTGTTCAGCTCCAATGCTCAGCGGCTCAACATTAAGTATTTGTGACCTTGCTTCCCAACCCTACCATATTCAAATGTCACTACATACTGTCTTGCTGAATTCATTTGTGAACAGCACTAGGGCAATCATGTACTTTCTTTCGGCTGATTTTTTTTTTTCTTTCTCGGTTTGTTGTTGTTACTGATTCTCTGTTTTCTCGGGAACAGGGTTCAGTTTGTAGCCCAGGCTATCTTTGAACTCATGGTGATCCTCCTGCCTCATCTTTTCTGCTCCTGGGATTATGGACAGGAGTCACCACACACAACTTAGAATAACTGTTTTGTTTTAATTTTAAACTCACTATATAGTACCCTTGGTTGAGCCTGTCCATACATCTTCTCCAGCAACTGGGGTGACTTCACTCTTCGTCTTTCTGGAGTACAGCACTGGCCTCAAGGCTTCAAAACTGGTTTGATAGATCTTTACTGGATCTCTGAATGGGCGCCGTGGCCAGGCAACTGAATCACCCATGGCTGGGTGAGATGCTGACAGAATGCCTTACTGAGTTAGTCAAATGGGGCAAGGCTGTTGGGCTTGTCTGGAATTCTGCCTTTGGACCGCTTCCTTTGGACCCTGCTTGGGTCTTGTTTACTGAGCCTTTGTCTGACTTGGCCAGCTTTCTGGCCTTTTTTTTTTTTTTTTTCATCCTTTGGCATCATGTTGAAGTTAGGCAGCAGTCATAGGACTCAGCTTATCTAACATGTTGGCCAGAGAGAGAGGAGACAAATAAACTAGTTTTTTTTTTAAATTTTTGAATATGTTTATTTTAAAAGGAAACATAATATTCTTAAAATACACGATGGACTTCTATCCTTCCTCATGAATTAAAAGCAATTCTTGTAATAAAACAGTAGTATCAAACCTTATTTACAAAATGTTATAACTGTTATCATTTTGTTTTGTTTTGAGACAGGTCTTTTGTAGCTTAGGCTGGCCTCAAACTCACTACATAGCCAAGGCTAGCTTTGAATTCCGGATCTTCCTGCTTCTGCCTCCTGAGTGTTGGAATTACATGCCCAAGACAGTATCATAACATTTAAATGGACAATTATATGACAAAAGAACCCCAAATCTGAAGCCTAAGTTTTGTTTTTACCTTGATATGTGTAGACAGATCTGAGTAAATGTTTATCCATATGTTTTGATAACAGGGACATTCAGCACTGTGTCAACATGTCTCTGAGATCCTCACGGATGGTACCCATTAGGAAACGGGGACTTACACAAGAATGAAGAAAGTTCCTTCAAATGGGGGAAGGTGTGCTTGGCCATCCCGCACCCCCAAGAGAAAAGGAAATCAGCTTCATTCCTTCCCAGCCTTGCAAGCCTCAGTGCATCGCAGCATGAGCTGGTTTATCTAGAGGGTACAATCTTTTTACAAGTAAAACCAAGCAGAGCTTGCAGCTCCAGTGAACCCTGCCTTCGGGCAGGTGTATCCGGTGAAGAAACAAAACAGCTCTGTGGTTAGGTGAACAGGGTTCGGCACATTCATGAACCAGCCCTTGGTGGCGGGGAGGGGGGGCGGGGGGGGGGCTAAACCACACACATCAGTGCAGCGGAGCCTTCCTCAAAACCCGCCAGTCTCTTTTGGTTTGGAGGCTAGCGCAGATCTGGGCTGAGTGACCTGAACGGACTAGCAAATGTCAACCCTCCTGTCAGACCCTGCCTCGGGCTGCATCCTAAAATCATGCTGCAGCTGATGGATCGCATAGCTTAGAAGCAAGAGGAATGCACTGTAGAGAGCAAGTCATACACACCTTTGGGAATAAACAGCCCAAAGACAAGGTCGATCAAAGTCTGGCCCCTCTCTGAATTAACCAGTGCTTTTGTTTGTTTGTTTACATAGTGTGTGTGTGTGTATGTGTGTGTGTGTGTGTGTGTGTGTGTGTTTTCACACATGCATGAGATGGCAAGGCAGGCACATGCCATGCCGTGTGTATGTAGGTCAGAGATCACTTTATAGAGTTTCTTTTTCTGCCTCTACGCGGGTTCTGGTAGTCAGGCTTGTGCTACAAGTATGCTACCCAGTGGGCCACTTCACCAGACCCTCTCTGAGCCCAGCAAGAGGATGGCAAGCAGTTGTCCCTGGCCTTCCTTCTGCCTCAGAGTTCCTCACTCAGCTTCCATGCTGGATCGTTTGTGTGTGGTTTGGTGAAAGACTGCCAAATGAGGTTGGTCCTGGAAGGAGAGAAAGGACCGAGTGAAGTGTGGCAGGATCAATCCCTCTGCACAGAACGCCTGTCCTGTCCCCTCTTTGCAGATGGCAGCTCCAAGTGGCCAAATGCAGACAGCTAGCAGATCTCCCATCACGCCCCTCCTTGGGCTTCAGAGCTTCTGGCACATTCCTCTTTTGAGTAAACCCCCATATCACAGTGAAACAGTGGAGGAGGGGAAGCCAAACTTTACTGAATTCTACACACCTTAATGGCTGGCACCGTCCTGTAATCCTACTGTTTGGGAGGCTGAGACAGGAGGATCACAGAGTCTACCCCAGTTTGGACAACTAAGCAATGCCCTACCTTGAAATAAAAATATTTAAAGGGTGGGTCATATAGTTAACTTGATAGAGCACTTGCCTAGCATATATGAGACTGGAAAAAAAAAGGTAAATGTCAAAAATCATCCAAAGGAAATAACTAAGTCCTGGTGATCCAGACCTCATGTTCAAACTCATCACCACTTTGCAGCTTTTGGAGTCAGACATATCTAAGTTTAAAATCTAGCCTCTGGCTGCTGGTGGATGTGTGGCTTTAGACAAGTCACCTGGTCACTGTGGATAAATGTTGTTATTATTATTATTATTATTATTATTATTATTATTATTATTATTTGTGTGTGTGTGTACAAATGGTTGTGAACTACCGAATGGAGGTGCTGGGATCTGAACTCCAGTCCTCTCAAGAGCAGCAAAGAGTCTTAACCACTGAGCCATCTCTCCAGCCCCTGATTTCTTTCTTTTGTTTAAGGTTTACTTCATTTTTAATTATGTGGACATGAGGAGGAACATGTGGGTATGAACGCAGGTGCTCCTTGAAGCCAGAAGTTGGGGAGGCCCTGAGCAAGAGCTTACACGGCAGCTGTGAGCTACCTAACTTGGGTGTAGGGAAAAGAATTCAGGTCCTCTGTAACTCTAATTCGGGTCAACTCTCAGGTGTTGAACCATCTTGCTACTACCTGTTTTCTTTAATTAATTTTTTTAAAATTTATTTATCCATTTGAAACAGTCTCACTATGTTCGCCTCGCTGGCCCAGAACTCCCTATGTAAATTAGACTGGCCTCAAATTCATACAGATTTACCTGCCTCTGCTTCCCCAATGCTGACGAAAGGTGGGTGCCACCACACTCAGCTGTTTTCTTCTTTGTAGGAAGTTTGTAAGCAAGGATGAAACTATTGCCCAGCGCTCGGGGATAGTGAAAAAAGAGCTGTTAGATGAAGTGACAAGAGCACATGGTCGTCATGGGGCCTAATGTGTAGGAGGAGCCAAACGACTGTCACCAGCAACCTAACTATGGCATCAAGGAGGGACCCTCTTCCGCATCACCCCTCTTTTCTGTTCAGCTACAACCTGCTGCTGAGCTGTGCAAGGGCTTCACGTTTCACTCCAGCCTTCCCTCTGTGACTGCTGTGGGGAATAGGAGGAGGCGAGACAATAATGATTCATCCTCCTTCCTGGTTACTCCCCTTCAGAGCTGCACACAAAGTCCTGGCAGGCGCTCCAAAGCACTTTCTGACCCATCTTAGACTAGAGTGGAAGACAACGATGATACGCAAGAGGAAGATGGCCTCATCGAGCTGTTTGGATCAAATGGTATGGACCTTGGAAACCTCCCAGGGCAAGTCAGAGTGCGTGGATCTATCTGTGTGTGCCTTGGCACACATCGGAGCACGTCCTCAGTGAGGAGGTAATGGAGGAATTCTTTGGTGAGGAGCGGTTCTGTTTTCCAGGCTTTGCTAAAGGTGGAGTGGTTTGAATGTAAAACGTACCCCATAGGCTCGTGTGTTTGAGCACTTGGTCCCCAACTGGTAGCGCTGTTTTACCAGGTCCTAGAACTTTTAGGAGGTAGAGTCATGCTGGTGGAAGTGGATCAGCAGGGATGGGCGTCGAAGATTTAGAGCTGGGTACCCTTCGGTCCACTCTCTTCTCTCTGAGGGTTGACACAAATTGGCTGCTTCAGGCTCCTGCTGCCACACTCCTTACCAAAACAGACAGCATCCCTTCTTAAACTCTGAGTTGTAATAAAGCCTTCCTCCCTTATGTTGTCGCTTCCTATCAGGTATTTGGTCACAACAACACAAGGGGTAACTAAAACAGATGGCTTTAAGATCTTCAAACTCTTTGATACTGTCCTACACAAGTGCTTGACCTCTGAGTTACATCTCCATACCCATCATGGCTCCCGTCCAGAGGTGGGCTGAGTCAGAAAGAGAGCTGCAGTCACATTAGGGCTGCTCTCAGCCTTGGTCAGAAAAACTTGTTTGCAATGGGCTAACGCAATGGGTTAATGAAGAGCCTCCTACTCCGTCAAAGAGACAAAAATGACTGTTGAGTGCTAAACCCTAAACGGGATGCTCTTCCCCACAAAGCTCAGGGAAAGTTATGGAAGAGAGGACAGAAAGAAATAGAAGAGCCGGGGATGGGAAGGAAGGCCGGGAAACATTACCTCTTAGACATGGCATGGCTGTTGATTTCATCTACAGCAGCTACCTGTCAATATTCCGTCACAGATTGGGGAGGATTACAAAGCCCTTCCTCTCTCTAAGGAGCTATAGCAGTTAAAGGGCTACTGGGAGGCAAGGTGGCGTAGCCAATGGCAAGTTGTCCTTGCTCAAGGAAATAAACCCCTAACCATGCTAATGCGTAGCAACCCTAACTAAATGCGGCGGTCACCTGAAACTAAAAACAGGCACAAAGAAGCAAGGGAGACGGCTGCGAAGAGGAATTGCATAGGAAGGAAGAGAGGTTGGGGAACATATGAAGCTGGGAGAGAATAAGTAAGTTTAAAATAGTGTCTAACCTGGATAAGAGAGGCAGGGTTAATTTCCTTACCCTCCACCCCTCCACTGGGAGACTGCCTTATGGAACCATGTGACTCCCGAAGCCACATTAGGATGCTTGCTTCTCAGTTCTCATCCACCTCCCACCAAAGATGGAAGAAGCCCAAAGTCCTGGTGAGCACACAGACTGACAAAGACCCCAGCCTCCGTCACAACAACATTACATCACTATGGGCATTAAATGCGCTATAGAACAGAACACTAGGGGACATTTCACAGCCGCTCTGCTTATGGGCCATTGTCAGTCACTATGAGCCTTTATGTTACTAATGATTTTGTTTCCTTGTTTGCTGAGACAGGGTTTACTGCATAGCCCTGGCTGTCCTGCAGCTCTGTGACAGAGGTCTGTCTGCCTCTCCCTGCCAAGAGTAGGGATTAAAGGCACACTCTACCATGTCTGGCTGACTTCTGCTTCTTAAGAACTAGTAGTCTGGCACTTATTTTCAGGAAGTATAATTTTTGTCGAAAGCTTATCGAAAAACTTCAGGATTCACAACAATCATTTTTTTAAATTTATCTTTTTAAAAATAACGCTAACTAGAACTAGGATTATGAGTCCCTTTGTGGATTTTGCCAAAGCCTGAAGAGAGTAATTTATACCCCTAAGCCATTAACAAGGGGGATGTTTCATTATTTACCCTCCAAGGTCTCTGGGAAGCAGGACTGAGATTAGAGAGAGGCAGAGCCTTGATCCCTGCCTGTTCCAGCACACAGGCTATCAACTAACAAAGCACAACCCGCTGCCGAGTGTTTCCTGTGGGAGCTGACCTCTTCGCCGCATTTGCAGATGGGCAACAGCAGCCGCCACGCAGAGCTGTGGTGTAATTATTAACATCCACAACAAACACGTGTGCACAGGACTCTACTATCCTGCTAATTGTGTTGAATAAATTGCTTTACTTTTTTAAAGCGTGTCTCCATTTTTCTCATCTCCAAAGTGGAGATAGTAACGCTTCCCTCAAAGTACTGTGGGAGCGGAAATGAGATTAGAATGCTTAAGCAACTGGACAAATTATACTCGGTGAATGCTAGTGAGCACAACAATTCACACATGCAAAAGAGAGCAAGAAAGAGACCAGAAGTGTCACCAAAGAGTCACTGTGGTATCTCTGGGTTGTGGGGGGTTTTGGCGGTTTAATTTTTTCTTACTTATATTAGATATTTTCAAATAACCCTATAAAGAACCTGTATTTCTTTCACTGGTTAAACAACACAGGCTCTGTCACTGTTTAACAGATTACGTGGTTACTGCAAAGGTAAGATGATGAATAACTTCTTAAGTATTTTAATTGTGGTAGCAATTTTAGTTCTAGAAGATGGAAACTGAATTAATGTTCAGCTTATGTCATGGCTATGTGGCATGCTAGGTGCCCATGAGCTGTGGAGCTAGAGATCAGGGAGGATAGGAAATCATGGTGGACTTCCTGGAGATGTTGATGCTCAAGGTAAACATGGGAGGATGCACTCTCTTTGCAAAGACTGGTTCTGTTCACGCACACATGTATGCACGGGGGTTGGGGGGAAGAATCACAGACGCAGAGAAATGAGAGCCTTTAGCTCCAACTACACCAGCTATGGAGGGAATAAGGAAACCATCCCTGCGGTTAACTAACGGAAAAGATAGATCCAAACATGTGCTACAGTACCCTATAAAGAGCACAGTACGTTGGCCTGTAAGAAGTGGAGGTTCTTGGAAAATGACTTTTCTCCTGCTCCGGTAACAAATTGCCAGGAAACCAAATAACAACAGGCACCAATTCTTGACAGTTCTGGAAGCTGAAGGTCTATGCTCAAGCGACCAGGAGCGCCAGAGGCTGCCATCCTGTATCCCACGATGGGTGTGTGGAGGTGGAGATGATGAGGAGAGAACTCTAATGTTTCCTCCTCTTCTAAGGACACCATTGTGGGGCTGCATCCTCATGGCCCTTTGCCTCTCAAAAACCTGGCTCCTAGTACCCTCCCACTGGGACTTAGACATTGGGTATATGGATTTGGGGAATGTGCGTTCAGTCTACACAGCAAGGTGTGAGTGACTCCCAGGGATAGAAAGGAAGGCATTCCCAGAGGCGGAAAACAAGGATGGAAGATGACAAGTGCGTGTGGGAGCA
Organism: Pachyuromys duprasi; assembly: GCA_028658305.1. NCBI lineage: Eukaryota > Metazoa > Chordata > Mammalia > Rodentia > Muridae > Pachyuromys > Pachyuromys duprasi. The sequence goes on from CM053743.1 coordinate 40,857,677, forward strand.
ATCCTCTTGCCTCAAACTCACAACTTTCCTGCCCAGCTATTTAAGACGTATTTCTTTAAAAAAAAATAATAATAGATGCAACTAGCGTTTACATCAGTGGACTGTGAGTATAGCGATGCCCCTGCACAGTATCAGTCCTCACTCAGTCTGCTGAAGGCCTTAGAGAGAAATACCAGCCCTGACGGAAAGGGGATTCTGCCTATAGGCATCTTCAGCCTGCCAGTCTCCCTGAAAATATTGACCACCCCAGTCACGTGGCGCCGATTCCGCAAAATAAACACCTTTAGATAGAGAGGTAGGTAAATGAGTGGATAGCCACACACGGAGGTATATACGGAAGTAGATGTATCCCTTTGGCTCTGCCGCTCTAGAGAAGATTAATGTGGTAGCTTGCTCCAGTGCCCACTTAGCTTAGGAAAGGGTAGAGGGGAGAATAAGGAAGGGCGGGTCCTAAAGGGTTCCTTATTCCACTTCGCTACACTTTCTCCACTGTGGGCGGGATCCGGGGGGAAGCAGGTGATGCTCGCAATGGCAGTCCCTGAGGCTGAGTTCTGGTGACGTCACCATTCCGCTCCAGCAATTCCCCTTGGCTTTCCAGTGCAGTCCCAGTCACATAGGATGACGTACAGAGCTGTGCGCAGTCTCTGCTGCTGGCCGCTGATAAGTGGATCACTGTCCTGAAACCTTCCCTCTCTCCCCATAAGATCTTACCTGTACATCCTGCCTGTGACTTGCATAGCGCCGCCCCTCCGCCACCCCAACTCCCACCCCTCATCCCTCACCCCAACCTCCAACCCCCCACCCCAAGAAGGGAGCGCTGATTCCTGCTCTGTCAATTTGGGGCTGGTCCATATAACTTGCTTGGCCCCAGTGCTCAGGCAGGCAGCCATCTATCTTGGCGGAGACTCTAACCTCGTGTTCAGTTCTGAGCCGAGAGCAGGTGGCCCCTGGTGAGCGGGGAGGACTCTCCCACGGAGATCTTTCCACTACCCAAGTCCTGAGAGTAACAGCTGCCACCTGAGAAAATTTTTCTTGGCATGCCAGATTTTACGCTCTGCTGCAGTGTGAAATTGGTTCATTTTCAGCAGCGAGCAGCCTGTGCCACGTGAGTGTTTGTTAGATTGCCTGTGAGTTGGGGTGTTTACATTACAGATCAATGGAATTTTTTTTTGAATCCCCATTCAATGTTTTTGGGAAAAGAGTCTTTAAATGATACTAGGCTTTATTTTTATCATATAGCAAGACAAAAACAAATCTGAACAGCTTGATCCCACACTTCCAATTTAAGTTTGGAAGTTTCATTGTTAGGACAATAGCTTTATAGGTCCTTTGAACTGGAATGTGAGACCCCTGGGTATGGGAGAATGGGGATTGGGGGGAAAAAAACGACTGAACTATTCTGCTTAGAAAAAATGATGGGGGTGGAAGTAGGGGGGAAGGGGGGAGGTGAAGGTGGGGTGGGGCAGGGGTTAGAGTTAAGATAGAAGGAAACTAGGAGTACAGATGGAGCAAAAGCTGAGCGGGTGGTTATAGCAGAGATCTCCATCTACCCTCTCTGTTATTCCCCAACAGCCTCACCTTGGCACCTTCCTCTCAAGAATTCGTTGTTAACAGGCATGAGCAGTGCATGTGGGAGGAAGGTGCCCTACACACAGCCTGAGTCCGGTGCCAGTTTGTGCCACCTGGCGAGCTATTGCCAAGCCCTCACCCCAGATTTCAGGAGGAGGCTACATGTTTGCTTGTTTTTTTCCCTGTCCTTGAATCGAGAGACAGTGCCAGTTCCCCTACTTGAAGCTTGAAGTTTCTTAAATAACAAAATATCTTAACAGTCATGAGATGGGTCATGGGACTTTGAACAATCTCAAGAAGGAGGAGATTCAAGACAGCCAAAGAGTTGGAGCTGTGTCTCAGGGGCTGTATCGATAGCTCAGCAGCTGTGCCTGCAGATAGACAGAGTGCCCTTTGGTAGAGAGATGGCCTCTCAGCTGCAGGCAGATTGTTCCTGGAAGCCCTAGGGTGCTCTCCTGTGTGTGTGTGTGTGTGTGTGTGTGTGTGTGTGTGTGCTCCTCAGCTTCATTATAATGTTGTTTAGGCGCATACATCTCTTTGTGGGCTTTTCTGAAGGATCATGAGAAGTGCCTTAAAAATGAAATCTGGTCCACTGTGATTTGTAAGGGAAAAGGAATCAACTTACTTATGAATATGTAACACACCTCATAAATATTCATAGAAACATCTCTAAAATCCGCAACACTGAACCCACTGTATGGCTATCCTGCTTGGGGACTGCCCATTTGGGTCTCTTTTTTGGTCAGTTACTTGTTTTGCTTTTCTTTGCTAAGTAAACTTCTTGACCTCTCTGTATCTCTTGACTGACTTCTCCCAGAAGACAAACAACCGAGGCATTCCCCTCCCAGTAGTGGCTTGAATAAAAAAATGGCCCCATAGGTCCATAGGTTGGGCACTATTAGGAAGTGTGACCTTACTGGAGTTGGTGTGGCTGTGTTGGAGAAAATGCATCACTAGAGAGCAGAATTTGAAGTCTCAGAAGCTCGAGCCAGGTCTAGTAGCTCCCTGTCTCTTCCCACTGACCGCAGATCAGCACGCAGAACTCTCAGCTTCTTCTCCAACACCATGTCTGCCTGCAGGCCGCCATGCTTCCCACCACGTCAACATTTAACCACACTTCTGAACTGTAAGCCAGCCCCAATTAAGTATTTTCCTTTATAAGAGTTGCCATGGTCATGGTGTCTCTTTCCAGCAATAGAAACTCTGAGACACTCCCCTAACACCATTATCTCCCTCTGTTCATGCTTTAGCCTCAGGTATCTTAAGAGCCCCTTACTTCCAGCTGCTGCCTGTGGGGTGAGAGAAGGCACCGGGCTGTGCCTCAGCTGTCTTTGAAGGCCTAACCCCCTCACAGAGACCTCAGTGTTAACACCTTGGGGACCAAGTGTTTTCCCTTTGTGCAGACATCACATTTTAGATAGAGTGACTCATCCTCTAACTGTCACATGTAAGACTAAAGACATTTGGAACAACAGGTATGTGTAGTCTCCTTTGGCCCAGTTAAGTGCATCACAGGTAATAAAGAAAAGCTCCCACTACAAAGCAGGCCCAAGACTTCAGAAAAACCTGCTGCCCATGGAGCCTGGAGGTCACTACAGCAGGCCATCTGACTTTTCTCCCATGCTGAAATTTCATGGAAGAAAACAAAACAAAACAACAACAAAACCCACAAAAAAACCCTGTTCATCCAGAAAATCAACTCTTGGGTCTGGCACCAGGCTGTCCCCATTTCCTACTCCCCATTACAGAAGCGTTCGCAGACAATGCCGGACCTGTCACATACTGACCCACAATGTCCGGAAGCTCCAACCTCACAGACCACGAAAAGTCTGCTCTCACCTTAGTGAGGGAGAAACGAGTCTATTCTTTCATCTTCCTTTGCTGACTATTTCTTACAGGTGTTACCTCACCTAAACCTCACAGTTCTTTCATTGCCCTACCCGATAAAAATTATGATTTTTACAGAACAGAGAACGGATGTTTAACAACTCGAGGTGGTAGTGTTTGCCTGGTTTGAGTGAAGACTTGGGTCTAAACCCCAGCATAAATAAATGAAATCAAAACAGAGAAAGCTTAAAACCAGGCAAGATAATGCATGCCTGAAATTCCAACACTTGGGAGACTAAAGCAAGACGATCACATCAAGTTCAAGACCAGCTTAGGCTACACTGCAAGACCAGGTCTCAAAGCAAAACAAAATAGAAGTTTGACTTACTATCACCAAGGTTTTAAGTTTAGGGTGTCTAGATCTATAGCTTTTATTTGCCTGAATTCTGTACTCTGGTCACTGACTGGCTCTAGATATTTTGAGCAACAACTGAGTGAGCTTTCTTTGGGCCCAGAATTGATTTGTCAACAGGAGGTGGTGTTATAGTACCATGTCATGATGCATCTCACATGTGTTCGGCAAAATGGCCTCAGCGGAAAACTCCCCTGTGGAAAGGAAGCCTTGACTTGGAATGACTCATTTGCACAGAAGTCACCTAAGGGTGGGCAGCAGGTACTCTTTTTGATGTGGCTTCCCCCTCAGGCTTATCTCGTCAAGCTGTTAGAGAGAGATGAAAGTCCGTTCCATTTCACTCAATCCCCACCCGCCCTGGCAGCACCATGGGAGGTAGAAAAATATAGAAGGACACTCTCCCACTAAGTTGCTTTTTGTTGTTGTTCCTTACCCAAGTTCTGAACAGATTGAGAAATGAGACTGGGTTGCCTCAGTGGTAGAGCACTTCCTTAGCTTTAGGGAAGCCCTGAGTACAGTTCCCAGAATTCCCAACAATTAGAGTAAATGTTAAAATAATTTTAAAAGATTAGAAGAGAAAGGCAGGACTAGATATTTAGCTTGATGGAGTAGTACTTGCTAGCATGTGGGAGGCCTTGGCTTTAATTTCTACCCCAAATTCTCCCTACACACACACACACACACACACACACACACAGAGAGAGAGAGAGAAAGAGAGAGAGAGAGAGAATGAGAACTAGATGTCTACATGCATTCTTTATTGCTGATAACACTAGATGAGGATTAAGTGGACTTGCTTCCTGAACCCCAGAATCAGACCATTTCCACCATGCTCAGCAGGAGTGGTGTCGGGAAAGGCCAACACTGAATCTCCTGCTACTGAAGACACCAGTAACACCACGAAGTACGTGCTGGCCTTGGCTGGCCTGAGAGCCAGAGAATAAACGGAAGAGCAGGGCTGAACATTGACAGCGGCTTCTCCACACTTCTAATGAAAAAATCTATCACTCCACCTCCAGGGCTGGAATGCAGGGGTGGGGTGAGGCGTGGGAGGGGTGGGCATGTGAGTTAGGCTCCCCTTGCAGGAAGGAAGCCCCAGGCGTGGAGACACATGCCCTCCAGTACAAACCCCAGTCACACTGAGTCCTGTGAAGAAGACAATACTGATTTGCGCATTGTCTCCTACTTACAACCATGAGCCTCTGGAGGGAAAGCCTAACATTTACTGGTCTTTGTCAAGGTCTTATATGCAACACGTTCATTTTGCTTAATGGCTGACCTGCAGTTCAGAAAGGCCCAAAGTTCCTTCCCATCCACTTAGAGTGGGAACCGATGGCTCCCAAGCCACACTCGACTCAGACCTGATTAAACGACACCTGAAAAACTTGGAGTCGGTAAGATACTGCAGTGGACAAAGGTACTTGCTGCCAAGGCTGCCAAGCTGACTTTGATTTCTGGATCCCACGTGACAGAGAGAACTGACTCCCCCAAGTTCTCCTCTCACCTCCACACAGGTGTGTGGTGCTTTCAAACACGAAACACACACACACAGGTACATGCACTCATATACAAATAAATAAATAGAAAAAATGTTTATATTTTTTTCTTGAAAAAGTTTTGAAATAAATTGCCATTTATCACTCAAGAGATTTCCCATAAGAACTGTGTTTCTGTCTCCTGAAAACTTGTCATGGTAGACTGAGGCAAAGATGGCTCTGTTCTTTACATCTCTGCTTGTCCACACACTTTACAGGGTCTCGCCATAGGGACCAGGGTCTGTCTCTCAACCTTGTGTCTCTGAACTTGCCTTGTGACCTTGGTCACCATCTTGCATGGTAGTGTGTCAGTTCCAGGCTCTCTTTCTGGAAATACTACCATGAGCCCATGCAAACAAGCTTAAGCTAGCCTGCTGGATGGTGAGAACCTCAGCAGATCTTAAACACCTATGGGGAAATTTATGAAATTTAGTTTTAGTTTTTTATAGTCAAGGCTAAAGACACGGAAGAGCCCAGTCAGGTCGGCAAAGTCAATCTGAAGCTAACTACCCAGTGACCAAGCATGTGTAAGATCAGCCAGCTAAGACTGGGAGAGCTTTCCACCACACCCATAGGTTATAAACAGTAACAAATAGTGGTCTGAAGCTACAGACTTTCAGAGTCATTTGTTACACAACCATAGCTCGCTGGTATACCTGGCCATGTTGGGCCACACTTAGCTAGGCCATGACTGGAGATGAGGCATGAATTTTCGACTCCCCCTTATTCTTGCATTCTGAATTCTCTCAGACAGAGTGTCTAAGTGACAGTTGCCACTGAATATCATTCTTGAATTTTTTTCTCATCATTGGATTAAGAGTAACCTTAAACAACCTAAGAACCATACTATCAAGACTTGAATGTCAGTAGTGATGAAGGGAACTGTGTAATCTAAGAAAAATGGGAAAGTGAAGGGGAAGCAACCTTCTAAGTGACCTCCTATCCCCAATTTCTCTTTAGGTAATTCAGATTTAGCTCTTGTTTTAATCCTTCCTGGCCTCAATTTGCTCTGTAAACTGGAGTTAAATACACACGTGTTTAAAAAGCCTTTAAGATCCCAGTTAAGTTTGGCAGGATGACATAGTGGTTTAGCACAACTCAGAGGCCTGTGTACCAGTTGGTAAATCCTGGATCTGTCCTTTGCCAACTAAAACTTAAGTCACACCTGCCCTACAACAGAGATGCTCACCCAAGTTGCTCCCCAGCCCTTTCCTCTGTAAGAATTCTCTCCATTCCTTGCAGCTCTCCAGAAAACAATTATCAGACACTAACTTTAACAAGATTCAGCTGGGCATGGTGGCACACGCTTCTTTTTTAGCATTTTATTTTTTTAGTTTTTAACTTTATTTATTAATTACTTACATCACTTGATATCCCAATTGTAGTTCCCATCCTCCTCTCCTCCTGGCCCCATCTTCCCTCCCTCTTCCTCACTTCCCTAGTTCTCAGGAAAGGACCCCCCAACCCCCCCCAGCACTTCAAGTCCCATCAGGTCTGGGCTGAGCTCATCCTCTTCCACAGTGGCCTGGCAAGGCAGCCCCACCAGGGGGAGGTGATCTAGAAGCATGCAACAGAGTCCATGTCAGAAACAGCCCCTCTCCCCTTACTAGGGAACCCACAAGAAGACCAACTTGCCCATTGGGTATATATGTGTAGGGGGCCTAGATCCAGTTCATGCATGATTCTTGGTTGGTGCTTCAGTCTCTGCAGCCCCTGCCGCCCGGGGCCGAGGTTAGTTGCCTCTGTTGTTCTTCTTGTGGAGCTCCTGTCCACGCTGGTCCTTCTACCCTTCCCCCAACTCTTCCACAGGCTCCCTGTGCGCCGCCCAATCTTTGGCTGTGAGTCTCAGAATTGTTTCTATCCTTTGCTGGGTGGAGCCTGAGGCACACGCTTTTAATCCCAGCACTCAGGAGGCAGAGGCAGGCAGATCTTGGTGAGTTTGAAGCCAGCCTGGCCTACATATGAAGTTCTCGGCCAGCCAAGGCTGCATAGTGAGAACCTGTCTCAAAGAACAAAAACAAGATTTTTATTATAGAAATACATTAAGAACTCATAAGAATCAAAACAAAGTTGGGTTCTTTTTTTCAGTATTTAGTAACCTTTATGAGAATTATAAAACATACCTTCTGGTTAAAGTATAAACATTTGTGAAGATGCCTCTAACATAAAAACAAAACATATAGCTTAGAGTGTCCATTCAATGCAATGAAATATTCAACCACAAAATAAGTACCACCACGGGAAAACATGAGAAAATGTCCAAAATATAATGCCAAGTGAGCGAAATATGTATAAGTATAGTATGTTAATAGTAATTATATATGCATATATTAGGCATAAAATATATAGTTAAGTGATCAGAAGAGAATATAACAGTATAAGTAGCTGTAATCATGAAAATGTTATAAGATTTTAATAAAACTGTGTATGATTTAAAATTTGGAAAATACAGCTATTATCTTAAAAATCTGAGTGTTTTCAGGGCAGAGTTAAAGTGTATTAAATGTATAATTTTACTGACATTTATCAGTACATCTAATTTAGAAAAACTGGTATGTTTTGGTGGGAGACATAACAACAGGCTTTGGTAAAGGTTTTCTCTTGAAGCTTGCATTCTCTTTCCTTTATTTCCATCCCCACACCCACGCTCATCCCTCCTCCTGGTTAAAAGCCAAACAGAACAGAATAGAATTCCAACCTCTTCAGCTGCAGATCACAGTGTGCCAGGGGAATAAAGAGATTCTGTCCCGGCCGAGTGCGCTTTGGTGATGAGAAGACGCTGTGCTCAGCCAGCCCACTGGACAGGCACAGTTCCAGTTGCCCCTGCATCTGCACCGATGGCTCCTGATGCCCAGGATTACTACCAGCCTGCACAACCCCCAGCGTATCTCCATGAGAGGACTACCCAGACCAATGACTCTCACCCTTCCTAACACTGTGATTCTTTAATATGGTTCCTCATGCTGTGCTGACTCCCAACTATTTGATTTTTTTCGTTGCCAACTCATAACTTCGATTTTGCTACTGTTATGAATTATAATGTACATATCTGATATGCAGGATGTCTGACATGTGACACCCAAAGGAGTCACGGCCCACAGGTTGAGAACCGTTTGTGTACATGTTATCACTGGGTAGAAGTCCTAGAATTCTGAAATTCCTCTGAAAAAAAAAGGCAAGAACGTACTTAGGTGTGGACACTTTAGTGTTAACAAGAGGGGCTGCTGAATGTAAACATCTTAATTGATGAGCTAGGTATATTCGCCCCTTATATCTCACCAGGTGCCCTCGTTAAACTTGATCAGCGTGACACAAGGTGAAATAGCTGGGAAGAGGAACCCCCAATAGGAAACACATCCATCAGATTGCTGAAAGGCAAGTTTGTAGGCTGTTCACCCTGTAAGCCAAACAAAACTTTCTTCCCCAAATTACTTTTGGTCATGGTGCTTATCACAAAATGTATCATTAGAATCTTAGAAAAGTAGGAAAGGGAAACAAGCAACCATGAAATCCTCTCTCAGTTGGTTCCGTTTGCTCTTTCTTAGTACTAGAGGAGGTGGTCACAGTAGAAGCTGTCCTAGGCCCACAGCTAAGCTCTGAATGTTCACTTATCTCAAATCCCACAGATCCAGAAGAAAAGTATTGGAGGTTGTTCCCATTTTGTGGCTGACAAAATATGGAATTTGCCTTTGGTCACACAACCAAGAAATAGCCAGGAAAGAACTGAACCTTTGTTCCTTCTGAGAAGGCTAAGTCTAGTGTTCATTTTCATTCCCTTTCCCCTGATATGATCCTGTAAAATAGCATCAGAATGCTTGTTAACTGTCTAGGAAAACTAAAAAATTTACTCGGACAGTCATGGTGAAAGGGGACCGTTATCTCCGATGGCTTGTGCATGATATACTGGCTCTAAAGTGAACTCCCTTTAGAAACACTTTCCTAAAACAAGGTTTCATATTTTTAATTGCCCCGAGTGCAGAGTTTGCAGTCACTGGCACCAGCTGAGCACCAGAAGGGACTTTCACAGTCCTACAGACCAATCACTTCTCCCATGATTAAAGACACAGTGACTGGGAAATCCAGAGATGGAGAAGCCTCGTGGAAGGCCAGTCCCTGCCTGATTTTTGCCAGTGCTCGCCTAGTTCTCTGTCCTTTTCTTCCTCTCCCCATCTCTCTATAACTAGTCCTCAACCACATCAGAGACCAGAGAACTATAAATATTACCTGAATAAACAGGAAGTGCAGAGCAAGATGTTTCCAAAACTAAAGAAACAGAGACTGCTGTCAGTCTGGATAGTCACCCAAGATTCCTCTGTCATGTTGTAGCATCTATCTCTTCAGCCTATTGACCTAGAAGTAGGAATTGTGAAGGACTTCTCTACCTTGTCCTGGTAGAGTTTGGCAGTCAACTTTCTTTGTGTCAGGCTTGGCGTCTGCTTGGACAGCATACTGTCAGCAGTTGAAGCAAGGGCAGTTTCTTGCCCAGTGTTATCCCTTCACATTTGAAGCAAACTCCATAAAGAGGTTCTTCAGTGCTCATCATCTCCTTTGAGGTAGTAAAGTAGTATTGCGATGCTTCCAGGAGCTGACATGTCTGATTGTCCAAAAAGTCTTAAATTAATAAAACATCTTGGGAAAAGGACATCATTCTCTTTAAATTGCTTTCTGCTGATTTGGGATATAGTTTCCTTTTGGGGGCCCAAGAAATTGGGAAAACGGCCTAGTCTTAAGAAAGCTAGCTGTAACAATTGCTCTCCAGTCTCTATGTGGGATGGGAAAGTGCAGGGTATGACTGAAATCCCTGACTGGAACGCTCTGTGAGGCTAGACCATCTGAGTTAGCCGTTTTGAAATTGTTCTGGGTGCAGATTCTTGAGGAAACACCTATTGAGGCAGTCTGTGAGGCTGAATCACTTGTTTTCTTTGGTGTCTGGTCCTTTTTCTTCAGATGTTTCACTTGCCAGTGGTCTCCAGATTCCTTAGTTGGGTGCTTTTATTTCACGGAAAGATAAAATAAAACCCTGCCCTAACCCTACTTTCTTTGGTGGGCTATATCTTTCCTAGGGCAAGATGATTTTTTGGCAATAGAAAAAGTATTATCTTTCAATTGAAAATTTAAAATTTCTTTTGAAATTTTGAAACTAAATATACCTGTAAGTGTATTTATTTTTAGATCATAAAAACATTTCATTAATTAAAATATTAATTAAAAGCCTTTTGCAAGCGGCTTTTAATTAAATCACTGTAATTTTTATGTGCCTGCCTCTGCCTCCCAAGTGTTGGGATTAAAGGTATGTGTTGCAGAATATTTGATCCCATTATGCACCCTGAGATTGTGAGCTGAAAAAACCTGTTTCTAACCTGTGATTGAGATAAAAATAAATAAATTTATATATTAAAAAAACCCTGTTTCTAGCTTAGGAGTGGCTGAGCCCTAGCACACACGTTTAACTCAAGAGCTAAAATAAAATCAACCCTAGGTCATGAGGCAGAGCAAGAAACCAGATGGCAGGAATAAAACAGAAAGGAGTGACATTAAGAGAAGAATGTTTAAGACAGAGTGGAGAAAAAGGAGCTTTTAGGCTTTGGGGATTTAGCTTTTAGCTTTGACTTTTTAGCTTTTGGCTTTTTCCATCTGGGACATGAGTAAGAAAGGCTTTTTCCTCTGGGAGGTGAGCTGAGTAGGAAAGTCAGCTGGGTGCTTTCTCTGCCTCTCTGAGCTAGTAGGTTTTCCCCCCAGCATCTGGCTCCTGGGACTTTATTGGTAAAATTGAATGATTGGGATTTTCATTTCTTATAACAACATTTTGGTGCTCCAACTTGTGGTTCAACCCCATGGACAGAGAGATCACTCTAACATCAGACAAACTGAGAAGCCATTAGATTTGATAAGTCATCAGGTAAGTCTTCAAGGAGAGAGTTTAGGATGGAAAGTACCATAATAGAAGGCTTTAGGGCACTGTATGGTGCTACTTTAGATGGCTTGAAAAAAGAATCCAAAAATGAAAAACTAAATAACTTAACAGGAATTGGCTCAATACCGATTATGAGTATTGTTTTGGTATTTTATACTTTATTCTTAATAGCCGTAATGGCTTTCTGTACTCATTCAAAGAAAAAAAAAGTGGATTAATAAGGTACAAGCTTTAGAAGGAAAATTAGAGAGACTTATAAACAAGAATAAGGAAAATTCTCAGATACAGACAGAGGAATTTAGTCAAGAGCCTACCATGCCACCACATAATGAAACTGAAAGGGGGCAGCCCAAGGTTGTTAGAAAACCAACCTGAGTTTATCCAGTTACTATACAAGACATATGAAGAGACAATAAGCAACCGCAAGGTTATTGAGAAGTTAAATGGAATCCCATAGACATATTAGATTTGAGAAGATTTAAGGAAGTGATCATTTCATAAAGTATGCATTCAAACTATGTAGTGCAGATACTAAATTCATGGTCAATGCAGAACAGGATTATCCCCTAAGACTAGAAAGTTTTGGCAACAGCAATATTGGAAGCTGGTCCTCAGTTAAAATGGCAAACATGGTGGAAAGAGGAAGCTAGGGCCATAGAACAATGAAACCAGGCCAGAACTATTGATTTTTCCCAGGATCGTTGGTGATTTACAAAGGCAGCTTGAATTTGATGATCATACTTTGGCAATATGATATTTAGTCACTTTAAATGCTTGGGCTAAGGTTGAAGAATTTGGAAAGATGTCTGAGTCATTTATTAAAATCAGACAAGGCTCACTGATTTTTTTTTCATTTTTTTAATAAAAATTGACTTCTGCTGCAAATAGAATAATATCAGATTCAAAAGTCAGAAAAACACTGATTGAATCTTTAACATTTCAAAATGCTACTCCAGAATGCAAAAGAGTGATTAGACCTTTAAAGGCCAGATCAGCACCAATAGAGGAATAGATTAGAGATACAGCTGATATTGGAGCTCATGTTTACCTTAATCTGATAGGAGAAGTAATTTCTAAAAGACTTAAGAAAAATCAAAATGGCAGATGTTTTAATGGTGGCAAGCAACACTATTTGAAAAGGGATCGTAGACAAGGTAATCCTAGAAACAATGGTTTTTCTAGAGATAATTCAAAAAGAAGGTCCCAGCCTTCTGGAGTATGCAGAAGATGTGACCAAGGCCAGCACTGGACTAATGAATGCAGATCAACAAGAGACAGGCAAGGTAACCCTTTGCCCTTGAGAAACACCTGAAGGGGCGTTCTACAGGTCCCAATTAGATTCAATTGTTTCCTTTTAGCATGGGAGAAACTTATCCACAGAGCAATTAAAAATGTTAATGCCTGTTGTTAAAAACAGCATTGCTCTGGATATAATCAAGAACAGAACAGCTTCAGTAAATAGTAAAAAAAATCAAGAGAGACCACAAAACAGATATTTTGGCAAACTGCTTTAAATGATGAGAGACATGAGCTGAGAATACAAATAAATGGCATTGAAATAGAAGTTTTATTAGACACAGGAACAGATGTAGCAATAATTGCGCCAAAATCTTGGCATCCCGATTGGCCTATTCAGGCAGTAAGTATCTAGTTTCTAGGGATTGGAACTTTATCTCAGGTAAAACAAAATGCAACATGTGTCCATTGTATAGGGCCAGGAGGACAAACAGAAAAATTAAAGCCATCTGTGGCTAATAGAGCCATGAATTTACGGGGATGTGATTTGTTGCAGGGATGGAAAACACAGATTAACATTCCTCCAATCTCAAAAAAACAAAACACAAAATAAAGAATGCTTCTGAGAAAAATACTAAGAAGTACTATCAAGAACAGTCACAGACTGTCCAGGTTGCCCATAAGCTAGACAGGACAGGTCTTTCAGAGTTACCAACTGCCCTAGCTTTAAAGTGGTTAACCAGGCATGAAAAAATTAACAAAAAATAATATTATCTGGTGATAATTTACTAAAACCACACTTGCCTTACTGGCATGAAATGAAAAATGGGTTTTCTTAAGCCACATGTCTTAATTCCATGTTAGAATGTTAGACTGTAGATTGCCACATGGCCCATGCCATCTTGGACATTAGTTTTTGACTTTGCTTCTTAAATAAATGGATATTTTTGTTGTTTGGTATTAAAAACACAGTTAAGAGATTTTTAATGTTTTCACTAAATTCAAAGGGCTATTATAATTCAAACTGGTTTTCTAAATCTCTAAGAGTTGGAGTAATTTGGAGCTTGAAGCTCCCATGGCTCTGAAGTCTTTTGAGTCTCTCTGGGTGTTCAGCCAACCTGGAAGAACTAATGCTTCCTCTGGAAGCATTAATCTGATCCCAGGTGAATTTCTTTTCTGTGGCTGTCTGTCAGATGTCTCCTGTACTGCAATGTTTCTGTCATATGTTCTCTGCTTTCTGCAACGTTGGTGGGCTTTCTTCTCCAACCAGGCTGGGTCATCCTTCTAACAATGCTGACTGCCAAAACGTTGTTATAATGAAAGAAAATTCCAATATTTGATTTTACCAATAAAGACTCAGAAGCCAGATGCTCGGGTGAAAGCCTGCTAGCTCAGAGACAAAGCACCCAGCTGACCTTCCTACTCAGCGGACATCTGTATGTCCGAAGGAAAAAGCACTTTCTGCTCAGCTCATGTCCCAGAATGAAAGTGCCCTTTCTCCTCCTCCAAGCTGTCTTAAATCCCCTAACTCAATGTCCCTCCTTTCCGTTTACTCCCTGTCAGTTGGTTTCTTGCTCTGCCTCTTAACCTAGGGTTAATTTTATTTGTCTGGTTTACAGAAAGCTCTTACATAAAGAGTATCTGCTAGGGCTGAGTCACACCACAACTAGAAACAGGTTTTTCTAATAAACAGTCTTAGGGTTCACAGTGGGATCAAATATCCTGCAGCAGTGATATAGGTATATGTACCTCCCATATTCTTTAATGCCCCATATAATATACATACAGTGTAAAGCATTGCTATGCTGTATTGTTTAGGGGTAACAAATAAAAAGTCTGTATATATTAGCATAGAAGCAGTACATTATTTTCTGAATAGTTTTGCGTATTCAGAATCCCACACTGGAGGGCTCTCTGGGGTTTATTCCAGACACCATTGGAAATGTTGGGTACACACCTGGGAATAAGACCCAGCCCTGGTCCTGATGAAATTCATGTCCCAGTGGGAGAAATAGGTGAAGAGGACAAGAACTTGAGTATACAATGATGGGTGTGTGTGTGGGGGGGGGGGGTGAATAGAGTGTTCTTGGCCACGGAGGAAGGTTTGCCTGCTCAGCAGAGCTGGCCTCCCATGACAAAAACGATTTAGAAAGCCAAGGAGAAAGGGTGAGAGAGACATTATAATTGACAGCCTGGAGGCAGGTGGCCATGATGCCCATGAGGTGGGAAGTGCCTAGATTAAGCTGGCTAGCATGGGGGACTACTGGCTGGCAAGAGAAGATAAATTCAGACAGAAGTTGGTGGAGGAATTCAGTCCCGGTAAGAAAGGCACTTGGAGGGGCTGGAGACATGGTGGGAACCAGCCTTATGATTATGGCTCTGGGAGCTCAGGGAGGGTACTTTGGAGGGACAGAGCTGAAGAATGGCATGTCTGCTAACCGGCAATAGGATAGTGTGGTTCCAGGGGAATCTCTGAGGAAGGGGAAAAATAAAGTCAAAATGATTATGCCCATGGTTTAAAAGAAATTAGATAACCTGCTAAAATTGAGCCACTGGAGTACAATAAATTGAATAAACCCTCCCTGAACTTTCTTTGCCCTTTCTTAGGGGATTTCACAAACCCTTCTCAGGAAGTTTTTATTTTATTTTATTTTTTTGTTGCTGTTGTTTTTTAAATGCTGGGGTCACAGACTGCCAAGAATGTAATGAAACCTTTAGATAAGATTCTCTATTGGGGGAAAAATAATTCCAAGCAAAGAAAAATTGTTACCCCTTCTGCTTCTACCCGAAAAAGGCGTCATCGCATGAGAACAGGGAAGATCATTTCAGCAGCACCAGCATTTGCCCCGTCCAGCAGAAGGAATGGAGGCAAAAATCCCCTCTGAGGTCCAGGAAGCCTCTGGCTTCCAGAAGTAACCAAAACAGGAAATGGCAGTTTTGGTGGGGAAAGAGGGAGGAAGAGAAAGTTATCAGTCAGGATTGGCAGCACCTCAGGGAATAAAGCATACAGTAAGAGCGGTTGCCAAGCAATGAAGCTTCTGGTGTCTTAGATCCATTGGGCGCTGGAGCCATAATGGAGAGATGGTCTCCCATCACTTAACCTTAGTTTCTCGGTTATGCCTTTGTCTCCCACAGCGTTTGGGACGGGTCGTCAGTGAACAAGGCTGTAGGCAGAAAAGACAGTGCAGGCTGAAACCCTGTTGTGCTCTGTGGGCTTTCACTGGCCACGGCACCCAGAGCAGGTGACATTTTCTAATTCTCTCGAGGGTACCCTACAGCTGGCAAGGCCCTACGACAGGCCTGATGCTCCCCCCCTACCCCCCATTTCTTTCACCACAGGATGGACACCTCCTGCATCCCCTCTCCTCACGCCTTCCTCAGAGCCTCTCACGGGCTCACTCTGCGCTGTTGAGTGTGTAAGTGACAAGTGTGCTTCTACTCAAACAAGAGACAGGCTTCCACGGGAGTGTAGCAGCCCCCTCCCCCTTCGACCCGGCCTCAAGCTCCAAGGACAGCCCAGAAATGTACAGGAGTCACAACTGCGGAGTCAAAAACCACAGGTGGGTTCTGCCCCGCAGCAAGGGGACGCGGATGCCTTTAGAGCACATACCTGCTGTGGCCTGGCCTCTAACTCGGCCATCCCTCCATAGGAAGTCCCGAGAAGGGACTCTGAAAGCGTGCAAATTTGAATGCCATCTGTACGTCAATTGTGGAGCTGAAGCTCTACATACCCTCCCTCGAACCCCAACACGGGGTGCTTCTTCCCCTGGCTGGCCTGAGAGTAGACGGGAGCCCAGAGCTTGATGGAGAGCAAACAGATAGCCTAGAACTTTCAGACTCTCCTCGGCAAGGAAATGGAGGGTGGCATACCTCCTATTCCGTCCCCTTAGGTCCCGGCTGAGCCCTAGAACCAAACAAATCTAGGACAGGTTTACAGGAGGAAAGCACCCTAACGGGCGCACTGTTGCATTTATGTCATGTGGCCCTGGAGTCCCGTCAGCTCATGACGTTGCTGTTAGCTGGTGTTAGTCATGTATCCACTGAGCTGGGTTAAGAAACAACAAAAATAGTAAGCTGTGAAGGGACTGCTAGATCATGTGAGAAGGAAGATAACAACAAAACCAAACTCACTTGGTCTTTACTCCCTCAGTCCTGACCTCTCACCGCCGGGGACTTGGAATTCCCACATGGGAAGTCAACTCTGGCTTTTTGAAACAGTATGCAGGGAAGAGCCGTCTTCATGCATCCGCTGCTTTCCAAGAATACACCAAGAGTGGTAGACGCTGGGAGGCATACATTCCACTCCTCCAGAATCCAGGTGCCCTTAGTCATCTTGTTGTCATAGTGACCATCGGTGATGCACTAATAGGCCCTGGGCATAGTGCAACATCACTGCCACTTCCTGAGGTTTTGGGGTTGGGGTTGCTGTTATCTTCTCTCTCTCTCTCTCTCTCTCTCTCTCTCTCTCTCTCTCTCTCTCTCTCTCTCTCTCTCTCTCTCTCTCTCTCTCTCTCTCTCAATCTCACTATGTAGCACTGGTTGGCCTGAAACTCACTACATAGACCAGGCTGGTCTTGAACTCCCAGAGATCCACCTGCTTCTGACTCCCAAATCATTGGGTTAAGGACATGTACCACCATGCCTGATGCTTCCCAAGGCCCTATTATCTTCATTGCATTAATGGAAAAACTGAGTCATGAATGTCGCAAAGCTTTCTCAGGGTTCCTGGCTCACTCACCCCACCAGCCCATTAGATGGGCCCAGCAGTGCCCATCACTGTGTTGCAACCATCCTCCAGGGGAGAATGCCTCTTGGAATCCATGTCAAAGATTTGCAGTTTGTAAGAGCATGGAAGGTCAGGCAGTGAGACAAAGAAAGAAAGGGTTCACAGTTCAAGTGGACTTCAGTCTGACAGACTGCCTGATACAATGGGCTTCCCAGATCCGGCTTCATCTTATTATGCTCTGACAGGAAATAGCTGGGCATTTCATCAGGGGCACTCATTTTCTTCCTGAAAGGAGGTTATCAATTACATTCCACACAGAAAAGGGGTTCTCCCAGACTCACACTGGGACAATTTTTCTTTTCAATGTTATTGCAGTAACTATCACATTTGACTAATGAGTTATACAGCAATCGATATTTCATTATGTAATCACAGCATAACATGACATCATAACAATCACTCAAGGCAGAGAAAGTAGGGATTGCTTGTGGCCAGAGCAACAACCTTCTAAAAAGATAAGAGTCCCTCCACCCCTTTGACTCTGAGATTATGGAAACAATGACCCCCCCCCCCAAGAACTGGAATTCCAAGCCCACTCCGAGTCCCATGCTAGGGATGGAGAAGACTCGGGTTCTGGTGCTAGTCAGAGGGGGTGCTTGTCTCTTTGAAAGAGAGTTCACACAGCCTGACCACCTTGCAGGAACTGAAGCAATGATGGATCAACTACAAGCAAGATGGCACATTGACCAGATCTGCTTCAGCATTCATCCTGTCCCTTATGGTCTGGATCTGGGCCAGTATTCCCAAGTTCTTAGCCTTTTATTAAAGAATGAAATAAAGACACATAGAAGCCAGGCAGTGGTGGCACACACCTTTGATCCCAGCCCTTGGGAGACAGAGGCAGGTGAGGCCAGTCTGGTCTGTGGAGCAAGTTCCAGGAAAAGCAGAGCTACACAGAGAAACCCTGTCTCTAAAAACAAAAGAAAACACATGCAAACACATACACACACAAAAGATGTAATGGTTTACAGTGAAACTATAGTAGAGATTAGGAAAAATTACAGCCAAGATTGACAGTGAGTTGGGATATTCAAGGTCTCTAGGCTATTGCCTGGGGCATATTTTTAGGGGTCAGAAAGAAAGAATTTTTTTTTAAGGGGTATGATTTGGGTGGTTCTCTGCTTTGATTGATGGGTTAAGTAATATAACAACTTCTCTACTGTGAAAGTCCCTTCCCAACTGAATCCAGTTTCAATTATATTCATGCTCAGTTATTTAGAGGCATAAGATGGTAAATAGGGATTTTTCCTAAAAGTTCACTTTGAGAACACAGTTTGTTTTATTGTGCACTACCCAAAACCAGTTCAGGGTAGATCAGCCTTTCTACTTGTCTTTGTTACTTTCCTATTGCTGTGAAGAGACACCACAACTGAGGCAATTTATAGAAGAAAGCATTCAGCTGGGCCTCACAGTTCCAGAGGGGAGTAGTTTATGCCCATCATGGTGCGGAATATGGCAGTAACCAGGCAGGCATGGTTCTAGAGCAGTAGCTGAGAGCTTACCTGTTGACGACAAAGAGGCAGAGAGAGAGCACTAACTGGGATGGTGTGGGCTTTTGGAACCTCAAAGCCCACCTCCAGTGACACACCTCCTCCAACAAGGCCACACCTCCTGTTCCTAATTCTTCCCCAGTAGAGTTCCGCCAACTCAATCGCACCATAGGAATCTATGGGGGCCATGGTCATTCTCACCACCACACTGTTACCCAGATATAAGCCGAGCACAGTGACTAGAATCTGCCCAAGTTTGATGGTTAAAAGAAGAAATTTTTTTCCATTGTTCAGAGACAAGTGTGTAAGAAGCTCAGTGCAGGTGAAGGTCCTGGGTTGTTAACAGGTCACTAGACACATTGTCCAGAGGTGTGTGTGCATACTACACCCGGATCAGAGTCTTAGGTTGCCAAGTGAAGAGGGTTCTGTGTATAGAGCCCAAACCAAGTAGAGTTACGGGTTGATAAGCTATTCCCTATGCTTTCTTGTCTCAACAGCTCCCAGTGTCTGTTTAAACCTAAACCTCCAGTCAGAAGCCTGAAAAATGGGCTCCGAAAGTCATGGGACATAATTATTTGTTCCTGTTAATAACATGGCCACATTAAAATCTTCTTTCTCTATTTTTTACTCTTACTTGTCTCCTTAGTTGGCCTATGGAAAATGGTGGCTGAGCCTAGCTTATTAGAGCTACAAGGGCCCAGGCTCTAACCTTAACTACTCCGGCAACAGGATCACCTGAATGCTTGGCTGGAAACAGTTAATGAATGTTTAGCTAGTGAATGAATGAACTTTCCTATCAGAGAAGTGGGTAAGCTTGATCAATACTGCTCATATAGTCTGAAGGGCAGTGTAGGGCTGTTTTGCTAAAATCCCTTCCCTTGAGCTCATGTAAACAATATCTACTGTCCCAACAACAAACCAAGATACAAGATCAAAGTCCCTCCCCCACGGGGAACAAATGAGTTTATTAGACTGACTTAGGAAGCCATGGATGAGGGGGAGGAGCATAGAGTAAAGTAGTCACACTGGAAGGTCTGCAGCAGCAGGGATGGCGGCTGTGAGAATGGAGCCTTCCACACTTCCCCCTCTTTATTCTCCAGTCCCTCCCAAAGACCACTTGCAACTAGGGCAGAAATGCTTACAACTGGTTGGGAGTGAAGGAGAGCTGGCTGGATACACACATGAGGGTTCTGGGATGGATCCTCACGTGCACACACACACACTCCAGAGGATGGCAGTTTGGCAATCAGAAGACAGTCCTATACAGTAGCCTGCAAGAGGCTACTGTATGGTAGAGTGTGTGTGTATAGCCCAGGCATGGAGAACCCAATGCATTTCGAACGATTCATAGAAATTGGACAGTGCCTATTGAATCTAACGATAAACTTTGAAAATGGACTTGTCTTTTTTTTTTCCATCCTTCTTTCAATTTCACATTTTCCCATTAATTCTTTATCATTTTCTTTCCCATTTGCAAAGAAAATTCTGTGTGCTTTTCAACAGCATTGACTTGTGATGGCTGGAAATTTAAAAAGAAAAATGGTCCATCGCCATCGGTTTACCCAAATGATCACAGAACCACTAGACAAACTTCTCTGTCCCATGAGCAGCTGTGGTCTTTTCTTTTTTCTTTTGAGAATATGACATAATAACAACTTCTCTCTCTTCCCTTTCCTCCCTCCAAACCATCCATATACCCATCCTTCCTCTCCTTCAAAGCTAGGGTCTCTTTTTTCATTGTTATTGCATGCATATGTGTACATACATATATATTCCTAAATACAGCGCGCTCGCTGTATAACATTGCTTGTATGTAGGTCCAATCTTTCTCACCTTAGAAAGACTTCTGCATGTCAGGTCTCAGTACAAGCTGTTCACAAGCACTCCCTACCCCACCCCAACCTGAAAACAACCAAGGAGAATCAAAGGCATTAGCATCAAAGCAGAGACAATCCGAATCTCTGTGTTGTGGCAGGATGGGGGTTTTCTTCACCCCGGGCCCCCTCCTTTCCTTCCTCCCCAACCCTCCTCCCAACCCTTCCTGGGAGGAAGCCTGGCAAGATGGAGTTAGGTGTTCTGAGCCTGTTCATCCACAGTTTGGCTCTTAGAGGTCAACAAAACTTAGGTGAGTTTAGCTGTTTGCTGGACCGCTTGAGTCTCCTCTGAGGACCAAAGGAATCTGATGGATTTCTTTCCAGCTGGAGCTTCATCCCATTGGAAGGCAGAGAAGGTGAAAGCAGGGGGTAGGGTGTGGACAAGAAAAATATAGGAGCAAAGAGCCGGATCCCAGGTCATTCAATAAACTTAGAGGTCATTTGACAAGAAGTTCAAGACATTTGTCAAACTACGTGTTTTCTTTCTGGGACCAGATATCCCCTGTAACATCTTGCAGCTGATGCAATTATGAAGTTAGAGGGGCAGCAAGGTGGCCCAGTGGGTGAGGGTGCTTTCTGCTAACCTGACTACCTGAGTCTGCTCCCTGGGACCCACAGGTAGGAAAAAATAACTCTACGAGCAACCTCTGATGTACCCGTACATCACATGTGTTTCCACAGGGGCAGGATTGTGTGTTGTAGTCTGTCTTACCATTTGCATTTTGTCAGTCATGATCTTATGAACGGCTTTCCATGTCAGCATGTTCATGACTATACAGACTCCTGTACTGTTTCGTGCAATGGTGGTGTGTAACTGTGCTTGTCGATTGCATGTAGGGGTGTTTATTTAGCTTTGCAGGAGAAAGTCTGTGTCAGCTGTGTATATGTATGTGGAGACGAACTTCCTGGAGAAAGAAGCTGTGTCTACAAGTGACTGATTAAAGCGTCAGCTACGGTAGAGAATTTAGAATGTTGCTGAACCGGAGCCCAGTTCCAATTCATCTTGGGCTATCTTTAGCCCCTGAAATTGTGATTCCTTGCCCACCTCTGTGTGGGACCTAACATCTGGTAACAGATTAAAAACCTTCTGGAATGTGTTAACAGAACTATGGTTTCCTACCAACCAAAAGGCTAGGAGTCATCAGATGTCATCTGAGAACAATGGCTTCAATTTCTCCCATTTGCTGTAACCTCCTGCTTGCTGTCTCCACCCACGTATTTGCAAAGCACTTGACTAGCGACTTTCTTAGCTCTGTTATATAAAAACTTATGAAGCTGCTTCATGATGGAACTCGGAATTTGAAGTAACTTAAACCTGCGTCCCCAGGTGGTAGTCACTTGAATTCAGCTGCAGAATAAACTATCTCTTATCCTTTTGGAGGTGAGAGTTTTTGTGTGGACATGTACATGTACCACGCAAATGTGTGAGGATGGACAGACGGCCTTGCAAGTGGATGCAGTAATGGTTACAGTTATAGCTGCAATTATGTCCCACAGGTACCAACTTATTTACGTCCTGAAAAGGAACCAAGAGAAAGGCAGTACCACCATTCCCAGTGTTCAAATGAGAGAACTTACTTAAGGCCGAACACCCACATGGGGCAGAGTCAAGGTTCAATCCACATCCTTCATTCATTTTGTAAAAGATCATATGCCAGGCCTGGGCGGGGCAGGGTGTTAAGCTGTGCTACATTGGGGTGGGGGTAAGCTGGAGGGGGGTGCTGTGGGTAAAGCAACTGCTGTGCGAGCTGAGTTTGGACCAGCACCCATTGGCACTTTCTATACTAGGTGGACACAAGTCCAGAAGATAGAGCAAGGTGGCTAGATAGACTAGTGTGCCAGTGAACTCTGGGTTCAAGTGAGAGAATCTGCCTCAACACGTGAGGTAGAAAGCCATTGAGGAAGGCTCCCAAGCTCATCTTTGGGCCTGCACAAGCATATACTTCCCCCATGACATACCCTTGTGCCAGAATCCATGCACACAGACACATGAAAACAAGCCATTAAGCAAAGGATAAAACCTCTAAAGTCCTGCTATCAAAGGCTAAATCAAAACAGTTCAGGGTCCAAAGACCCAGAGGAGAAGGCAGAAAGTCAGAAAGGCCTGCAGGAAAGGCCAGAGGCTTTCAAGTCTGGCTTTGCCTAAGGCCAGCTGTGTGGCCTGAGGCAACTCAGAAAATCATGTTCTTCCATTCATAAGGTGCCAGAATTTGGCTAAATGCTATTTGAAGCCCTTTCCTGTTCCAAAAGCAAGAATCTAGTAAATAATGGAGAAGGGGCATGAGATGTCCAGGCTGTTGAGCATTAGCTCGTCAGTATCCTCTGCTCACAGAAGGAGTGAGAAAGCTAAGGTGTTTGTCTGTAGCATTCAGAGAATTAAGGTAAAGTTCATTTGGGTCCTAAATTTTAGATAATCTCCTTCATTTGGATTTGTTTATATACTTGTTGGACACAAATATGATCTATACCTAACTTACCTAACAAGGGCTATCAAAGTTGACTGAGGCAGACTGATGGAACGAGTTGGATCAGACTGGGTGATACATAGACAATAAAAGTGTATTTATTGTTGTACTAGAAGTAGAGATGTCCAAGACTAGGAATGTGCAGATTCAGTGAACACTGATATGCGTTTTTACCCACTGTGGTTGGAATCAAGCCTAGAGTCTTATTTGATCTAGGTAAGCGCTCTACCCCTCCATCTCCTGGATGTTCCTTCTTGCTGAATCCTCACCTGGTGGACAGTTATCTATTAGATCTCTAATCCATTTACTTCCTAGAAGCCCCTTCCAGTAGAATGACCCCATCATAATCTAAAATAGGAAATGAGGCAGGGTAGGTACATGCAAAAGCATGAAAGCCCTCACTGAGCTGGTGGGTTGTGCAGCCAGTTAAAATTCCTACTCTAAGAATAAAGCCAAGTCTGGAATGGGAGCTCTCATGCCCTTCCCATTGCTATGCTAAAATACTAACTGTGGGGGGGGGGGTGTGTTTCAGCATACAGGTTATAGTCCACTATTGGGGAAAGTCAGAGCAAAAGCTACACGCAGGAACCCAGAGGCAGGAACTGAAGCAGAAACCTCAGAAGAATGCTGCTTACCAGTTTGCTCTTAGATTCACATTCAGTTACCTTTCTCACACCTCTCAGGACTGCCTGCCTAGGAGCGGCCCTGCCCACAGTGGGCAGGGCCCTCTCATGCCAATGAACAATTAAGAAAATACCCCATAGACATGCCCACAAGCCAATGTGGTGGAAGCAGTTTCTCAGCTGAGGTTCCCTTCTCCACCTGACTCTACTTGGCACAATTCACTCTGGTCAATAATTTTGTGTCCCACTTAGCCAAACTGTGTTGCCTCATGCCACACCCAGAGCATCCTGAGACAAAATCTTTTGTGCTAGAGGAGGGTGGAGGAGGGGAACTGAAGTCAAGAGAAATAAGCACAAACTCTGGTTCTGTAAGCCTGACTTACAACACAAAGATGAGTCATTCAAGCTTCCTGAGCCTTAGCTGCTTTGCCTGCAAAATGGCACACTGAGATTAACTGCTGTGCTGTGGTGAGGTCATGGAAAACAGTGCACCCAGAATGCCGACCAGGCCTGCAGTCGTTTGGATAAGACATGGGAAAGTACTTCAAAGACACGTAAGAGCACCACAGGAGTTACTGTGTAGAGACAGTGATGACAAAGATCGAGTCCCTTAAGAAACAGGCTTCGGGGCCAAGGAGATGGCTTGGTGGGTAAAAGCTTGACCAACTGAGATTAGGTTCCTTGGACCCACATAAGTCAGAGGCCGTCTGAGCTAGGGCTTCTATTGCTGCACTAAAAACAAGGCCAAAGGGTTTCATTCAGCTCACACTTCCACATTGCTGTTCATTACCGAAAGAAGTCACGACAGACATAGAGGGGACAGGAGCCCCACAAGGACTCCAACAAAGCTAAAACTTCTGAGCCCAGGGGTCCTACAGAGACTGATGTACCAACCAAGAATCCCAAGTAAGGGCAGCAGGGGCTGCCTTTGTCATGAGCTTGGTTGCCTGTTCTTTAATCACTTCCCCTTGTCAATGCAGCCTTGCCAGGCCACAGAGGAAGAGGATCCAGGCAGGCCTGATGAGACTTAATAAGCTATGGGCAGGTAGCTGGGGAGGAGAACTCCCACTTTCAGTGGGCTGAGGGAAGGGAATGGGGGGGGGGAGAGGGAGGG
>CM053743.1:40882621-40927441 GCA_028658305.1 Pachyuromys duprasi
ATGGCTTGCTCAGCCTGCTTTCTTACAGAACCCAGCACCACCAGCCCAGGGATGGCTCCACTCACAATAGACTGGGCCTTCCCCCGCTGATCACTAACTGACAGAACGACTTACAGATGGATCTCACGGAGGCGTTTCCTCCACTGAGGCTCCTTCCTCTCCAATGACTCTAGCTAGTGTCAAGTTGACACAAAACCAGCCAGTGCAGATGTCATAGTGTGCATTTGTAATTCCAGGACCCCTACAGCAAGACAGAAGACAGGCAGGAGACTCTCCTAGAAGCCCAGGGGCCGGCTAGCCTGGAGTATGCAGGGAGATCCTGCCTCTCAAGCAAGGTAGAAAGCAAAAATGATTTCCCAAAGTTGTTCCCTGGCCTTCACACAGGTACCACTTATACAGAAACCAAACAAGCAGGTGCTGTCGCACACACCACACACACACATCACACACACACACTCGAATGGGGCGGGAGTGGGGTTGGGGGGGTCAGCATCTACTGTTTCAAATGGCTGAGGTGAGTACCTATCTCTGGAGAGGAATGATGAGAGGAGGAGGTAAAAACAGAGATGTGGGGCAAGATGTAATGGAGAAGGAAGGACCGTCCACACGTACAGTGATTAACTCAGGGCTCTCTGAAACCTTGAGAAAAACCTTCAGTCCAAATCCTCAGGAAATTCCCAAGATGATGGGCCAAGCTGCCCTGGCGTTCAGGCTAGGGATGCACTTGAATTACACTTCCATCTGTTTGAATCCGTGTGAAAGTTCCGGAGGGATAGAGGCACCTTTCCCATGCTCCTTTACAACAGCACTGTCAGGCGGAGGAACAGGGTCCAGCTGCTTCAAGGGGTGGGCTCCGGAGGGCGTGGCCTTGCCGCTTCCGGCCGGCCTGTTCTCACCACCACCCTGTGGTCTTGACTCTGAGCCCTATCTCTATCCCGAGTGTAGTCGTTTCCTTCCTTTTACTCAGAATCCGTTAGAAGGTACTTGGTGGGAGCTCTAGGCTGTGCTCTGCTTCTGCGAATTGTGTTATTTTTCTATTCTAGGGCATTTGCTAGCCCCCATTACAGGCAGCCCTGTTCAGGGCCTCCTCACAGGTGGGCAGATAGCAGCAGGCCCCAGGAAAGGCCTTCGCTCCTGTGAAAGGCTTTGCAACATCAAACTGATTAGTATAACAGTTGTGCATCCTTCTCAAGCTGGCTTTCTTTTACAGGAGGGCCGTTCGTTTTAAAATGGCGACACAGAGGCACTGCCATGGTCAGCCACCCGCCCCCGCAGTGAGGCCTGTCTCCACAACCCAGTTACCAAGCCTCTTTCCCTTTCCACAGTTTGTTTTATTCTTTGCAGTGACCCCCTCGCCTACCTTGATCTGGTTTCTTTATACGACTACTGTCTGCTCACTCATTTCAAACTGGACGTGAATGCCACAGAATGAGGAATTTTAGCTATCTGCGCAGTCTGGGGCTGAGAAGGCCACTATGAACCGGAGAGATTAAGAATGATTGCGACATGATGCAGCACGCCCCTCACGGTGATACTCAAACGAGGCTCAGGGGTGGCAGAACTGGGATGCAAGTCTGGGAGCTGACCATAGACTCCAACTTTTCAAAGGTATTTGAAGTTGTTAATTATATCAGACTTTTAAAAGTAGATAAAGATGTGTAAGGATTTTGTTTTTTTTTTAAAGAATAAATAATAAAAGAAAAGGCCTAATAACACTCAACTACTGACTTTGCAAAAGAATGTGACTAATATCTGTCACACCTCTGGTGTCCTTAGCCATTCTTATCTGTTATCTCAGAAGAACAGGGAACCATTTATTTGAGTTCTATTCTTTCAAACACTTTTAACCCTAAATATTCAGCCTAGCTCACACCTGAGCGTCATGGAAATGGAAAGATGCTGGGTTATCTTTCTATTTGCATTTTTCTCCTGCACACTTGTCTGCACTCACCCGCGCTAAAATAATACAGCTACAAACCATTCCCTTTCAGTGTGTGCACTTTGGTGTGAACACACCAAAGTTTAGATACCCTTCATCTGACTATGACATTGTGTTGTTTCTAGCTTTGTCACTATCTACCATGCTACTAAGCACACTCTTAACTCATGTTGTCCTGGAAATCTATGTAAGTGTATCTCTGGGCATGGATTTTTTTAAGGGGGGGAGTTACCAGTATGAAATACTGTTGTACTAAGTAAAGACAGAGTGCTGTGCCAACTCACACTCCATTGGCAGCCTCTCCCACTGTGTCATGTCCCTGTCAATGCTTGGTGTTATCATACTTTCAATTTTGTTTTGTTGGCTTTTTTTTCCCCCTGATATGGTAGTTTGAAAAAGTATGGCATTGGATGGATTTTGCCAACAGATCCATGAGTATGTATATGATCCTTTTGTTCATTGGTCGTATGTAGTTTCTCTACTGAGAGGTAGACAGGGTCTCTTAGACAGGGGCTTGATGTATGGCCCAGTCTCACCGCAGACTTTTGATGCTTCTGCTTCAGCTCTCCCGCTGCTAGGATCACAGGTGTGTGCCACAGTCTTACAGCCAAAGATCTCTCTTCAAATTGAGATGATTTTTCTGCTGGCTGCTAGTTGCTCCTGATGCATTACGGAGACTGACAGTTTCTTCAGTATAATCATGTCATTGAAAAACATTACCATCCCAGAGCCATCATAATAGTTAATCAACTGCTCCTTTCTAGCCCAAGCCGAGAGATGAGTAGAGTTGATTTTGTTTTTTATTTTGTGGTTCAGGGAAGGGCAGTTAGTTACCCAAACCCTTGCTTTTCAGTGGTAGTTTGAACAAACACCAAAACATAAAGATATTTAGTGAATCCAGCAAGAAGCCACATTGACTCTGGATGGTTCAGAGGAAAAGACTTGAATGAAAACCCTGCTTGAGAGACAGAGACCTCCATAAAGAAATCCCATAGGGGTGCTGACCCAGAAGGAAGCCTCAACTTTCCTTAGGACCGAGGATCCAGGAGAGGATCCAGGAAAGGACCCTAGGGCGGGGGACTTGGCCATTGTAGATAAGCAGCACCAAAGCAGAATGGGGGAAAGGAGAGAGCCAGCTATGCTGCCCTTCTTCCTTCTGACCTCCTGCTAGTGAGGAAGCAGCTAGGAAGAGAACTTGGGTGCTGGGTCTGTGGACTAGCCTGAAAGGCAGGGACAGTGGGAAATGGAGACCCAGCAAGCAGCGAGAGCATACAGAGCCTGGCAGGACAGTGTATGCTTAGCTGAGAAAGCCACAGGGAGAATGACAGAAGTAAGGTCACCTCCCCCATACACGCCAGGGACCAACAGCCTGGCTTGATCCCAGGGGAGGACATTGCAACCAGCCCTGAGGAGACAAGATGAACTGGGGTCGGATGGAAGGGGAGGAGGTCCTCCCTGTCGGGTGGACTTGGAGGGGGCAGGGAGGAGATGAGAGAGGGTTGGGGAGAGTGGGAGGAAATGAGGGAGGGGGCTACACCTGGGATGCAAAGTACCTAACCTGTGATTAATATAAAAATAAATAAATTACATTAAAAAAAAAAAAGAAGTAAGGTCACTCAGGAAGACTGCCAAACTCTAATCAGCAGCATGCCCTGCAATGAGTGGCAGGAATCAGCCACCCTGTCTAACCTAGCAACTGTAATTACCACGGAACCTCATTAATCATATAACTTAGCAGGCCGAGTTTGTGTTTATGAAAATTAAATGGTAAAACTGGGACATTTGAAAAGTGACTGTAGAGTCTGAAAAATGCTGACACAGGCCTGGAAACAGTAGGCATTCAGATGGAGTTTGTTGCTGTTTTTATTATTCTATTTGTCATTTTATCCATCTTGCTTTAGTTGGCAATATTATCAGTAGAATCTGCTTCTGTGTGGGTTTCCCGTCATGTTGTCCACGTGATGAAACTTCTAGAAAATTCTGATCTGATTAGAGATTCAGTTTATGTTTCAGCACAGGGATCCAGCAGACACATGATAACATGACTGAGTGGAAGTTTACAGGCATAAAGTTCTCTCACAATCATTACACAAATCCTTCCACAAAATGTTCTAGAACTTAGTGCGTATGTTTTAAGAAAGGGGGATTGATGCTGGAAGACACTCAACTCAGATTTTCCAACTCCAGAGTCTAACTTCTTCCACTCTCATTATTTCTGCCTTCTTATGGAGCATTTTCATGTCAAGAGAATTTGTAAGAGTCCTCAGGATTAATTTGGACGTTAGGTCTAGTTGACCTAGAATCCTTCTACCACATCTCATTCTGGGTAAGGTGCCCTTCCTAGGAAGCAGATCTTGAAAAGGAAAACTCCAGGCTTTCTTCTCCCCTGTTGCTTACTCAGGAAATATGTTGAGACCTGAGTAGTGAGATAGCAAGATTAAAAATAGTTTTTTTAAAGTATTGTCTAAGCTGTTGAGAGCATGGAATCATGTTGGACTTCCTGTCTGCCAATTCACACACAATCTGTCTAGGAAATTACACTGAAAATTGCAGGGTAGAAATAGGGATCTTTGCAATAGATGATACCGGCTGAGTTACTGGGGCATATTCTCATCACCAGAAGTAACAACAAAAAGGGAAAATTGAGATTAGGGCTGGAATGTTTTATTTAAAAACAACCTTTCAGGGTTGGGGCCATAGCGCAGGGTAGAGCGTTTGTCTATTATTCGTGAGGCCTTGGTTTTGGTTACCAGTAGATAAAAAGTGTCTATAAATAAAAATAATCTTTTAAGTTGGGTATGGTGATATATGCATAGTATGCATGTAATCCCAGTGCTGGAGAATCTAAGGCAGAAAGAGCGCCATGGTTTGAGATCAGCGTGGGCTACATACAAAACAACAAACAGCACCAAATCATCATCATCATCATCATCACCACCACCACTACCACCATCTTTTAAATACAGGCTCTTTGAATAGTGTGGAGCAAGAACTGCAGCTACAGGAGATCGGATGTGGCAACGCCATTCAGCTAATTGCTCAGGGAGGAAGTGGGGCATGGTGGCTTTGAGTAGACCTGCTCCAGACTCGTAGTTCGGCTGCCCACCGGCTGTATCACACAGGCTTGTCCCATTAACATGCTGAGGCTCAAGTTGCTCGTGTGAACCACTTATAAACCTTGTATTATGATAGTGAGCTTAACATGGCGCGCAGGTATCTGAAGCATCCTGCATACTTCAACCATCAGGATCTTTTCAGTTTTCTTGCCATTGTATCAGGCTACATTATTCTCTTGCTTAGCTAGGATGAATTTAAAGTAAGACAGACTAGCATTGCTGTGAGGGAATGTGTGGGTCTCTCCCCCCAAAACTGTTCCTCCGAAGCCTGATTAGTGTGATAGTATTAAGAGATAATGCAGTCAGAAAGGTAAGGTCTTCAGAGATGGGATGAGAGAGCGCTCGTGAGAATAGCAAGAAGACAGCAATCAGATGAGGAAGAGGTTTCTCCATGGAGTTTGACTATTGACACCTGACCCCAGACTTCCCAGCCTCCAGAATTCTGCTTAGGCCACGCCATGATCTGTTGTAGGGAATAACCAAAAAAAGAAAACCCACTTAATACACTTTTTTCACATAGACCTTAGTATATTTAATTTTGCTGCAACAGTGAAGGTAAACCATACAGAAAAAGCACCGTATATACTGAAGAGGAAGAATCAGGCTATTCATGTTGGTGGACAAAACTGATCATACAGCCCTGGGAAGTTTGCCTTCCTCCACCAGGTCCTGTTTTCAATCCTTACCTCCTCCAGGCCTGCTCAGGTCTGCTTCCTTCTCATCACTGCTTAGAGGCCCGATTTCTGCCTTTCTTTCTCCAGCTGAATTCACACTTCATCTAGCTAAGGTTTCTTCCCTACGCTGGACCCTGGGGACATGGAGCTAATTAGGAAGTAGCAGGGCCTTGGGGACAGAGTTGGGCGGGGATGAGAGCCCCTGGGCGGTGCAGTTTCCACCAGGTGCACCCTGAGGAGGCCCCGCATGAGTTCCAGAGCTGCAGCCTGAGGCTTTCTTCCTCACACTGGCTCCTATCAACAGGCAGCCCTCACTCCATGTCCATCAGCATCTCCTCTGGCCTCCCCTCCTCTGCTTCCGCCATGAAACTCCCTCTTCCTCCTCAGGCCCTTCCCATTTTTAGATGCTCCCTAGACCCCACCTCCCTTCAATAGAAAGAAAAGAAAATATTAGGGTATATCCAATATAGTGTGTGGCAATTAGTTTCTTCAATGTGCTTTTAAAATATTGCTAAGATTAATCTTGAAGCTGTGTTTGCTAATAAAGACCTTTTGTAAGCCAGGTATGGTAGGTCACACCTATAATCACAGCACTGGACAGGCTGAGACAGGAGAATCACTGCAAATTTGAGCCTATCCTGGGCTATGTTGTGAGAAAGGAACAAAGAGTTTCCATTTCCAACAACAATAACACACACACACATCGAAATTAAAAATAAGTACAAAAGCCTTTGTGTGTTGGAGAATGAGAATAGAATCAGAGGGGCATGTGGGACATGGAGGACATGTCCCTGTCTCTCCTCTGCACCCCCAGCCCCCTCCCCCACTGAGGATGCAGTTCCTCAGCATCCCAACCTTCAGGACGTCCAGTGCCATGAACTGAAGACAAGAGCTCTCAAGCCAAGGGACATAGGTGGCCCAGAAGCTAGGACAAGCCACAGAACCAGAAGGTTAAAAGATGAGCTGAAAGCAAATGTACTAGCTCTAGCAAACAAGAAATCAGCTCTTCTGCCCGAGACCAACCAAGATCCAGATCCCAGGCTTCTGACTCAGTAGGGGAGAGACAGAGGAGCAAACAGCAGGGGTGGGGGTTCTTTATATGACACGCTTAACAGATTGTAACTGCAAAGAATCAGCCAGAGGAACAATATGACAAACTGATCCGCTTATGTCAGCATAACCCTCATTAAACTTGCTCCTGCAGACTCCTCGCCCTTCACGGTGACAACCGTACAACCCTTTACAGTGCTGGGCTCCAAGAAAGGTGGTCCACATGGTTCCTAGTTATCAGACTGGAACTGTGAGTGATATATCTGGGTGTAGAAACAGTGAGCGGCACCATTGCTTTCCAACAACTAGAAAGGAGGGTTGTGTATATGCCCAACCCCTGTCTATTTAACATTTTCCCTAACAGCTCTTAGGTGTCTGAGGAATTGCTTCAGGCTTTCTTGATCTTTGAACTTGGGATTTGTAATGATTTCTTACAAGTGAATATCTACTCATGAATCAGTAAAAGCCATTAATCCTGCCTTTCCCCCTTGTATGTATTCCCAGGCATACATACATATATACATAGGCACTTTTCTAGTTATTTTAATTCAGTCTTAAAATTAATAAAGGATGGGTTGTGCCAGACAGTTTAGAGTTCAGATGAGAACAACTTTGTCAAATTAACTATCATTAGAACCCTCGCCCTCTTCTCCAGGGACCTGTAGCACAGGAGACAGGGCAGGAGAGCACCCCCTTTGCATCTGTCCCAAGTTCTGCTGCCATTACTTGGAGCAGTGGGACCCTGTAGCTCAAAGATTTTCCTTCTCTCTCTGTGTGTGTTAATGAACGAGAAAGGAATACTTAGTGTGTAGCTGGAGTCCTTTGAGTGACAGGTAATATTGTAAAGAAGAAATGTTCTTTTGTAATTACAGAGAAAAACTAGTAACTGTTCAAAATCATTTGGCAGTGTTAAAACATCTTCTGGTCTGGGCCTGTATTTTATACACAACTCTGAATAATAGGGAAGTGGAAAATGAATTACAGGGATCAGTTTGTGGTCGTTGGAAAGTTTGATTATCTAGAAAAACACAGCATGCAAGTAGTTTCAACCAAATTAAATTCAGGTAAAATAATAACACCACAGACATACGGTTGAACTCCACAATGTTATTTTCCTCATACAGCAGTCTGCGTTTTCAAAGAAAAGACTTCCCAAGCATGAAAACAAGAGTTACGTAGTTGGTTATTATTTAAATAAAATGTGAGTTTAAATATGGCATACTTGGGAAATTGTCTAAATTAGGATGGTTGTTTTAGTTTCCTATTGAAGACGGACTAGTCATGTGGCTTTCCAAGGAATCTCTCTGGTTGTGCTGGGTACGGAGTTCATCTGTGGAGTGTAGTTAGTGGAAGCATCAGTGGCCAAGCTCCCCATAACTCCATCCAGAAAGGCTGTTCAGATGTGCCAAGCATCAACTCTCTTGGCTTGCTTCCTCCTTTCCCATTGGTCTTTGAGGTATGTTCATGAATGCTAGGTGCGGGACTTTGGGGTTTAGAAGATCTTGCATTCGTTGATGGAGAACAGCTTTCTTCTATTTCGTCTCCTCGCCTGATTGACAGCCGTTCGGACAGCACATTCAAACACCTGCTGCACTCCCCGGTTGCTAAGAGCTGAGCATTCCAGGTAGCCCTTGGCTCGCACATCTTGAGCAAGTCTCTTCCCTTCCACGGCATTGATGCAGGAGGCCCTGTGGGGTCCCATTTCTCTCTGGTCAGTCTGTGTGGCCACAACCAGCACCGGGGTGCAAGGTAGGTTGCTCCTGATCTCACTAATCCATTTGTTCTTCAAGTTCAGGAATGAGGTATGGTTGGCCACAGAGTAGCACATCAGTACCACGTCTGCCTGCTGGTAGGACAGGGGACGGATGCTTCTGAAGGCATCATTGCCGGCGGTGTCCCAGAGACCCAGGCTGATCTGGATGCCATCCATGAAGACGTCCACGCCTGTATTCTCATAAACAGTGGGTTTGTAGGACTCCGGGAAGGTCTCAGAGGTGAAGCGCACCAAGAGTGAGGTTTTCCCTACAGCACTGTCCCCTACCAACACGCACTTGATAGAACTCAGCATCTTCCTTATCTGGAGTCCTATGTATGAGTCCAGGATCCCAAGAGAAAGAACCCTCAATGGGCTGCTGCAGCAGGTTCCATAGAGTAAGGAGAGAGTCACCAGGGTTTATGTTCTCAGAATCTCAGACATCAGTTAGAGGTATTACTTCTCCAGTCTGCCTAGGTGAGAAGCACTGCCTGCTTGAAAACCTCTGAAGTTTGGTTGCTCACTGGAACAAAAGAAAAAAGAAGGGGAAAACTGAGGTTTCTCTTTCTGATGACAAGAGTCCTCCTTGTTGACAAACTAATTTAAAATGGGGGTACCAGCAGGGTGTGGTGGTGCACACCTGTGATCCCAGCACTCAGTGAGGCAGAGGCAGATGGATCTCTGAGTTCGGGGCCAGCCTGGCCTACAAAGCAAGTCCAGAATAGCCAAGGCTAAATAGAGAAACCCTGTCTCAAAAAAAAAAAAAATGGAGGTCCCATCTCAGGGTAGCCATTCAACCCTATTTGTCCAATCCCATCTCTTCCCTTGGCAAAATAAGTCAGAATCTGTCACCCAACACTTAGCACCCATAACATCTCCTGGTCAAGAGACAGTAGTTAGAGTTTAACCTTTAAAAAAAGATCAGCCCTTGAGTGACCAGTATTGAGGTGCCCAGCCAATCCCAGGATCCAGGAGGCTGAGGAGGGGCATCCCATCAGCTCAGGCTCCACAGCAAGAGAAAGAAAGTGGGTGGGATTGGGGGCAGGCAGAAGGGAGAAGAACAAAGAGGCGGGAAGGGGAGAGGAGATGAGATGAGGGGAAGGGAAGGGAGAATAAGGGAGGGGGAAGAAGGGAGTCAGGAGGAGAAGGAAGAAGAGGGGAAGGGAGAAAAGGGGAGAGAGGAAAGGAGAGGAACGGAGAGGAGAAGAAAGGAGAGGACAGAAAAGAAGAGAGGAGAGGAGAGGAGAGCAGAGGAGGGAAAAGGATCAGCACAAGGAGCTGCTCTGATTGCCACATGAAAAAGGCTTCAGTTGCCCACCTGCTGTGTGAATGACACTTGTGAGCAGCTCTTGACTGGCCAGGAAGCAGGAAGGCAGCTGGGCAGAGACAGCTGGGCGTGTGAGGCCTCAGGCTCTAGTTGATCCCAGACACTTTTGGAACTGCAAGGAAGAAAAATTAATGAGCAATGAATACCATGTATAATTTCCTTCACCTGTTGGGTAATCATCCAGTCCTTGGTTTATGTGGGAACTTGCATTGAAGCAGGAGAAATCGCTGGACCCGCTAACAATTTGCTGTGGTTTCTCCCTTGAGAGTGTTTGGTAAGGCAGCTACAAATGGGGTGGCCCCTCTGTAGAATTCTCCACGGCTAAAAGCAGGCTCCGTTGCCTATGCTGCTATTTGCAGCCTCCCACATATGGCTTAAACTCTAAGTCTCAGGTTACAAGTAAGAAAGCCTGTGATGAATTTAGAGACGTGGAGACTATTTCTTTCTTCAACAGTTTGGGACAGTCATCTATATAGCAGGTCCCTAATTAAACAAAACAACTTGCTGGAAGACAATTGTATTCAGCACCAACTTATAAACAGGACTACACAAATATGGCAGGACCTGAATTTTATGAAAGAGAAAATATATTCTCAATTGTTTGTGGGTCAGAAAGCTCCAAGCTAAAAGGAGCCAGCCCACTTCAGTCAAAAGAAAAATGTTTCAAACCAGAATTGAGAGTAAAGGTTGTTAATTCAATTGGCCTTCTTCACCTCCCTTGACAGCAATCATCCTAGCATACCACACATAAAGCACAAACAAGGTGGACCCCTGTAAAGGGCGACGTTTAAAATCACCCTCCTACATCCTAAGGAGTCCTCCAAAGACTTTTTATAACAGAAACTCATGGTTTCAAGCCTCTGCAAATGAGCTAAAGAAACAACACATGTTTTTTATAAATTCTGTTTTCCTTAACACATAAAGTTATGTGACCTTGGGCAGGTTACTCAACCTATCTGAATCTTGGCTTCCTCCAGAAATGAACTGTGCGGAGACCCATCATGTTCTCTATTTTCACACTGAAGATGGCCAACCTTGAATGTGCCTGGCACAGGGCTACAATGCCAGTTTCACAGTGGGATACTCTCACATGTGATGGCCCAGATATGCGTTTGTCACCAGATCTTTGACACAGGGGCTCCCTAATGTCTCAGTTAGACTTAAGCTCCTTAGACCTATGGACAGCTTAAACATGAATTTGTGACTCTGTTTTTAGCTGACTCCTCATTATTTAATTTTTTATACCAGTGAAGCAGGACAGGATTATGCGTCAGGCTCATGGCTTATTTCAATAAAATATTTCTAACAGATTTATATTTCAAAAAGATATTTCTAACAGCCTGATAGCCAGGGTTCTTGAACGAATATCTATGAAAAGTTAGCCCTGAGACGTCATGTTAAGAAGGAGAAAAGAGAAGCCTGGTGGTGGTGATGCACACCTTTAATCCCAGCACTCCGGGAGGCAGAAAGGCACATTTCTGAATTCAAAGTCAGCCTGGTCTACAGAGTGAGCTCCAGGACAGCCAGGGCTACAAAAAGGAACCCTGTCTAAAAACAAAACAACAACAACAAAACAAAAAACAAAACAAACAAAAAAAAGGGAGGAAAAGGCAGATAGGCTTGGAATGGAATGTGAGATGCCTAATTAGCTACCTGTATAGTCACACTCAAAGAGTTTCTTAACCTCACAATGCCTCACTTTCCTCCTGGTAAAACAAAACAAAACAAAACAAAACAGTCTCACATGGTTGTTGAGAGCACCCTGTGGGCTTAAACCCTTTGCTTAACACATCACGCGAACAAACTGTAGGTAGCAGTAAGCACAAAGCACTCATTATCAGCAGCATTACTGAGTAATCATTACTAAATATAAGGAGAAGCGATTATTCAGTCACATGAGGAATTTGAAGCATCACTAAAGAGGTTTCTCTGTCAAAAACGGACTGTGTACCTTATTCACAGAAATGGGGTCAAAAAATAAAAGCAAGACAGAAATTTCTTCTTATAGCATAAAAACAAAATAGTCCTTGGATGAGGAAATGTTGAGATGTGTCCCCATAAGGCTCAAAAAAATGCCGGACAGGAGGAGAAGGAAGCAGCCTTCCCAAAAAAGCCCATGCTAGTCTGCTCTCGGGGCTTTGTCAAGACTGAAGCTGAAGGAAAATGTTTATTTCCTAACTCAGTTGCACAAGACCCGAAGTCCCACGCTACTCTCTAAGGTGGAGGGCCAGGCCAGGCCTTCAGCAGATGGCCATATATGGAGCTGGGGGAGAGGCAGAGAATGCACCAGTCCAGGCTAGATCCACCGTGGCCCTCATGGGCAGCACGTAGGCTGTTGGGCTTTCAGGGAAGTTTCTCCTAAAGAAAGACCACTGTCTTATCCCTTACATGGTTTGTGAGTTTTCAGCAGTATGTCCTGAGTGGCTAACTGGCCGGATGTCCACTATAGGGAGCCCATCAGGATGAGATATTTCAAGCATCCTCTGATAATGTTTTAAGGAGTACCCTTGAGTGACAGTTAGGCTGCATCTCTGAGGCTTCTGACAGAATGAATGGGCCTCCCATCCCAGTATGTCTGAGTCTTGTCTTGTAGTGTGATTTCCCTTTGTTCTCTTCCTACTGTTTCTGTGGGAAAGGGCACCTTCTGCAGGCCTCCGTGGTTCAAACACAAAGAGGGCCTCTATGTGACAAGAACAATGGCTGGCCCTTCTGTCTACTCTGACAAAAAGACAGAGGGAGGTGGAGAGAGGACTTAGGACATGAGGTAGCTTAGTCTTCTTCAGCCTCAACCCTCACCTTGCACAGAAAGACACTATTCCTCACTAGGAGCCTTCCATAGACAAACTCAGTGATTCTTCAGTGGCCAAAAACCTGCCCCCCACTCACACCAAAGTTCTACCCCTTCTCCAAAATCTCCCTTGACCCCCACCCACCACCACATCTCCCATTGCCACTCCTATGCGCTAGCTCAGATGCCCTACTTTACCCCCATAATTCCTTCTGTGTTTACTTGGAGCCAAAATCAGCACACAGCTGAAATGGTTAGCCCTATTTGTAAACCTGGAACCAGATCACTTCCCCCCAGGGAGCTTGTGAGGTTTAGCTGAAATGGTAGCAGCTAATTCCTGCTGTCCTTGAAATACTTCCACACAGAGAACTGCTCTCATTTGCCCTGGGAAGCAAAGCCCCTTCAGAACACATCGAAATAGAAAACAAACACCAAGTTACAGCTATGTGGAGGGTTTTGAGTAGATGGCTTTGGTGGAGGTAATTTTCCCCCAAACATTGTCCCTCTGGGCAATCCCAGCGCTATGAGGCTAGAAGGCAGGAGGGTTGCTGGGAGTTCCGGGCTAGCATGGGCTACATAGTAAAACACCACGCCCCTTAGCAGTTCAGCCCGCTTTATCAACAGTCAGTCATGGGAGCTGAGGGGTCCACAGGACCCTAACCTTTATTGCTGAACTGTTGGCTGTTGGTTGCTCTAGGAGAGGGTTGCTGTCTTCTGCTGTGTACCCACCACTAAGCTACCAGGCTCCAGTAGACAGCTCAGGATTCAGGGTCACACAGACAGCCCTGGCAACACTCAGTGGGTCACACAGCAAAAATGAATAGACACGAATGTGAGAGGGACGTGTGTGAGAAGGAGGGAGGGACAGAGATGGTAGAAACACAGCAGGCTGTGAGTGGCTGGGATGCCCTATGTGCATATAACAAAAAGCAGTTGATGCGCTGATGAAAAATGTAAATAACTAATGTCTCCATCCTTTTTCCTTTTCTTTTCTTCTTCTTCTTTTTTTTTTTTTATGGTGTTTGGCTTCTTGAAACATGTAGACCTGGCTGTCCTAGAACTCATTCTGTAGGCAAGGCTGGCCTCAAACTCAAAGATGCATCTGACTCTGCCTCCCAAGAGCTGAGACTAAAGGTGTGAGCTACCACCCAGCAAAATCTTTATCTTAAACTCCATTTAATATTTTATTTCACCAGGTTTCAATCCGACTTGAGTGATTCGCCCTACTAACTTCTAATTGCTACAAACAGTCATGAAATTCCCTTTCAAAATCACACAAAGACCATACATTCATCAATTTATTTCTATATTCAGAATGCCTCTGTTCTACGCAGGTAGGTCCTATTGGGGAGTTACTTTGGCAAGACACCCATTGCAACTTTTAACCCTGTCAGCGCTAAATTAAAACAGAGCATCACTTTCTGAACCTAAGGCTTCCTGCATGTCTACATCCGACGTCTCCATAAAAACTCCATGAGTTTTTATGCTATCCCCAGACCAAGCCAGGCCCATGAAGAGTTGGGCACTTCAGTCTGGTCCCCACCGGTGAGCCAGAGAAATTATAGGTACACCAAGGAGACCATTACCTTACGCAGTTATCCTTTAGCCAACAAGTGGGAAGGGAAGACACAGGGCTGCAAGGACAGTTAGACCTTTGCGGGAACTTTGAAACTTTCAGTTTCCTGCTAGAAATGTACTTTTTTCTATGCTGTTTAAAACAACAAGCTTTATCTAAGAATGGGCAGCTAACGGATAAACTAGTTTCTGTAACTGAGATCCTTTGTAATAACGGTGTAGAAGGTGTTAGGTTGAAACAGAAAAAGCAGACTTCAAGACAGTGTTGATTCCAAAGGTGTGGAACTATCTAAATGTCTAACACTTTGAGGAAGAGAAATTAATGAGCCATGAGTACCATATGTAATTCCCTTCACTTGTTGGGTAATCATTCAATCCTTGGTTTACGTGGGAACTCTCATTGAAGCAGAAATCACTAGAACACTAACGAGTTGCTCTAGTTTCTCCCTTGAGATTCATTCATAAGTCTGGTTACAGACGGGGCAGCCAGGCCCTCTGTGAAGTTCTTTACAGTGGAAAGCAGGCCCATTGAGCTAGGTGCTATGGTGAACGCCTGAAATCCCAGCACTTTGGGAGGCACAGGCAGAAGGACCTCTGTGAGTTCGAGACTATCCTAGTCTATAGAGCAAGTCCAGGACAGCCAGGACTACACAGAGAAACTCTGTCTCGAAAACCAAAAAAAGCAAGCAAGCAAGCAAGCAGGCTCGTTACCTACTTTGTGGTGTGTAGCTTTCAATGTGTTGTTTTACCATGTCAAGGTGGGCTGTTCCTGAGACCTGCAATTGTGGATCTCATTTTCTTCATTTTGCTTATGTGCATTTAATAATACATTTACTAAAACAGCTTTACTTGAACAGTTTGTGTGTGTGTGTGTGTGTGGTGCTAGAGATCAAACCTCAGGGCATTGCAGTTGTGAGGTGAGCGTCTTCTACAGAGCTACATTTCCACCCTGCAAACCTGTGCCGTTCTCAAGAAATGTTTTGCACGTGTTGTTTTGTTTCTTTAAGTTTGGACTTTGAAAGGAAGGAAAAGGCTGAACTGGACCCTTGAAACAAACAGATAATTTCTGGCCCGAGGATGTAGTTTGGTGGTAAATGGCTCACTTAGCATTCATGATTCTCTGGATTTAATCCCCCTACCAAAAAAAAAATTTTTTTTTTACATTTGATTTTTAAAAATCTATTTGGGGACAGTTAGATTTGCTTAAGTCTCCTGGAAACACTCTCTCTAATTTCTGGTTCCTTTTTAAATATCAGTTTTACTTTCTCCTTTTGGGAGGAGGCATGGCGAGCTGAGCCCCGGCCTCCAATTATCAGAGTTACCTTCTACCGAGCCCGGATCTTTCTTCTTCTCGCTTAATCAACAGGGTTTTGTTTTTGGGTTTCTGTTTTTTCTTTTTAAGATACTAGAATACCCCGGGGCAGTAAATAGCACTAAGGAACTATTGCTGGTTTTCTTAGGTGACAATCTTTTTGTTTTGTTTTGTTTTCCCATCACACAAGTTGGCCATTGCTAAAGTAAAAATATAAAATCTGAAATGCCGAAAAATCCAAAATTTGCTTTTTTTTTTTTTCTAACATTTATCTACTTGTGGGGAGTACACGCCACGTTGCGTTTATGGAGGCCAGAGAAAAACTTGCCCAGGCTGATTTTCTCCTTCCATCTAATGGGTTCCAGGGATGGAACTCAGGTCATCAGGCTTGGCAGCAAGCACCTGACCCCAGCTGAGCCATCTGGATGTTCCAGAATCTGAACCTTTGTGAGTATTAACATAGCTGAAACTGAAGGTTTCAGAAGGAAATTTGTTTCAAGCACATTATTTAAAAAGACTACAGATTATTACCTTCTGTTATGTGTATGAATTGTATACGAAATATTAATGACTTTCATATTTAGACTTGGGTCCCATTACCAACACACATCATTATATATATATACAAATATTCCAGTCTAAAACATCTGAAATTTAAAATATTTTTTGTCCAAAGCAATTTAGAAGAAGGGATGTTCAGTGCACACGTGCACATATGTTCATGCCTGTGCAGGCATATGTACATAACCCTTATCTAATGGAGATGGCATCCCCATTGTAGGTAAAACAAATATGAATATGCATATCTCTCGGGAAGAAAAGTGACAAGGAGTAAGGAAAGAGGGTGATGGATGAAATAAGATTGGGAAACAGGAACTGGAGAGGCTCGGTGATTAAGAGTTCTGGCTGCTCTTCCCGAGGACCCAGGTTCAATTCCCAGCACCCACACAGCAGCTCACCCCTGTATTCCGCTCCAGAGGACGACATCACACATACATGCAGGCAAAATGCTAATGCACAAAAAATAGATAATTTTTTTTAAGACTGGGAAACAGTTGAAGAACGATTGAAGTTGAGTGAGGGAAGAATGCAAGTTTACTTTCTGCTTTTGTGCTTTCTTAAAAAATTTTTCAAGTTAAACATTCTTTAAATAGGACTAGTGAGGGTGTTCAGTGGGTGAAGACATTTGCCACCAAGTCTGACAACCGGAGTTTGATTCCTGGAGGAAAGAACTGACTCCCATAAGCTGTCCTCCAATCTCTGCACAGACACTGGCACATGCACTGACTCCTTGTCCCCAGAAAGAAAGAAAGAAAGAAAGAAAGAAAGAAAGAAAGAAAGAAAGAAAGAAAGAAAGAAAGAAAGAAAGAAAGAAAGAAAGAAAGAAAGAAAGAAAGAAAGAAAGAAAGAAAGAAAGATTTAAGTTGTAAGGTTTTAAACAGTGGGGTCTTTTATAGGTACCAGGAATGATAATAACATATACTCACTTTAAAGCCACAATCCCAAGTACTGTGATTACAGGTCCATGTAACATTGCCTGGCTACTATCATGACTTCTTAAAGTGTTTGGAGGAATGCTGTTGGAACATCAGGTGACAGGTGACAGAGGCCGACATGCACAAACTCAGAGCATGTGGCCTCCAGGTGGAAGTCACTACCCTGGTTAAGGATCCGAAAGAAAAAAAAAAAACCTTGTGATTCAAGTTCAACCTGTGTTAGTGTCTCCGTGAAATGTGGGCCAGCTGCTCTCTGTGTGCTGACCCACGCCTAGAACACATTCCTGCTGAAAAATGTAATTACCGAGCTTTACCTTGCTAGCGAGTACCATTACACTCACTGGCTTCCCTTAGAACCCTCTGCCCTAATTCTGAAGAGTCTGCTGTTTGCAAAGGGTAAACAACATCATAACGAAAAGAAAAGGAGAGAAACTCAGGAGCAAAAAGCATGTAAACCACTTGAAACCAGATCAAGAATCAAAGTCGATCTCTGAGTGAGGAGGACCCCACCCTGGGGGCCCTTCTCTGTCTGCAAAGGTAAGGGGCAGTGGGAAGTTTCCATATTACCATGTGGCGGGTTCCCTCCTACACTTTAAATGGCTGGCTCATTCTCTGACTTGTTCAAATCGATCTCCTCCAGGTCTAGAACCCCTCCCAGCTCTGCCACACCATCCACGAGGGAGCCAGTACATCCTGGAGCTCCCCACTACTCCATCCAACACGTACAATTTCAGTCCGTCATGACGGACAGCAGTTCTGCACTTGATTTGCCTAGACCCTTCAGATGCTCTCACTTCTGATCACTAGCCATTTTCTCTGGATCATCCCTTATTTTCTGCTTATATAATCAGCACACATACATGATGGGACACATCAGAACCATGAACAATCTAAAGCACAAGGTGAAAAAAACCAGCGGCCACCTACCACCAAGAGCTGTGTAATATCAGTATACATATTCCTACATATTTTTTCCTGCACTTCACTCTTTTCCAAAACTAATATCATATTTTATATATTTTTTGTTTAACCTTTTTTTTTTTAAGACCTGCCCTGACAGAAGCCAAGTTAGCCTCCAACTTGTTTGTAGCGAAGGATGACTTTGAACTTCTGATCCCCCTGCCTCTACCACCCCTGTACTGGGATTATAATCAAGCTTCCCCACTCCTGGTTTATACAGTGCTGGGGATCAAACCCAGGGCTTCACACACGCTAGGTAAACACTCTACCAACTGGGATGCTTCCCCAACCCCTCAGCTTAACATTTATATTGCAAATGTTTCCAATATCAGGATTTGCCCAACATGATTTTCATAACTACATAAAACTGAAATATGTACAGACATTAAAACATCATTTATCTAACCAATTGCCTATTGTTATATATTTTAATTCTCTTACTCTTACAATTACATTGAGTGAAGGTTTATATATAATTTTGTATTGCTAGATGATCATTTATTTAAGGTAAACAATAACAGCAGTTAATGGGACAAAAAAGAAAAAATTTGGGACCCGTGTCCTTAAGCTGTATGAATGCTATTTCATTACACTGTTATCCATGACCACGGAGTATATTTTCATTTTAATTTGTTTTCATTTGTAATTGGTAAAAATTAAAAAAAAATTTAATTATGTCCACCTTCTCTCTTTCTCTCTTCATTGTTCTTGTTTGGTCGGTTGGTTTAGGTTTGGTTTTGGTTTTTGAGATAGGGTCTGACTATGTAGTTGAGGCTAACCTGGGACTTGCCTCAGTTTACCAAGTGCTAGAATTATAGGGAGACATCACTGGGCCTGGAATAGTAACCTTTTTTTCTGCTTTATTTGTTTGTTTGATTGATTGGTTTCTGTTTGCTTGTCTTTCTTTCCTTTCAGTGCTAGGGACTGAACCCAGTGTCTTACACATGCTAGAAAAATGTTCTGCTCTTCACTGCAGGGTAAGTACTGTGCGTTAACCGTTTGCAGCACTAGAGTTCTCTACCCTGTATCCTGGTTCTTTTTTAAATTTCCCAAGTCTTCAGCTTGTCTCAACCAAGCAAGATGGTCATCATTTGTTAGAGACCTTTACAAACTCTTCTTAGGAATTGAGGGTATTAACTCTTTTCTTGGTAAAATGTATTGTCAATATTTGTTTCATATGGTGTGCCCATATGTTTTAGGAAATTCCCCTGATTACTGAGCAACCTCCAATCTGCAGGGTAACAAGTCCCCCACCGTGGAAAGAAACTCAGTATGATGAAAGGACCAAAAGGTCATCAGAGTCAACCCACTCATTTCCCCATAAGGAAGCCAAGAGCTACAGTTCAGCTGCCAGGGACTGACTCCACCACGCCCAGAATGGAACCCGCTGAGTCAGCACATTTTCCATTTGCCGGGTATGGTTCAAATGCATCGTGTCTTTTCTTTAATATTCAAACACAAAGGTCATATAGCTAGCAAGCTCTTCCAAATTATTCATTCTAAAT
Source organism: Pachyuromys duprasi (assembly GCA_028658305.1). Lineage (NCBI taxonomy): Eukaryota > Metazoa > Chordata > Mammalia > Rodentia > Muridae > Pachyuromys > Pachyuromys duprasi. The sequence goes on from CM053743.1 coordinate 40,902,117, forward strand.
TAACCTATTCCCCTCATCCCTCCAGGGGAAAGATTCTATTACATAAAAGTGACCTTTTTACTGAAGGAAAAAAAAACAAGCTCCCAATTCTAATATAAAATTGTTCTTTAGATGGCCATTCCCTTTCTTGTTGACTTGCTTTACAGACAGATCATATCTCTTTCAGGAAATCATTACCCTAAGTCCTTCAGAATTAGGATAAACCTTTAATTCATTATTTATTTAAGTGATGAAGAAGGCAGGGCACCAAGCAGAGAGCAGTGATTTTGGTTAATGAGACCATGTAACATCACTAGGCTGATCTGTGGTGGGCCCGGGTGCAGAGTCTGAGGGCCTGGTTAGATTCTCATCCTCCTTGCTGATTAATAACATGACCTTAGGTCACGGAACTGAAGCCACAAAGTATGGGTGAGAATGTGTGACCTGCATGACCTCTAAGCTGTCCAAGAGGATGCGTGGTCCCACACCAAGCTGAATGTTCAACTTCTGGCAAGAAATAATAAATGCTGGTATTTGCTAGACATTGTTTTATGAAAATTGCCTCATTTGATAACAACGCATTCTACAGTCAGCACCATTTCCCCCTCAGTTTTCAGAGGGATAATGAATAAGATGCAGAGAAGTAACGGTCCTTGCCCAAGATGACAGGCTGGTGCGGTGGACTGCTGGGGTCTGAGCACAAGCAGTTGACTGGGCAGTCCATCATCTGTCTCTCTGTTCCCCCTGGTTCTTGCACTCTCTTGGGTCAGGCCTGCCTAATCCTGTAAATTTAATGAAACTAGGATCCAAAATAAAGACTGTGACGTGCCAGAATGACGTTTTTTCAGTGTGTGGGTTATTTCTTCTTTAGTCCAGGCTGATCTTTAACATCAAGCACCAGATTTCTTTTCTTTCTCCGTTCTTACTTTTTGTTTCTGTTGTTGTTTTGGTTTGGTTTTTCTTTGTTTGTTTGTTTTTCTTTGTTTGTTTTTTGAGATAGGGTTTCTCTGTCTAGCCCTGGCTGTCTTGGAACTCTCTTTGTAGACGAGGCGGACCTGGAACTAAGAGATCTGCCTGCCTCTGCCTCCTGAGTGCTGGGATCAAAGGCATGTGCCACCACTGCCCAGCTACAAACAGATTTATTTAACTGTGTTCACACACCACTGGTTAGCTGTCCAGAAGGAAGAATGGCACCATGCCAGCTGTGTTGATGCACACCCACAACCTTAGTGCTAGAGTGGCTAAGGCAGGGGAAATAGTAAGTTCAAAGTTAGCCTGGGTTACATAGCAAGGTCAAGACTAGCTTGGACTACTTAGCAGGTTCTAGGCCAACCTCTGATACATAACAAGACCCTGTCTCAAAAATAAACAAAATAGAAACAAGGGCAGGGGAAGTCGCTCAGTAATTTAACATCCGCCTAGCATAAGGGTTTAATCCCCAGTAGAGAAAAACAACAACCAAAAAGGCCTGTTGTCTTTGATGAATGTTTTTAGCCAAAATTCAGTGGTAACATGTATTTGGCAGGGCTGAACACTCACACCTCCTTCCTCTACAGGACAAAACTATTTCTAGGAGCAATCGTGTTCTTGATTCAATCTTTATACTCTAGCATAAGTTATAAGATACATTTTGATTCTAAAATCTCATCTAAAGTCAGAAAAATAATTTATACATGCACTAAGACTCACCCTTATCAGTCAAAGTTAATTAAATACAAAATCTCAAAAGCTCACTTGGAACAACAGGATTCAAGTAACTCTAGAGCCACTTCCTAGTCTCTAGGGACCCCCCTGCTGTCATCGTTTAACTCAGATCGACTGTTCAAGCTTGGAAATGTAAAAGGCCATAAGCTTAGGAGAGGTTTAATTTGCCCCGAAGTGATATTAGAATCGACATACGCTATAACAAACTTACTCTGAGACGGGTATGGTGGTACCAATACTTGAGAGTCTGGGGCAGGAGGATTGACATGAGTTTGCAACCTTCCTGGTCTAGTACTTGGGCTGGGTTACATAGCAAGAGCTTATCTCAGCAAAGAAGAAAGAAAAAAGAATGAAAGGAAGGAGGGAGGGAGAGAGGGCAAAGAGAGGGAGGGAGAAAGGGAGGGAGAGGTAGAAGTGAAGAGACAAGGGAGTAAAGAGAAGAGAGAAGCAAGAAAAACCTCAGTCTGACTTCATCACTGCCAGCACACAGTGATGAGCAAAGTGGACTCTTTACAAATCACAGACCCCTTATTACTCCGTGCTACCCCACTCTTTGTATTCCTGCCAGTATTTACCAAACATTAAAACACATACACCTTTCAATGAGAAACTCCATTCTTCGAACACAGTGTGCCAGAACGCTTACACACATAGCCCAGGCACATGAGAATTTCCATTGCTGCAGAACTATGTAACAGCAACAAAATAATTAAGCTAACTGAATGGTCCATGGAGAGAAAGTGATTAAAGGAACAATGCCACATCCATACAATGGACTCTCACAGGGCACTAAAAAGAATCAAGCCACCCTCTGTGCATTGCCCAGCAATGTACACTATATACTAAGAAACAAATCTGTGGCGTGGTGAAGGACCTGTCCCTCCCATTCTTATAGAGCTTAAAATACAGATCTAACCCAGTGACCCTGGTGAGATCTGGCATCCCTTGCCCAGAAGGACACTGGCCCAGGCAGAGCAAAAGGCACAAGCAGATAAAGGCCTTGCTCTCAGCCATAAGTGGCCATCCCAGGCACCTGGAGATTCTTACCTCACCTTATATTTGCTCCTCTGGAGGGCAAGCTCTGCTAGGTACATGGTCGTTAAGACTTAAATTATCTACTCCTTCAATTCTCCAAGAGAAGAGTCAGGTGAGAATACTGAGGTTCCTGGGGTTCCTTAGAGTTTTAACCCTCCTCTTTTGGAATACAGACATAAGTCCTTTTTTATAGATTATACAAACAGAGTCAACAGCTACGAGATTAAGTGTTTCCCTAGATGCTCAGCTCAAAAGGTCAGGAAACAGACACGAACTTGTAGCATCCATGCAGCCACCAGGGAACCTCGGTGTAGGGTTTTCCTTTTCTTCTTTTAATGGCTTAATTTATTTCTTATACATATATCATGTTCCATTAACATTAACTTAAAAATTCATAGAAGTCTGAAAAAAATAAAAGGGACAGTCTGCCTTTAATTGGCTTTCAGAAGAAGAACCTTCTTTTGAGATGTCGGTTGAGAAGGAGGGTCAGCTGGGTGCTTTCTCTAACTCTCTGAGCCACCAAGTTTTACTGCAGCATCTAGCACTCGAGTCTTTATCGGCAAAATTGAACGTTTGAGATTTTGTCAGAAGCAGCATTTGGCACCCAACGTGGAGCACACACCCATGACTCTGGGATTAAGAGTCTTGTGCAGGGGGCTGGAGAGATGGCTCAGATGTTAAAAGCATTAGCTGTTCTTCCAAACTTCCTGAGTTCAATTCCCAGTCAACCACATGGTGGCTCACAACCATCTATGTGATCTGGTGTCTTCTTCTGGCCTGCAGGCACATAAGCAGGCAGAATACTGTATAAATAAAAAAATAAGTTTAAAAAAAAAAAGTCCCGTCTCTACCGACAGAGCTAGCTGGGGAAAGTCAAATGTTTGAGATTTTGTTAAAAGGAACAGCTTTTACCTACACTTGATCTAGTTGGACCAGAAGGTAACAAAGAAAATGCTAATACAGTTTTAGACTGGGCCTCAAGGCTTTAAAACTTACTATTTTCTTTAACTTGGGTGATAATGCCTCTGACCTTCACTTTTTTCTCTATAGAGATGATTTCACAGCAGAAGGCAATGTAAAGTCCACAGGAAGGTCACGTGGAGATCAGGCCCCAGAAGCTAGAACCTTGGAGAACATCCTAAATTAGAAAGAGGAAATGCAGGATTCTGAACGTAAAATGGCCTTGCTCTCAGCTTCCTCCTGAATAAAAATTAAAATTGGAAGCAAATGCCGGAGCCGGTCCTGTCAGAAGTGAATGGAAAATACTGAGGAAACTCCGGGGACAGTGTTAAAATCTGCCAAGGTGGTGAGGTCCAGAGGGTGCCGTTTGAACTAGATCCTGGAGGAGAAAGGACAAGAGGAGAGTGGACCACTACCAAACAGAGGAAATGGCCCTAAGCTGAGGTGAGCACGTGTGAAAGCTTAAGGAGAAGGGGATCATAGGCTCCTGAGTCTGAAGCACAGGTAGATTTGGGACCTGTTCTTTGCACTGCAAAAGACCTCTCTGCATCGGAGCCTCTTCTTGTCTGTTCCTACAGCATCAACTGACTATTACCAAGCCCTCCTACCCTTCCCTATCTCAGTATCCTTGACTATGCTGCCTTTGTCTTCTGCCGGATAGTCACTTTCAAGAAAGCATGGCATCGCGTGCTTGAGCCGAGATGGGATAAGCTAGTAAAATGCCTTCGGACAAGCCTAGGGACACCACCATCCCCATCCTCTTCACCACTGCCTCATCTGCCAGCCAAGTGAGCCACTCTTACATAACTTATCCCAATTTAAAATAAAAGAAAGCATCGTGTCCATAGGTTTTATCCCAATGTTCTTCCCCAAAACAAACAAGCAAAAATACTGTTTAAGATATTTAAAAAAAAAAAAAAAAGCAATCTCTTCGTAGGTATGAAAGGCTGAGGACATCATAAGGCACCATCAGGCCATGAGAAAAGGAGAACTCAGTGAGGCGGGTGACATTTCTAAGGCGGAAGAAACAGAAATGACAGAACAAGCACCAACTGCAGCCAGGATGCTCTCCAGGCAAAGATGACAGGTTAGCCTGTGGTGCCCACCCAGAGACCAGATGGAGGCTAACAGAGTTCAGAAGGACACTTCAATCAGAAGCAAATGTGCCTCCTCTTCTGCCCACAAGGCACTAGGGAGGGGACCCAGAGCAGATGGGGAGGGAAAGTGTGTGAGAAGGATGGCACCCATCTGGGAACACTGCACACATTTTCAAGTTCTCTCTAAAGAAGCATACGTTTTAATCCTAGCCTTGGAAGAGGCACACAAATAGCTTTTCAAAGGCAATAGGGAGCACACGAAGTCATCTAAAAATCATATTAATGTATGTATTGCCACCGAAAGCAGAGGTGACAAAAAAGTTGAGGGAAGGCTGTTCAGATTCGTTGTGTCCTCTTCTCCATTCAGGACTCCATTGGACATCCCTTTTCTGACATGCCTGCTATATAACGAGAGCCTTCCTGAACACACGTGCCTCAGTTTGAAAGAAAGTGGGCAGCCTTACCTAACCTTAGGTATTTTGTTATAGTACCAGGAAACCTGGTACAAACCACACCCAAAACGCCATCATACCCATTTACCAAATATCCAATGAGAAGGTTAAAGAACTTGCATTATACCAAGCAAGTTTCCCGGATTCTCTGTGTTTTGTGCACTTGGGCTTTTAAAACAAAGGAACTGGAGGGGAGAACTTTTTAACAAAGAGACACAGGGCTCCCCTGCAAGGCAGCTGTCCCAGGATCGTCCTGCCTAGAACAATCACTTGGAATCCTTGCCTCTACCACCTCTGATCAGGGCGGCACAGTAAGCTATGTCCTAGAACGTGTTGCTACAGGCCTTCCCAATCATGTCCCACTATAGGCTTATTTATTTCATAGATTTTGTTATTGTTGTTGTTATATTTTGTGTCAATGGATCTTATCTAGTAATAGTAAATCTGAAAACCTTCCAGTGGGATCTTCTGTTTCATTTCTAAGAGGCTCCAAGATAGGTGTGTGTGTGTGTGTGTGTCCTAGAAGAGGGCAAGATCCACACATGGCATTTTTCGGAAACAAGATCCAGAGCACCTTTGCTGTCTGAGGTTCAGCTCCCGTGGGCAGAGTCTGTTCCCTCCTCCATACCCCACTGTGCACATGATCTAGAGGCTTCCTGTCTCCATCACGTGAAAGTCTGATATCATTCTTCTTCCTCTGCTTATCTTTTCCTGGCTGAATTCCAGGGTCTTCTTGGCTGACTTATCACTGCTATTTGTGCACAGAGCAGAATATTCTGGGCCCCTCGTTAGGATTAAGGATTATAGACCAGACTCTAATTATCTCCACAGCAAGTGAAAATGGTGCCAATGAAGAGACTCACAACTGGTCAAACAGCAGAAAGTAAATATCAGTGGCATGCTCAGCCACAAAGGCGACATCTAGATCACACTTCATCCCCCCGACGATTAAGGGACCGTTATGGAAAAGCGGGTGGAAAGACTGTAAGTGCCAGAGGCCAGAGAAGAGAGGGACGAAACAGTGTCTTATGGACGCAACAGGACTGCTGCGCCCCTGAGTGCACAGCAACTGCGGCTGCCTGCAGAAGACCTGCAGAAGAACAAGCCATCAGCCAGCATGGAGACGGAAGGGGCTCCTAAGCCCCACTTCTAGCTCTTAACAGCTGATGGTTGCTGGCAGAGGACGGCTCAGTATTCTTCACGACTGCGGCCCCTCGTAGATAGACTGTACTCCAGGGGACAGCTCCGCCCTCGTGTGTATATGGGCAGAAGTCATTAGACTTAGTGGGTTATTAAAAAAGAAAAAAAAAAGACAGGAAGTTGGGAGGAGGTTGGAAGTATAGGTGTTGATCTGGAAGGTGTTATCCAAAAAGAGTTGGAAGTGGGTATAATCAAAATACATTGTATGAATGTATAAAATTCTGAAATAATTAATATAAATATATTTGTTTAAAAGATCACCACAGCACATTTCTCGATCTGGGAGCTGATGTCATCAAGAAGTTCAGTCTTGGGGAACCTTCCTCACACAGAAATGGAGAAGGAAGGAAGCAGCTCCCAGATCCAAAGAGAAGGAGAAAGGGGTCACAGCAAGGGGTGCAGCAGAAGACCACCTCAGCAGAAGGCACCTGCCTGCCTAGGATGACATCAGGGACCGGAAGAAGGCCCTCCACAGAAAATAGGCCCCTCCATCATTAATAAAGCAGCTTTGGTGAAGTGGGAATAACCTTGGAAGGTCGAGTCTTTTTCACAGTTCTCTGTACTTCTGGTCCCATGCTCTCCTTAAAGCCAATTTCATTGGAAGAGAAAGTACATATGTGAATTGACCAAGCAAATCCACTCGTATACCAGAGTTAGGTGCCAGGAGACAGCTTCCTAGGTGTTGATGTCATTTCTGGGTGCTCCCCATTTAAGTCTGGAGTCCCCTATAGTGAACCAGTCACAGCTGGTCTTTAAACTGTGTCTACAAACTCAGGGTCTGGGGGGAGTTGAACGAACATAATGGCAATATCTTGGCAAGGGGTGAAATCGACGAGTTTACATGACTCATTTTATATTTTATTTTTCCAGCATTCTAATGATATTTTATTTTATTGGTAAATTTTGTTCTGCTTTGTTTTGTTTTTGAGACAGAGTCTCTGTGTGCAATGTTGCCTGTCCTGGAATTCACTCTGTAGACCAGGCCAGCTTCAAACTCACAGGATCCTCCTGCCTCTGCCTTCTGAGTGCTAGAGTTAAAGGCATGTGCCACCATCATCTGCTAAAGTATAACTTTTAAATTCAGACACATTTTTATATTCTAAATATTTAAATGATTTATTAAAATTTCATTAGTCTAGAAGATTTAAAAATAAGAATCAAATGCGAGGTTATATAAACAAGGCCAATTTTGCATGGCAATAAACTTTAATTACACTTATTTATTTGTTTAATCTTATGGTCAGTTCTCTCCCTATGGGTCTAGGGGATTGAACTCAGATCATTAGGCTTGGTGGTAGGTGCCTTTACCCACTGAGCCATCTGACCAGCCCCATATTCCTTATTGATTTTTCAGTTTCGCTTATACAGGAAGGAGCTTCAACATGGCATCTTCATGTATTTATGTGCTATTAGCCTTCATTCTCTTCCATTCAGGACTCATTTTACTACTTGCTTTTCTTTGGCTGTATTAAAATTTTTGAAATGATACAACTTTTAAAAACAGCCCTCACTTTTCTGCCTCTGTATAGAATCTTTTTTTTTTTTCCAGGACATTGTTTTTCTTCAATTAATGGTCATGGTATATGCTTATACTAAAAATATTATTAGTTCTTTATCTGAAATTCAAATTTTTAGCTGGTATCTTGTATTTTTATTTGCAAGATATAACAACTCTAGTTAAGTTAGGGTGGGGGGAAGCTAATCAAAAGTCAAGATAACTGGATTAAGGTGGGCTTTGGGTAAAATTTCAAGGCCTGTCTGCATATAGAGAATAAATGGGTTAAATTTTCTTGGCAACCAGCAGCAAGTTACCATCTCTAAACTTAATTTTATCATCGCATGAAACAAGAGGATTTCACCCCAGGTCAAATGCTATGAATATCTTGGAGGTGTGTGTGTGTGTGCGTGCGTGCGTGCGTGTGTGTGTGTGTATGTTATTTGAACAGGCTAGGTAGGAATTCTGCCTAGCTTTGCCCTCTGAGGTTTGCTCTCGGCCTTCTTTGTTATTTTGTTTTGTTTTATATTAGTTCATTTTTGAGCCAAGGATTTAAACTAAGTTCCCCAGGCATGCTGTGAACTCATTCTTGCCCAGGCAGGCCTAGTCTGGCAACTCTCCTGCCTCGGTCTCCTGCAATTACAGGCTATGTCACCATGCCCAGTTTAGTAGCTGACTTGATTTATGTCCATAGATTTTTATGAAGTCTGCACAACGACGAACTTAAGGAAACATTTTCATGAACCTAGCTATAGTGCTAAATGACACACGGCTATCCTTCAAACAAGCACTCCTCAGAGATAACCATTCTTCAAGATGCAAAGCCAGTGGAACAAGGCAATTTTAGCACATAAGCCCAACCACCCATTGTACCATTTAGTCAGTGTCTACAAAGCTCTAGACCATGATTTAGTTACTCCCATACGTTAGCTCATTTTCTCTTTACAATACTCTCACATGGCAGAAAATAGCCCTAATTTGTAGACCTACTGGCTGAGACACCGAGAAACATTCATAGCCTGAGCACAACATGATGCTCACTGTTAATTGGAGCAGAGCTACAGTCCTGAGCATTACCCCATCCCGCCATGGCAGCAACTCCTACACAGAGGAGCAAGAGCCGGAAGGAAGGACAGGGCAGGTGAACTGTTTTCTGACTCTAACCAGGCCCTCTAGCACTTCCCCCAACCCATGTATGTGTGTGTGTGTGTGTGTGTGTGTGTGTGTTCCTTTAAACAAGAGTCCAGGCTAGCCTTGAACTCACAACAATCCTCCTGCCTCAGCTTCCCAAGCGTTGAGGCTATAAATGTGAACTATCACATCCAGCTTAGAGTTTCCCCCTGTGAGCTATACCCATGATGGTAGACATACCTATAATATTAAGAAAACACAACAAATAAAGCAGGGTTTAGAACCTCAAAGAAAACAGTGTTTCAGACACCTTATGGCTTTCATATTGTCTACTGATGCTTATGCATTTTACCTATTGCTTTAACAACTTTTCTTAACTGCTTGCTTTACACACAGAACTCACTGTTTCAGTAGTCCCAGCTTTCTGGGATTTAACCCTGAGGAGACAAAATACAAATTCTGCTTCTGGGTAAGCAACAAGTAGAGACACGAGTGAGCAAGTTAATTAAGCAGATGCCGCAGAGAAGAGAATAGTCTGGAACTGCAATGGGATGTAGCGGGGTTGAGATGCACTCCATCTTAGGACCCTGTTAAGGGCTTATTGGGAAAACTGGACTTCAACTGGCTGTGGAGAGGAAGCAACGAGGATCGCCAATGGTTGAAACCGCTCTAAGTGCCACACAGGAAGTGGCATCGAATAAAATCCGGTAAGAAAAGGAGTTTCACAAAGCAAAAAGAGGGGAACTCGCAAAGGCCTGAAAAAGTAATATTTATTTGTGCAGGGGCCAAGCAGATCACCACCATCTGTATCCCAGGCTACAGTTGAAGAAGTCACAGGAGACAAGAATGAGAAGATTGGCCTGCAGGGATGGCCAGGTGGCTCAGTGGTAAAACACATGGCATGCAAGTGGAACGGCTGCAATCCCAGAACCCAGAGAAGTGCCAAGAAGCATTGTGGCCTACCTGTAATGTCTGTCTCAGGAGGTAGAGAAAAGTGATCCCTATAGCAAGCTGGCTGGCGAGCCTAAGTGAATCAACGAGCTCTGGATTCAAGCAAGAGACTCTGCCTCAGGAATGCATACAACATTAGTCTCTGGCCTGAACACACACATGAATGTGTATTTTCATGTGTACACATGCCTGTGCTCACGCACACACACGCGCACGCACGCACATGCACGAAAAAGAAGAGGGGAGAGGAAGTTGGTTTCCCCATCTAAGACAATGGAATATCTTTGGAATGTTGCGGTGTTTAGTGGAGCTGAAAAAAATGCATCAGGTAAAGCATTCATTCCAGTCAACAGGCAACGCACACATCTTAAGAGGCATACACGTCTATGTCCAAGGATGGTTCCTAGTCTTAAGTCCTCATCTCCTGGACACCTCTCACTGATGACAGCAAATGACGAATGCAGACTCTTACAAGTCTGATTAAAGTGCTAATAACAAGTGACAACTGAATGCTAGCCCTAACTGGGGCATTTCCACTACTTCCTCCAAGGCTCAGGGAACATCACAAAAGAGGGGCAGAAAGAGTGTGAGGGCTGGACGATGGGTAGAATTGCTGCAAAGTGCTTTCTCCAGCGTGACACAGCAAACATGGCCTCCCAGTAGCTGCAGTCGCCTGTACAAGCCTGCCCCTGTCAACTAACACTGGACAATGAGCAGAGAGTGAGGGACTTTGGGGCACTCAGTCCTAAATAAGACATTCTCGTCAAACCCCTCCCCTTCAGGCTCAGGGATCTACTCAAAAGAGAAGGCAGAAGGAGTGGAAGAGCCAGAGGTGACAGATGACTCCAAGGAGGCCTAAGGCACTTCTGAACTCACAGAGGTGTGGCAGTGTGCACAAGGCCTACAGGGGTTCAAGCTAGACCAGGTTTCAGCACTGAGAGGGAGAAGTAGACACGGGGCCCTCTCCTAACCAGGAGACTGCTGCAATCGATACCTCCTGGCAAAGGGAAAAACACAATTTTCTCCAACAGACTGTTACTGGGTTGACATCAACCACCCTCCAGGGCAGGCCCTGCGCCCAGGCGTGGCTGGCCAATGCGAAACAAACTCCACAGTTTTGTCTTGTTAATGGAGTTTTTTGTTTTATTTTGATATTTTTTAAAATCTTATTGGTCTTTTGATTTTTGTCTATGTAGGATTTTTGTTTTGTTTTGTTTTGTTTTTCTTTTAAGGAGAGAAGAGAAGAAAAAAAGAAAAAGAAAAAACAAAGTTGGGTGGGTAAGGAAGTGGGGAGAACCTGGGAGGGGCTAGGGGAAATGAAAAGATTGGCCATGTGGCTGGATCCCTCCCATTGGCTATCTGTCCTCCTGGGAAAGGACAGTCACTGTTTTCTGTTAAGTATCTAATGATGAGCCTACCAGACTCCTATGGGTACTTCCACCATGACCGCTTTGCAGACAGTCAGGCATATACTTGAACCAGTGCCAGAAAAGCAGGCCTCCTGACTGCCTGTTACGTGGAGGAAGGAGTACTGGTTATTTTAGAACACTGTTGTTAGTAAGGCATTGTGTAGCTCGCAGCCAAAAGCATTGCTCACAAGCAATACACGTCCTAACCTGAGTGTGAGTTACTGTTAAACCATCACTGGGGCCGAGGAGATGGTTCAGAGGGTTAGAGCACCAGCATGTAAGCCTGACAACCTGAGCTTCATCCCTGGATCCTACAGTAGAAGGCAAGAGTCTCTGACTTTTATACACGGACATGCTGGAGCATGTGTGTGCAAGCAACACACACACGCAACACACACACAAAATAATAATAATATCAATAATAATACATAATTTTTAAAAAAAAATTAAAATAAAGCCAGAAAAAGACCAAGCATATTTGAAAATTGTAATCAGGGACACTGCACAAATCTAATATGAGGTTTCTCTCCCAGTTAAATTAAAAACGCCTTTGCTCAACTAATCCTTTTTTTTTTAAATGTTGTGATGGTCCGACTTACAGTTAGCATTTGAGTGGAACAAAAGATGATACATGTAATTTCCCTCTTGTGCTAAAACGAACACTCATAATTGATCAAGTTCGCATGTCTTTCAAAGAATGTAAAAGTGTTCCCAAACCGAATATTTATGGCTCCTTTGGGAAATTTCTGACATGTGAAATAGGCAGCTGTATTCATCATTTGAAAATTTTGTTCTGCTTAAATTCCAAAACTAGCTACAGAGCTACAGAGCTAGCTGCAAGCTCTCTAACTGTAAGATTATAAGCTCACCGACCTATTAACTTTGATCTCTGTCATTAAATGCGGCTTCTGTGCATATCAACGCATTATAGCACAAGGCCCACGAACCTCAGTCCTCTCAGCGAAGAGCCTACGAACTTTAAAAGATAAAATGCAGGCGTGGAGCTTTTAAAGCTTCAGGTTTCTTCAAAATGTCGCAGTAATTTTCAGATCACAACGTCATCTCCTCATACGAAATAGTTGCTTTAATCACACGGTTTTACAGGGCCAATAACCATCCTCAAGACTGGCATAGGATAAAAAGTAACTATAACTGGTGGATAACACGGTGAACTATGTACCTGTTTTACAAGAAAACCAGCCAGCCATGACAAAATTTAACTGCGAAACAGTATCAGTACATGTAAAAGAGAAATCTGAAGTGTGATAATTCCAGCCATCCGGAGAACAGGCAAACTACTTCAGAAAAGCTTAAAATGTAAGGTTAGTTTGTCATAGGTCAAAGAAAAAAAAATCATGAACTTAAGTTGAAAATCCTGGTGTTTTTTTTTTTGTTTTATGTTTTTTTTTCTTTGACTACAATTTTAAAAACTAGCAATCTAGGCTTACAATGAAACCGTAGGCATCTAACCCCTGTTGGAAGAGACATGAACCTTTCTCCCAGATAAGCACGTGACGGGTCTTTCCCAAGGCAAATGGCAGAACTTGGGGAAATCCAAAGCCATCAATCTGCTTTGGAGCTTTTGGTCTAAATTTTACACAGGCCTCCCCCACTATCCACATATTTTCACAGCTCTAGAATCTAATATTAATATTGCCACAATCTCCCTTTTAATTACTCTTCCCAAGACATATAGACGATGAAAAGAAAGAAAAACTATCCAGAGGTGTTGGACTGACGGCCGAAGTCTCCCTTTGTTGAGTCAAATGTTCCTTTGGAGACTTGCTGGGAGTTTCTCTTACACTGGGACTCTTCTCTGTGGGGTCTGCACAGCTTGGAGTGAAGACACCGGGGCAATGGGGATTTTAATACACAGAAGCTTATAGACCGCAAAAATGTATCCTCGTGTGCTTATGCTAAAAAGCATATGTCATATTTGCTACAACAGACCTGCACTACAGTTGTGAGTTAGATTTTTAAAGCCAACAGTGTCACAGCTGTTTCTCTGGTATTGCCAGAGAATCTAGATATGGGAATTAAATGACAATGTTGTTTTAGCAGCCAGAGGAAACTGTGGCCTCGCCGATGTGTAAATGTTTCTGGCTTTCCTCCTCCTATTTCCTGTCTGGACCTCTAGCACTCTCTATCCCCACAGTATAACCAGGGGAGCTGGTTCATGGTTGGAATGAAACTAATTGAAGTTTTTGTGGCAACTGAGAAAAAAAAATACAAGAGAAGGAGAAAGAAAAGGGTTCGTGGTGAAGCATATATCCTTAGAGGTGTCTCAAGAGAGAGGCAGATGGGCCTGGAGGGAAGGGAGAAAATGCAGGGCTCTACCTGAAAGAGAAGGGATCACCCAGAAGGGAGAGGTACTAGCCACAGAGCTGCAGTAACAACCGGCTAGCTGGGGGGCAGCGATGACACTGAGAGACCTATAAAAAGGGCAGGAGTTTGCCACTGGCCTTCGGGGTGCGTAGAGTGTCCCTTGGCTTACAATGGTATGATGTTCTGATGAACCTTCCCAAATCGGAAGTATTGTTTACTCACAATGTAATAGGTAGCATGCTAACACCCTAACTTAGCTGAGCCCATTCCTGCATGCTCAGCACGCTAACATCGGCCTGTCATCTAACTTGCGGTCTATTTTATGGTAAAGTGTTGACTATGTTAATGTAATGTGTGGGATGCCATCCTGAGAATGAAAGGCAGGACAGCCGCATAGGCACCACCATACAGTCAGAAAAGCTGTCAGCCCAACTCTGCACTTGAGTGTGTGAGGGCTATAACTGGGTTATAGAATGCGATGTTATTACCCTGACATATTTAAAACTTGATACAAAGCCTGGCCATGGGTGTACAGATTAGAGTAGTAACAGAAGTCAAGTTACACTCCTTACATGAATATATCTGTTAGAGATTTTCATTTTCTACCCCAAAGATAGGTGTACAATTCTCATACTAGCCCAGAAAAAGACAACACTGACTCATACTTTATAGATTCATAGGCAGTTTCATATACTTGGTCTCTGGAGGTACCCTTCCCATCCCCATCCTGTAGCCCACCCCGTGACCATGACTCCATAGTGTGGGATCATCTTATCGCTTTTAGCAGAGTTGGCTGGTTAAAGTACACAGGTTTGGGGTAAGTCTCCACCCTGCTGAGAAAAGATAAGCAGAGGTTTGGGTTCTCAACCAAAACACACAGTTCCCAAAACCACATGCTCACATACCCAACAATGGTCAAATGCGCAGCTGTGGACAAAAGACTGTACCGGGAAAGGACCATCTCCATAGCTATCAAGATTCAACCCCATGATCACCTGCAGGGAGGAAAGACTATATCTAGGTGGACGGTATAGCTCAATGCTGGGGCACTTGCCTAGTGCAGGCATGAAGGCCCACACTGAGCACACACATACCAGAGACACAGAGAGAGAGAAAAGGAAGTGAGGGAAAGCTACATCTCACACTCAGAAACAGCACCCCCCCGCTGTTTCCCTTTCACCACCTGACTGGGGGTGTCAGCTGACCCTGGCCCATCACGCTACACTGTAGTCTAAGTTGATCCACTCTGTATGTCTCTGGTGCTATCCGAGGCTACCCACAGCTGTACATAGAACATGAAAGCAGAATCTTGGGCAGTTAGTTGCTCTCCCAACAGGGAGCTGACAGGAGAAGCTGTCAGCTTCATAGGAGAAGATTCAGAAGGAAGGACTTAGAGCAGTGACCATATACTCTCTAGAAGAAACCTATTCAAGCCCACATACTGCACGACTTGAGGATCTGACGGCACCCAAAAGCCGCCATCTTGTCCTCAGGTCAGCATCAGCGGAGAGCCAGCGTTTCTGTCTAACCTGAAATCACAATAAGCAGAACTTGATTCCCTCTGTCCCACAATGCTTTCCCTGTGCTACCGACAGCCTCTGAGGCCAGTCTTCTCAATGTGAAGCCTGTGGAATTTTAGGAAAACTTTAAAGAATACTTAGATACACAAGCCCAAACTCTATGGCAAATGTCCATATTCCTGTATATGTTCTTTCTCTCAGAAGTCTTTGCTTCTCTTTAGCTCTCAAAAGAATCGGTAACCCCAAAACTTATTAAGAAACATTCCTCAGGGCTATAGAGATGGCTCAGTGGTTAAGAGTACTGGATGCTCTTCCAGAAGAACCAAGTTCAGTTCCCAGCACCCATATGGCAGCTCGTAACTGTCTGTAACCCCAGCTCCTGGGATCTGACACTCTCACACAATCATACATGCAGACAAAACACCAATGCACACAAAATTAAAACAAATATGTCATCTAAAAAAGGAGAGGGAGCAGAGTGCAATGGCGCACACCTGCAATCCCGGCAGAGGCAGAGGCAGGCAGATCTGTGTGAGTTCAAGGCCAGCTTGGTCTACAAAGCAAGGTCAGGACAGCCAAGGTTACACAGAGAAACCCTGACTCAAAAAACTGAAGAACAAGGAGGAGGAGGAGAAAGCATGGTGCCTCTGGCGGCTCACACCTGTGAGCTCTGCTCTTCATAAGGTTTCCCTAGACTACAGAGTGAGTTCCAGAACACCCTGGACTGCTGAGTGAGACTCTGTCAGAAAGAAAGAAAGAAGGAAGGAAGGAAGGAAGGAAGGAAGGAAGGAAGGAAGGAAGGAAGGAAGGAAGGAAGGAAGGAAAGAAGAAAATTGAAGAAGGGTGAAGGAGGGGGAATTAAAATGAAGGAAATGAAGGTAAAGGAGGAGAGAATGTTGTAGAGCATAAGCCAACACCAAAACACACGTACAGGGGATGAGGACAGTCATCAGGGGCTTACAGAAGTCTCACTCTAGGTGTCTGATGCTTCAGAGCCAACAGACCCTAAACCAAGCCTCTGGGGGTGAAGATAGGCTCTCAGTTTATTCTTGATTTTTCATGTCCTGTCCTGAGAGAATAGAAGCCCTGGTGATGAGAAACGTGAATAGAGGGAAAGGCTCATTTCCAATATAAGAAAAACATGAGACACTAAAGAACATTTGATCGTCTATGACAGTCGCCGTTGTTCTAAGGGTAGGATGAAAAAAAACAGGACCATGGCTACAGGGATGTCATTTACTTTTGATGCTTATTTTATGATGTATATCTGTTATTATTATTATGAATGTTATAGGTTTCTGGTTATGTTACTCCATTTTATCAAAGATTATACCTTCTCTCTTCCTTTAATACATTGTCATTAACGAAGACACTCCCAATACTTTCTGGCATAACCTGTCCTACCATTCTCCTGTAAGTTTATTCTTTTTTTTTTTTTTCTGAGATGGGGTTTCTCTGTGTAGCCTTTGTTGCTCTAGATTCTCTTTGTAGCCCAGGCTGACCTTGAATTTAGAGATCCACCTTCCTCTGCCTCCCCAAGTGCTGGGATTATAGGCGTGTCCCACCATTCTGGCTATAAGTTTACGCTTAATGACAACCTCCCTGTCTTTAAAGCAAAAGTATTCGTGGGTCTTCAACTTTCCCTGGATAATTCAGATTCCTGCCAAAAGCTGTTTTCTTATGGAGGGGAATTCTGTGGAACTAACTGCATTTTTTCTAAGGAGCATGGTGAGCACGCCCTATTGGCTTTAGCTTATTTCTGTAGCAAGCAAATAACTTCCATCTTCACTTTCTCTGTTGCTATACCTTCATATCATAAGCTCTTAGACTGTGAGTCTCTAGCCCCCAGACTCACCCACAACAGAGAGACAGAGTGTGCTTCCTCAGGCCAAACCTTTAATCTACAGTATCTCACAAAATATGACCTGCAGACCACCCATATCACATTTATCAAAAACGCATGTGTGTATTCCTGCCTGCCTCCTCCCTGATGGAAAACATGGAGGACGACAGCCTAGGATGCTGTATTTACTAACACGTTCCTACCTCCCTACAGGTGACTCTTGGACACACACATTTGAGAACCTATTATTCATTTTATCCTCTCCAGTTCACATCCTCCTGTTTTTGTTGTTGTTGTTTTAATAAAAACTGAAGTGTTCTCTTTTTGCTCCCTCTGGCCTCTTCGTTTCTTTCATTTTATTTTTCACCGCGGTCTGTTGTTTCTCCCCTCCCCAGGAGAACTTTATTCTGCTGTAAGTTGAGAATAGGTTCAATATTTTTCCAAATAATTATTGTAGTGCTCCCCTCAGTTCTGTGGACACTGGACCAGCTGGCTCTCTCGGGTGAGGTTTTTGCTTTTTTCTTTTCATGCTATTTGTTTGCTTCCTTGCTTTGCTTTGAGACAGTCTTTCAATGGAGCTAAGCTAGCCTCCAACATTCAAGCCTTCTGCCTCAAATGCTGGGATTACAGGCATGTGCCATTATCCCTGGCTCCTCTGGCCATGGGTGGTTAGTTCTCCGTCTATGTAAAGAAGAGCTATGTCCAAAATGTGTTTAGGGTCCTAGTACATTGTGGCATTAGATTTCTAGCCCACAGGGTACTTGAGCACATCCTTGGGGCCCATCACCTCCTCCTTTCTCAGCTGCTTCCACAGCCCAACCTAGCCCAGATCCAAACTCGCTTTACTCTGCCCTGCCCAAGGAACCCATCTCAAGATTTGCAGGTTAAAGGCAAGGCTTATCCAGTCCAGAGATCCCCTCCTCCTCTCTACTTTCTCCAGTTTTCAAAAAATGTGTATGCATAGTTACTATAAGTGAAGTAAAAACAAATGCTATCTTAACATTCTAACACACACACACATTTCTTCCTTCCTTTCTTTCTCTCTTTCTTTCTGCTTTTAAATTTTCCAGGCATAATAGCATGCCTCTTTTTAAATTTCATATACTTTTACTTCATGTACATTGGTGTTTTGCCTACATGTATGTCTGTGTGAGAGTGTCAAATCCCCTGGAACTGGAGTTGCAAGCTGTCATGTGGGTGCTGGGAATTGAACCTAGGTCCTCTGGAAGAGCAGCCAGTGATCCTAACCACTAAGCTCTCTCTCCAGCCCCAATGTTTTCATTTCTAATGGCTCACCTTTCTCATTCATCATAAAATCAGCATAGGAGTCAAACTTTTAATCATACTTTTCTAAGCAGCTTACTGTGTTTGCTGCTTTTAATGTAAATCTCCCAGGACTGATTTCTAGGTAACAACCCAAGATCACTGAACAAAGAGTAAGAGGAGGAGAGAGATGGTCAGGTACCATGTAGTCATGTAACAGGCCATTATACAGACAAACAACCACCAGTGACTTGAGCAGCTTCCAAAACTTCCGGAAATACTACAGTCTGCTCTTGCAAGCTAGCACAGATTGGTTTTAGAAGAGAGCAGCAAGCGTCTCAGTTGGTACTTCCCCAAAGCAATTTTCTTCTCATGAAAGACACTGAAAATTCACCTTACTCTCATCTTTTCAACAAATGAGGATTTTTTTTTGTTAGCAGATTATGTAAATAACCAATAAAACATTTTTTTTAAAAGGACAGGGCAACTATGTTCTCTTGGACTTCATTAACAACCAACTCACTGAACGTATTTATTTCACATCTTCTTCCATGAGGTCATGCATGCACACTCCCCCATTGCTCCGACAACAACATGAATGAAAAAGGATGTGTAGCTCTCGGAGATGCAGTGAGAACCTGTGACCTCACCAGGGGTGCGGTGAGAACCCTTAGACATGTTGCCTCACCAGGCTCTTCCTTGGTTTTATTTTCTAGGAAATGAGAAAGAGGTCACTGCTGACTTCAGTTTTACCAGAAACCAAATGGCTGAGATAAGAAGGTCCCAGCTTACACCAGAAGAAGCTGTGGAGCGTCAGCATTGCTCTGGAAATTTCTTCCCAGGTAATTCACTAACATCCCAATCTACACGAAAAGGAGTGGGAAATGATTGGACTCTTTCTCCTTGATAGTAAATCTCTTCCTTTGAGCTCCTTCAGAGTAACACTGTATACCTCTAGGTGCAGGCAACATTTCAGCATCAGTTCTCAACCTGTGGGCCACGACCCTCCTCGGGAGTCATATATCATATATTTACAGTAAAATTCACAACAGTACCAACATTACAGTTATGAAGTAGCAATGAAATAGCTTTGTGGTTGGGGATCACCACAGCATGAAGAACTGTATTAAAGGGTCGTAGCATTAGGAAGGCTGAGAACCACTGACCTTAGAGGTTTTGAAGAAGGTACCTTATGACAATGGGATTGAGCTGAAAATGTTTACACCCTTAATCCAGTCATCTCACTCCCAGAAACTCATCTCAAGGAATGAATTCTTGGCAAAGGAAAGTCCTCTTCCACGTGTGACTATCAGTCACAACAGAGAAGGGCCAGTCAGGGTCACTGCAGCACTGTTTCCATTTGCTGTCTGGGAGTTTGGGACTGGTGGGAGAAAGCTTCATTTAAAGGCTCTCAGATCACTTTATGAGAAACCACTGGCTCCATGTCACTTCAGGGCTTGTATTTCTAATCACACGGATTCCTGGACTCCATTCCAGGGTTATGGTAGGATGCATAAGAAGGAAGGCGCTCCGTGTGGCTTTGGTGTACAGCCAGAACCAGACTAATGAACCTCACCGCAATTGTCTATATCCCGGAACGGCATGACAGCTCCTAGCGCAGACTGCCCAGAGATTGCTCAGAGCATTCGAGCAGCTGCTGGGGTTAGCAGGCAGGCAAGGACAGAAGCCAGGTTTTTTTCTGGAGCCTCCCTCCCCTTCCCTCTAGCCACTCCTTATGTCTGTAAGGCTCCCAGCTCTCACTGACTGCCTCACCCCCTAATATTGCTGTGCTGCCTTCCAACTGCCATTCAGGGTTCCCTTTCTGGCTGCTGCCCCTCTCTTTCTCTAGTCAGAGACCCTGAAACCTCCTCCCTCACGTTTTCAAGTCTCTAGAAGGAAAGCAATATCCCTATTTGACTAATCTTGACACATCATTGAGAATCAGCTTTGTAATTAGCACGCCAGCTGTACCTGTTCTTCTAAAATGAGGCCTTTCTAATCCAGAGGAATCTGTAATCTAGTGAGGAAAGGGAAAGCAGGAAGCTTCCAACCTGGCTTTCACCAGACCTAAGTATCCAGACCTGGAACCAGTACTTCAAAAACTCATGTTCAAAGGTATTCCATTCGTGTGGTATGAATGGATTTTCAGCTGTATCTTGCTAGCATTGCAACAGAAATATTGAAATTATATTATTTAACGTAAACGGAGCCAAGAAATAAACATCGCTCTCTCTGCCTTGGATTCCAAGAACCTCGATAATTCCACCCACAGCCTTTAGACATCCTTCCAGTTACTCGCAAACATCTGCAGATGTCAGGGGCGCTCTCCAGGCAGCTGGAAGAGCTGGCATGGAAAGGCTTACGACATTGCTTTCTAATCTGTCCTTCTCTCTTCACGCACTAACACTACAGAATCTCTAAACCCTGTGTCTAGTCTACAGCCAGTACTCAAAAATATTAATTCCTAGCCTTTTACCTATTACCCCCAACTTCCCTTAAGAGGAATATTGTATTTTAAATGGCAAGTTTGTAGACAGTTTGTCCCCAGGCCAGCGATCAGCATGTTTTTATTTGTTTATAGCCAAGTCCTTACAAGTCCTGAGGGCTGACCTTCGAAAGTTTATTGTAGGCTAGACACGACACTAAGCCCCTTATGTATTTTCTCTCAACTACAACCTTCTGAGGTAACAATTTTCAGTTATTACTACTGTTGTTAGAGATGTCTTATAATTAAATATATATATATATAGAGAGAGAAACATTGAAGAATTTCAGTGTTGTCTGAAGTTGTCTGAGGTTCCACGGCCCAGCAATAATAGAGCCAGGGTTCAACATGGGCTCTTTGGCTCCCAAGTTCTTGCTCATCTTGCTGTGTTTTTAGACTCCAGTGTTCATGGTCCAGGACTCATTATAACATGCTGTCTCTTTACAAGAATGTCCATGGAAATGACAGTTGTACGACCAGAACAGCTCTCTCTCTGCTCAAGGGGAGCTTTTCAGGGACAGAGACTTGCTTATCCTCCTATGTGATCTCCCAAGAGGAAGGCCACCTGAGATGCCAGATGATTAAAGGTCTTAAAATGGGAAAAACAGATGGGGGGGGTCTCCCACAGGCCTTTCTCTGCCTTATGATGCACTCTGGAACAATGCTAGAGGCCGGAGAGGTATTACAAAACAGTCATGAGCACGCACAAGGCAGTCCCAAGGAGGCAAAGCTGGTGAGTCCTCCCCGCAAGCGGCTGAAGGAGGCTAGAAAAACACCGAATGCAGTCTGTTCTCCCTTGCCTCTCCACTTGGCCAACACCCTGTTGTTCTAACCCTCTTCCTGCAGTGGGTAAACCATACTGTTTTCTCTCCTTGGACCGGTCTCTAACTGAGCCAGGGAGTCTCCTGTTTGTACGAAAGTCCACACGGCCCTCTAGGTCTACCATAGCCTTTCCCTTCTCCACCTACTAAGTTCCCATCTTCCTCCTGAGCGCTCCAGCTCATTCCCTGCGCCCTTCTTGAAACCTCCACACCTCTTATAGCCTCTGCTGCCCTCTCCTTCTCTTTCCTAAGTGGTGCTTTTCACTGTGACTACGGGAGTTTAAGGTCCACCAGGGAATGGGTCTCCTCTCTCTCTCTCTCTCTCTCTCTCTCTCTCTCTCTCTCTCTCTCTCTCTCTCTCTCTCTCTCTCTCTCTCTCTCTCTCTCTCTCTCTCTCTCTCTCTCGTGCTCAGCACCATATTAGAACCGGTGAGCAATCAACTACTTGTTGCTTGAATACATCAGTCGCAACTTTAATTTAGTAAAGCACCTAAAACCAGTGATTTCCCAAGCTTTTGTTGCTGTTGCTGTTACAATCGATTGACAGTTCACAACATGAAACCACCCGAGAAACTAAATTTACTCTAGAAATGTCTAGAAAGGGGTCATTAGTTTTGATGCTAACTAGGTAGGAATTCTGGACCCAAATCTATATGGTTTTTATTTTTATTTTCTTTGCCTAGGTAGATAACTTTAAAACTTGTATCTGTGGAAGTTGGAGGGCCCTCAGCTTTCCTTCATCAAATGCCGATGCATGCTGTCTATAAAATCCCCCTACAGCTGAGCTCAAACACAGCCCCAAGAACAGGCATTTTCTACATATGGGAACAACCCAGAAACCAAGAAAATCACATTTTTGATGTCTCAGAACTATGTGTGACCTTCCAGGCTTGGTAGCACAGACCTGTAATCCCCGCACTAGGGAGGTAGAAGCAGGAGGACTAGGAATTCAAGGCCCCTGGCTACAGATCTGCCAGTCTAGGCTAGGTGAGACCACATCTCAAAGTTAAAACAAAGCAAAATGACAAGAAACCCAAGTGCGTCTTGTTAGGACTTTGGAGAGGGGTTACACAGCAAAGCACCCCCATCTCTAAGTTTGGTTTATGCTTTACAAAAGATTAAACAAGGTAATTACAATGTTCACCCTAAAGAAAAAAAAAATCTCAATGAAGTTACAGAGATTCCTGGGACACTAAAGAAACATTTTTAAAGAGACAAAAGTCTTACCTGTCGTAGAATGTCAAATGAATGTCTCAACACCAAAATGACTGACTCCGGAAGTCTAAGTTGCTCTCCACGCCATGTAAAAGCCAGTGTAGCTAAAATCTATCACTACTATGAGCAGCTCCTTGGATCCACCTCTCTCTCTTTCCTCCCCAAGGCTCCCAGTGAGTCACCGTTGGAAAAACTGCAATACTGGACTGGTAGAACCCAGCCCGAGGTGGTGAGCCTCTGTGTTCGAGGTGACCGAGATGGCAGGAACAGTCCGAAAATGACAGCAACGATTAGCAAGTTCCTGTGCAGAAGTGAGTTTCCTGTCGCTGGCTTCTCCACAGAGGAGTTTCGCCTGTGTGGGTTTAGGGGCGGGTATGTATGTATGTATGTTCCCCTCCTTGAGACTGTGAAACCTGCCCAGCCAAAAGGCACAAGAGGGGCTGTTGCTGCATGGCTGGGTTTGTGTTTAATTTTATCTTTTTATCCTTCCTGGATCATTTCTCTCACCCCATTCCCTCCTCTAAATCACCTACATACAAGTGAGGAATGGAAGAGGGGAAAACTAGAATGATTCTTCAAAAAAGTGAAACACAGAGGAAAAATCAATTTCACTGCACTGGCTGGTTTTGGCTAATTTAAGCTTAAGAAAAAGCTCGTAACCTAACTTCCGGGCTGAGGATGGAGTCAGTTGGTAGAGCACTTGCCTGGGCCTAGGTTTGATCTCCTGTATTGAATAAAATCATAGTTGGTAGCACACATCTGTGATTCCAACATTCAGAAGGATCAGAAACTCAAATTTTGCCAGACACGATGGCTCATGCCTTTAATTCCAGCACTCAAGAGGCAAAAGCAGGTGGATCTCTGTGAGTTTAAGGACAGCCTGGTCTACATAGAGAGTTCCAGAACAGCCAGGGCTACACAGAGAGTCCCTGACTCAAGACTATAAAAGGGAGGGGGCATTGTTCACCCTCAGCTGCACAAGGAATTCACCATCATGTCAGCAGTAGACAGTAGGCGGGTTCTCCAGTTCACTCTGTTTTATTAACAGTGAATTGTGTTGCTGCTTTGTATCAGTAAAGATTTTTTTAATGTAATTTATTTATTTTTATCTCAATCACAGGTTAGGTACTTTGCATCCCAGGTGTAACCCCCTCCCTCATTCTCTCCAACTCTCCCCATCCCTCCCTCATCTCCTCCCTGCCCCCTCCAAGTCCACCGACGGGGGAGGACCTCCTCCCCTTCCATCGGACCCCAGATCATCTTGTCTCCTCAGGGTTGGCTAAAGATTTTAAAAAGAACAGGCGGAGCCATGCCAAAGCTCAAGCAACCGCCATACGGTAACACCTGTGCTGGGAGGTAGTGGACTCTGAGTTGTTTTCAGACTCCTCTGAGTTTCATTATTTGCCTAAAAGCACAACTATACTTGCCCTGCTCCTCTGTGCCAGCCAGGTGTAGAGGCCATCTGCCACTATGGAGAGTACGGCCGAACGGCCTGAACTAGCCATCTGACTCTCCTGAAGTATCAACGCCCCATGACCCTGCAACCTAAGTCTTGAATCATTTACCTAAGTAAATGCTACTGCCTGGGATAGTATCTTGATCAAAATACCAGAGTGCCATAAAAATAAAGTCAGTGACAGTCAAGTCAACAACACAAAACGCTGTTCAGTGCTGGGGTAAAACCAGGGGAACACCCAAACTTGAAATACTGTTATGACCTGATACAGTGTAAAAGAAAAGCACAAAGCAGACAGAGTCTATGTTTGCAGCACTAAGGAGGGCTGGAATACAAACAAAATATTAAATAATTTCAGCAATTCCAAGTTATAGCCATTATTATAAAGGAATCAGAGAAATCAAGCCAAATAGCAAGCTATGCTAGAGGTGCTGTGAACAGCTCACACATGAGAGAAACCTTGCCACACAACTCTGACCAAAAATTAGAACATCTGAGGTGTTGGTGTTGGTGTTTTTAAGTGACCAGTACCAGGATGCCACCAGCAAAGAAAGATCTCATTATTTTTTAATGCCCATCCCTCAATTTTTTGGAAATGCAGCTACAGTTGTCATGGACAAGAGGAGGTCTGGGGAGTGGAAGAGGACCCCAAACAGAAACAAACAGCAACAAGACTTTGAGGTAGACATGAGATTGGAGAAGTGAAAGGTTAAAGTACTTACCAGCCAGGCAGTGGTGATGCATGCCTTTAATCCCAGCACTTGGGAGGCAGAGACAGGTGGATCTCTGAGAGGCTAGCCTGATCTCCAGAGTGAGTTTCAGGACAGCCAGGGCTACATAAAGAAACCCTGTCAACAGAGAGAGAGAGAGAGAGAGAGAGAGAGAGAGAGAGAGAGAGAGAGAGAGAGAGAGAGAGAGAGAGAGAGAGAGAGAGAGAGAGAGAGAGAGAGAGAGAGAGAGAGAGAGAGAGAGAGAGATAAATCT
>CM053743.1:40927541-41057411 GCA_028658305.1 Pachyuromys duprasi
ACACACATCTCTGTCAGAAGATTCCCTGTGGGACGATTGATTGCCACTGGGAAATTATTAGATAGGCAAAGCGCAAATAATGTATTGGCTAATTTCTTCCTTTGCCTCTGAGTTTGTGTATCTAAGGACGAGGGCAGCTGGTAAAAACACAGACACCTTTGCCAGTAAGAAAAAACAAGAAATCTATCAGGGGGGCGAAGTAGAAGAATCAGGAATTCAAGGCCATCTTGGGGTGCACAGAGCATTTCCAGGCCAGTCTGGCTTATGAGACCCTGTTTCAAAATTAAATAAGGAAATGTATGTATGTTGAAGTGAGGCCAAGAAAAAAAAATACAAAAATTAAGCTTAAAGAAGGGGGTTGGGTTAAAACAGAAAGTGTCTGCCGTGTGGTTCTAAGTGTTCTGGCAGCCAATATGAAGTAGAAAAACAGACATTTAAAAAGAAATTTAAAAAAAAACAAACAACTCAGCAGTCACTGGATTAAAAATGGGCAGATTACACCAATGCTCAAAACTGTAATCCCAGCACTCAAGAAGCTGAGGTAGGAAAATCATCATGAATCCAAGGCCTGCCAGGGCTTTAGAGGGAGACTGTTCCTAAAACACGAAAGCAGATCAACGAATCTAGATACTTGGCTTGGAATAATGGTCCCCGGGCTTTTGGGTGCTAAGACTACACAGATTCTTTGCCTTTGGATTATCACAGAGAAGACGTCGTGGAAGAAGGAAATCACCATCCTTAAACAGCAACAAACCTTAAAAAGGTTTGTGAGGTGAGTTTTCATAGGTCTCTTCACCTCATAGGTCTGATTTCACCTCAACACCTTAGGGAGCCTACAGGGACAACCACAACAGGGCATTGATACGTGGTGTGGGTCTCACCAAGCTGCTCCAGTTCAATCCAGAAATGAAGACTGACCTCGGCTGTGCTTTGAGAGAGGCATCACCAATGGTTTTTCTCACCTGGTTTCTAAATGCTTTGGTACTCCAAAGCTTAAGATTTCAAAATGATCTGTCTGCAGGGGCAAGGTGGGGGAAACCAGTGGTTTTTCTCAGAGTACCGGGGAGCCATGCCTCCTCTTGGGAGGAAAGAGGAGCAAGATAAAGGCAGCCACCCTCAGGGACCACTCCTCCTCTTCCCAGAGCTTCTGCCTCTGGGAAAACACAGCGAGACATAGCACAGCAGGCTCTAGAAAGCTCTAGGCTGCACCCTTTATGTATCATCGTCACGGAGGTGGCCATGCTCCAGCTCAGGCTGTGTTGAGCGTCTCCTAGGCCCCAGTACCCCTGCCCAGCCTGGAAGGAACTGAGAAGGGACAGACACATGTGGCTGCAAGGTTCCTCTTTCCCATCCCTGGACTCTGCTGGATGACCACACTTCCTCTCTGAAGGACCTGCTCTCGCTGCCTGTAGGAATGCCACCTTCTCTCTTCTTCTTGTTGTTGTTTTTCTTTGTCTTCTCACAGGATTAAATGAGGCTGATAAAGAAAGAAGGAAGCCAGTATTCTGCATCTGCCTGTGACAGACACATATACACATGCAGCCATCCTTTCTGGGTATCGCTTCTTACACTTTAGTCTGAGGGCCTTGGTGTGGCAGGCAGGAAGGAAATCTTCCACTCTAGACAGATTTATGGTGGGGAAGAGTGGGCAAGAGTGGTCCATTTTCTTAGTTTCAAGCATCCCTTCCTTGACATTCCTAGTAAAATATCACCAACAGTACAGTTAAGAAGCAAAGACTCAGGCCAGTGAAATGGCTGGACAGGTAAAGATGCCGGCTGCCAAGGCTAATGTCTGAGTTTGATCCCTGAAACCCACACAGTAAAAGGAGAGAACTGACTCGTGCAAGCTGTCCTCTAACTTCCACACACACATGCTAAACAAACAAATGGACTTTAAAAAAAAATCAGTAGTTAACTTAAACAAAAATGTTTCAAAGTCATCCTAGACTACACAATGCGTTCACAACCAGCCTGAGATACATGAGGCCCTGTCAAAAACAAAGACATTCTCAAAAACACCTTCAATTCATTTAAAATGCTCTCTGAGAGGACCAAAGGAGGTCATACTGTGTCTTCAGGGGCCTCCAAGCATGAGGATCTTTTTCTTTTTGTTTTGTTTTGTTCTGTTTGTCTGTGTAGCCCTGCCTGTCCTGGACTCGCTTTGTAGACCAGGCTGGCCTCGAACTCACAGTAATCCACCTGCCCTCTGCTCCCCCGAGTGATGGGATTACAGGCGTGTGCTGCCATGCCTGGCTGAGAGTGTTTAAATATCAGGGCATCTGAGCCTGCACTCTGAATGCACGCATACTGGAGTCTTGCAGAGCCCCTGCCAGCTACTACAGAGCCCCCCTGCCAGCTACAGTTGAGAGGCCTCTTGTAGAACCACCATAGTTTGTGATGAACAGTATGTTTTGGAAGCTTTCAAACAGGAGTCATTTAGTGAGCTACTTCGACCCTGGGTTTGTACGATACCTCTTTTTCTTAGTTTTACTGCGTTACCCCAAATTATACTGGTTCAGTGGAGAGCATTTGTTGGCACTGACTCATGTGTGTGAAGCGCCGCCTGATGAAACAGCTCTCCAAGGGCAGGAAATATGCACTGA
This sequence comes from Pachyuromys duprasi, assembly GCA_028658305.1. Taxonomy (NCBI): domain Eukaryota; kingdom Metazoa; phylum Chordata; class Mammalia; order Rodentia; family Muridae; genus Pachyuromys; species Pachyuromys duprasi. The sequence continues at coordinate 40,930,145 of CM053743.1, forward strand.
ATCTTGTTTCAATGATTAGGGTTTCCAGTCAGGCCGTTAGCCATCGGGGAGTTGTTTTAACGAAACTCTCTATTGCATAAGTGACAGTATTAAGGCAAAGCACCCATTCCTTCTGACTGGGAGATTTTTGTGATAGGGGTTATAAAATGTTAGCTCTACTTCATAGAAAAGATCTTAATTATGATGTGTCGTTTTTGAGGTAAAACTGCAGTCACATAAAATATCTCTGCAAAATTCTTAACATTGAAAAATATCTTAGAAATCTCACGGATGACTTCCTCCTTGCAACGTCTAATTTATTACAAACCACGGGCTCTCTGACCAGAGAAGAATATCACTCCACACGCTGTCTCGCTTCCCTCTTACCAGACATAACCATGAAACCATCGCGTTCTCCCTCTGCCCACCGTTACTCTCATCATCTGTTTTGGTGTAATATAACCCATTGCTTTTCCTGTCCCTGTGACTATCAGGTCCTGGGGATTCTCAGCTGCCATTTTCACTCGACTCTGTCTGCCTCATGTCTCTGTACCCACCGAGCAAACACATACACCGTGGTTCTTCTGATTGCAAAGCACTCTTCATAGCAGTGCGGTCTGGTTGCGGAAGGGGATGGCACAGCAGGGTGGCCATTCAAGCTAGGGCTCCACAGCCAGGGCGCAGCTCTTTCCGTGAGATTGTTGGGGAGAGCTGATGGCTCCTCACACAGCCCCGGATGCACTGTCCCCGCACTGCAGATATTAATCAAGAGTTTTTAGAGCCCTTGCAAAAATCCTTGAGGGACAACTTGATAAACATCACCCAAAGCCAGGAGCTCTTCATTCCATGGGCTACTTGTTTCTGACACCGAACTCTTCACCCACCTTACTCAGTGGGTATGGGAGCATGTGGCTGGCAAGATCAAATCTCATCTATAAAGATAGGCTGATGGCATTTTGGAAGAAAGGACCCTGCAGGCTCTGAGAACAAGACCACAAGAGAAAAAGTGAAATGTGAGGAGAGTGAGAGCAGCATTTTGGGGTCCAATGCGTGAACACTTCAGAAGCTACTGCAACTGCACGCCACAAACACTGGCATGGTGGGGCCGCACAGAAGGAGGAGGGGGCCTCTCCTGCCTCTTCTCACGCTCAGACTGAATTCGTTGCCTTGATAGGGATCTTCACTTTGGGCGCAGACATCACAGGGCAACTGTAACCCGGCACATCTCCTCATCGCCGGGGGTGCAAGCGTCTCAGTTACAGCCGGGAGCAGGGAGGTTCCCCTCCCCTCCCCTCAGAGTGACTGCTCTTGGTGCCATTCTGGAGGGAACAGCTTGAAGCATGCACAAGGGCACTTTCGAAGTGTGGAGAAAGGGTAAGTTTGGGTTCAAACCAGACATATTTTAAAACTCAACTCCACTTCTGACTAAGAAAAAGGTCCTGGCCATCCCATCAGCAAAACAGGTAGATTATTCTCTAGTCTGGACAGGCTGCATAAAAACATTAAAAAATATAATAATAATAATAATAATAATAATAATAATAATAAATATGCCTAGCCTAGTTCAGTGGCCATGGCCTACAGTCCCCAGATCCCAGCAATAGGAAGGTTGATGTGGGTAGTTGAGAAGTCTGAGGCCCTTGTCTATGCGGCGAGACCCATCTCCTAACAAATGAGTTGGTTAAAACTATACATGGCTTAAGATGTGGCGGCTATACACTCTTGGGTGTTGTTACTGCCGCTCTTGTTTTCAGCTTTTTGCCCCTGGGGTCCTGTCACAGTTGTCTTTACCTCGCCTTAAACAATTGTAGGTTTATCCTTGTGAGGATAAACTCACAGAGGCCTCTACATCACAGACAAGCTTGCAATGTTGTACATTCACTGTCCATGAGCTAAAGGAACCCGGAAACTTTCCAATTAGCTTGTTAATGCAATGATGCAATCTCTTATCCATAATATGAACGTTAAGGAACATTCAAGAATGTCTCCTGATGTCGCCGCACCAAGAACGCTTAGAATGTTGTTTTCTTTCATTGAGCAAATATATACTGCACAATTTTGCTTTACTATTTATTAGATACTAAGTTAGGCACTAGAAAGGCAGCATTCTCCAACGAGGAAAAAAAACAAAAACAAAACACGACTTGGTCTTCTGAGTTTTTCTACAGGGAAGATCAGCCATATGCACATGTAAATCATGCTTTATCCTAACAGTGTGCAGACTACTAGGAAGGAAAATAAAGCAAGGAAGGGAAGAGGGAACTTGGAGGCAGGGCAGTCGAGAAGGTCTTTGTGGGGAAGAGGGCAAAGTCTTTTTGGAGCCATCTTGTGCCTTTTTCTGTTTAAGCGGATCCTTGAAATCAGCATCAATCCCTCAGTGGTAATTTTCGTGCTGTGTTCCTGCCAACAGGAACCAGCTTCCTCTTCCGCCAGGCCTGCCTGTGACTGCAGCCCTTCTGCAGCAGCAGGGAACCCAGCGGAAGGCCCTCCGCCTGTGACTGCAGCAGCAGGGAACCCAGCTTCCGCTCACCCCACTCCAGCCCTGCTCTCACTTCTACTCCTCTACATTTCCGAGCCTTCCTTTTGTCTCTTCTCCAAACCCCCAGGTATTTTTCCATTAACAGACTGTTGGCTTTTGTCTATAGGAACTAGGACAAGGGCTCAGGCGCCGAGCGCAAGTCCAGGCCAATGTCACAGGCTGTATTTTGCTTCAGCTTGCTAGTCTCTGTCTCGTAGAGTAGTATCAATGGCTGCTGCAGCACCGTTTGCCGAGCACCTGACCTACGGAAGCTAGTGCTCTCTGAGTTTTCCTACTAAATCGTTCTAACGGCTATGATGATGTATCAGAGTTGTCTGTGTTTACAAAGGAAGATACTTAAGAACAGAGAGTTTAAGTATCTTCCTGAGGGTGACAAATACAATATGGTCCAACCTGATCCCAGAGGACCTGCTTCACAATGACAGCCATTTGAATTTGGCTACAATCTGTGATACACTTGACCACAGGATACAGCCATATCCTTTAAATATTGTTAATTCTCCCACTCTCTCAAACTTGTTTGTCTCATCCTGATTTCAAAATGGCTTGTGAGGACCAGTTTCAAACTTTAGAAACTACTATTATATACCTGTCTCATGCCTGTAATCCCAAGAGTAGGGATGCTGAGGCAGGAGGATGGAGAATTTAAAGGCTATATGGGCTATGCAATAAAGCCTGGTCTCAAAGACAAAAACAAGCAAAAAACATTATTCACATTACTGAGAAAGCTTCCATTTTCTCTCTCTTTCCCTTGCCCTTTTAAATAGGTCTCTCTCTTTCTCTCTCTCTCTCTCCCTTTTCCCCTCCCCTATCTTCCTCTCCCCCCCCCCCTTTTTCCCTCTCACACATCCTAATACCTCTCATTTCCTGCTTAAGCATAGAAGGCATAATTTTCAGACATACTCATTTTTGGGTGCATAGTTTGTGTTTGTTTGTTTTGTTCTGTGTTGTATTGTTCGTTTGTTTTTTAAGGCAGAGTTTTACTGTATAGCCCTGGCTTTCCTGGAACTTACTCTGTACACCAGGCTGGCCTTGAACTCAAAAGATTTCTGCCTGCCTCTGCCTTCCAAGTGCTGAGATTAAAGACCTGCACCACCGCCGCCTGGCTAGGCATTATCTTTATGAGCTGTTGCCGCTGTACAATTGAGCAAGAGGAGTTTCGTCTATGACCAAGCAGTTTTGATGCAGTGTGAATGGTATATAAAATGAGTTCCATTTGCTCTTTTGAAGAAGTTCTGGACACTTATGACATGCATTGATTCCTTACACTGGACGTATCACTGCCTGCTAAAAGGCACACAAAAGTAGATTTGCTGTGGGCTGTTGACTCATAATATGAACATGTAGAGCTCTTACGTGAATAAAATGTGTGTGAATCTCTTGCCTCCCAGTTAATTGCTTGTCTTAGAAATATCTACTAGCTGGAGTCTGGAGAGAGGGCTCAGTGGTTAAGAGCACTTTCTGATCTTCCAGAGGACCCACATTCAGTTCCCAGCATCAGGTGAGTATCAGGCAGCTCACAACCACCTGTAACTACAGCTTCAGGGGTATACAACACCCTCTTCAGGCAGGCACATCCTCACACACAGACACACTCACACAAACAAAAATTTACAAATATACAAAAAAAAATCTTAAATAAAAGAAATGCTCACTTGGTCAATATAAATGATAAATATTGCATCAGTTAAGAAAAAATATGAATTCCTTTCTTATACATGTAATCTTCAAGGAGAGAAATCCCTGCATACATATTTGTACATATTTATAAACGGAAACAAAAGAAAATCAGAACACACCCTGAGTTGAAAATAAAATGACCAGTAGTGTTTTTATTTGGTTTGTTGCTGTTTGTCTGTTTGACACAGGGGCTCTCTATTATGCAATTCTGGCTGTCCTGGAACTTGATATGTAGATGAGACTGGCCTCAAACTCACAGAGATCCACCTGCCTCCATCTCCTGAGTGCTGGGGTTAAAGACATGCACCACTCTGCCTGCCTGGCTGAACAGCAGTATTTTAGTTACATGTAGCAGGTCAAAAAAATATTTTTACACAAATATCCAGAATACCTAGAGATTTTAGGCCTTCCACGGATGTAGGCTTTGTTTGTCTTTGTAGATATCACTTACTGAATCAAAATGGTTGACCAAGTATTGCCTGGCAAGTAGATGGCTCCTTCAGCTCTGTTTGCTTCAGGAAAAAGCTTCTGTCTGACCAGCTGATGAAACTGTAAACAGTCTGTCTGGAGCTTCAGAAAGCTGAATTCAGATCAAACTACACTTTCATCTCATCTCTTCCTCTTCTTCTCTTCTTTTTCTTCTAATCTTTTTTTTTTTTAATTTGGCACTGGATGTCTAACCCAAGACATCCACAAGATGTGTGCTCAACCACTGGGCTACCTCCCTTTGCTCCTAATTACCTTTATGTCCTGGGGACTCCCATTCGCTCAATATAATGATACATTATGGTCATTTTGGTAAGAGTGGAAATCCTACTCTGTCTTGCTGTTACAACCTTTGTGAAGAGAAATATGTAGCAGAATATCTGTACTTATTTATAAATGCAGCCCATAGATAAAATTCATAAACACATAAAACAAAGTAGGATGTCATCCGACTGATGTCATTTCTGGGGATAGTCACGGGCTCAATGAGGAAGTCCCTTAGAGCACTGGCCTCTCTCTACCTTCTTCTGGAAGGTATTGGCCTCCAGTCTTCACTGCAATTGCCTCACTCCTAAGACAATATCAACTCAGTGAATCACAGAATCTTTACTGACAGGCTGGTGTGCACGCAATATGCCGTTCAGTGAAACAAATGCCAGTTAAACCTGCACTTGTAACTGCATTGAGCAAGCCTCCCTACGTTTCTTCTGTAAAACCTTAACATTGCTTCCTCCCACCCCCCACAACATGTTTTGTGTAACAACTTGTGATTTTTATAGCCATTGATTCTCAGAGGAAAATCACTGAACCACAGCTGAGCACAGCAAAGTCACCCTCCCGTCCTCATTCCGCCTCTCTAATGTCATGGTTACATGATTCCAACCAGATGTGAACTGCGACACAGTCAGTTGCAGACGGACCCTCCCTCAGTGGGAAACTCCAGAGGTTTGAGGATTAAACCTATTAGGAATCCTCTCTTAGCTTTCCCTTAAAATAGGAGTGACAGCTGGAAAAAAAAATCTCCTGGGCTTTCTACCAGTTTTATCTTCTTCTGGGAAGATGAAGAAGCATTCAGAAACAAGTGAGTGGGGTTTCCGGAAAATTAATTCAGTGTCTGAGCTCAGAAAGAAAGAGGTAGTGGGAAATGCTTGATGCTCGTCAAGGGAAAACATGTTTGTGGCAGGGGCAGCCAACCAAGGCAAGATAGGGTTTCAAGCTAACCCACTTCTAACTTATTATTATTACCTAAGTTACTGTGACTGCGCATATTTTATCACTTAGAAGAAAAAAGTATTCTTGTAATTCTCATAAATGGACACTTTCTGCTTAAATTGCATTTAAATTTTCAAGGTTAGTTGTAAATATCTGTTCGTGTTACTTCTTTAACAGAATAAATAGGTTTTTCATTGCTATTCAAATTTTTTCCAAATAATACTTTTCATTTCTTAAATTTGTATGGGAAAAAAGCAGCTTTTACCATTTGAACAACCTATCTTTATGATGTTCATTTTCCAAAATATGGTATTCTTTGTTAATTCCTATTGTTTCATTTTTAATTATAAAATATTTTAAGTTTCTTAAAAGTACTTTGAAAGAAATATATTAACAATCCTAAGTTTTATTTTAGCTTATTTGTTTTTCAATTTATAGTTCACTTTTATAACTATTACCAGAATTGATCACCTTATAAGATCACCGTAAAATAGCAAAAACCATTATCATCGTCTGTATTTTTATTTTGTAAATGGGAAATCTGAAACTCAGAGAACCTGAACAACTTACACAAGTCCACACAGCCAGAGAGAGAGTAAAGCTCAGATCAACTTTTCCAAATTAGCTCTTTATAGTACAAGAGGTCACACTACAAGGAAAAGAGAGATGCAAACTGACCCTTGACCTCTTCAACAGAGGTCATAGACTTATTAGTAGAAAGGAAAGTTATGAAGTTATCTGTTCAGTAAAATATAAATTTTCAAAGCTTTATTTTGATGTATGTGTGACTGTATGCCCCATTAGTGTGTGTGACCACAGAGGCCAGAAGAGGCATTAACCACATTGCAATTACTGAAGAACACCACATGCTCTTAACTGTCATCTCCCCAGCCTCCAATTCCCAATTCTATGTGAAAAAAAAATTATCCATATGTCCGAAGGTTAAGAATAATTATACAGATTGAATGGGGACATTAGAGACAATTTTTCTTGTTTTTCTCCTTAGTATTTTGGACTTTGCACATTTTCAGTAAATCACTGAGAACAAACTCCATAACAAGAAGGGGAAATGCTCAAGTCTATGTTTAATACAGCGCAGTCGACATCTATTTCGGTCTCTTCTGTGATTATCTAGTATATTTTATTTCATTTCATTTCTCTCTTTTTTTTTTTGTATTTGGTTTTTTGGCTTTGTTTCATGAGGTGTCCCCGTCCCCCAACCTGGGAATTTTTTTTAAGCAGGTGTGGTTTCAATGTTTTTTTTTAAAAAAGTGTGTTTTTCCATTCTGGTCCAAGTAGCATACTGAGTAGTTTTTGAGAACTCAACACCAAAAAATTCATTTCTGTGGTTCTCATTATCTCTGGACTGTCTTGATGCTTTAGTTTTCCTTGCTTTGTCCAGGAGTCATTTATTCTTTTCCTCGCTACAAAACAAAACAAAACAACAACAACAAAAAAAACAAGCAAATAGCAAACAGCAACAACAACCAAATAAAACTATTTGGGGATGTGCGAAATGTTTCATACCTAATAGGGCGAATCAATAGGTGCTGAGTAGGAGGTGAATCATGTTGTTCAGTCAAGGATGATTAAAAAATCTTCTACTTCGTGGCTTCCCAGCTTCCCTTGCAGCTAAGAGTGTCCATATCACCCAGTTCAAGCCAATGAAATGATGAGGAAAACCTTCTTGCTTGCTTTCTAACCAGGAGATGTGGGCAGGGACCCTGATATTTTTTTTTCTTGCTTTGAGGGCTAAATGAGATGTGGGGTTCCAAGGGCTGGAAAGACAAGAGTTCTGCAAAGATAAGCAGAAGCCTGGCATTGCTGACCTGTGCATGTTATTCTTTTTGTATGTAAGAGGACAAAATGGTTATGTGAGCCATATTTCCTTGTTCTCATAACTGACACTGAATGCCTTTTAATGATGTTGTTAAAATGGTAAAAGCAATAACAAATAAGAAAGATTTGAAGTGGATACTACCAATATCTTATAAGACATGAAGAACTTAGCCAAACCCCAACCTTAATAACCAATGGTGTAAAATGCTTAGAAATGGTTAGATTGTTACTGGGTCATTGTACAGGTAGGTTTGGTGTGGTTGGTTTTTTTGTTGTTGTTGTTTTGTTTTGTTTTTTTTTGTTTTGAGTCAGGGTCTCATGTAGCCCAGGCTGGCCTTAAACTCATAGACAAGGATGGCCTTAAACTTCTGATCCACCTGCTTCTACACCCTGAGTACTGGGATTACATTCATGTGCCATCCCATCTGGTCTTAGCCAATGCTGATGAGGGGCCCCAGGACTTTGCACATGCCAGGTAAGCCCTCTTTACTATAAATCCCCAGGTGCTTAGTACTACAGAGAGTGCCCATTGCCTGTTTCATTCATTCCTCCATTTTTTAAATGGTGGGCCACATAAGGCTACATTTTTTTTTTTACATTCAAAAAGTCTCAAATATCTGGGCATGATGGCTCCTGTCTATAATTTCAGCACTTAGGAGTCTGAGGCAGGAGGATCACCCCACAAGTTCATTCCCAGTCTGAGCTATCTAGCGAATTCTTGGCCAGTCCAGGCTACAGAATGAGATCCTGTCTAAAACAACACAAAAATATGGACATACACATATGTTCACAATAAAGTAATTCTGATAGAAATTCTTTTTAAATTAAAGAATTTGTAGCAAATATAAGAAAATGTGTTGCTTCCTCCCATCTCCAAGACAATGCCAAACTTCTCAGTCCGTGTTTTCAGCGTGATCTTCCACCATGCGTCCTGTCACAGCTTCTTCGAACACACTTTTTCTTGACTCTGTGCAGATTCCTGGCACAGGGCCTTGCCGTTAGAGGAAGGTTCAAAAAGCTAGAAGAATAGAGCCTTAGCATTTTCATCATAAATGAGACATGCCTGATTAACATATTTAGCACAGTTGTATGCATGTGTTGAAGTATTGCCCGGTACTCCGATAATATACACATTTTAATAGTTTATGTACCAATTCAAAATCAATTTAACAGCAACCTATTACCTGCCTTTCTCTTCTGCTATGGATGCTACTCTGCTCTCGTTAGCTTCCAGCCTCCCATCTTCATGAAACCAAGAGTCATGCCTTTGATTAAGTTGCATAGTCCCCATGGAGAGAGAGTTAATGATACAACCAGACACATTATAACTACAGAGACCATGTTGGAAGACTTGAAATGAGATAATGAAGTGAGATGAAGAAGATGAAGGTGAAAGAGATGATGACCCAGTTTCTCTACCATATAGTAATGCGGCAATATTGAGGAAAAAGCAGTTCAGGAAAGCCCCCACCACAAGGATGACCTGGCCTTCTGGGGTGATGGAAACATAGGAGAGTGAACTGAGAATACGCCCTGTAGGAACAAGAATTACTGAAAGCCGAGCAAGGCACACTTTTGAATGTATTCTGTCTTACAGACTTAGATGCCAAAGGCTGACTTGACACACTGTGCAAAGCTGTGAGCAATAACATGATGGTGAGAACTCTTGAGGGCTCTGACAAAAGCTCCTACATCAAAGTGGCCTTATGGGACAAGAAAGAAGGTGCACAGGGTGAAAAGCTGTTCTTGATACTGTGATGCTATCAGCATTGTTCCAAACACCAGCTGCACTTCTCTATTTTTAATTGTGAATATTAAACACCCGGTAGACAGACGATCAAAAAATTAATCATAGCAAAACAATGCCTCATCCAATGTGCAATTTGAGAAGATACTATCCACCCTCTCGTATACATGCTTAACTCCCTTTCCTGAGATATAGAACATCATTTTTAACTGAGTGTACAGAACTCAGGATGAAGCTATCACATGACACAGGTCTGGAATTAAAATAGTAAGGGACACACACACACATATACACACCTCCTCCACCCTTAGCAACTGCCCTTACCCTCTACAAAGCAACCAGGAGTGTCTCCAATGAGAACAAGTGTTCTCCCCTTCCTGCCATTCTTTTTTGATGGTCAAGTTTGAGCAAATACCTTGGATCATGAAATGAAAGCCACAATCATATTTAAGAGCCGTGAGAACAGAGCAGTGGAGACCCGAGAGTCATGCCATGTCTGTTTTTGCACAATGTGTTTTCTTTATTCCAGAGAGAATAAAGAACATTGTTTTGCAGTTTGCCTTTATTTGATTTTAACCAATTGGTACAGTGCAGATGTCTTTCTAGCTCTGGAAAATGAAATAGTCATATCCTTTGAGTTGTGTGATGTCCCATGGTGGGAAAGTTGAATTCATTTATCTTGTCTACCTTGATGTCAACTCACCTTTTGGCTTTACGAAATATTATACTTATAAAAACAGTTTAATACTTGAATTGAGTTGTGTATGAGAAGTATTCCTGTAGAACCAAGGAAGTTGGTTTTATATATACGCCTTTGTTTTTTTTTTTTAACTAATACATTATTGACAGGATTAATGAATTCGTGCAAACCAGCCACCCTCTTTGCAACTCAATATTTCAATAAATAGTAGCTACTATTCTAGCCATTATTTTCCTGATTTTAATGACAGTTTTCCAAAATGTTTTTGTATTTAAATAACCCATGAACGATTCCCTCGCTCATGTACACAAGGCTTCCAACTGGCCTCAAGCTATAATCGCCTACTTATCTTGATAGAAATGAAACTCCCCAACTGCAGACAGAGACTGCAAGCTGCAAACAAGAAGGGCAGAGTACCACACAGGAAGTCACGCCAAAGTGCCAGCTGCAGACACTCAACAGACTATAAGCAAATGAAGACGGCAAACAAAGGATTCTGGGTCTTCATCATGAGGCTTGCCATACTGCAGTTCCCCAGCAGCAAATGGGCAAACCGGCCTGGTCCCACCTCACACAAATCTGCTGTTGTTCCTGTTACAAGGCCTCAGGATGCCCCAACTGACCACTACAAGACTGAGGTTAATCTTGGATGACTTAATGCTGTTACCCCAAAGCTTGGTCTTCATGGAGCACAGTAGCACAGGGAGATTGTCCCTCCTTTTCACGATGTGAAAAAGGGTCATGGTAACAATCATTGAAACTCATCAGAAAAGCATGCGCTGTTCTCAGAGCCACGAATCCCTCCCAAAGTTCTTCACGTTCTTGCAGAGGGCTGGACCTTTCTAGTACAGAAAGCCAGAAGGTTTTGGCTTTTGAGCTTTAGTTTTTGGTTTTCTGAGATAGGCTTTTTTCAGCTTTTGCTTGTTTGCTTGTTTGTTTTTCTGGGTCTTGTCAGAGTCTTCCCAAAGTTATGGAGGCTGGGTTTAAATCATCACACAGCCCGAGCCTCAAAATGGTGATGCTTCTGCCTCAGGCTCCTTAATCTCTGAGATTACAGGCCTGCTAACATGTCCAACAGTTGTACTTATTTCTGGACAAAGAATTCACCTCCACATTACTTTGTATTATGCTTTGTATTATTTTATAAGTTAAACGTTGTTATAAGTTAAATATTTAACCTTTTTCTTTTCTCTTCTTCTAATTTCATTATAAACACATTTATTTGAGGCAATCTGATTTGAACTTCAATGGACAAACTGATCCTAGCAAACACTAACACCATGTAAAAGCTTTTAAAGCGGAGCTGCTCTCTCATCCAAACCTCTTACACGGGACGCCAGAGGAAATCAGATTCAGTGCAAAACGTATCCTAACAGAACCCTCTCCTAGCCTTTGCGAAGAGAACTCAGTGACAGAAGGTGCAAGCCGTTGTCCAGCACGTAAAGCTGGGGAGATAATTCCATCAGGAAACTGCTGATGGTGCAAGCACACAAAGACCCACATTTGGTATTCAGAACCTATGTTAAAAAAAGGTCTAGCATTGCCTCAGACACCTCTAATCCCAGTACGCAGAAGGCACAGACAGATGGATGGATCGCTGTGAGCTCGAGGCCATCTTGGTCAATGCAGTGAGCTTTGGTACAGCCAGAATGACATAATCAGACCCTGTTTCGAAAAAAAGTAAAAAAGCAGAGAACAACAAAAGCCAGGCATCGTGGTGTGTGCTTGTAACCCCAGTGTTGGGGAGGCAGACATAGGGGGATCCCTGGGGGGTCACTGGCCAGACAGCCTAGCCTACTTAGCAAGCTCTAAACCAGTGAGAAACCCTGTCTCAAAACAAAACCGACCAACCAGCCAAAAAACAAGGTGGACAGCATGTGAGGAACGATACGGGAGGTTGTTCTCTGGCCTGCACACACAGAGCGAGGAAGGGCTGGAGGAAGAAAGAGAGAGAGAGAGAGAGAGAGAGAGAGAGAGAATATATTCCCACAAGGAGCCTTGCACAGAGCATTGAACAAGAAGTCTTAAAAAACAAAACAACCAAAGAATGCCTGTCCCTTCCTTCCTTCCCTTGCCTTGCTCTGCACAGCCTTCTATCCCATCTCCCCAAATCCCCCCCTGGTTTGTCTCCTCCCATAACCAACCTGCAAGGCTCTCAACACTGAGCACTGCTCAGCTAGAAACTGCCCAGACTCCCTCTTCTGGAGAGTGCCAGCCTGCCCTGTGTTCTGTGGCAGAAGCAAAACTTAGCATCTGTGTGGACTGAGGTGTTTAGGTGTAAGCGGAGCACAAAGAACTCGAAAAAAACTCACTCTGTGGGGAAAAAAAGGAGAACTCTTGATTACTCAGGTCTTTATGACAGTTCCCTTCCTGGGTTTTCTACCAGTCACTGCGGTCATTCATTGATAAATTCTTCCGCCCTTAACCAGAGTTAGAGGAGAGAAAGTCATGTTTTTAGATTCACCTGGGAATTGTGTTCAGAACTACACGCTCTCATTGCTGAGATGCTGAACAATGATCCAAACAAAGAAAAGAACATAGGAATCTAAGAATCAGTTCTGAAAAATAATGACAGATGTCCATCACATTATCAATGATGAAAACTTGAGTTGGTATGATTTTTTAGCAAAAAAAAAAAATTATGTTATGGTACATCAAAGAAGGCAGGCAGTGGTGGCTCACACCTATAATCCCAATACTTGGGAAGCAGAGGCAGGTGGATCTCTGAGTTTGAGGCCAGTCTGGTCTATAAAGTGAGTTCCTGGACAGCCAGGGCTACACAGAGAAACCATGTCTCGGGGAAAAAATATTTGTAACCATTATTATCATTTTTACAAATATCAGAAAAGACCACTTAGAGCCAGTAAGATGGCCCAGCAGTTAAGGCCCTTACCACACAAGCCTGATGACCTGAGTTTGATACCCAGAAATCATGCAACGGTGGAAGGAGAGAACTGTTCCTACAAATCTGTCTTCTGACTTCTGAGTGCACCCACCTGCATGCACATCACACATGTACACACACTCTGAAACAATATTTATATATACTACTTAATCCTCTTTGCAAAAATAAAAACAATTGCACATTTAATTATACTATTAAAAATCAGACCCTTTATATTCACAGAAATATGATGAAGCAAAGCATTAATCACTGATTGGGGGCTGTTTTATTCTGATAACAGTACAGCGTTATTAATCATAGACTCATGCTTCACATTAGCTTGTAAGGCTCATCTATATTTCCACGGTTTGTACCCTTTGGCCTATATTCCTCCTTTTCCTCCCACCCCCTAATCCATGACAAAACTGTTTTATTCTCTGTCTCTATAGATCTCACTTCACCACACACACACATTTGAGATGCTACAGTGTTTTTCTTTCCATGTCTGCTCTGTTTTACTTGGCAGCGTAATGGTTTCCAGGTTCGCTCATGTTAACACAAAGCACTCCTCTTTTTAGAACACTGCATAATATCCCATTGTATATTTACAATTTCTTTTTTCCATGTTTCCATTTGCTGATGGACTTTTAGATCATTTCCATATGTTAGCCGGTGCTGCAGTGAAGTTCGGAGTGCAAATGTCTTTGCAAAGTAGTGATCTCATTAACTTTGGGAAGATGCCCAGAAGAGAGAGGGATGGCCGGGGATAACATTTTCCTTTTCTTTCAGATGCCTACAACTGTTTTCCATAATGACTGTGCAGATCTACAGTCTCACTAATGATGTACAAGGACTTCCCTTTCCCTTATCCTCTCCAGCACTTGTCATTCCCTGTCTTTTTGGAGCAGTAGGGGAGATATTATTTGGTTTGGTTTGACAAACAGATTCTCACTGTAGCTCAGGCTGCCTCGAACTGCAGATCCTCCCGCTTCAGGTTCTCAAGTGCACAGATTATAGTTGTGCACTGCCACACCCAGTTTCCTGGTACTTTTCTATTTGTCAATGTTTTCTCCCACAATCATTTATTACTTTTGTAATCATAAATAAGTGAAGAAATGCTGATGGCTCAGAAATCACAAGACTGTGCTTTGTATTTCTTGTCCTTGTTTCTGAAGAAAGGAAAGAAGAAATGAGAAAAGAAGAAGAGAAATGAAAAAGGATGGAAGAGGAGACAGTTAAAGCTGAGCAAAGTTCTAGGGTGGTAGTTAAGCTATTTAGCAGCCGGACAGCCCAAGCTCCCCAGTGAGCACACAGCGCTGGATTACACTGGCCTTACTTCAGATAACATTCTAAAATGCTGTTAGGACTTCCGCAGGTGAGACTCCATTATTTTCACAAGTTTCACAGCACAAGAACAGAGCAGTTTTAACTCTATTCTTAACCCTCTAAGCAATTTTGGCTCCCTCCCAGCATGCATCCCAGAGATATTTGTACTTTGTAACTTTTCTTGCTGAACTCTCTCTCTCTCTCCTGGTCCCTCCTGGACATCTGCCTATGGCTGAATCCCTACTTCCTCGTCTAACTCTTCCTCCCCTGGCTGGCAGGTAGTCCAGTCCTATTCTCTCCCCTGCTCAGCAATTGGCTGTATGCTGCTTTATTGACAAATGAGGGGACAATTGGGGAGCAGAGTTTATACAACATTGAGATAGAAGATCCTCCGAACAAGGATATTGGTGGTACAGGAATTAGTATTTGAGGGGTGGAAAGATGGCTCAGAGGTTAAGAGCACTGGCTGTTCTTGCAAAAATCTTGATTTCAATTCCCAGCAACCACATGGTAGCTCATAACCATCTATAATGAGATCTGGTGCCCTCTTCTGGCCTAAAGGCACACCTGCAGGCAGAAATGCTGTATAAATAATAAATATTTTTTAAATTAAATTTTATTTTTTTAATATTAGTTACAGTTTATTAACTTTGTACCCCAACTGTAGCCTGCTCCCTCATTCTCTCCCAACCCCACCCTCCCTCATCTCTTCCCTGTTCCTTTCCAAGTCCACTGATAGGGGAGGACCTCCTCCCCTTCCATGTGACCCTAGCTTATCAGGTATCTTCAGGACTGGCTGCAATGTCCTCCCCTATGGCCTAGCAAGGCTGCTCCTCCCTTGAGGTGGGGGGAGGTCAAAGAGCCAACCATTTACTTCATGTCAGAGACAGTTACCTTACTAGGGTACCCACTTGGATACTGAGCTACCATGGGTTACATCCGAGCAGGGGTTCTAAGTTATATCCATACATGGTCCTAAATAAATAAATCTTTAAAAAAAAAAAGAGAGATCAGCATTTGAATTACACAATAACTTATGCCTACAGTTTGTCACTAAAGCCTAACAACTCATGATCCCATGGTAGAAAAAGAGAAGGGGCTCCTGAACAGTGTCCTCTGACCTCCATACCCAACACTGTCCTCTGGATACAAACTATGGACAGACCTGCTCAGCTATATACAGGCATGTTTACACACACACAAATGTTTATCATCAAGTTTGACAGGACTTCTAGTACCTTTTTAAAGGCCTTTACTGCTATTACTTTTCTTCCTCCTCCCCCTCCTCTCTTTCTCTCTCTCCTTCTCTCCGTCTTGCTCCTGTCTTTCCCACAATTCTAGGGATGGCCATTCAGAAGCTCTATACCTACAGCTGTCTCCCCATGCTTTCCTCTCCCTTTGCCCACATTACCTGCCTGTCATTTACCTCTACAGACCTTTTGCTCCCTTTCTAAAGTCACGACACACATATTTATCAGCGTTGCCATTGATTGTTTTTACAAAATCAGGTGCATTTTTTTAGACTTTTCTGGGATTGTTGACCTAACACTAATGCACTATGAAATGTCCTCAAGTTAACTGGCCTGGACCTGCAGTAGAGCCTGTGTCCAGAAACAATTACAATGTGCCCTGTTCCATGTCCTTCAAGAACTAGAAACGTTCCAGTAAATATGTGGAATTTAGGTCCCCTCTTCTGGTACCTGGGAGGGTTAGTCCTCATCATTGCAGAGAGAATGTGGCAGAACTGTGTGACCATGGTAGAGAAGACATTTCTATCACCTTCTCACCCCTTCGTCCAGATATCGTGATGTGAGGGAACCCTGGCTACAGTGGGTACCCGGGTATAGGAATCCTAGAAGATGGCTTGAGCTGAGGTCTTGGGCCAACAGCTAGACTTTCTGACATGTGATTCTTTAGGTGATTCTAGAACCTTCCCATGAGGCCTCGGTCACATGGAAAACAGACAAACTACTCCCGCTGTGCTTGTAGCCTTGTGTATTATCCAAACTCCAGACACACAGAATCTATGAACATAATAAAAATTGTATTCTTTGACAGTAACTTATGGGGAACTTTATTACATGGCAGTAGATAAATTGAATGGAATTAGTTTGCACTTTCAAGTGGCTGTACAACACTTCATTGTATGACTACCACACAGCCCACCCAAAGACCTCCCTTGTCTCCAGTTCTTGCTACATTAATTACTGCAATACGTATTCTTGAAGAAATATTACTTGAGGGGCTAGTGAGATGCCTCAACAGTTAAGAATGCTGAGTACTGGGATCCAAACCTAGGCCTCAGTGATTACACAGCAAGCTCTCTCAGCCAGCCCCTTAGAATGGTTGCTGTTGTTTTGCTTGTTTTTTGTTTGTTTGTTTGTTTTGTTTGTTTGTTTTGTTTTTTCAAGATAGGGTCTCACTATGAAACCCTGGCTGCAACTGAAACTAACTCACTAATGTAGAAAAGGCTGATCTTGAACTCACAGAGAAACACCTCCCTCTGCTTCCTGATTGTTGGAACCAAAAATGTGCACCACTATTCCCTGACAGAATTTTTTTTTCTTAAACACCTTTTCATCTCTACATCTTGAATTTTGCTAAGAAATTCTACAACTTTTACTCCCAATTTCTCCTTAAGCCTCAATTATCTTTAGGGCTTTTATATAACAAGTATATGATACATTTTCAGTCATTCTATAATCATCATCCATGTATAATACATCACATACGATGTGTGTACACATGTGTATTTATATATCCATACATATGTGTTTATATGTATATAAACGCACAAACACACACTAAATCCCAAATCTCATTGCTTATTCATCCTTCACCTTTGTACCTCTCTCTCTCTCTCTCACTCACTCGTTCTTTCTCTCTTTCTGATACAGGGTTTCTCTGTGTGGCTGTCCTGGACTCGGTTTGTAGACCAGACTGAGAATTCGGAGATCAGCCTGCCTCTTCCTCCCAGAGTGCTGGGACTACAGGCATGTGGCCTGTATCTACTTATAAAAATATATTCAGCTTTTAAAATAACCGTTCAGGCAAAGAAAGCAGAATAACCTGCTACCTCTGACCCACTCAGCCATCCCTGAGGTTCTATTTCTTAAACTCTTCAGAATTTTTTCATGTGTAACAGAAACAAAAATTATCACTGCAGGAGTATTCAGTTTCCTTCCTCCTCTGACATGTGTACCCCATCACTTTCTATCTACAGTCCCCCCGCCCACCTCCCCGTTGGCTTCTCAGACAGGATAAATGCAAACGAAGGAGAGCAGGAAGTAAAGAGTTGAAGACTTCAATATAGAGCGGCGGTTCTTAACCTTCCCACTGCTGTGACCCTTTAATACAATCCCTCACCGTTGCAGTGATCCCAACTGTAAAATGATTTTCATTGCTAACTCCTAACTATAATTTTGTTACTGTTATGAATCGTAATGTAGATACTTGATGCACATGATATCTGATACATGACCCCTCAACTCACAGGTTGAGAACCACTAGGAAAGCTTATAACCAAAGGACCTGGAACTATGCACTTCGGAGGAGAAAAATAAAAATAAAAAAAAAAAAAAGGCAAGGATGTGAAAGAGTTCTGTGAGAAGGACAAAGTAAGAAACACGGAAACAGAAACTTTAGGTATCTACAAGACATGAGAAAGTGTGAAACAGAAGGCTGTGGGGAGGGCGGATGGACTGAAGCGCTCAACCTTCTGTCTCTACCCGCTATACAGAGCACACGGGTTTTGTGTCAGGCCCCAAGGAGAAGTGTTGGAAGTGATTGTGTAAAGAACTGTTTAACTATGCGTATGTGTCTGTGTGCACAGTGTGTGAGTGCAGGCGTCTGCAGAGACCAGAGCCGACCAATCCTGCTGAAGCTAGACTTGGGTGCTGGGAACCAATCTCTGCTCCTCCCAAATGCAGTATACCCTCTTACTCAGCTGACTTAACTCTTACTATCTCCTTCACATGACCTTCTGAAGCTGAGTCTTTCAGGCCATTATACTGGCTGTTTTATGTCAACTTGACACTACCTAGAGTCATCAGAGAGGAAGGAGCCTCCTTTGAGAAAATGCCTCCATGAGATCCAGCTGTCAAGCATTTTCTCAGTTAGTCATCAATGGGGGAGGGCCCAGCCCATTGTGGGTGGTGCCATCCCCGTGTTGGTGGTCCTGGATTCTATGAGAAAGCAGGCTGAGAAAGCCATGTAAAGCAAGCCAGTAAGCAGAACCTCTCCATGGCCTCTGCATCAGCTCCTGTCTCCAGATCCTGCCCTGTTCTAGCTTCCTTTGGTGATGATCCGTGATGTGAATGTGTAAGCCCAATAAACCCTTTCATTCCCAACTTGCTTTTTGGTCATGGTAGTTCATCACAGGAATTGAAACCCTAACTAAGATAATTCACCTTGTGTGTTTGCACTGTGTGTACATACACACACACATATGTACACACTAAGAGTGATGCATTTATATAAGGATACAAGATAACCTAGCTACATATTTCCTTTTTAACGATTTTTAGTTATATGTATATATGTATATATATATGCAGATATGTGTGCATGCATATGGATGTGTGCCTATTAGTGTAGGTGCCTGTACAAGGCAGAGGCATTAGATTTCTTGGAGCTGGAGTTACAAACAGCTGTGAACTCCATCCTCTGGAAGAAAAGCCAATGTTCTTAACCACTGAACCATCTCTCCAGTACCCTCCTCCCATCTTTGTTTTAAAAATAGGTTCATATTGTGAGTACCCTTTTGTATCTTGCTTAATTTTTTTTGGCATATGCATGTGTGTGTTGGTACATGTGTGCCTGTACAGACATGGGGACCCAAAGCTGACACAGGGTGCTTTCTGATTGCCCTCCATTTTATTTATTGAGCTGGGGTCTCCTGCCGAACCTGGAGCTAGTTTGCTTTGGAGATCCACTTTCTCTGCCTCCCGAACACTGGAGTTATAGGTGGCTGCCCAGTTTTTATATAATTCTGGAGAGCTAAATTTTGGTCCTCATGCTTACATGGCAAGGACTTTACACACTGGGCCATAATCTCAGCCTTGCTTCCCCTTAAAAACACAGATTTCTGAGCTGCCTGCATCCGAAAAAAAAAAAAAAAAAAGATTCAAGTTGGCTTAAATAAAATCAAAGGTTTGTGACTTTGGACTCCAAGGACAGGAACCAAGACATATAAGAGCCAAGGGAGAAACTATATTCTGAAATTCTATGAGTACAATACAAAATTAATAAGGTGCTTTAAAAAAACAGATTCCTTCATGCTAACTTCTGGGAATTATTTTTGAGGGAAAGAAGTCAATTTTGCCTAAGGAAAAAACAGATCAAGGCTGAGTGTATAAAAATAGCTCCTGCCTAAGTCTGAGGATTTAAGTTCAATCTCTGGAACCCACAAAAAGTCAGTTGTGGTGGCTCACACTCATAATCCCAACACCCCTACTTGAGATGGGAGATGAAGTTGGAAGAACTACACAACAGCTCAAACATGGGGCACTGGCTGGCTTAGAGTATACAGCAGAAATGACAGCCCCTAACTCAACAAGGCAGGAGAGAACCCACACCCAAAAGCTGTCCTTTGATCCCCACATGTATGCTGTGGAATGCCCCTCACACTAATAATAAATAAAAATCAAATATAGAACAAAATGGAATGGTCTCTGAGCCTCCAAAGCAATGAGTTATTCTTGCTATGCAGACTCAACCACTTTGAAGTCTTAGCAGGGACTGAGGGGAGTTGCTTCGAATCCTTGGTTTTTCTGATCTGTAGTAAAATCACAGCATTGCAAAATGCACTGCCTTTTAGATTGTGTATATGTGCCCATGTGTGTCTGTGTGTGTACGATGGGGGTGTGTGCCTCATGCATGGAGGTCAGAAGACAACTTTGTTGAGTTGGTTCTGTCCTTCCGTCTTTAAGTGGGCTCCAGACATCAAGCTCAGGCCATCTTTGCACTATGGGGCAGCAAGCATCTTGTGCACTGAGCCATCCCATTAGCTCTAGTGTGTCTCTTTTAAAGTATGTTTTATTGGTTTTCATAAACTCAGATGGGAAAACAAAAACTTCAAACTGAACTCCCACTGCAAAGCGATTCAGAACGAGCTGGAGCACATCCATTTCTCACGATCCTTATAGCTTCCCCAGTCACCCAGTCCATCTCCTCCCTCCAGTGAATACAAAGCAGCAGAGGAAAGAATGAGCCTAGCAACTCCCTCCAAGCGGTCACTGCATTGAGTCAGATCCAATCAGTGTGAAAGACTGTAGGGGACTGTAGGAATAAAGAAAACATTTTGTAGTTCACCCTTCCTTCCAGCAGGCTGACTTTCAACCTGCACTTGACCACACTGCCTGTCATCTTCCTGGATAATGTGTATAGAGCAGATGACCCAGAAATCTGGTATTAGCTCTCTGACCTTCTTTACTCTGATGAGAACTATCACTGTGTTATGCCATAAATCAAACATTGCTGTGTTATGCCAAAATCAAACTGTTGGGAACAAGTGTTCTCACAGCTAATATTTCAAACTCTGAAATTCTCTCTCTTCCTACCTCCTCCTACTTTCCTTCAGACTCTGACTTAAGCTATTCTTGGTCTTTAGGACTTCTATTTCCCTGTACTCTACTTGATTCCTTACCCAGCCCATATTTCAGGCAGCCACCCTTAGACATACAACACCCTGAATTGCTCCTGTTACTGGAAATCTAGGGGGGGGGGATACCTTCATGTTTAGCAGATGATACTATGGAATTAGTCCCTTCTTGGGATTCTTAATCTCATTAATAAAATAATTTAAGAATGGACTCAAACAGAAGCTCAAGCTTGAAGACACCTTTACTAGTATTTAAAAGACTCACCTAAGGTAGCAAGCTGTAAATCTCAACGGCTTTCTCAGAGGACAATAGAGGAGGAGGACATCAAAGCCAGGCCATTTTGAGTGTAGTCAGCATGGAGGTCAGCTGCACAGTGGACTAGCAGCAGCATGGTGGGAGGGAGGCTTTGGAGAAAGAGCAAAGAAGCCCAAAGTAGTAGGGAAATCATGCTTAGAACAGCTAGGAGGGAAGTTAGGCTTTTCTGGGCAATTCAGAAAAGCAGGCAGACTTACAAAGCTGTTACACCTAGGGGTCTTGATAGGATTTCTTTTCTCTGCTAAAGAATTAAAAGGTAGGGAAAAAAATCTTGAGAGCAATAGTAGGAAAACTCTTATGGCATTGCAGACAGAATCAGCCAGTAAAGAAAGGCTTTCATCAGGGGTGAGGAGAAACGCAGCACAGCAAGGCACAGACCAGGTTCTAGAGAACCTACAGGAACTGAAATCCAAGAGGGCTGGGGGTTCTGAGGGTCTTTGCAGGATCTTCCTCCCCTAGCTTAGGGTTGGCCAGTTTGAACAAGACAGGGTTGCTAATAGAGCCCACAACCTCAGTGTGAGCATTATTTGGCTTTGAACTTTTGGAGTTCGTTCAAGGTAATGGTGGTTGCTAATGACAACAACAAAAGCTTGCTAGGAGGTAACTGTGAGGCATGGTGGGCATATTACTTAGCTTGGTTGTGGTGTTGACTCTACAATGCAGGTGTACATTCAAACATGTAGTTTATACCATAGGCACTTAATAAAAATGTGGGAGGGCCTGGAGAGATGGCTCAGTAGTTAAGAGTGCTTGTTGGGCAAGCACGAAGGCCTAAGGATCCACGTTAGGCAAGCATGGGTGTGCATGCCTGAAGGGTTAATGACCTAAAAGCCCCAGCTGGGCTGAGAAACATGACTGACTGGTCACACCTTCATACTGTTAGGACCTGTGAAGCTTCTGAGAAGATCAACATACCTCTTTACCTTGAGCCTGCAGTGGAACAGATTTGTAGGTGGAATCCTCTGTCCCCCAAAGTTCCCCTTTCTACCTTATAAAACTCCCCACAGCCCCTGCTGCCCTTTGTTCAAGACAATCTGCTTCTGCAGAGGTCAGTCTCCTCTTCCATTTTCATGTCGCTATCAATCCTGGTCTAACAACGCCTATAACCCTAGCACTGAAGGGCAGGCAGGAACTCACTGGCTGGCCAGCCTAACTGAGCTCCAGGGTCAATGAGACCCTCTCTCAAAACTAAGGTGAAGAACAACAAAGGAGGACACTCAAAGTCCTCCTTTGGCTTCTCTGTGCATGTGTGTGCACGCACACACACAATGACTGGAACTTGGAGGTGGACAAAGATGAAAAATGTTAAGAAATTAGTGTAAACTCATCAGCCTTGAGACTAGTTAGGGAAACCCACAGGGCAAGTAAGCCTTCTTAACAGCATATGGTTGAGTCCCGTTTTCTCCTTAATTAAAGTCCTAACAACTTAAGATCAGTGCTGAAAAGAATGCACCAAGCAGGCCCAGGGCACAGGACTGCTCTAATCTGAATCCTGGTTCTATCATGTCATGAGCAGTCTTGAACAAGGTGTTAAGCTCTTTGTGCCTCAGTTTCTCCCTGATCCCCACACCGAGCTGTTCTGAGGACTAATGGAAACATTAGAGAGTACAGAAACCAAGACTGGGGTAAAAGCCAAGGACTAAGTCTTTGGTGGAGACCATTCATTCATCTTAAGGGTCTGGCAAGTTTATTTAAAATGCAGGGCCCAATCTTAAGGGTAAAAATCTGCATTTTTTAACTCAACATTTTGTGGACAGTTCTTGTGCGTACGGCTTGAAAACCACTGCTCTGAGGAAAAGTAAAAATTCTTTAGGCTTTTTTGAGTTCTACTCTTTTACACTAAAAATCAAAGTAAATTTTACAATTCTTTCTAACATGCCCATTTTTGTTTTAATGCAC
Organism: Pachyuromys duprasi; assembly: GCA_028658305.1. Taxonomy (NCBI): domain Eukaryota; kingdom Metazoa; phylum Chordata; class Mammalia; order Rodentia; family Muridae; genus Pachyuromys; species Pachyuromys duprasi. Next base: position 40,953,353 of record CM053743.1, read on the forward strand.
ATACACAAAACACTTCATTAAATAATGTGTATCATTTGCTACTGAATAAAATTATGCCATTGGGAGGAGTGTTAAATATATCCTGGAGCTGAACCACTTCCTTGTTTTTTGTTTTTGAGACCTTAACCTCATGATGAAGGCAAAGATGAGCTGGGATTCCTAATTCTCATGCCTCTACCGAATGCTGGGGTGCCAGTGTGCACCTCGCCCAGCACCCTGATCTACTTCTATATAGCCCAGTTGCCATGATTAATCTTCATTGTCGGGGTTGAGGTTAAGAGCACTGACTGTTCTTCCAAAGGTTCTGAGTTCAATTCCCAGATAACACATAGTGGCTCACAACCATCTAAAATAGGATCTGATGCCCTCTTCTGGTATACGGGCGTACATGCAGATAGAACACATACATAAAATAAACAAACAAATCTTTCAAGAAAGAATCTTCATTGTCACCTTAATTGCAATTGCCATGGAAACACCACTTCTGGCAATGTCTGGGAAGGTAAGTTTCAGCTAAGGGCTAATGATTGACTTTAGCTGTGGGTGGGCCTTTCCAGGTGGACCTCTCCCCGTGACTGAATAAAAAGGCGTTGAGCACCAGTTCTCATCGCCTCCTGCTTATTCACTGTGGTTGCAGTGATGAGCCTCTCCTGCCGTAATGAACTCTGTCTTCAAACTGAGCCAAAAGAGGTCCTTCCTTAGATGGCTTTTGTCAGGCATTTCATCGCAGCAGCAAGTACCACACGTCAAACCCTTCTGGTTTCTCAGGGTCTCGCTAGGCTGCAGAGGCTGATCTGAAAAGTACAGGCTCAAGTATTTTTCCAAGATCCCCAAGTAGCTGGGACTAAAGAGACATACAACTGACCCCTGTCCATCTATCTTACCTCTAGCGCCTGGTTTAACAAGTCTCAACATTGTAGCAAATATGGGCATCCCCCTTCTCCTGCTCCACTTCTAATGAACTTTCTGTACTTCAGGGCAAAGTTTGTTTCCCAGACCATGCCTACAGATGCAATTCTCCACAGAGAACAGACCGTGCTGAGGTCTGGAAGTATCCATTGTTATTGCTCACTCTGCTGAGAAGCCAGATAGCAAAGATATCTGGATTTTCTGCAAGGCTTTTCTGATTCCTGGGTAGGCTGAGGAACAGCTGTGGCTTCCTTTCTTAGCCTCACCTTTAAATCTCCCAGAGGTGCTAGCTACCAGGCAGGTTAATTCTAGTGTTCAAGAACTCATTCACAGAGACAAGCCTAAAGTCCACTTCTTTAAACAGTCCACTAACTTAAAAAAAAAAAGTTTTTTGTTGGATACTGTGGCACCTATCTGTGTTGTGGAAGTTTTGTCTTTACATAACTCAGTTATTGTAAACATGTTTTTGTTTTAATCCCAAGTATGGGATATGGGGCTGATTCAGTCTGTCTATAGCAGCAAAGTATTTGCCTTGTGTAGGCTCTGAGAGGGGCTCGTTCCCATCTGCAGATCTAAGCCTGAGACTCTGAAGAGAGACTAAATGCCAGAGCTGAGAGAAAGGGGCTCTGGGAAAGAAGGCTGGTTGCTGTTGATGCAGTTTGATGAGAAACTGAAGATATCCTGACATGAGGTTGGACTTGCCCCCCCCCCCAAAAAAAAACCCCGATGACCCTAAACAGCAGAAACTCCCGTTCCTGTCCCCACTAACCTCCTTTCTCCTACCTGGTGTTGGAAGGAATTGGGATAGAGTAGGAAGCGGCAAAAGAAGCTAAAATAAAAGCTTTAAAAAGTACCCACTGCGTCTTGTATGAGACGGTTTCTACAATCAAGGACCATGTGTGGATGTGGCCTGGAACCCCCGAACAGATGGGGCCCATGATAGCTCGGTGTAGGACTGAAGACCCTAGTGAGGGAAACAGGGACTGTTTCAGTCATGAACTTGCTGGCTGACTCTTTGACCCTCCCCCATACAAGCTGGGGAGTGACAGACTGGCTAGATCCCAGGGGAGGACATTGCAGCCAGCCCTGAGGAGACAGGATGAGCTGGGGTTAGATGGAAGGGGAGGAGGTCCTCCCCTGTTGGTGGACTTGGAGGGGGCGGGGAGGAGGGAGATGAGGGAGGGAGTGGGAGGGCAGGAGGGAACGAGGGAGGGGGCTACGCCTGGGATTCAAAGTACCTAACCTGTGATTGATATAAAAATAAATAAATTATATAAAAAAGTACTATATTGAATGTTACCAAAAAAAAAAAAAAAAAAGTACCCACTGCAAGTGGTGCCCAGACATAGGGCTTAGAGTGGAAAATCTGGTTTCTAATGCTATAAAGGAGACAGCAGGGTATGAAAAAATGAATACACTGTTTTACGATATGCGCAAAGGGTTTAGTGAGGCTGCTGCCGCTGGGTCCTCTCCCACTCTGCTTCCACGGGGGATTTTCTGCTTTCGCTTAAGTCTTTCTCCTGTATTCCATCTCAAAAAAAAAAAAAAAAAAGGATGAAATAGTAAAATCAGAAGTGTCACTTAATTCTAGTGGTGTTGAAAGGACTGCAGAGTTGGCTGTGCAACCAGAGTTTGCAGGTAGAGTTGAAAGCCCTTGAGAAACAAACAGCACGCTGGAAAAGGGGGTGCAGAGTGGTTCAGACCTGGTAGCTGAGAGCCGGGAGTGACATACAACCGCTGCCCTGCCCTGCTCCATGCACTTTTGACGTCAAGTTCTCAAGCCCCTGGGTGGGCTTGGGGGCCAGAAGGAGCAGAAGGCCATACAAGGTGAAAGGGTTAAAGAGAAACAGCCCGTTTCTGGAGAAAGGGTTAATCTTGAGCAGACTGAGCTGCCAAAGGAGCAGGCTCAGGTTAAGAGATTACCACCATCAGCTTTCCCAGTAGCCACCAAAAGCCTTCGATATCAAAATGCTCCGTGCTTCAATTGTGATAAATCTGTTCATTTGAAAATAAATTTTGACCAAGCCGCTGAAAGCCTCAGAGCACAAAACAGCTGGTGCATTAACTCTGAGAAGTGAGGGAGCCATTTTTGGCAACACTGGGTCCTCAGCAAGTATACCAAAGCATCCTGGGTTTGTAGATACTGTGGCAAACGGTGTCGCTGAATGCAGGTCTGAGAGACATACCTCTTGCCCTTAGAAAACAGCTTTGGAGTCCTAGTCCGAGGCTCAGCTGCAAAAAGTATGAGATGCTTCAGACAAGAGCAGCCCAGAGTTACCAGGTTATAGAAGAAACAGTTAATCCAAAAAACATTTGGTTTGTTGGTAATTCCTTCTAAGAGAGCAACAAGTCTCATCATACTAGATTTAAAAAGCCATTTTCTTAGACTAAGGGGGAGGGAGAGAATGTAGTTGAAAGTTCTGTTGTCTTTAAAAACTTGTTATTGTAAACATGGTTTTAATAATTTTTAATTTTTATGTGTGTTTGGTGTACATGTCTGTCTGTGTGAGGTCGCTGGATCCGGATCCTCTGGAACTGGAGTTATAGACAGCTGTGGCCTGCCATGCAGGTGCTGGGAAGTGAACCCAGGTCCTCTGGAAGAACAGTCAGTGCTCTTAACCTCTGAGCCATCTTTCCAGCTCCACGTTTTTGTTTTAATCCTAGGTGTGGAATATGAGGCTGATTCAGATTGTCCACAGTAGCAAACTATTTTTGGGCTCTGAGAGGGACTCTTTGCCAGCTGCAGATAGTTTAGTTCTGAGGACTCTGGACAGAGAATACATGCCAGAGATAGAAAGGGTGCTCCAAAGAAGAAGGCCGCCGGTGCTTGCCCCTGCTGCTCCTGGTTGCTCTTGATACAGTGTGAGAAGTCAGATATCCTACAGTGAAGTTTGGACTTGGCCCAAGGAACCCAATGACCCTAAACAGCAGGAAGTAGCTAAGGAGAACTACACTTCCTCTCCCCACTGACCTTTCTACTCTACCTGCTGTTTGGGTGCTGGAAGGAATTGGGGTAAAGAGGGGACAAAGGGATATTAAAAAATGTAAATAAAATAGATTTTTAAAGTACACCATCAAGGGCAGGAGAGATGGCTCAGAGGTTAAGAGCACTGGCTGCTCTTCCAAAGGTCCTGATTTCAATTCCCAGCAACCACGTGGTGGCCATAACCATCTATAATGAGATCTGGTGCCCTCTTCTGGCCTGTAGGCACACATGCAGGCAGAATGCTGCATAAGTAATAAATAAATCTTTTTAAAAAGTGCACCAACGTACCTGCATTTCCTATGGAAAATGCATATGGAAGGCTGAAACAAGCGAAACTCAAGTCTGGGCCACCTAGTGAGGCCACATCTCACAAGACAGAACAAACACACACAATAACCGCAGCATGACCACAAAATGTCCGCACAGTTTTAAGTGTATTCAAAAGCAAGGCTCATCAACAGTTACTAACTTACGTCCAAATGAGAGTGCACAACAGGCTGTGTTCAGCCTTGATTCCTAAGTATCCCCACTCCCTCTCCATTCTCTCACCTCTAGCTGGGGGCCAACTCCACTGTGTGCTAGGCAAGTGCTCCACCACTGGGCTACGGCGCTAGCTTATCCCAGCTGCCACCACCTATTTTGTAGTAAATTCCAACAGCAGCATTTTCAGTATGCGCTTTTTAGAAGAGCAAACGCATGTTGAAGCTCAGCATAATAGCGCAGCCAGTCAGTGCTCACACTGGTAATCCTTTTATTGCCATCCAGTTTGCTTCTTTTGCTGAGCCAGTCCCCAAATAAGGTCCCCAAACAAAGCCGGTTGACACGGTTCAAGCCTTGGTGTCTAAGTCCTCCCTTCATCGGTGTTCTTTTCTGCAGCTGGTTCTGAAGACATCCTCTTGTTCGCTTCCCACACTCTGTAATTTGGAGACTGCCTGATGGTTTGTTTGACACAGTTCATCCTTCAGTCTTCCACAATCCCTCTATATTGCTGGGTACAAAGGCTTCATCCTCCAGGACGAAGGTGGGTTTTCTGAGATCTCCCTTAGCCTCTACCAGGCAGCTATCAATTACTAGTCTGGGAACACTTACACATAGTTCCTCCTTGGGGAGGGAGGTGGTTTTGTTGCTTGTTGGTTACCATGGATTACGTGGCTTTCGGCTGTTAATCTGTGAAAACTAAAGATTAAAACTTTTGCTCATGGCCAAGGCAATATTCTTTGCAGCCTTTTGGGATGAAGACAACATTATTTGTCTTCAAGGGTGAAGTCCTTTAGGGTGCTAGTTTATGTGGTGTCTCTTATTAGTACCAAGTTTTCTGAGCTTTGTCTTCTGTCTCGTGCCCCAAACTCAAGCTGTGTGTAACCAGAAGCACCTTTTGCAAAAAATGCTTTCACCTGGTTTTGGCAGACCCTCTAACCACTTGACAATTGGCAAATGTGTTTAGAGTGCTAATACTCTCCCTCAGAACTTGTAGTTTTCCCAGTTCCTCCAATGGGTCAGTCCAAGTATGTAAAAACACGCACATATCTTGTATTAAACAGATCAGGCTGATGTGACAATACCGAAGCATAATTTATCTTAACTGCATCCTTCAAGGAGCACTGACTGAGCCACACCATGCCATGAGGTCCCTTTCCTTATGAAGAGCACAGGGCTACATTCCCCAAAAGTTCCCTTGTGCTGCAAGTAGGACTTGTTCCCACAAAGATACTTTTCATTTTCTTTAGAGGGCATCCTAAATTTCTCAGATTTTGAAAAATGTGGACATTGCAGAATGTCATTCCTAATACAGTTTCACTTGTTGTAACATTTGACACAATGAGAATGCAATCTACAGGCCTAAAGACAAGGGGTTCAAAAGCAAACATGGGCTCTTAGACATGTTTTCACAGCTTTGTTTAAAAAGATATTTATCTAATGCCATGGTAAAGAAAGTATATTCACTACTATCTTGCAATAACTAAGTGGCCGCTATCACCACACTTCATCACCTCAGTTCCACAGCCTGCAGCTTCCTGTACCTCACAAGACAGACTACTGGTGGGTTACACACACTGCCATTTCTCCACCCTTATGTAATGAATCTGCTTATAATGTGAAACTTCAGTGATATTAACAAGCTAACATTTCTTCAGCTGTTAAAACTACTTAATTTCTAACAAATGAAAGAAGTTGAGGTAACCACAAGGAATGTTTCAGAACCCCAGCAAAGGCATGTGAACTCACATAAAGACCAAGGTAAGGACTTCCAAAATGTTTCAACCTTTTCCTTACAGAAAGACATTCGGTTTTACATTTGTAGCGGGTAAGCTGTGCTTAAGCTCACCCACCTTCTGCAAAACAGTGACCTCCATCAGACACCCCTCCCCCCGCCAGTTCCTTCTTTATAAGCAAAGCTGAGTCCTCAGATGCAAATGGAATCCTATCTCCTAGCCTGTTCTGCTTGTTGCAAATCACATGCACCAAATACTGAGCTTTTGGACATGGATATAATTAGAAGGGGAAGCAGAAGGTACTATGCACATGAATTAACTAAACATGATCACCAGAAATAATCTACATGCCTCACCCAGTTGCTACAACTAATTTGTCAGATCAAGTTATTCTGTTAATAGTTAAGTTATGAACCCCCAAATCCATTTCCTCAGCCATATTCATTAATAAGATTACTTGAATATTTAAAATCAAAACACGTAACATTGTAGATTTCCCTTATTATTCTTTAGTACTTGGAAATTTATCAATCACCTGCAAAAGGGATGCATCGAGAACTAATTTCTACACACACAAATACCTACACACATGAGAGACTGCTATTCATTCCCTCATAACCATTCTCTTCCTTTCAAAATAACATTCAAAACTTGGCTGAAAATAGAGCAGTCCGAGACAGAGAACTTCATTACTTTCTTGTAGGTACATGTGACCACATGACTGCATTTTGGCTAATAAAATGCAAATAGAAATGTCCAACCTACAGCAGCTCCTAAAAAGTATCTTTCAGAGTGCTGGCACCTGCCCTCTGCTAGCTTCCTGTCCTTCCCACAAAACGAAGTGGTTAGAAGCCAGGTATGGCAGAAAACTAAAAGGAACTTAAATCCTCCAAAAAGGTTCTTGGAAAAAGCACTCGCATCGGTCCTAGAGCTTTTCCTCTAGCATTTACTATCAAGAGCTAAGTAAGCCAGTATGTCTTGCCCAAAGTACCTGGTCCCCTCCTCCACACAGCAGCTTTCTTTGGATGCAGGACAAAGGCAGCTTCAGAAACGGGAGATTTTCAAGACATGCCAACCAGTCACCCTCCCTCTTTTCTTTGAAATTATTCTTACTTGAGACGGTGTCTCAAGTAAGGCCTGGCTGTTCTAGAACTATGTAGACCAGGCTAGCCTCAAATCCGCAGAGATCCTCCTGTCTTGGCAGCCTCCAGAGTGCTGAGACTGAAGGTACACCACACCCAGCTCTCCTCTCTCTTAAGGACATATGCAGCTGTTATACACTAGGGATCAGATAATCTAGGTTGGAGTTGGGCCTCTGCTGCTGACTGGCAAGCCAGTTAAACCTTCTCTAATCCTGTATGTCTCTATCCCCTGAGTTGGGGTAGCACCATCTGTGTAAGACGATCCCCAGAGATCCACATGTAAACATATGAAAACAGAAGGCAATATTAATCACTACACACAAATTGAGAATATAAGACACCCATGGGTAGAAACTTCCTTACACTGTATCTTCAGTAACAAGTACTCAATAAATATTTGTTAAGTATTTTAATACCTTTGATAACTGACAATACTGATTTTTTTGAGCTGATTAAAGTTGATGTTAAAGTATTATTTGTGTTCCTAACAGGCACAAATAATAACTCCTAATTTTGATGTCAGTCAAAAGAAGTGAGGGTGTGAACAGAAGCTTAGCTGCTAACCCACTTCTCTGGGCCAAAAGTGAACCCACCTGCAAAAGCAACACAAGCTGGCACAGTTGTACAGAACTGGAGATTTTAGGAAAGTAATCCCAGACAGCCACAAAGATACAGAAGAAATAGTCTTTAATATTTAAGCAACTAAACCTACCACATCAAACAAAAGATTTCCTCACACTGGACTGTGACCAAAGCACTTTATTATATTAACTGTAATTTGCAAATGGTTTCATAAGAAATTTTAAAAGCAAAGTTATAAACATTTTCAATAAAAAAGTACAGAGTTGACAGCAAAAAATCACATTTTTATAGTACAAATAAAAGCATATTATTTCTGATATACTGTCTGAAAAGCATATAGTCTATTCTTCAACTGTTAGCTGCAATGTGGCACTTTAATGAGACATCTTGGGGTTGACAAGAGCAGGTTCATCACCTGACCACGAAGTCAAGCACTCAAATGTGAGGACACAATGAATGAACTCTGTCATCCTCTAACTGAGGTTAGGCAGGCTTTAGGACACAGTTAGGTGTGTTCTAGCCTTGATTCTCTATTCACTTCTGTAAAGAGACATCAAGTAATACTGTAAACTTAAATTACACTTTAAAAATAAGCACCATTAACATACAATCTATACCAACTTACTTTTCCTTTTAAACGGCACTTAGTTTTGGCCACAGAGACATTTAAATCTGTTTTCTTTACAAGTAATTAAAAATAATCAACATTTAAGCACAGCACAGAGCATTACCAAAGTCACCTCATTGCACAATGGAAAAGCACTCGGAAAAAGCAGCACACATTATTTTTGTCCATTTCATACATCTTCTTGAGAGCCGTTAAAACATTGTCAAAGCAATTTCTTGATTTTCAAAAGTTTCCAACTGCCAGCTCCGAAATAACCAACCTTGTCATTACACGTGTCCTTCTAACACTTGAATTTAAAAAGAAAGAGACCAAAACAAAGGACAGGAAACCACCCCAAAGAACCGGAAGCTGTTTCTTCTCAAAATCTCTTATAATACAAATCATTTCAGTCACAGTTTCCACTATATAATATGGATGATATTTAAATGTCACAGTATATAAGCAGCATGGAAATACTAACAGAAAAAAAAACTTCAAATTAAAAATAACAGCAATACATCAACAGCTAATAAACGTCAGAAAACATGCTCCAATTCTCATAGAAACAAGGAAATGGACTGAAAATGGTCGTGAGGGCCCTGGCCCATCATACTCAATGCTTAGTTGTTGCTATCAATTATCTTTTTTCATTGGGTTCATACCAATGAAAAAACTGCTACTAAGCTCTTCCAATTTGGGGGTAAGAAATGCTATACTTTTAAAATGATTTAAAATACTGAGAGTTCTTAGTGTTACAAAGAGTTCTTCTAACCTGGATCATCTCTAAACCATCTTTACCTCTGACAGAAAATTCAGAAGTGGGGAAAAGAAAAAAGCTTTGATAATCCTCAAAGTATCTCAACCTCTGTGGGGAACACAAGTTTCAGCAATTGGTAAAAGAAAGTTCAGAGAATATTCCTGCATAATTATAACTGCTTCAACAACACCAGAGAGGGCTAGAAGAAATTCTGGGATTATAAATATATATAATGTTCAAACTTTGTGTATTTATAGATAGTAATTAAGAAATACGAGCCAACAATGGCAAAGCACACCTACAGCCTCAACATTTAGGAGGGGCAAGGCAGAAAGATTGTGAGTTTTTAGGCCAACTTGGTCTGTGTAACAATTTTCAGGTCTGCATAAGATTTACTCCATCGCAAAGAACGATTGCCAGACTGCTCTAAAGCAGGACGGGCATAGCGCGAGACTTGCTGCTTGCCGTGGCTTCCGGCCACAGCGCAGCACACCTGCGCTTCTTCTCACTGCTCTCTTAGAAATTACGATCATATGTCTGAAGAACTCAAATGTGATTTTTTTAAACATGAGAAAATATAAAACACAGAAAATGAGTATGCAGCTACACACACTCCAGTAATTCCAGGTTTAATATTCCTCATTTTTAAAATTATATTACCTTGAACACAGAAATTCACTTACTTCACTAACTACTGATTATGGTTTTTGTACTAAATTGTAGAAGGGAACTACTTTATTTTTAATATATATATAGCACTTCTAAGCATTATCAAAAATGGTGTGCTACACTACTGCAATTTTTAAAACAAATTATTACATGTCTAAAAATATAAATACTTGGGTATCAGTAATCACTAACCATTTGTAGGTAACAAACACAGTTTTTTGTTTTTGTGAAAATAAAACCCAATGGTAAGGCTCTCTTTTAAAGCATGATTCACAGATGTAAAAGCGTGCTTTTCAGCTTTATTCCCACTAAACTGTCTGTTCTTTGGGAGCTTTCTATCTGTCAGTACTTTCAGTGCAGGGCAGTGATGAAGGTGATAAAAAGCAACATAACTGTTTGGAAACACCATATATGTTGAATACTCTGTATATCAAAAGTTAGATTTATTTCAACTACTGTCTCATTCTAGAAAAATTAGACTTCACACACTGAGTCTGTATCAAGGAAATCAGAATTCACACACGAACAGGACACTAGTGCAAAGAACTCAAGGAGGCTTTTCAGAAAGTTGGCTCCTTTGCAAAATAAAGATAAAAAAAATCTAATTTACAAGGGTTTCTTTTACAGTTATACCGAAATGTTTTTGCACTTAAGTCAATAGGATTGACTCATTGTTGCTCAGAAATGAAGTCTCAAGTATAAAACAGCCATTTAGCTGTGTCTACCGTGGTCACTGCACTCAGACAGTTCTATGAGGAGTTCCGGGCAGCGGCACACTAGAAACACTGAGCCATTTCTCTTTCTCTGAAAGCTTTCCTACCTATTGAAGCTGAGACTCCAAGTTACTCTCAGACCCAACCTTTCCTCCCAGAAAATGCACAGAACAGCACAAGAGGAAAGACGTGAAAATCAGAGACACAGAGCAAAACCCAACTGAGTGCCAGCCTGTCGGCACAACACAACAAAATCAACTGACTTTGTGTTAGGCTCTGAAAGCAGAAAAAAATCTCATGCTTTTGCTGATCGCCTTCCTCCTTTACTATTCCTGCTTTTAACACTATCCATGATGAGGCAGGAACCAGGTTCACTGTCCTCAGAGATGTCTTAGGACTTTCCTAAATGTGAGACAGTTAATACAAAGGCAGTGGTTTTTTTGTTTTGTTTTGTTTTCCTAAGAACCAACTACAGAACTTAAGACTTTTAAACTGCAGGTGATAATTTTTTAGACATTTTATAATCAATAAAAAATTCCTTTTAATGTTTTAACAAGTAACAGGTTGGTATTTGATCCAGTTAAAACTTGCCTTGAATTCTGAAAAACATTTTTGTTTTACATTCCTAATAAAACACATTTGAAAGTAGAACTGACTGAATTACTACTAGTAAAATCAATTCCAGTCTACAAACCTTCATACTTCTAAGTTCAGGGCTTTTTAAATTTTACTTTAGCATGACTTTCAAGCACCCTGGTTTAATTTCAGAGAACCTGTGGAAATGAGAAAAGAATTATTTAAATGAATTTTTTTATATCTTGAAATCAATTCAAATTATCTATACTTAATATTTATTACCAACATTGCCTCCTTTATTAACGTCTGTGTTTGCAATCCCCTTGATTTCTTGTCAAAGCAAATACCATCCTACAGCTTCAGGCTAGTCCTAGATTAGTACTAGCCAACATAACTTACAATTTCCCAAAACTTCTCAAGCCTGAACTGGACCTTCATGAAGAAGAGTCTGCTGTATGAAAGATAAGAGGGTGTATTACATTGTCTCTGTGCATCAAGAAAGCACCAGGAAACCTCTGATACAGCAGATGAGTCTCATTCATCTGACCGTGCAAAGATTTAAACTCTGTCTCTCTAAATGTCAACAAACACACTAGTAGCTTAGATGGCTCACTAACCTCAACATGACAAAGTTCTAGTCTAACCAATCCAATTGTAAAACTAGCCCTGAAAGCTTTTCACTTTCAAGTGCAAAGTTAATGCCACTATTTTTAAAAGGTATTCAAGTAATATCTCATTGCATGGCATAAACAAATGTTATACTGACTAGAATTGGCAGACTGGAAAATGAGGGTAGAGATTTAAGGATTGTTATTCTCAGAGAATCTATTCAGCAACAAAGTGTTACACTTGGAATTTTCCTCGTCAGTTTCTATTACTAACCAATGACTACAATGAAAAAGATACTTCATGTCTGTCAATAAAAATTATTAGTGCATTTAAGTTATGAGGACATATAAATTCAGTTAGAACTTCTGCTTAAGTTTAAATACATCCAAAACTATTTCAGCCAAAGTACCACAAACACACTTGTTCTTTCAAAATTAGGAAGTCTTAAGCTCTCATGTCATCTAGTTCTACTGGGCAGTGCACTAACAGAGGACTGCAGGGATGTCTAAGAAAGTCTTAGCACCATCACTGACAAAAGCTGTATTTTTCTTTGGTTTCTCATTTACCAGACAATATAAAACTAGGAATAAAAGTTATCCTTTAGTTACTAATTTGTGACTGAAATCAGATAGCTAAGTAACTGTTTCAATAGTTTTAACCATCCTGACAGTAGCAGTCTACACTCACCTGAAGCTGTGGCTTGTGAGGTATTTAATGACAGCTGGTTTGATTCGAGCAACTCCTCCCTGGCTGTGGTTTCCTCTCCCCGTAATCACAGAAAGATAGGGCTTACCACCGTTCTGCTTAAATTCTGTTAAAACGTGAATTAGAACAATCAAAATAATTTCTTACATTCTCAACAGAAAATCTAACTATTCAAAAGCATGTGAGATTATTTTCATGGTTTTTTATTAGAGATTTAAAACCTAAGGGGGGTAATCTGTCTGAAAGTACACAGAGCCTTGAAGCAGTTTATCCATTTCGAGACTTCAGGCAGGAACCAGGTTCACTGTCCTCAGAGATGCCTTAGGACTTTCCTAAATGTGAGACAGTTAATACAAAAGCAGTGGTTTTGGTTTTGGTTTGTTTCCCTAAGAACCAACTAGAGAACTTAAGACTTTTAATCGGCAGCAGCACAAAGCAGCACACACTTGATAGCAGAGGCTGAAACAGGGGATGAAGAGTTGGAGGCAGTCAGGATTACAAGGTGAGTCTGAGGTACACAGTGAGACTCTGGACCAGGAAAGAAAATTAAGGCTTAAGTGAGGAGACAGATTTCCATTCTTTACAAGTCTTTCTAAATCATGACAGTCATATTAATTATATCTAAAAATTACTACACACATGGATTCAGACAATACTTTACATGACATCTTTTTGTGAGTTTGAATCTCCATAACAACCCTATTAATTAAACATTCTAAAGCCAACCAACTTTGGTATGAATCACAGTGCTGCCACAAATTAACTGTGTGTGATCGGTCGTGGGCAAACTTGTTGGCTCCTTGGTACCTGTTATGTCACATTAGGAAAGGAGATAATAATAGCCATTATTTTATACATTATCTTCCAGGAAGAGCTGGCTATTAGCAAATCTAATTTTAACATGGTCCTACTATCAAAGATAATCCATTGTTAAATTCCCAGGAAAGATTTTTTTTTAAATACTGAATGACACTGATGTCTTGAAAGAATGCAGCTGCTCCTTCATACTTGACTTTGGGAGGGTAGGTACATAGATTCTGAAATCAGTAACAGCTCTAACAGAACAACAACAAAATCAAAAGTCCTATTAATAATAAAGTAATTAATATAATAAATTTGTTTCTTGTTCATAAGTAGCCTGTCTTTACATTCTGCTCTTAAGTTCCCTTAATACTCAAACAGAACCAAAATATTGATTTTTAAATCCTACTATATGCATGTCAATACTCAGCTTGTAATTTTATTTATTTACTTATTTGAGGCAGTGTCTCACTATATGCTCTTGCTGGCATGGAGCTCACTGCAGATACCAAGCTGTCTTGTAACTTACAGTGATCTGCATGGGCCACCATATCCAATTAGCTTGGGATTTTAAAAGGGTATGTTGTAAGGACAGGAGGGTTATGAGTTTAAGGCTAGCCTGGGCTACCTACACAACTAGTGTCTGTCTTGAAACAAACTGAAAGTTTCCAGTTTACTTCATTCTCAGCACACATTCATTTCTGCCGCAGATAGATCATTCACCACCTCTCTACATAATAGTTCACTTCTACTCTGATTTGCATACCTCAAACAACAGAGTAACTCAAAAGATACTTGTCTTATAAGTTACTATGCGGTGTTCATTGTCTAAAATTATAGACTGCCTCTGATACATTTTATCATCTTTAAAACAACTGTTTAACTTCATTTGAAGCACATTCCAGATTGCTAATAATTTTAAACAACAAATGTTCAAATGATTCTGAAAAATGACTCCTCTAAAACAATGTAACAAGCCAGGTGGTATTATACAACCTTTAACCCCACCACCTGGGAGGCAAAGGCAAGCCTAGTGAGTTCGAGGACAGCTGGGACTACATAGAGAAGCTCTGTCTCAATTAGCATCTTAATTAATCACAGTCCCCCAATGATCTGAAATCCATTTATGGAGTGATTTTGGGTTTTCTGTTTGTTGTTTGTTTTTATTCAGATTTGAAAAAATGTCTCATTCTGTTAATTTGTTTTTTTCATGTAAAGTCTGGTCTTCCTCTGTAGTCCTTGGCCTTGAGCTAAGACTGACTTGGAACTCACTCTGCAAACCAGGCTATCCTCAAACTCAAGAGATCCGCCTGCCTCTGTCTCCTGAGTGTAGAATTAAAGGTGTGTGCCACTGTGCCCAATTCTGATGTATTTCTTAAATAAATCAAAAGCTTTCATTTCCTTTATTTTTGTTTATGTTTACTTTTTAAAAGATATTTGTCATAAATTTCCAGGCTTTATTTTGCTGACTATCTTTGTGGTTATATTTAACTTGTTCCTCTGTCCCCCATGAATCCCTATCACTAATCATATCCAAACTCTTGACTTCCTGGTTTATCTGAGGCTAAAATACTTTACAGGGGCATGTGGACTTCACCACAAGGCATACAGGACCCAGACATCTCTATTTATCCCCAATTTTGAAAGGTCTTTTATATTATGACTAAAACTAATGCAGCTACCCCACAGATTCCCACCCCTTACCCCAAAAACTTCTTTTCGGCAATCCTGCCATCTGCTGGTAAGTTATTTTTTTTAAAGTTCAGAATTTAAAATACATAAGAGAGAGAGAGAGAGAGAGTGTGTGTGTGTGTGTGTGTGTGTGTATGATTAATGGGCATGGTGATGCAAGCCTTTAATCCTAGTACTTGGGAGGCAGAAGCAAATGAATATCAGAGTTCCCAGACAGCCAGAAAGACAAAGAAAGTTCCAGAACAAAAGGGCTACACAGAGAAACCCTGTCTCAAACAAACAAAAATTATAACTCCATCATTCAACCACCAATGCAATAATTTATTTGGCCAAGAGCTATCAATACATGCTAAAACTATTGATAAAATATTCTTAGAACAGTGGTTAAGAGTCACAGCATACCATCCACTGGAGACTATCAATTAGCAGCAACATCCACTGAGAAATCTGATAGAAGTTTCCTAAGAAGCATCCAACAACCTCTTCAAAATTAGGACAAATTGGCCGTGAACATCTCCTGACTACTCACCAAGAACAGCTGAAACATTATCATGTAAACAATATAGTTTGGGATTTTTTTGGTTCTGAGACAGGGTTTCTCTGTGTAGCCTTGTCTATCCTAGAACTGGCTCTGTAGCCCAGGCTGACCTTGCATGGCTGCAAGAGCATGAGAATGGCCTGGCTTACTGTTTCAGTAATCCCCCACAACAAGAAAGACATGACTGCAGCTTCACAGAGATCCACCTGCCTCTGCCTCCCAAGCGCTGGGTTTAAAGGCGTGTGCCACCACTGCCTGGCTAACTAATATGGTTTTTAAAAAATATCTTACTATGTAATGTAGGCTGGCTTCTCCAGTCACCCATGTAGCATAAGACCTTTTTTAATTTAAATTCAACCTGAATTGTCTAAAGAAAAGGAATTAATTATACATATTTGGATGTAAGCTTGGAGCCTACATAAACGTTAATGACATTGAAGAAAAAAAAACGACCAAACTATTCCAAATTATAGCAAAGTACATTGGATGATCAACTAGAACATGCTCTACTTGACTAGATCCCAGAGAGAAAGGGGAAAGGCACAGCTATGTAGGACAGTCTGAACAAAAGGTGGGAAAACTAGAACATGACCTCTATATTAGACAATGTATCTAGAGATGTTCAGTGTCTTCAAGGTGGAAAGGGTGTAATAGCTAGAAAGGAGAGTGAGTCTGTACTTTAGAAATACAGGTGCAAAGGTATTTAGGAGTTAAATCACCACACCACCTACAACTTATTTTCAAATGGGTCAGCACAAAGCAATCTTACAGGAGCTGGAGACAGATGTTTTCAATTACTGGCCACAGCCAGGTGTGGTGGCGCACACTTTTAATCCCAGCGCTCAGTGAGGCAGAGGCAGGCAGATCTCTAAATTCAAGGCCAGTCTATTCTACAGAGAGTTCCAAGACAAGCAGGGCTATCCAGAGAGACCCTGTCTTGAAAAAAGAAGAAGAAAGAAAAGAAGAAGAGGAAAGGAAAAAAGGAAAACGGAGATCGGAGGTAAGCACAAAAGAAGCACTTTAAAGACAAACAGTAAAAATGTCCGTGCTTGTTACTGGACTCACGGGTCTATGGACTTTTTTTTTTTTAATAATCTAGAACCTCTTCAACACAGTTGCAATGCTTCAGAATAAGCAGATGAATTTTCAATCTTATATATTAGTATTACTTTATCACCAGTGATATGTACTGAATTGATAAATGAATATACAGTCTGACAATTCAGGGCATCTTTACAATTCTAAAATTCTCCAGTAATGACAAACAGATGATATCTAGTATTAGTGTTTGAGATAACTAAAACAGAATAAACTTCCTATGGAAGCTACCAACTAATGAAAATGAAGCATGATGCCACACCAACAAGACACTTTAATGTATGAAATGCATGACACCAAATGAAGTCTTGAAATAGAGCTCTCGCTGAAAGATGTCCTGGAAAGATGTTTAGGATTTAGGGAACGGCCGGAATGACCTCCCCTACTACCTGTGTGATGAGCAGAAAGAAAGGACCATGACACTTTCAGCATTTAGAAAGCCTGCCTCTGCGGCCATTATGCAGACAACCTTACTTCCTCTTGTATCTGAGCAAACATCTACTGAAGACAATATTCAAGGCAGCCAATGAAAATTCTATGAAGAACAACTAACACAAATATCTACAAATAAAGTGTCTGCACAGGCAGATTCACTGTATTTGACAAGGCCCATCAATATCAATGTTGTTAGTACATTCGTACCTTCTGTTTTCTGGTGTAAAACTGTTGTCAAATGCTCTATAGCTTCGTCCACATGCAGCCCATGGAGGTCTAAGACGTTCTGCGGCAGCAGGGAGGCATTGACTTTCTCAAAAATCTCCACAGCAGCGAGGTGGTTGGCTTCCTTCATTTTCTGCTCATGAAGACTGCCCTTTAATCATAAATACATCACCAACAGAGACTTTTGATAACTACCACTTAGACAGTCAAAGAAGCAGAAGTGCCCTAAACAACTCAGAACTAGGTTAATATCCTGATGTAACAAGCTGAAAGACAAGAATGAACCAAACTTGGGAGAAATTCAGTAACTAAATAATACAGTTTTTAAACTACTCAATCATAGTAGAAAAAAATCCTTAAATAAAAGTCATAAAAGGAAACTTAATAAAGAACCAACTGGCTTAATATTTGGTAAATAAAGTGTATTTTACAATAATTGTGGGTCTCTCAGCTTGATGGTCCTTTCAAACACCTTCTAGTTACCCCCTCATCCTGTGCCCAAGGTCTGTTGTTAGGGCTCAAAGGGTATACTAGTTTGACACTTTCTGATCAATAACCACAAAAATAAAAGGATGTTTCTTACACTGTCATGCAGAATGAGCCTAGCTAGAAATTTTGCTCTCTTGAAAAATATTAATGCTCTTTTCCTCTTTGTGAACATGAAGTGATGTTAGAGGATAAGGGATGGCTCAGTGGTTAAGAACACTTGCTGTGCAAGCATGAGGCCCTGAACTGAAATCAGAGTAAAAAGCTGGGCATATCTGTGTGTGCCTTAACCTCAGCGTCAGGGGAGAGACAGGTAGACCCCCCAGAAGCTCAATGGCAAGCCAGCCTAACTGAAAGGGTGAGCTTCTAGTTCAGACTTCTTTACTGCCTGTCTTATAGTAATAAATGTGAAAGTGAGAGTGGAAAATAATTGGTGTCCTCCTTTGGTCTCTATATGCACAAGAACATGCACTCACACACTAACGTGCATGAACGAAATACATACACATTACACAACCCACACATATACACACACACAAATAATGCTTTACTAAAACCCCAAACATTACAGACAATGTAAGACCCATGTGATTGCAATGTAACACAACCTTTTCTGCTTTCTTTCTTCCAAGAAATTTTTATCTGTTCAGACATGCTACTGAATAATAAACTGCTAAGACTGCCAGATGATTCAACTTAACCTAAAGGAAAATATGGGAAAATAAACCACAGTTCCCCAGGCCATACTCCCAGAAACTTGAAAAGCTAAGGCACAGAATCACAAGTTCAAGGCCAGCCTGGATAATTTAGTGAGACTCTTCTCAAAATAAAAGTTAAAGGAGGGGAGATGTGGGGAGAGGAGAGATAGAGAGGAAAAGAAAAGCAGTAAAATAAAGAGGGCTAGAAATGCAGCTCAGTGGTAGAGCATGTGTGAGAGTAAGTTCACACTAAGACCTGAAGAACAACTGTTCGTGAAGCTATACATACAAACAAAGTGACAGAAACTGAGCAAAGTAGATAAAATTCTCACCATGCATTCTTTTATATTAGGCCACTTTATATGTCACTTAGATAGTCTCTAAACTCTTCCCCAATTCTTAAGCCAAAACTTAGTCTAAGTATCGTGTACTGATTAAATACCGTAGTCGATGAACAAACTGTAATCAGTTTTCCACTTCACCTGCTGAGCATAAAAGGTGGCCACATTCTTCTTCCCCATGCGGTAGGCCTCCTTGGCTTTGCTGTAGCACTCCATCCTCTTCTGCTGGTGTAGAAAAGCTTCTGCCCTGTAGTCATCGTACTCAGGGTACTCAAAATCCTGGAAAGACGGGTCACCTGGGGTGTCGTCAGTCTCTCTCTGTTTCTTTGTCTAGAAGAACACAATACATAATATACAGTTTGAAATAAATGTCTTGTTTTGAATGAATGTCTTAATTGTTAGAAAGTGCACACACAAACTAGGCTCTGAGTCAGCAAGGTGGCACATGCCTGTAATTCCAGTACTAAGCTGGAAAGCAACAACAGGAAGACAAGTCAGGTGTGTGCAGGGCGGTGAGGTAATAAACAGGCAGGAGGGGTAGGGCAGCCTTGGTCGCACAGAAAGTGGAGCTACTCTGGACTCTATGGCTTTGTTTAAGAAGAGAAACTGGAAAGCAGGGGCTACCCTTTCCCAAGGAATAGAGGAGGGAAAGGGTGAGAGGGCGGAGGATGGGACTGGGAGGCGAGGAGGGTTGGAGCTACAACCAGGATGTAAAGTGAATACAAAATAAAAATATTTTTAAAAAGTAAGAACGAATTCTGTGCTGAAACCATCTGGCCCTAGGCTTTTTTTTGGAAGGGAGACTTTTGATGACAACTTCTATTTCCTTAGGGGACGTAGGACTATTTATTCACCTGGTCTTGATTCAGCTTTGGTAAGTGGAATCTATCAAGAAAAGTGTCTACTTGATTTAGACTTTCAAATTTTGTGGCATATAGACTTTTGAAATAATATCTAATTATTGTTTGGATTTCCTCATAAAGGACATAAAGCACCTTAGTGTAACTCTAACCAAGCAAGTCAAAGACTAGTATGAAAATAAAGTTCCAGTCTCTGAAGAAAGAAATTGAAGAAGATATCAGAAGATGGAAAGACCTCCCGTGCTCATGGCCAGGCAGGATTAACATAGTAAAAATGGCCATCTCACCAAAAGCAATCTACAGATTCAGTGCAATGAAATTACCAACTCAATTCTTTACAAACCTTGAAAGGAAAATTCCCAACTTCATATGGAATAACAAGAAACCCAGAATTGCTAAAACAATCCTGTAATCTGGAGGTAATCTCCATCCCTGATCTCAAGCTGTACTATATGGCAACAGTAATAAAAACTGCATGGTACTGGTATAGAAACAGACTGGTAGATAAATGGAATCGAAAAGAAGACCTAGAAATAAACCTACACACATATGGATACTTGATTTTTGACAAAGATGCTAAAACCATACAATGGAAAAAAGAGCATCTTTAACAAATGGTGCTGATCTAACTGGATGTGTACATGTAGAAAAATGCAAATAGATCCATACTTATCATCCTGCACAAAACTAAAGTCGAAGTGGATCAAAGATCTCAACATAAAACCAGGCACACTTAAACCTGTTAGAAGAAAAAGTGGGGAAGAGCCTTGATCCCACTGGCACAGGTGACTACTTCCTGAACAGAACACCAACAGCACAGGCTCTAAGATCAACAATCAATAAACGGGACCTCATGAAACTGAAAAGCTTCTGTAAAGCAAAAGACACTGTCATCAGAACAAAACACCAGGCTACAGACTAGGAAAGGCTCTTTACCAACCCTATATCTGACACAGGGCTGATATCCAGAGTATATAAAGAACTCAAGAAGTTAAATACCAACAAAGCAAGTAATCCAATTAAAAAATGGGGTACAGAGCTAAACAGAGAATTCTCAATAGAGGAATATCGAATGGCAGAGAAACACTTAAATGTTCAAGGTACCTTTTCATCAGGGAAACGGAAATTAAAACGAACCTGAGAGTTGACCTTACACCCATCAGAATGGCTAAGAACAAAAACTCAAGTGACAATACATGCTGGAGAGGATGTGGAGAAAGAGGAACCCTCCTCCATTGCTGGTGGGAATGTAAACTTGTACAACCAATCTGGAAATCAATTTGGTGTTTTCTTAGACAATTAAGAATAGTGCTTCCTCAAGACCAGCTATACCACTCCTAGGCATATATCCAAAATATGTTCAAGTATACAAGGATGTTTGCTCAACCATGTTCGTAGCAGCTTTATTCATAATAGCCAGAATCTGGAAACAACCCAGATGTCCTTCAATTGAGGAATGGATACAGAAATTGTGGTACATTTACACAATGGAATACTACTCAGCAATTAAAAACAAGGAAATCATGAAATTTGCAGGCAAATGGTGGGAACTAGAAAAGATCATTCTGTGTGAGGTAACCCAGAAGCAGAAAGACACACATAGTATATACTCACTTATAAGTGGATATTAGACATATAATATAGGATAATCATACTAAAATCTGTGCACCTAAAGAAGCTAAGCAAGAAGGAGGACCCTTGGAAAGGTGCTAAGTTCTCATTCAGAAAGGCAAACAGAACAGACATTGAAAGAGGGAGAAAACAGGGAACAAGACAGGAGCCTACCACAGAGGGCCTCTGAAACACTCCCCAGCAGGGTATTAAAGCAGATACTGAGACTCAAAGCCAAACTTTGGGCAGAGTGCAGGGAATCTTATGAAAGAAGGGGGAGATAGAAAGACCTGGAAAGGACTGGAGTGTCACAAGAACAGCAACAGATCCAAAAAATCTGAGCACAGGGGTCTTTTCTGAGACTGATACTGCAACCATGGACAATGCATGGAGATAACCTAGAACCCCTGCACAGATGTAGCCCATGGCAGCTCTGTGTCCAAGTGGGTACCCTAGTAATGGGAACAGGGACTGTCTCTGACATGAACTCAGTGGTTGGCTCTTTGATCACCTACCCCTGAAGGGGTGGGGCAGCCTTGCCAGGCCACAGAGGAAGACAATGCAGGCCTGATGAGACCTGATAGGCTAGGGTCAGAGAGAAGGGGAGGGGAACCTCCCCTATCAGTGGACTAGGAAGGTGCATAGGAGGAGAAGAGGGACAGAGGGCGGGATTGGGAGAGGATGAGGGAGGGGGCTACATCTGGGATACAAAGTGAATAAACTGTAATAATAAAATAAATAAATTATAAAAGAAAAATCAGCCTGACATGGTGATATGTGCCTTTTAATTCCAGCAATAGTGAGGCAGAGACAGGTGGATCTTTGAGTTCAAAGCCAGCCTGATCTAGCCTAGTCTACAGAGGGAGTTCCAGGACAGCCAGGGCTACACCAAGAAAAAGGAAGGAAGGAAGAAAGGAAGGAAGGAAGGAAGAAAGGAAGGAAGGAAGGGAGGGAAGGCAGGCAGGCACGCAGACTGACCAAAAGAACAGCTAGGGGCTGGAGAGATGGCTCAGAGGTTAAGAGCACTGGCTGCTCTTCCAGAGGTCCTGAGTTCAATTCCCAGCAACCACATGGTGGCTCACAGCCATCCACAATAAGATCTGGTACCTTCTTCTGACATGAGGTGTACATGCAGACAGAACATTGTATACATAATAAATAAATAAAATATTAAAAAAAAAAGAACAGCTAGACTCATCTTTTTTTCTCAGAAGAGATTTCCTCAGTGCCTACATTATAAGCCAAGTACTACCATTAGCTTTTTCATGTCAGTAACACTACCCCTTCTTTAACCACCCACTTTTAGACACAGAAATGTCCTTCAAAATTATTGGGGGGGGGGCTGAGACAGTTGTTCTGTATAGCCCTAGCTGTCCTGAAACTCCCTCTATAGAGCAGGAGGCTGGCCTCAAACTCAGAGATACACCTGCCTCTGCCTCCTGAGTGTTGGGGTTTAAAGGCATGCACCACCACTGCCTGGCTTTTCTTCAAAATTACTAAAACAGAATTACATCACAAAATCAAACCAAAAGATAGAAGTCAAGATAGATAATCTGCAATACAAACTTATTCAGCACAGAAATCCAAGTGTTGGGTTGTGTTTAACCCTATTCAGATGCCTTAGTTAGCGTTGCAGCCAATTTTCCCAGCACCCTAGGACAGAGGCAGGAGTTCAGGCCATTCTTGAGTACATAGGGAATATAAAGCCAGATAGAGATACAGGATGTCTTGCTTTAAACAAACAAAGTTTCAAGGCAGCAATGAGAAATTTAAACTTACGGGTTTTTTTTCAGCCAACTAAAACAAATAATTTAAAAACAGAATACTTGCTGAAGTTAGCATGGCTGATAGTAAATATCATGGGTACATTCATGGGTCAGTTTCAACCTACTATGTACCATTAGCCACCGTGGCCAGTTAGACCACCAATTTTCAGTAACCTTTAAAGTAAAGCCTGTACCTCACAATCCCAGTATCGTGGAGGCGAAGCAAGTGGACTGAGAACAGTGTAAGCTACAAAGTGAGGTCCTCCCTCAAAAACAAACACAGCAACAGTGTGCTTATGTGTGTGCACCCACATGTGCATGTGATGCTTAAAGTAGCAAGACACTCTAATGTAGAACATAAGATAATAAAAATAATAATTATGCAAACTGTCTATATGTTTTCCATCAAATAAGAACACTGTGTTTTTAGATATTATTCTCAGACAGTGTATCCAAATACCTTTAAAATAAGGGTTCTCAACCCGTGGGTTGCAAACACTTTGGGGGTCAAATATCATGTATCCTACACATAAGATATTTACATTATGAGTCATAACAGTAGCAAAATTATACTTAGGAAACAGCAACAAAAAGGTTTTCTGGTTGGGGGTCACCACAACATAAGGAATTATATTGAAGGGTCACAGCATTAGGATTGTTGAGAACACTGCTTTAGAAAATCAAAAGCTAATGTTTAAAAACTGAAAATAGTGATTTCTAAGTCAAACTGGCTTTTCGTTAATTCTTTTCTTCAAAGTTATCATTCAGAGTACTGCTTTAAAACAGCAATCTATGTCTTATCTTTAGATATGTATGGTTTCAATTAATTTATTGGACTTGAACAGTGTAAGTCATACAAGTGAACACTATCTAATTTAATAAACGTTAAAAAACCAAAACTAAACAAAACCTTAATTTTCAATACTTTAAAAATGCTTTTATTAATATAATTATTTGATCAAGTACATTACTGGAATTTTAAAAAAATGGAAGTTACCATTTTTCTTAGAAACATTATCAAGATTTATATGTATAACATACTCTATAAAACTATCTTCAATGACACATAGGTTTAAAATCTTATGGACAACCATTTAATTTATAGTATGTACTATAAAAACATGTTATATAATATATATATTTATTCTAACTGATAAAAATAAGCCAAGAACGAAAAACTGACCTACCATATAATAATAGTTGGTTATATAATCTACTCAAACCCTGAAACTATAGAGGCCTAAAATAACATATCACTATGCTCTTCAAAAAACTTAATTATGAGTCAGGCATCCACACCTTGAGAGGCAGGCAAGAGTTCTTTGGGTTCAAGGCCAACCTTGTCTACATAGCAAGGCTACATAGTGAAATCCTGTCTCAAAAAAAACATACAAAACAAAACAAAGTTTTAAAGATGGGCTATAGAGATGGCTCAATGGTTAGGAGCACTTGCTACTCTTGCAGAGAACCTGGGGGCTGGTTCCTAGCACCCACACAGCAGCTTACAACTTCTTGTAACTGGAGTTCCAAGGAATCTGATACACTTTTCTGGTCTCCATGGGCCCTGCACACACAGTGCACATATATAAATGCATGCAGGTAAGACACCCAAATACATAAAAAAAATAAAGCAACAACAAAAAATTCTAATGCTGATACAAGATTAACATGTAAAAATCAATTACATTCCTACTGATTCATAATGAGTTATCCAAACATAAAATTAGACATTTTCAAGGTAAAATAGAGAAATCACTTAGGAAAAAGATTAAATATTTCTGCCCACATATTTGGATTATAGGATCTATGATATAATAAAACCACTGCTATTCAATTATGCCTCATTCAGTACTGTGTCTACATAGAGAAGTCTACAGAGCAGGCAGATCTCTGCGTTAGAGGCCAGCCTGGTCTAAAGAGAAAATTCCAGGACAGCCAGCGCTACACAGAGAAAACCTGTCTCAAAAAGAAAATGAAAAGACAGAATCTATAGGAAGTTGAATGCTTATCATGTATAACAAGATTAAACAGAAACAATTAGGTATAAATTCGTTTTTTGACATACAAAGATATTCTTTAAAAAGTTATTGGTTATTAAACTTTCAATCTAGTCAAAATAGTAAAAAACAATCATTAAATTATTATACTCAATAAGCAAATCACTTTATATACTTTTTTTTTTTGTCAACAGGGTAGAAAATCAGATAACTCCATACCTTTTTCTCTTTTGCTTTCAGTGCAGTATGGGAAGTGGTGATCTCATTTTGATGAACGCACTCTTGAGCTACAACTGTTTTCACAGGGTCTCCTTCAAGAACACAGTTTAGAAACTGCACTGTGTGTTCCAGTGAATAGCTGTTTAAATATATTTACATAAAGAAAAATCACAGTTCTGTGGCGTAATCACCATAAGCCATCTTCAATCATTTCCTAAGAGCCCTTGCTATTTTGCAGAGACCCCAGGTTTGGTCCCAGCATCTGCGTGATTGCTCACAACTACATGTAACTGCAGTTCCAGGGGTGCTAATGCCCTCTTCTGCTTTCCGTGTGTATCAGCCATGCATGGGGTATACCTAAATACATGTGGGCAAGCACTCATATGCATAAAATATTTTTTAATTAAAAAGTATAAAGGGTTGGCTTACTTGTACATTTTAAATACTGAAACTGATATTTTAATACTGGTTTTTCAAAACGGTTTCCGTGTATAGCCCTGGCTGTCCTGGAACTCACTGTATACACCAGGCTGGCCTCGAACTCACAGCGATCCACCTGCCTCTGCCTCCTGAGTGCTGGGATTACAGGTGGGTGCCACCGCTGCCCACACATGTTTCTTTTAATTGCGTCATCTATATTCCATATATCTTTTGGGGATCTATATACAGTTTGTTTCTTTCCAAAATCAAACACAGACAACACGTCTCAGTACTGATACTTGTAACTCGGCGTACACCATGAAGATCTAGTTTAAAAAAGATGTAAAGCACTGTCTGCCCCTCAGCCCCACTGTACCTGGGCATGTTTCTAATGGTGAAAAGGTAATGGAAACATTTAAAGAAAACATTAGCAAGGAATACAAGTTGCTGGAAATTTTCACTTTCTTTATAACATATATTATATAAATAAAAACAATTTATTAAATGAATACTACAGGTAATTTGGCATACATGTCCAGGGACACTAGTGTGAAAATTACAGCCCATCCTTCTAGCACTCACTCACTTGTGATCTTTGAAAATGTCCGCCAGGAAATTTTGATTAATGGCTGGAAATATTTTAAAGAGCTGCTTCTCCTTTAGTTTAGTGGCACAGTCTTTTTCAAACATAAGTGTCTCCCTTTTCTAAAACAAAACAGAAAACAATCACTCGTAAGATGAAATATGTAAGTCAGACAATACTGAACAAAAACCTAATTATTTTGTTACAAAAAGGTCTATGATTTATAATCAATCACAGACTTTCTTCACTGATCAAAGGCTGAAGTTAGAAAATATTTTTATTTTTTTAAGTTTATTATTTTCGTTTATTTATTTACTACAATTTATTCACTTGTATCCCGGCTGTAGCCCCCTCTACCTCCTCCCAATCCTACCCTCCCTCTAGTATGCTCCTTTCCTAGTCCACAGATAGAGGAGGTTCTCCTCCCCTTCTATCTGATTCTAGCCTATCAAGTCTTATCAGGGCTGGCTGCATCATCTTCCTTTGTGGCCTTGCAAGACTGGACCCACCAGGAGGAGGTGATCAAAGAGCCAGCCACTAAGCTCATGTCATAGACAGCCTCTGTTCCCCTTACTAGGGTACCCACTTGGAAACTGAGCCACCTATGTGCTTCCTTTGAGCAGGTCTAGGTTCTCTCCATGTATGGTCCTTGGTTGGAGTACGGGTCTCTGCAGGGGCCCTGGGCCCAGGTTTTTGGGCTCTGTTGGTCTCCTTGAGCAGTTCCTGTCTATCACCTTCTTCTTTATAACGTTTCCTGCACTCTGCCCAAATATCATCAAAACAAAAGGGTAGCCTACAAACCGGGGAAAAAGATCTTCACCAACCCTACATCTGACAGAGGGCTAATATCCAGAATACATAAAGAACTAAAAAAGTTAAATATCAACAAAGCAAGCAATCTAATAAAAAAATGGGATTCAACATGGCAGCTCAGTCTCCAAGTATGTACCCTAGTAATGGGAACAGGGACTGTCTCTGCCATGAACTCAGTGGCTGGCTCTTTGATCACCTCCCCCTGAGGAGGGAGCAGCCTTACCAGGCCACAAAGGAAGACAATGCAGCCAGTCATGATGAGACCTGATAGGCTAGGGTTAGATGGAAGAAGAGGAGAACTTCCTCTATCAGTGGACTTGAGAAGGGGCAAGGGATGAGATGAGAGAGGGTGGGTGAGTTTGGGAGGGAATGAAGGAGGGGGCTACAGCTGGAACACAAAGTGAATAAACTATAATTAATAAAAAATAAATAATTTTTTAATGGGGTACAGAGCTAAACAGAAAACTCTCAACAGAGGAATATCGATCGAATGGCAGAGAACACTTAAAGAAACTCTCAACATCCTTAGTTATTCAGGAGATGCAAATCAAAACGACCCTGAGATTCCACCTCATACCCATCAGAACGGCTAAGATCAAAAACTCAGGGGAAGGACTTGGGAAGGGCATGGGAGGAGATGAGGAAGGGGGGGATGGGATTGGGAGAGGATGAGGGAGGGGGCTACAGCTGGGACACAAAGTAACTAAACTGTAATTTATTAAAAAATTAATTAATTAAAAAAACTCAAGGGGTAATGCATGCTGGAGAGGTTGTGGAGAAAGGGGAACCCTCCTCCATTGCTGGTGGGAATGTAAACTTGTACAACCACTTTGGAAATCAATCTGGCACTTTCTCAGAAAATTAGGAATAGCACTTCCTCAAGATCCAGCTATACCACTCCTAGGCATATATCCAAAATATGCTCAAGTATACAAAACAAGGACATTTGCTCAACCATGTTCGGAACAGCATTATTCACAATAGCCAGAATCTGGGAACAACTGAGATGTCCCTCAACTGAAGAATGGATGCAGAAATTGTGGCACATTTAAACAATGGAATACTACTCAGCAATTAAAACAAGGAAATCATGAAATCTGCAAGCAAAGATCATCCTGAGTGAGGTAACCCAGAAGCAGAAATACACATATGGCATATACTCACTTAAAAGTGGATATTTGACATACAATATAGGATAAACATACTAAAATCTACTCCCAAAGAAGCTAAACAACAAGGAGGACCCTAGGGAAGAAGCTGAAACCTCACAGATAGACATCAGAAGTTGGGGAAGACAAGGAACAGGACAGGAGCCTTCCACAGGAGACCTTTAAAAGACCCTACCCATCAGGGTATGGCAGGAGATACTTAAGTTAGAAATTTAAGTATTCTTACATTATTTATTTATATCCCATTTTGCCAAGCATTTGAAGATGCTTCTAAATGTATATAATCACATATATACACAAATAACACCTTATAGTCTATTAATACAGTTTAACAAGGATGAAGCTACATATACAGTCATTAACCATGCTTCAGTAAATGATGGACCACATATATACCAGTATGTGCTATACCACACAGCCTAAGTGTGTAGTGAGCCATACCACACCGGAGTAAATACACTATGATATTCAGAGAACAAATCACATAATGATGCTTTTTTACTTGGGTCATCATTAATCAATGAAACTATTAAAAAGATAGGATATAAATAAAGCCAAAGATCAAAGAAAATAAAGAATATAGGATAAACTTAGCAAGTAGAATGAGTATAGAAGCCCACACCACAAATTACTCAGGAGCAGTCCAGCTTTTCTAGTACCAAACCTGAGAGAAATATCTCCTGTGAGTCCTCATTAAGGAACACAGGGATGCTGTGAATGTCCTCAAAATCATATTTTCCTCAGTGGGCAGAAACTACATTGTATAAATGTTGCCAATTCAGGTTGACAGAAAACCTTAAAACTCACAATTGTTTAAAATGTTTTCACAAATACATTTACTAAAACATTACTATATGCGAATTACTACTTTCCACAATCCATTTAACTGAGCATCCAGAACTACTCCAACCAGGTGGAGTCGCACATGCCTATAATGCTTGACATACCAGATAGAAAGTTGGAATGTTCAAAGCCAGGCTAGGCTATAAATAGAAAGCCTAGC
Source organism: Pachyuromys duprasi (assembly GCA_028658305.1). Taxonomy (NCBI): domain Eukaryota; kingdom Metazoa; phylum Chordata; class Mammalia; order Rodentia; family Muridae; genus Pachyuromys; species Pachyuromys duprasi. The sequence goes on from CM053743.1 coordinate 40,982,576, forward strand.
ACAAAAAGTGACTGGGCACAGGGGTCTTTTCTGAGACTGATACTCCAACCAAGGACCATGCATGGAGACAACCTAGAATCCCTGCACAGATGTAGCCCATGGCAGCTCAGTGTCCAAGTGGGTACCCTACCTAGGGGAACAGGTGCTGTCTCTGACATGAACTCAGTGGCTGGCTCTTTGATCACCTTCCCCTGAGGAGGGAGCAGCCTTATTAGGCCACAGAGGAAGACAATAGAGCCAGCCCTGAGGAGACCTGATAGGCTAGGGTCAGATGGAAGGGGAGGAGGACCTCCCCCATCAATGGACTGGGGAAGGGGCATGGGAGGAGATGAGGGAGGAAGGGTAGGATTGGGAGGGAACGAGGGAGGGGGCTACAGCTGGGATACAAAATGAATAAATTGTAATTATTTTAAAAATTAATTAATTTTAAAAAGTGACACTTTAAATGAGTAAGTAAGTAAAATAAACCTGTCAGACTAAATGTAGCTCCTTAAAACAGCTCTCTGCCTGCCCAACCTGTGGGCACGACACATAGTGGCATGCACTGCATGCTCACTGTGGAGGCGCTATCCCAGTCTACCTTCTCCCCTTTAGACAGGGTCTACACAGGGGTCTTCCCGTCTCTACCCCAACAGCTCAGATGCTAGCACACCCAGAATTTAAAATAATTGGAGTTTTCTTGTTTTTGTTTTTCAAGACAGGGTTTCTCTGTGTAGCCTTGGCTGTCCTGGACTTGCTATATAGACCAGGCTGGCCTCCAACTCAAGAGATCTGCCTGCCTCTGCCTCCTGGGACCAAAGGCATATGCTACCACACCCAGCTAAAAAACTTTTTATGATGGTGTTAGGGGATTTGAACTCAAGGCAAGTGTTCATACTCACTGAGCTATCTCCCTAGAGTCTCCGGAGGTGTTTTTTTTGTTTGTTTTTTCCTAAAATAAATTATGAAAATGATTCTTAAAGTAGCTGGGCAGTGGTGGTGCATGCCTTTAATCCCAGCACTTGGAAGGCAGAGGCAGATGAATATATGAGTTCAAGGCCAGCCTGGTCTGCAGAATGAGCTGCAGGACAGCCAGGACCACATAAAGAAGCCCTGTCTCAGAAACAAATTAAAAAGATTCTTAAAGTAACTTTGATGCTTTCTGATGTTGACAACGTATAGTTAAATAATCGTTGCTTGTCATGAAGACTCTAATCTCTGAATAACAACCTTCCATAAAATTTATAAGCCGGGGAGTGACAGACTGGCTAGATCCCAGGGGAGGACATTGCAGCCAGCCCTGAGGAGACAGGATGAGCTGGGGTTGGATGGAAGGGAAGGAGGTCCTCCCCTGTTGGTGGACTTGGAGGGGGCGGGGAAGAAGGAGATGAGGGAGGGAGTAGAAGGGTAGGAGGGAATGGGGGAGGGGGCTACGCCTGGGATTCAAAGTACCCAACCTGTGATTGAGATAAAAATAAATAAATTAAAAAAAAAAATTTCAAAGGTCATTAAGTTAACCCTGAAATTTTCTAACTTAGAAATTTTAATAATTTAGGACAATCCTAGAATTATCTGTTTAAAGTTTAGTGAGTTGAACCTGAGAAACCGAAAGATTAAGGTGGCTATTATTAGTGCTTAAGGCCTAAACTAGTTGGGTGGGGAGGTCCAGTAATGCCCTAAGGGGAAGAACTCGCCTTACCACATTCTTTCCCTGCCCACTAGAGATACACTTGCTAGGAAACTGGCCCATCCCCCTAGGGAGGGACACCAGATCATTAATGGTTTGGGGACCTTCCTATAGCCAATCGATTCAAAATGCAATGTTTCGACCAATAGATGCTTGCCAGGTAGGAATCAACTCTGCCTTGGGCATGCTGGGAGTGACCAGAATCTTTAAGTTACCCAACTAACCTGAGCACGAGGCTCTTGGTTCTCACCGCTTCAGCGGCGTGTGGTGTGAGCTCAAGCTGCAGCTTGTAATGATTTATATTAAAAAGATCCTCATGTGATTTTCAACGGACTCGGCTCCTGGTGGTGGTCTTTTGGGGTATCGAGATTCGGGCACAGCAAACCCATTGTAGCACCAAGTGAAAATAAGAAAAGGAGCTTTACAGCCCAGGAAATAACTGAGGTGAACACATCACAGATAATGGGAACAACCCAAGCTGTAAAGTGTTCAAGTATAGCAGACACGCCTGAGCTGCATGGGGCCTTGTCTCAACCGAAACAAAGAATTACAATATTTCACATACACTCTATAACCTGGATTTCCTCTGCCCTCTCCTCCCCACCAAGAAAACAATCTTCAATGCTAAGAGTTCCTGGTGACCTAGGCGGCCACCGTCATCCTACAGCTAATGCTCAGGCTTTGGTCACTAGCGTATGTGAAGCTCACTTCCTATTTCTTTCAGTACACAAAATGTAGTTCTCCTTCCAGAACAGTGGAAAGGAAACATCAAGGAACTCTCTTGCTGAGCTCCATTAAATGAGTTTTCTCAAAAAAAAAAAAAAAAAAAAGTGTTCTTGAAACCAAGCTGTCTAGTTTCTATTGCACTATTTGTTCATGAAAAAGGACAGAGTTATTGATGTAAAAACGCATTAAATTGTAGAAAACTCATTTGTTAACAAGTATTGTGAGATTATGAGACAGGTCATAAATATAAAAGTATGTTTCAGTAATGGAAATGGTATTCAGCAAAACTATTACACTCTTTAAGCCTAAAGTGTTAGCTTAAGAGAATCCATTTTTCCAGCTTACTATAAATTAAAAGGATATCTGAAACTTCAGAAAAACTTTAAGATACTATTTGAAGCTATTTTATGTACAGGTGCAGCAACAGGAACTTCATCATGAAGATAACGAGGGAGAAATATGAAGAATGCCTCCAATCCTCCTGCACTCAATTCTATGCACTGCAGCTAAATACAAAGTTGAGTCTGTGAGACATATACATTAAAGTGAAAAATGTTTTGGTCACTGCTATGAACTGCTTTTTCCCTTGATAACCTAACTAACTTCTAAAGTCTTTCCATTTTAATTTTTGAATTCTTTAGTTCTCACTTTCAAAATTAAAAAAAAAAAGCTGAAGAGAATTATTACAGAAATCAAATTCACCAATGGCCTCAAACATGTTGAAGAACAAAAAGCAAGACTTAAAGTTTCTGTTTAAACTTTAGTTGAAGAGTAGAAAAGGGAAGAAACTGAATTGTGAATAAAAATTCCTAGGTTTCTAATTTTTTTTTCTTTTTTAACGATGGGCACGTCTCACTCAGTAGGCAGAGGCAGGCAGATTTCTGTGAGTTTGAGGACAACATGTACTACAAAGGGCTGGTTCCAGGACAGACAGAATTACACAAAGAAACCCTGTCTCAACTCCTTCCCCTCAAAAGGGAGGGATACACCTTTAAAAAGTAATACTATTTTTGTTTCTAAATAATGTATGACACTATCTTTAAATGAAAGATTTCATAAAGTAAAAGATTACAGAAGTAAATTTTAAAACTACCAGTGAAGCCTGGCAGTAGTGGCTCATACCTTTGAATCCCAGCACACAGAGCAGAACGCAAAGACAGGCGAATCTCTAGGTTCAAGGCCAGCCTGATCTACAAAGTGAGTTCCAGGATAGACAGGGCTATACACAGAAACCTTGTTTGGGAAAAAAACAAAAACAAAGCAAAGCAAAACTGCCAATGATAACAACTTGATGGCCTGAAAAACTGAAATCTAAAATAAACACATACTAACACTCTGATGGCTTACATATGTCAAAGTGTCAACTAGAAGCAAACCCTCAACTCCAGATCAGCTTTAATACTGGCTTCAGTCATGTTAAATATGAAGTCTAGATCCAAAGACACAGAATTAAATGAAAATCACACGCTAATAACACAGAGTCAGAGACCATGGATTAGTGCCTGAGCTAACCCATACCAAGTCATGTTTCTCCTGTAAGGCAATTTCTTCTGACATTATTTCTCGCAGTGAAACTTTTTTTGTTTGCGTGTTCCAAGGATCCAGTGTCTCGGGTGCTGCTAGAGTCTTCAATAATTTTTTGCCTGTTTTTTGAGATGACTTTTGTTCAGAATTATCAAGAACAGCATGTCCAGCCAGTGAAGGATCTACAAGAGTAATAGAAGGTAGTGTCACCGATTTGGCAACTGATTTACAATTTAAAACAAAAGAAATGTGGGATTTTAAAGTCCTTTTCAGCCTATAATATAATACCACTTTGAAATTTCAAAATAAACCTTCACGTAACTACAAGCAAAAAAAAAAAAAGGATACTATAGCGAAATTTTGAGTGAGTTAGGTGTAACTATAAATTAACTCAGTGCTCCCCTTATCTCTTTGACTCCCTCCCTCCCCAACCAAACAGTTAATGCTTAACAGTGAGCAACAGGGAGAACTCAACTCAATCCAAGTCTACTACTTGGAAGTGAGAAGAGCAACATGCTGACAAATAGTAACAGACCAGAAGCATACCAAAAATAGCAAATTACATTCAAAATAAAGAACAAAGCATGAAGTCCACAGCAACAGGGTTAACATGTAACACTTCAACATCTTTAAGGGATACAGGAATACTCCTGATATATTCCTGTCTCTGAGGAGTGAAGCAATGGCAGCTGCTGTAGCCACTGGCATTCCTATATCCACAATATAGGTCTGGTCACTTCTGCCACCAGCCAGACGTATCTCTTTTCAAACAATTTCCTTAATTTTTTGAAATTTTCATACATTGTGTTTTGATCAAATTCTCCCCCTCTCCCTCCCCGTCTCCTCCCAGACCCCACTCCATTGCGACCAAGCCAGTTTTATGTCTTTCACTTTCTCAAGCCCAGAGTCCCTATAAGTGCTGCCTATGCTCTTAGGTGTGTGGCTTCAGTGTGTAACTTCTCTCTTGAAGCTACAACTTGAGCACAAGAATGAACTAAGTGGAGCCTAAGAATCTTCAACCTAAAGTTCCTCGCCTTGGCTGCAGTGTGGAGTTCACAGAAGTACTCAAGCTGCTCCCTTACAAAAAAAAGGGCCCTTACCATGTCTGCCATGACAGAAATACTGTGTAAGAAGTCATCTGGAATGAAGGACTTTCAAGTTGGCAGGATTTACAAAAAAAAAAAAGCAACCAAGTTTACCTTTGTAATCTAAGACACTGATATCAATAAAGATTTCAATACCCAAGTAAAAATTCTATAATGCTATCAAGAAAACCAGGATACTTTTTCTTAATACAGAGCAAAACCTTATCAAGAAGCACTCTGACAGTACCTATCAAAGCACACTTGAGACATTCCACGGCAGTCATGATAAACATACAGTGTACAGCCCTATTTTCCTCTAAGTTTCTAGCATGCATCAAGATTCAGTGTTAAAATTTTTTTGAGAGAACATTTATTTGTAGTTGGCATGGTGTGATCCAAGCACTCAAAAAGCTTAACAAATTAGTATTGCAAATTCAAGACCAGTCTTGACTACAGACCGTCTCAACTAATACAGAAAGGAAAAAAATATATATATTTCTTGCTGGACAGTGGTGGTGCACACCTTTAATCCTAGCACTAAAGGCAGAAATAGGCTAACCTTTGTGAGGCCAGCCTGGTCTACAGAGTGAATTCCAGGACATTTAGGGCTATACAAATAAACCTTGTCTCAAAACACAAACAAACAAACAAACAAAAGGGTATTTTTTTCATTTGCAAATCAAAATTCTTAGAACTTGGCAAGTAAAGGTACTTGCTGCCAAACTTGATGACCTGAGTTCAGTCCCCAAGATCCACGAGGTGAAAGGTGATACCGCAAAACCATGACGCTCATACACATACATACACACACACACAAATTTTAATGTAATTTTAAAAATCCTTGGGTAACATATTCCATTTTGTGGAAGTACATTTAAAATGAGTTAAAATAAGCACAGTCGGCATTTCAACATCAAGACAAAAATCAAAGTCAAAAGACATACCTTGAGTACACTTGCCACAAGAAACCTCTTCCTGTCTCTGTCGCTCCTAAACACAAAGGCAAAAATTGGCAAAGGAGGGTGCACTAGGAAACAAGGCTATGAGGTTATATCAGTTCTTGTGAACTACAAACCATTATTTAAATTATATAAAATAATAAAACTATATAAATAAAATCACCAAGAAGAGCTACACTGGGCTAGAGAGATGGCTCAGGGGTTAAGAGCACTGAGGACCCAGGTTCAATTCCCAGCACCCAAATGGCAGCTCACAACTGTCTGTAACTTCTGATCCAGGGGATCCTACACCCTCATAGCAACACAGCTCCATCTCTATATATTTTCCCTGTTTAAAGAGTTCTATTTTTTAAGATTTGTTTTCATTATTTTTTAAAATTATGTGCATGTGAGTAAATCTGAATATGAGTATGTGTAAAACAGAAAGAGGAATGCTTTCTATAAGGAAGCTACCAACCATTACAGATTCTCTCCATTTCTCATGAATCACTTTAGCCAGATTCAGATCTATGTGAACCACACAATCCTCAACTGTTAGAGACCCTTGTGAAGAGAAGAAAAGGAAGAGAAAAAAAGAATCATTACTCATCATACATTTGCAGAAAACACTCAGCTAGCATATGCATAAATTAAATTTTGTCATTAATTACTAACACATTTCTATTTACTTCGAATATTTTTATGTTTTATGCCAGTTTTCATACTTAAGTGGTGCAACATGCAAAGCTTCATGATCTATTTAAGCGATTCACATGCCTGTGTCTCAACAACTTAATACATTCCTCGGTAACTTAATAATTCCTAAAGAGTATTAGTTGAGATAACAGTATTCTAAGAAATTAATTCCTGTCTTAAATCTATCTGAAATAGTGCCAAAAGGCACAAAGTATACTTTTGAAAATATGAAAAAGTTTCAACATATTCATGAATATACTGAAATATAAAGTTCTATATTAATACTCTCCACTTCAAATTGTTTCAAATCCTTTAAAAACATGTTATGTCAAAAATAAAGTACCATGTAAAACTATGTGACATAAATTACTGATACATTCAGCCAACAAAAATAGAAACTATATGTTACACACACACACACACACACAAATTTACTTTTTCCTTACCTGAATCAATACCAACTGGGCCAAATAATTCATTAAGTTGAAAAGCCAGCTCAGGGGGCAATGCCAACTCCAAACAGTCTATGGTGAGAGATTTGGCCATTGCTGGTGGGGGATTCAATACCTCAATTTTATCCTCTTCACTTACTCCTGCTGACAAACTAGCTCCTGGCATTAGAATTTTCTCCATTTCCTGTTTATCTTCATTGATAAAGTCCTCCATGTTTGCAAATTTCACATAATCCTTAGGAAGATTTTCACTTTTTTGTACTTCCAAAGAGCCAGCAAGATAAACATCTTCATTTAATTCAGCATTTGAAGTGCTTGTGACAGAGTTTATAATATCAGAAAAGTTTAAAAAAGAATGAGTATTATCTCCAATCTCTGGGGCTACTAGATCTTTCTCCACTTCACTTACATCTTCAGGGATATTAGATTTTGGAGTAAGTGGAAGAGACAGTGTAAAGCTATATGCACCTGGCAACTCAGCCCGACCGCTAGGAACTACTTCATGGTTATTCCTTACATTCACAGCAGCATGAGGGAATATTCTAGTTATGAATTCAGGGTTTTCAGGATTTACAGTTCTTAGCTCTTCCTGCTTTGAGTTCCCATTTTCTGCATCACTAGCAGACTGTACACTATTGTTGCTGATACCAAGCCCAGAACTAAATTCTGACACAGAAGAATTAGAATCTTCTGAGGTTCCTTTGTGGCTAATAATTTCCTTCAAATCCAACCCCATAGAAAATGGCCCAACTTGTGACTCATCATTTGATTTGGGGGAACTCTCAACCTCAGCATCCTCACATAATTTAGTCTCAGAATCTAACAAAAGGCTTGTAGCCCAAATAATATCTTTATTACATCTCTCATATAAATCTTTCAGGGCTTCTAAAGAAAAGGATCCAAATAGTTTACAAAGGATGTTAAGATTTTCAGATTCGTCAGCACTGGTAAGCTCACTTTCTTCAACATATGTACTTTTATCATGCATTACTCTATATGGAATTGTTTCCTGAACATTTAATTTTGTATTAAGAGTGAAATCTTTTGGCCTAAACCCATCCAATTTTCCTGTCAACACTCTGACAGAATCTGAAACACTGACTTTATTCTTTTCTACTTTCCACAAGAGAGCAAAATCTTGGGGCTCAGTCTGGGTACAAGTGCCTGTATCTATTCCAGAAACAACTCCAGATACCCCCACTGGAAATTCTGCTAGAGACCGGGGTCCCACTACTCCATGAAGAGTTGCTGCACTACTGGAAAAGGGAAGGGGCAGTGTGTGCTGGCTATGAACTGTTTTACCCAGGGAAGTCTGATCCTCAGGAGTTGTTTTACTGGGCAGCATTTCAGAACCTCGAAGAGTGGAGCCCAGCGTTTTCAGTTCTTCGGGGCTTGCGCCCCAATAGGCCTCATGTGCTGGATATAAAGGTATTTTACCCATGCTGTCATTAGTTCCAAATTCTAAGTTGGGTTCACTGAAGCCAGCTTTTGATAATCTTGATCTGTGCTCTCTCTGAGCTAAAGAAGCAGATGAGGGCCAGTCGCCCACAGCACTGAAGGAGGTCTGCTCAGTACTTCTGTAAGTATCATAGTGATAGCTACTGGGCACTTCTGAAAGAGCATCATTTCCATGTGGAGATCCTCGGTGCCGGATATGATCTGTATTCACAGGTACCCTCGTATCTAATACTTTGTGGGACTGAGGGCGATTATATTTTTTGTCACTTTGTACAGATAAACCTTTTTCAGTTTTCCGGTTCCTTTTGGCTCTCTGGCTAATTGTCTTATCAACTGGCCAGTCACCAACAAAACTTGATGACTCATGTTTTGGAAATTTTTCCAAAGATGATTTGCTTTTTTGTTTTCCAATAGTCTTTTTCTTTGCTGCTGTTCTTTCTTCCGGTACTTCAGGGGGTGAGGGGTTTTCCGGTTCAAGTGTGGCTGCACTTACAAGCTCACAAGCCTCATGATTATCCTCGGTGCAGTAACTACTTGATGCAGGACTCCATGCGCCTGCTTCAGAATGCCCTTCTTCAGATGTTGTCTCTTGTTCTTTCTCACTCTTATCTGTGGCTTGCATTTTGCTTTCAGAGTTAGGAAAATAAGTGTCCGGAACTTCCCGAGAGAAAGGGCCGTGCGCGCCGTGGCAGGCGTCACTTGCCCCCTTCCCGCCTCTGTTTCCGCTGAGAGGGAGGGCGGGGACACTTTCAGGGGACACCGCTTCTTTGGCCACCTCAGGGGTCTTCTCTTCCGTTAACCTCGAAGATGTGGAGAAGACATTTTCTTCTTTTTCAGAGGTAACAGCTTCACTTTTTCTTGAGCTACAAGACATTTTTGAAGTGTGGTAAGAAAGTCTCTTCACAGGTCCATTAATATTGTGATTTAAATTAAAGAAGCATGCAACCAAACACCACTTAGCATTTTTTCTAAATATTCAAAATTAAATTACACGAAACTTATAAAAGCTGGTATGGGGATGTAAGTCAGTAGTACAGCTCAGAGACAGGGCACTAGCCCAACAAATGTGGGGCCTTGAGTTCAGCCCTCAGACTGCTGGAAAAAATGTGAGAGCTAATCTTAACCTGTCTCTAAAATACCACAAACACAATCCTTTACTCTAAGTCCAACAGCTGGCATCAAGCGAAGCATACACAAAGCACACTCTCAGAGTAGACAGTGACCCGCGGGTGCCAACCACCTGCTACTCGCTGACTCTCACACTGAAGGTTCTAGATGCACTCACAGAAGAGGTCACTACCTGGATGTCTTCCCTCTTACCCATAGCTTAGTTAGCATATGTTACAGTAGTAGTTCTATGTCCATCTGCCATTTACTACAAAGAAGAGCTTTATTTATAGCAGCATTTCTCAACCTGTGAGTTACAACCTCTGTGGGGGTAGAACCCTTTCACAGGAGTTGCCTAAGAACATTGGAAATCACAAATATTTACATAAAGATCTGTAACAGCAGCAAAATCACAGTTATGAAGTAGAAACAAAATTTTGTGGTTGGGAGTCACCGTAACATGAGGTGTATTAAAAGGTCACAGCATTAGGGAGATTGAAAACCACTGATTTACAGGATCACAAACCCAACACTATCAGAACACAGTCCATGAACGAAGCTATGAGAGATTTCTGAGAGCTTGTAAGAACAAATACATAAGAGTCTTGTGCCCTCTGTTCCTCCAATACATACGTTGTTCTTACAATGTGCTTTTGTGCCCCTCCCTGGTGGGATAAACAGAAGTGGGTTTACTTCAGATTACCCATCTTGTTACTATTATTATTCAGATAATGTTTCCAAGAACAAGCTGTCCTCCTGACTGTATATAACTTGAACCCAGCTGACCTTTGCTCACATGACTTTGCTTAACCCTCAGAAATGACTGCAGAATATAAACTACCTAATGACCTAAATGACATTGGCTACTGCATGAGACTTTAGCCCGCCTCATTTTTTAGGCTCTGCTCTGCCAGGTTCAACCTACCAACTAGAGCAGTAACACAACATAATTAGCATGATTAAGAAAAACTAAAGAAGCCAGGTATGGTGTTGCAGGTATTTAATCCCAGCACTCAGGAGGCAGAGGCAGGTGAATCTCCCTGAGTTCTAGGCCAACTTTGTCTACTAAGCAAGTTTCAGGACATCCAGGGCTACACAGTGAAAACCTGTCTTGATTTAAAAATAAACTAAAGAAACAGTTAGGGTGGTAAAGGAGCTCTCATTTAAGGCGTTGTTTACTAATTTTTATTACTTTATGTTTTAAAATCATCCTGGATGTTAATTTCCAACTCACAGCATGAAACTTTCAACTTCAACGACTTTTCCTTATTCAGTCTGCCAAGTCATCTTCCTTTATCTTAGGAATTCTCAAAATCTCAACTCTCCCATTAAACTTTCCCAAGTAAAAATCACACCTAGCATTAACTGAATTCTCTGTGAAAACTGGAGTGTACATTCACTAAAGCCCAGGGGGCTGGAAGTAATGTGGATATATACAAAAACAGCAGTGATACCAAAACAAAAAGAAAATACTGAAATAAGAAAGACAAGTGCATTTGTTGTATTACCACAGACTCACATACCCTCAGCTCAAAGAAAAACAAAAAAAACAAAAAACAAAAAAAACTTTCACATCCTCAGCTCACTCCAGGTAAAACTGTTCAAAGAAAAAAAAATCTCTTTATTTTTAAGTTTATAAGCAGTGATTTCAAGTCTTCAAAGCTATCATTAAAAAACGAAACCATAGCTTCAAAGGGCCTTTTCGTATGTAATACACTTTAACCCACCTTGAACTTGCGTCCTCACAAGCCTGTGCACATAACTCAACCCGCTCCGTTCTCTCTGGGTCTGAAGAACTCATGATTATCGGCACAGACACAAAGCGCTGGTAGTGCTCCAGCATTCTCGCTATCTTCTCTCTGCTCACTCCATGAATATTGCGCCTGAAAATGCCAGGGAAGAAAAAGGTCAGAAGAATGCTGGCAACCAAGAAGAAGAAGAAAAAGAAAAGAGAGAGAGAGAGAGAGAGAGAGAGAGAGAGAGAGAGAGAGAGAGAGAGAGAGAGAACATACAAAGTGCAAGAGAATAGCATATATTATTATTTTTTTATTCCATGCTGGGGACTGAAAGCCAAGTGTGCGCAAGGTAAACACGTTACCACTGAGCTATATCCCAGTTAATAACACGGTTTTCTGTGTGATGATTTAAGAATAGTAAAACTTGCTTTTATATAGTATTTGTTATCAAATCCTAATTTCATTTTAGTCTCATTTTGTTTGGGGAGGCTCGTTTTCATTTGTTTTAAGATGTGGTCTTGCTATGAAGCCTGGGCTGCTGACCTAAACTTGGGATCCTCCTGCCTCAGACTTTTGAGTGTTGGAATCACACCACCACACCGCACCTAGTTAGGCTCTCTTAAATTGCTATTTTATTAATCATTCTACATAAATTTTCCCAGATAAATTCAGGGAAAAAAAAGGTTTCAATAACCTGAAAGGAAGTTGCTCTAAAGCTCTGAAAAAATATTTCATAAAATAATGACTGTCATTTCAAAGGTTTTAATTAAGTACTATGAGCAATAAGAATCCCACTACAGTGACTGAGCAAATGTCCCAAAGTGCCTTTCTGTTATAATAAAACCAGTTAAATTAAAACAAACACATTTTATTACATTTTAAATTCAAACAATAATTTTAAATTCTTAGCATATTAAGACTCTGGATGTCCAAATATGAAGTTTACTATTTGTGTTTACAGTCTCACTCACTTATCTGTGTTTGTAAATGAAACTGCAGTTAGTTAACACTAACATATGGAAATCCTTAGGTCTCAGACTGAGGGTACTTTTTGGATTTGCACTGCCAAGAGGTAGGATGATATGCTTTAGTCCCTCTTGGGTTTATTTCTTAATGAAAATATCTCAGTTATAACTCTCTTAACTGTATCTGGATTCAAGGCATTCCAGGGCTAAATAGTGCCTCTTGGGTAAATCTGGCTTTCATATTTACCTACCTCGATCTTGTCTGGTTTCATATCACAGAGAAGCAAAGAGATAGAAAATATGAGAGAGGTTAAGAAACATAGACATAGAGGCCAGAGCAAAAAAAGGTCTAGTATAACCACTGATTCAAGTCTGAAGAAGAGAAGAGAGGGATGGGGCAAAAGCAGTTTAAAGATAAATGCTGAGAATTTTCTAGAACTGATGAATGACACACATGTCCTGATTTCAGGAATCAAACAAGATAACAGTGTAAGAAATCCATAACTAGAAACATATGCAAAAATTGTCACTCACCAAAGAAAAATGAGATGACATTAAGCCAGAGATCATAAAAAAGGCTAGTCAAATAGACAAAACAAATGAGTAGAAAGCGAAGACTTAGCAACAGTAATAGATATAAAATATAAATGTCATTTTCAACAACAGAAACTAGCTGACATCCCAGAATAAATGCAGTGTCTTGTAAGAATAAAGATGATAAAAAGTTTCAAATGAAAATTTAAAAGGAAACAAGAGTTTCATACAAACAGACCCTCATCATAAAGAAAAAGTTTAAAGGTAAACACCAGGCAGACAAACTCTCAGAGTAAAGACAGGTCTGTGCTGCAACGGGAAAATGAAGCCTAAAGAAAACACGTGAGCAAAGCAAACGCTTGTATACAAATTACATAACGATTCACGTACATTAATGAGGTACTATCACAGGTGTTTTAAAGTCCTTGTATTTGTGAGAAGAAAGGCTAAGAAAAATGGTTTAATTTGACAATTAAAATTCATCCAAAATGTCTAAAACATGATGAGAGAAAATTTTACATATATATTTATAATAACAACAATCATAGAAGCTGGGCATGGTGGCACATGACTTTAATCCCATCACTCAGTAGGCAGAAGCAGGTGGATCTCTGTTAGTTTGAGGACAGCCTGATTTACATAGTGAGTTCCAGGTCAGCCATGGCTACATAGTAAGACTTTGTCTCAAAACAAAACAAAACACAACCAAACAATAATCACAGACAAGGTAAAATAAGCAGAAAATACAGTGAGACATTAAGAAGGTGGCCAATTGCATAATAACAAAAAAATATAAAAGAGCTGTTTCACGAAGCCAAGATGGGACTGAGCACTATGGCATTTGTCTGAAATCTTAACACTCGAGAGTTGGAGGCAGGGGGATCAAGAGTTCCAAGGCTAGCCTGGGCTACAGAAGAACACCTCCAAACCCTTGCTCCCCACCGCCCACCTGACACACACAAGAGAAAGCCAAGGTAGAGAAACCAGTCATACTTGACACAATTAAGTACATAAACATTAAGGACATTAAAAGGCTCAAAGTAAAAGTATAAAAAGAGAAAAAAATCGCAAATAATAACTAAAAGAATGCTGGTATAGTTCTTCTAATCAAAAAAACCAGACTTCACAGCAAACACTATTCTTAAAGGCAAAGTAAAAATCATTAGGAAGGAAGGAAGCCCAATTAATTAAGGTAACATCAAAAACCAATAAGCTCTTAAGAATTTCAACAACTGCCCTCCAAATATATAAAGTAAACACAGGTGGGAAGACAGAGAAACTGACAGGCAATATAACAGGGATTTATGCACTACTGGAAGAATTCATCATCTTTCTCCCAAACATTAACCCACAAGACTAGCTGAAAGGAAGCACGGAACGCCATACGACACGCTGGGCAGCACAACTGCGAAGTTTCTCTAGAGCATATTAACACGGCTAACCAGAACACGGCTGGGTTTTGTATGCATGTGTGTTGTGTGGGTGCACACATGCCACAGCATGCATGTGGAGGTCAGAGGACAACTGGCAGGAACTGGTTCTCTTCTTCCACTACGTAAGCCTGGGAATCAAACTCAAGTCTTCAAAGCTTGACAGCAGGTGCCTTGCCTACTGAACCCTCTGCAAGACCCCAATGCTCATTAATCGAGTGTGGAACATTTAACAAGTGACAACTGGACGGCTGTGGTTACACAGCCTCAAACCCCAGCACACGGGAGGCAGAGGTAGGCAGACCTCTGCGGCTCTAGGGTCTCCAGAACTGTCCAGTGAGATACGAAAGGGATAAAGAATGACAGCCATCACACAGGGGTCACGCCATGTGGTCTACTGCACATGAACTGAAAATTCAAAAGAAAAATATCCACTGGCTTGAAAATTTTAAAACACAGTTCTCAGTAACCCAAGAGCTACAGGATAACATTTAATTATAATGCAACTTCTAAAATAAACATGCAAAAGGAAGCATTGTACAATAAATCATGAGGCAAGTAAAGTAGTATCGAAGGCCCATATTATAAAAAAGATCTAGCTACACCTTTAAGTAAAGACTTAAAAAACAGAAATAAGCAAAATATACATTTTAAAGCAAAGAAGTAAAATAAGAAAATCATAAATTAATTAAACAAAACAGCATACAACAGAAAAGATCAACAAAGTGAAGGGCTATTTATGAAGGCCACTTTGAAGAAAAAAAAAAAGCAAAACAAAAAAAACCATATTACTACTAAGACTAATGAGAAGAAAAGGAGGAACACTGTGAACAAATCAAGACTGAAGAGAGACCTCGATTGCTTATGCTGTAGAGAGGCAAACCCTGGAGGAATAAAACTGCATTAAAGTCTTAACTTGATGTGATGGGGAAACTCCAGTTGAGAGGAGATACTTCTCAATTAGTTTATGATCCCAAAATCAGACAGGGCAGGGGGGGAGGGGAATCTGTTTATTAACCCCACTCATCTATACAGATGCAAACATTCCAAACATAATATAGGAAACCAGATCTAGTAACATATGAAAAGACAATAAAAAGAAATTGAGTATGACATGCTGCAACATAGATAAAC
Organism: Pachyuromys duprasi; assembly: GCA_028658305.1. Lineage (NCBI taxonomy): Eukaryota > Metazoa > Chordata > Mammalia > Rodentia > Muridae > Pachyuromys > Pachyuromys duprasi. The sequence continues at coordinate 40,998,027 of CM053743.1, forward strand.
CTTGAAAACATTTTCAGTGCAAGATGCCAGACAAAAAGAGTCCATGTAAAAAAATAATAATAAAAATTAAAAGAAGAGTCCATGTATTCTCTGTATATACACTGTCCAGGACAGGGAAAACTCCTAGAGAGGAAACATAGCATGGGCTGCCAGAGAGGGAGGAACTGCTGGGTATGACTTCTTTATGAAAAAATGAAAATGTTTCAGAATTAGACAGTGATAATGGTCATACAACACTATGACTATATTAGATCAGACTGTCCTTCAGGTTGTATTGAATTAGTTGAAATCATTACAAAGAAACTTCCTAAAATTAAACCTTCTAAATGAATATGGAATGCAAAGGAAAAAACAATGCATGTCCATCTCTTTAAAATAGCATTTTAAATTCAGACAAGCAACCAAATAAAGATAAGTGTAGGAGATTTAACTACCTGCAATGTTTTTCCATCACTACCTCCCTCCCACTTTCTAGTATTCTAGAAGCTATAAGTACTTCCCAATAGGACACACATAGTTCAAGGGTACCAACTTCCAAGGTCTTTTCTAGTTTTAGATATTAGCATATTATTACAAGGCCACACACAATTGACAACACTAGACAACTGGAAATTTCTTCAGTAATTATTATCAAAACGTAAATCCCCAACTCTTCATAAAACTAGGGATAAGGGACATCACGATGGCTAATTAGGCACAGGCGCTAGCATGAAGGCTTGATGATAAGAGTTTTGCCCTGGAGCAGGAGAGTCCACCTCTGACCTTCACACAAGTGACATAACATATGGATACCTGCACTCATTCATATATAGGCATGCATATATACATAATAAGAAAAAAGCCAAAATCTAATCGGTTTTGTCTCATTCATCATTTGTAAAGGAAAAAAATGTACATAAACATTGAGCCACTGATGTGAAATAAAAGCTATGCCAGAAAACCTCCAAGTTTTACCTTGCAAGCTCCTTTGGTTTGAATTTCCACCATGTGTCTGGTTCCCGGAAAAGGACCTTGTATTTATGCTTTTGAGACTATATACAGAAAAGACAAAAAAAAAAAAAAAAGTAAATAAATTTTCCATTAGGTTAAATGCAATGTTTACAGACTATGAGATTAGAAATGAACAACCCTCAACAGGTTATCCGGTCAGCAGGCTGGACTGACCAAGCATTTGCTCTCAGCACTCTCTTAAATGAACAGCAAGAGCCTCTGGAAAGGTCTGCTGCGGCGGTGGCTACAGTCTGGAGGAAGTTTGTTTGAGATAAAGTCTCAAGCAGCCTAGATTAGCCTTGAACTTGCTTTGTAGAAAAGCTGGAATTACAAACATGCACAACCACACAGGACTCTTACCCAGCCGGTCTGTCTCCTGTGAGAAACACTGCAAGTGAGGAAGGAGACACACAGAAGCAGGGCAAACACTGGGGTCTGGAACAGCTCCTACTTTCTTTTACTTTGCTGGTAATTCTTTTTTCTTAGCAAACATCAGAGAACCCAAACACCAAGAACAAGGAATCCTCTTCCTAGGCTTCCTGGCTCACCCTACAGCCCTAGACTACCCTAAAAGACTCCCCCAGAAATTGGAATAAACTACAATGGAGAAGAAATGCAATTTTACATAATCTCTTTGACCCATTAATTTACTTCTAAAACTTTGTTACTAATAGTTGTATAAAGACAACAAATGTACATGAATACAAGTAAATGGTAAGATATTCAATTCACTATTTGTAATAGCAAAAGAACAGAAAAGGTCAGACTACTAATATGAATTTATCTAATAAATGAGAATGTAATATAAACTAAAACCTTTTTTTTTTTGGCACAGGATTTCTCTTTGTAGCCCTGGCTGTCCTGGAACTCACTCTACAGACCAGGCTGGCCTGGAACTCAGAGATTCACCTGCCTCTGGCTCCCAAGTGCACGAAGCACCACTGGCCAGTTCAAAGATTCATTTATTCATCCATTTTATGTATATGACTGCTCTGTCTTCATGCACACCAGAAAAGGGAATCAGATCCCATTACAGATGGTTATGAGCCACCATGTGGTTGGTGGGAACTGAACTCAGGCATTGCTTTAAAGTTTAGATTCATCATTAAATATGCACGTGGCTGTCATGTCCCAAAGAAACCTGGCACTAGTCCCACTCAGTGCCTGTGGCTTCTCCCAGCACTTCTCACAGGACCCTCCATCCTAAGCCGCTCCAAGCCAGAGGCTGGCCTTCACTTCTGATTGCTATGTAACTCGGCCACTTTAACTATGCTCCTCTTGGCTCCCATGTACTGTCTCGGTCCTCTTGGACCCCTTTTTTCCTCTCTCTCCTGGATGGCCCTTGTCTATTCTGCTGGCCATGTTCAGTCTGGATTCTTCCAGATGCCTCAGGCTGTTCGCTCTCTATCTACAAAAAAACTTCTCAATCATACCTAGGAACAGTCATGTCCTCATTGTCATTCAAGGCCACTATAATTTAAAATTTAAATTTATAATTTACATGTTGCCAGCAACTCATTAGTCCATGTTTAAAAGCTCTAGTGTAGTATAGTCAAGCCATCGACCACTGCACTTTTACATTGTACCTAGTCCTTCCTCAGGAATAACTGATTGGACACTTCCCTCTCAGACATCATACATCTTTCTCTTCCTTTCAATTAGTTTCATAATATGTAAATACCATCCATTTATTTGTCCCATCATATTCTACTTTCCATGTACCAGCTATTTACTGGATCCCTCTTGTTTAAAAAAAACAAAGGAGAGATGGAGAGATGGCTCAGAGGTTAAGAGCACTGACTGCTCTTCCAGAGGTCCGAGTTCAATTCCCCACGACCACATGGTGGCTCACAACCATTTATAAGGAGATCTGGTGTCCTCTTCTGGTATTCAAGCACACATGCAGACAGAACATTGTATACATAATAAATAAAAATAACATCTTAAAAAAAAACAACAGTCCACCAGAGGGAGTACACCCTTAATCCCAGCACTCCAGAGGCAGAGTTAGGCAGACTTCTGTGAATTCAAGGCCAACCTGGTCTACAGAGTGAGTTACAGGACAGCCAGGGCTACACAGTAGAAAAACCAAAATGATGATGATGATGTCATTCCCAGCCAGTGGTACACACCTTTAATCCCAGCATTCAGGAGGCAGAGGCAGATGACTCTCTCACCTACTCCTCAGCAGCATCTGACACAGGCATGGCTTCCTTTCCCCTACTCTTTCTTCATTATGCACACTTGTGTTTGCCCCCATCCAAGCAGGCAGGCAATTTCCTTGGGTTGTTTCTTTCTTTCTTTGTTTTGTAATACTAGCTAGGCTTCCCTTTTCATCCATACCTATGCTCAAAATGCAGAATTTGAGACTTTGTCTTTGATTTATGACTCCTGACCTAGCCTCATCCCATTTTATGCAAGTCTGTATGAAGAAATAAATGAGTTTGACACTCTGTGAGAAGCAGGAGCCTCTTACATACATTTGAGTACAGTTAGGAAGAGCCAATAAATCAATACTGAAAAAGCAGTTTTATATTTTCAATAATATAAGAAAAAAAGAAACTTGTGTATAACAGAGCATACCTGTAATTCCAGCACTCAAGAAGCTAAAATAGACAAAACAGAACAAAAGTTCAAGGCCAGCCTGGGTTATGAAGTGATACCCTAACTGTAAAAAAAAAAAAAAATTACAGAAGACAAGAGTTGGACATCAGAAACAAAGCAACTGGAACTCTTTATTTTCTACGTAAGAAACTAAAGTAGTGGGCCTGGCTCGGCAGTTAAGAGAACTGGCTGTTTTGCGGAGGGCTCTGGCTCAATTCAGTACCCACATGGTGGCTCACATCACTTGCAATTCCAGTGCCATGGGATCCAATACCCTCTTCTGGCCTCTGTGGGCTGCTGCACGCAGATGATATATGCAAACACACACAAAGACACATGAAAATAAGAAAAGGCAGCATCACAATACTCTCTGAGAGAACAACAGAAAACATTGGAGGACTACAGAACAGTCTTACAGGACCCAGAGAGCCTACCCCAATGCTGAGTACTTTAGTTGACAGCTAGAAAGCAAAGCATTTTCAGTGTCCAATCAACTAAAATCAAATCTACTGCATCTGTAGTAAAATACATTTTGGGACAAATCTCTCTACGTAGCCCTGGCTGTCCTGGAACTCCCTTTGTTGTCCAGTCTGGCCTTGAACTCACAGAGACCCACCTGCCTCTGCCTCCCTAGCTCTGAAAGTAAAGTTGTGCAGCACCATGCAGTTTTCAAAAGACACATTTTCCCCCAGAAAAGTGATGAATTATACTTAAAAAAATAGTTTAAGTGCACCAAATGTGATGGCTAGCATTAAGTTTTAAGTTTAAATTACTGTGCTTAAAAGACCTTTAAACAAAAATGCCTCTAACCTACAAGCCCCACTTGCCCAAGAACAGATCACTTCCTGGAATGCTGGGGGCTGTTCATGTAAGGTAACAAACCATGTGTTTTTGCTCCTGTAAACAAGCTTGGTTGCCCCAATTGCACAGGAAGCATGCCAGGATGTGTGCTCGCCTCTGCCTGCGCGAAAGCAGGAAGTACAGTTTTGTGAGTTTTGCCTTTATAAGGTCCCATCTAATGTAATCTGGACCCATACTCTTGAGTGTGAGGCCTCGGTGTGGACATGGCCAGTATCCATGGTCCCAACCAAAAGCCTCTTTTTTGTTAAAACTTACTGTGAGGGTGGTAAATCTGAGTGACCCCAGACCCATGACATTAATAAAACAAATGACATAAACAACAGCCTGGATGTGTTAAGGACATAAAGAACTCTAGTATGCATTCGACTACGGAATTCATAAATTCTTTCTTAGTTGAGGTATCTGCTAATAGTGAAGGACTACACCACACCAAAAACAACAAAACAAAACCAAACCAAACAACAACAAAAACCCCCTAACTATCACAAAAGCCTCCCTTAACAGATCTGGTCAAGAAAGTTTCTATATTCCAAGCACAGCGACCCCCAGAAGACCCAACGGTAGATAAGACAGGAGTGCTCCAACGCAAGAGTTAAGGCCAAATACAGCCCAACAGCCAGTACGGATACAGCCTGGAAACTAAAAATAGTTTTTATATGAAGAAGAAAGAAGGAGGGGGAGGAGAGGAGAGCACTGGGGGGAGCTAACATCTGAGCATCATAATTTGGACGCTGAGTAAACGCAGCTTTACAGAAAAGCTCAGCCATGCTGGTTGTCTTACTCTTCTCATTTCAAGGCAAACCAAAACATTCTCATGTGCTTGATTCACCTGTGAACCAGACATGCCCTCAATGGCTCCAAACTCAGTATTATAAACTTATACAAACTTATGTACAAACCAAAGCAACATATGGCTTCATCTCCCATGCCTGGAGGTTTGTGTTATCTATGATTACTGGCGACACCTTCTTCTCAAATGCTTCTTTTGCTGAAAAACAATACAAAAGGATATCCTTTTAATAATAGTAAATATTATTATGAGGCAAGGTGGTAAAAAACTAGGAGTTAGGCTCCCCATCAGGCAGACAGACAGAAAGTGGGGCCACAGCTAGGTAATAAATGTGGAAATTTCCCAAGATGGCCAGCTTCTACCTCACATTCCTGACTTGAGACAAAGCCTGGCAGCTTAAAATAAAGGCCTCCTAGGTGTTTTGCTTCCCACTAGAAGGCCCTGCTGATGGACTGGCTCAACAAGTTCAAGGACTGCTCAGGACCTGTTGTCACACAACAGTTTTGGACTAATCAACCATCCTGTCTATCTTCAAACTGACCAACCCTAAATTAGAAGAGAAAAACTCTTCTGAGGCCTTAAAAATCCCAGCCTTGGAGAAGAGATTGGATTCTTTGGTTTCCAGTGCCCCTCTCTGCTTCGCAGGGGGTCTTTTCTCTGCGTGCTTGTGGGTGCCTGTGGGTGCGTGTGTGTGCGTGTGTGTGCGCGTGCGCCTGTGTGTGTGTGCGTGTGCGTGTGCCTGTGTGTGTGTGTGCGCGCGCGCGCGTGTGCGTGCTTCCTCACCCCCAGTAAACACTTGTTTCAACTGAAGGGCTTCAGAACTCTCTGCTGCCACCTGTCCTGCTTCAGATTTCACTGCCTTTTAATTCTTTGAGAGGTAGAAAAAATGAATCCAACCAAGATCCCTAGACTGTATCAGTGGAAAGTTCCAGGATGTCTAGAGCTACAGAGAAGAGAGATCCTGTTTCAAATAAAAATATTAAGTATTATCTTCATTTAAAGAAAAAAGATCTTAATTTCACAGTTCAAAGCTACAACTGTGAAACTTTTATACATTATTGGACCACAAAATCTCACTTTGGTGGTGGTGCTGGTGGTGAGTGTGAGTGTGTCCATACATACGTTTGTGGTCTGTGTGGTGGATGCAGGTGAGTGTGCAGGTACACGCCCAGGCACTCACATGGAAGCCAGAGCAAGACTTCGGGTGTCCTCCTCTATGTGTCCTCCTCTATTGTTCTTACTAACTCGAGAGAGCTTGCTTCACACATTGCAGTCGGGGTTCAACCAAGTTTAGAAAGAAGGCATGAGGGAAAGAAAGAAATGAAGAAGGGAAGGAAGAAGACAGACGGATGGAACCAATCTAAGAAAGACCAGTACTTAACAAGGCAGGTTCCACTTCAGAAATGGGAACGGGGAGGATGAAGGAAAACCAGCCTGGGCTCTTAGCAAGACTCTGTCCTGAATTGAAGGACAATGACACAGAGAGAAGTAAGGAAAAAAGACGAGAGGACAGAGAGAAGGGAAGTGAGGGGATGAGAAGAGGAAGAAGAAAAAGTAAACACTGTCATGGAATATTCCAATCCTCTCACAAAAATTAACTTAAAAATGTTTTATTACTTTGTGGAAGTAACCCTCTGAGGGGGTTCAAGTAAGTGTGAGGTGGTAAACATCAGGTGTCTTTTTTGTTGTTTTGTTTGAACTAGAGTCTCACTATATAGCCCTGGCTGCCCTGGAACTCTCTATGTAGACCAGCCTAGCCTCAAACTCAAAGAGATCAACCTGCTTCTGTTTCTCAGTGCTAGTGCTGGGATTAACAGCATGTGCCACCTTGGCTGACTTAGGTGTTTTCCTTAATAGCCCCTACCTTACTTTCGAGGCAGGGTCTCTCAATAAACCTAGAACTTACCAATTTGGCTAGACTACTGGCCAGCAAGACCCAGGGACCTTCCTGTCTCTGTCCCGTCGGAACTAAGATCATAAACACACATTGCCATGTCTGATTTTTTTATGTGGGTGCTGGGTATTGGACACATGGCCCTGTACCCCAAAATTTAACTTTTAATTCTCACGTTTTATTGGGTAGCATAAGAATTATGTTTTTATTTAAATGAAACATGGTATCTATATAGTCCTGGCTGTGATGGAACTCGCTCTGAAGACTAGGCTAACCTGGAACCAGATTGAATCTGCCAATCTCTGCTTCCTGAGTCCTGGGATTGTCCTGGCTCTTGTTTATTACACATTCTTGGGGTCAGTTACAGCTCAGGGGCAGCACACTCATGTGTAAGAACCACAAAATAAAAGCAAACAAAGTTCTTTAAAGTGCTATGTCTCAACAAACAAATACTAAAGCAAGCTTTCTCTACACACCATGCAGACCTCACAGCTGTTCTCACCTCGGTTCTGGTTCCATTCGTGGGCTTCTCCCAAGTACTTCACGTCAAATTGGTATTGTCCATTTATATAGAAATAATCGTCAGTGCTGAGAATGACCCCACTGGGGTTATCCTCTTGCAAAGTCCTACGAATAACAAAAGTGGTAATTTTCTTTCCAAAGTTCTCTCTTCTTTTGTAGTCATAACTCAAGTAAAAATTCAAGCAATAGTATTTAAAGGAGCAATAAAATTCAAACACTGAAAATTCTCTAAGCAAAAAGTTCAACTCTTCAAAAAAAAAAATAACTAATCCAAGATAAGTCTATATTGCTTTACACAAACTATTCAGAAATACGTTATTTTGTTTTGTGAAAAAGTCTCGTGCAGCCAAGGACAGATAGTATCCTCACGCTTCCAGTCTTCACATCTCAAGGGCAGAGACTACAGGCATGCCCACATCCCTGGCGCTCTTTTCCTTTTAAACATGCATATATCTGAGCTATCTTAAAATTGTAAGCACAGACTGGGGAGACAGTTAATGCACAAGTGTAGCTAACTCATTTGTCATGCGCATTGAATGCTTAGAGCCCCAGGACCTACGTAAAAACACTGCATTGGTATGGCAGCCCACCAGTAATCCCAGTGCTTGAAAGATAGATAGGAGACTACAAATTTGTACACATCTTTTAAAAGCTCTCCATCCATGACCTTTCCAATAAATCAAAAAACCTTGTTTTTACATAAGATTTTCCTCATGTCACAAGCTAATTTAATGTCATGGACCATACTCTTGGAGAAAACTCAGCTCGTGTTTATATTACCTCATGTATTTTTATCAAAAATATAATTCCCTATTTTGTGACAAAAACTCCTGTTCCCCTTTTCAAAACTGCATTGGATTTTTAACTTTAAGGCCCCTGAAACCTAACTCTAAAAATCTATTACCTTTTAAAATCTATTTACCTTTTAAAGTACTGCTTTCATTCCTCCTAATTTCACAAACACAACTGCTGTAATGTAAATTACTTTCTGTTGCTATCACTGGGGCTAGAGATGTAGCTCAGCTGGTTGAACGCTTTTCTACCATGCACAGGGTCCTGGGTTTGTTCCCCATTTCCACATAATGATGGCACACATCTGTAATCCCAGCATTTGAGGGTTTATAGGCAGGAGATACAAAAATGCATAACTGTGGCTACATTGTGAGTTTGAGAACAGACTGGTATACAAGACCTTCTATCTCAAAAGACGGACAAGACCCACACACAGCTAAATCAAAAAGAAAAGCCTATGGCTATAAAAATAAATTCAAATTCAAGAGAAAAAAGCAAATACATATATCTTAAAATTTAATGGCCAAGGCCTCTGGAGAGAAACTAAGGCAGCAAATATTCCCAAAGATTATCCTTGAAGCCATAATCACAAGGCTATTTCTGACCCTGATTCTCGCCTCCCACATCAAAGCACTAACAACCTACTTAGCATGAAAACACATGCAAGAGAAATAACTGCATTTTCCAACAAAGCTTTGGGCCAGGAATGTTAGCACACACCTTTAGTCCCAGCATTCTGGAAGCAGGGAGAACCGCCAGCCTGGTCTATAAAGTCAGATCCAGGCTAGACAGGCTACACATAGAGATCATGTCTCAAAACATCAAAAATAAATAGTCTGCGACCCCTGAGTTTTGTACTTACTACTATTCACCTCTTCCTTACAATCATGTTTCCTTTGTTCGTTTGTTTTCTGTGGTTTGAGACAGGGTTTCTCTGTGTAGCCCTGGCTGTCCTGGAACTTGTTCTGTTCCAGGCTGGCCTTGAACCCAAAGACCTGCCTCTCCCTGCCTTCCCAGCGCTGGCATTAAAGACATACATGCGCAGTTTAAAATCCTGCTTCTAAAAGCACTATTCAACAACGTTCTATAATCCTCAATTTCCAGTCATCAGTGGGATTCATGTATTCAATACTTTCTTTTCCTCAATTCTAAAATCAACTGTGGATCTTTTGTTTTGATTTTTCTTATTTTTCAAGTCTGGTTTCTTTTCACATTCCATAAAAAAAAAAAAGTTAAATTCATGTTTCTCCTTATCAAATTAGCTCTCATCCACAGAAAGGTATTTGAGAGTCTCAGTATCCTGAAACTGTATTTTTTTTTTCTTCTGTCAAAGATATCTGAGAAAAAGATTTTAATAAAAACTTTTAAAGAGGGGGCTGGAGAGATGGCTCAGTGGAGGAGAGCACTGACTGGTCCTCCAGGGGTTCTGAGTTCAATTCTCAGCAACCACATGGTGGCTCACAACTATCACTACTGGATTCTGATACCCTCTTCTGGCATGCAGGTATACATGCAAATAAAATATCCATATAATTAATTAATTGATTGATTGATTGATTGATTAATAACTTTTAGAGAAAAGAGTATTATCTTAAAAGAAAAAAAAATTGTAAAAAAAAAATACTTAAAGGTATTCTGTATATTCACATCAGCTGTACAAATCCATGTACTATATTTTCTAAAAAATGCCAATGAAACTTCCTCCTACCTGGCCAGAAAGGATTTCCCTGAGCCCGGCAGCCCTCTGAGAAGAACAAGAACTAGGCCAACGTAGGCCGTGGTCTTCTTCCTGGCAGGCTGAGACGCCGGGGCCTCCTGCACTTGATAAGCACTCGTTCCCTCGCTGCTTCTCCACACTTTGGTTGGGGAGGTATGGGAGATGATAGAGGGCGGAAACGTGTAGTTGACAGGTCTCCAGTGTGCGGCTGTGGTTACAACAGGTGCTACAAAGCCATGCTTTCCTTGAAAGAGGTCAAAAGCAGGGATCATTGGGTTCCAAATTGGTGGAGGTGGCGGGGGAGGGAGGAGTAAAGGGAGAGGGGTGAGAACTGGGCGGTAATTCATATCCTTCCCCTTGGCTGGCAGTTCAGGATGCTTGTGTGGCTTGAAACTGAACCCTTCAGAGGGCACAAAAACGTCAGGCACAGAAGCAGATTTCTGATCCCCATCTGTACCTGGTAAATTAGGCCCTGAATTGTGCAGAGGAAGATTTAAAGGAACCTGAGGTTCACTGGTACCCAAACCTACTTGAGAACGCTGTGCACTAGGATACTCGGATTCTAAAGGATCTTTCTGTCTCTGGCTGAAACTGCCAGAACCCACAACAGAGTCATTTGTTGGAGTTACAGAGCTGCTGGGAGGAGACTCTTCTGGGCAGTTGCCTTCTGATGCCAGTGTGCCACCCTTGGTAATACGTTCAGGTTCATTCAAAACTGAACGTGAAATCAGTGGGTTTGAACCTAGTGAAGAAGCAGAATTCTTGAGAATTTCACTGTTTGAGCCTGTATTTTGTATGGAAAGAATAGAAGTCATACCACTTGAATCTGAATTCATAAAGGTAGAAGGGTCATTAAAACTATTAGCATCTTGCAAAGGCAAAAACGAATATACTTGGTCATCAGGAGAAGAGTTCAGTTTCTCAAAAGCATTCTGTATTAAGGAATCCAAGTCTTCAGTTAGCTGCATATCCAAAAACGAATCCAGTTTTGAATCTTCACTCTCCGCTTCAGGAGGACTCGTCTCCATCACTGCTCTCCCTGACACACCTGGCTTGTTCTCACCAGCAACAGAACTTTGTGAAGATGATTCTTCCATCTTGGCATCACTAGCAGATAATTCTAATAGGCAATCCATGGCATTTTCAACTGTATGAGAACAATAACGGTAAAAACAACAACAAAAAAACATATATATGCATTGAAAATGTATCAAAATACAAGTCATCTTTGAAAAACTAACACTAATACATCAAAATCTTCATTAGAGAAGGATCTATGATAGAGCCATGAGATGGCCTCCTTTCAAATTGTAATCAAATACTATCATATTTTTTATCAGTTTAATTAGTATACACACAGACTATAAATATTAGTCATTTATAAAGATTCTAATGTCAGTTGATTCACTCAACAGTTATTTATCTACTAATAAGCATTAAGTATTTTAAGTATGTATTCTTAAACTTATTTTACACAGTCCACACTATGTATTTAACAACATAAATAATACATGAATCAGAAATACTTCATACAAAAATGAAGACAAAATTTCAATACAAAGGAATCTATAAAGTTTAAACTAAATGCATTAAAATATAATTACATCATAGTATAAATCAAATAATGTGTACTCTTTAATAATGTATAAATGCTACAGCACTAGAAGAATAAGGAAAGATTTCACATAAAGTAACATATTATCTGGCACTTAAAAGATTAAAAATCAAATTGCCAAACAGGACAAAAGTTGAAGCTAAGCTTGAGAATACAAAATTGCCTTTAATCCCAGCACTTGGGAGGCAGAAGCAGGTAAATCTCTGTGAGTTCAAAGCCAACTTGGCTATATAGTGAGATCCAGAGCTATATGGTGAGACCCTTTCTCAAGAAAAAAAAAAGAAAGAAAGGAAAAAAGAAATTATAAAACTTGTTCAAAGTATTCAGAGAACTGGTTGGAGAGTTAGCTCATAGGGATCTGTGCAATGGATAAAGAAGGAAGAAAAAACTGGAGGAGACTGGGTGAAATTGAGAGGGATCCAGTATGTCACACTTTGTTTTCTAAGGGAATGTAAAGGAAGGAGATACTAGTCACAGCATTGGGCTTGAGCATTATATAGATCACCTCACTGAATCCTCAATTAATACTATAATATCTATCATCCTAGAAAACATAAAAGAAAATGAAGCTCAAAAAAGTATACACAGTGGACCCGAGACACACGGTGGTGGGGCCGCGGCTGGTATGGGGCCTCCAGTGCTGAGCCATTAAGTTTTCAAACATGCAAGAGGCGAGAGCGAGGGATGCTGCCCAGTGCAGAGAGCCTGGTGAGCATGCTTGAGGCCTGGGGCTGACAAAAGCACCACAAGAAAATAAAGTAATTTTTAAGCATTTAAAATTTGGAAGCCTTTTTAAAATTTTTATGTTTTCTAATGTTTTTCTCTTAAGAAAGATAAATATGGAAAAAAACACAGCACTGTAGGACATAGCTTGGTTCTGGAGTCAAAACACCATCATTTAAATATCTATTAGCACAGCTGCAGAGATGGCTTAGCAGTTAAGTGCACTGGCTGCTCTTCCAGAGATCCTGAGTTCAATTCCCAGAAACCACATGGAGGCTTGCAACCATCTATAATGGGGGGGTCTGATGCCCTTTTCTGGCATGCAGACATATATGCAGGCAGAGCACTCATACATTAAATACATAAATAAATAAAATTTTAAAAAAAGAATAAAATTAATTAAATATCTACTTGCTTGATAAACTTCAAACAAGTTAACTTCCCTAAGCTAACTTCGTTTTCTGTAATATGGGGATAATAAAAGTACCTACCTCATAGATTGTTGTGGGGATTAAATGAGATATTCCATGAAAAGTGCTGTGCACAAGGACTGGCACCTAGTAAGCGCCCAGTTAATGTTGCCTTAAGAGAAAAAAGAGAGGGTTGGAGGGGCAAGCCTAGGAGGGTAGTCGGTTAGGAGAGCAGAGCACAACCACAAAGGCAAGAAACCCTAGACACTGCACAGGGCACAGGGCACAGGGAAAAAGGTAAACAGAAGAAGAAGAAGAAAGAGCCTATATGGTAGAAAACCAAAAAAGTGGTATACAGTAAAATACCAAAACATGAAGGTAATTATTAAAAAGAAATGTTAAACAGATTGTTAGAAAAAAATTAAAACTATGACACAAAAACAAGCTTAAATACTAAGTGAATAATTTATAAATGAGAAAAACTCAAACATTAAAAAATGTTCAAAATTATTCTCTATTTTAAAAAGTTGAGAAAAGGTATAATTTTATTGCTATTAAAATCTTAATTATTCACAATTCTGAGAAAGTTATGTGGTACTACAAACTGGCATACTTCCCTGTAGGTAATTTATCAGTGCATTTTCAAGTCCAGACAAACTATTCTTAATCTGTGCTGCAGGAAGGAAAGCGTTGGGACTAAGAAGAAAAGAAAAGAAAAAGAAGAAAAGGCTACTTCCCCTGAAATGTTCTTTGTAAAAATGATTATTCATAATAAACTTAGAAATAAATAAATTAGAATACAACTCACTGGAGCACTAGGAAACCACAAAAGAAACAGCTAAAGCTTGTTATAAAGAGAAATATGCAAGAGCAGTGAAAACGTTTCCATTGTATTAAGTTTTAAAAAGCAGAATATATGCTTTTTTTAGTGCCATCAATGTTATTATTCAAACTACGCATAACATCAAGTATTTACAAAGGAGGTCTACAGAAGATCCTGAAAAAGAGAAATAAGTTTGTTAGGACATATGGTTGTAATTAACCACTGCTTTATACATGTATGTTCAATACATAAAATCAAGAAATAAGTGTATCGGGCACTTACAGCACGCCACTGCTGTCGTTTCCGAGCGCCCGGCGCAGCACTGAAACTGGGTTTGCGCAAATCATGACAGGATGGGAATGCTCACATCGCAGCTCACACAGTGACTGAGACTGTAAATTTACCGGCTTTACCAAGATCTTCAAATCCAGAATGATTTTATCTTATAACAACTATAATCAAAGACTATATTAACCTGGCAATAATCTGCCGAGAAAACAACAATTTTTTTGCCTGCAAACATACTTCTAAAAAATTTATTATAGGCTATTTATAGCATAGTATACCAAACTCTTTACCAAAATCAAACAACAAAATATACCTTCAATCCTACCCAAAAAGTCCTATCCTGTAACAAGTTAGGAAAACAAACTTAAAGACAGCACCAACCTGTCCAGAGGAGATAAGAGAGAATAAAATGTGGACTGTATTTATAATCATGCATCCTACATCTATAACCGAACATTTCTTCACGGTAGAAACCATCTTTACTTTTCACATTGCTAGTGATACCAACAGTACCTTTGTCTATGGGAGATACTTAACTTGTGATAATCAAAATAAGAATATCATTTTTCTGCATTGCTATTCACCGTGGCACAGAACATGAGGACTTCTTATAAGATGCAAAGATTCAACTAAACTTTTCTCACCTTTAAAATCACATTCAGAAAGCATCAAATACACTACATCAGGATCCAGAGCAGAAAACATCTCTGAGATACTGGTGAAGAGTTCTTCCTGATCAATTTTTTTCTCACACTCGGAAGGAAGAGTAGTAGTTGGGTCCTCATGACTAGCAACACGGGATACGACAATTTCCTGAGTGTTTGCAGTCTTCCGCAAAGGATTGCCCCCAACATTTTTCCTTTTCCTTGGCATTCTGACTTCCAAAACTAAAATACTTCCCTTTTTAAAAAAATTTAAAGATTTTTGATATTTAAATCATAATTCAAAGGAAAAATTGTATTTAAAAAATCTTGCAAATCCAGCAGTAATAGGACCTAAAATAGAAAGCAAGTAAAAATACTCAGACTACATAATTATATTTCCACTTGTAAAATGGAATGACATCTCTGTGTAACTCTAAGACAGTACCATCAACTCTGGCAGCAAATCCAAAAACAAATCAGTATCTCTAAAACACTCAAGTTTTGTCAGGATTGAACATGCTAAAAATTAAAACAACATAGCATAACATATTTCAAAATAGTAAATGTACTGCTTTATAGCGTTATTTAACTTGTATACGTGAGAATGCCTACAGAACTCCTCTACTCAGATATTTAATAGGCATCATAAACTTAACATGTCCAAGACTGAGCTTCTGACCACTCCCTTCAAACCTGTTCTGGGTATTTCCATCTCAGTTAATGTAATAATCCTTGCTCCTCAAGCATGTGGTAAGACAATTTGGCAATGAAGTTCCTAAAGTGTAGACAGAGCAGTATGACGGCTCTTCATCTCCTCCACTGCCATGACCCTAGATTTAATTATCATAACCTTTCTACTGGGTCGCACTCACAGACTAAGCAATCACTTCCACTCTTTGACAGCGACAGCTAATCCATTAGACTGGATGATAATGCCCTTCTGCCAAACTGTCCCCTAACTTCCCATCTCACTCAGGATAAAGAGAGAGACTTTAAAATAGCCTGTCATCCAGACAACTGCCATCCTGGTACTGTCTTGCCCAGATGATTCCCTTGTTCTTGCCGCTTAAAACACATTTAGCCTTCCTGCTTTTTGCTCTTCTTCAAACGTTTCAGTCACGCTCCCACTTGAAATCCTTTACACTTTGGCTCCCTCTACCTACTTTTCTACCAGGCCTATAAAATTATTTTCTCACCACTATATTAGTATTCAAATTGTTTTGACCACATTGTTAATTCAACGCAACAGAACTTTGATTTTCTTCCTGAGACAGGGTCTCCTGTAGCCCAAGTGACCTTGAACTCCCTATGTATCCAAGAATAACTGATCCTCCTGCTTCCACCTCGTTTTATAGTCTGGGGTCATGTATGCTAGGCAAGCATCTACTAACTTAGCTGTATCTTCACTCTCCTCAAAAAGCATACTTCGTTTTCTATTTGGACTTCCCTTGTGTGTGTGTGTGTGTGTTTTTTTTATCTTCTGGTATGTTATTCTTTTACTGTGTTCTTTTATCTATGTGTCTGCTATCCATATCTGGTAGGCTGGAAGTCCCACAAGGGCAGAAACTCATGGGTCTGGAACAGGCCATAGTCTACTTGCTTTTGTTTTTTGTTTTGCCTGTGTATGTCTAATAAACATCTCAAACATAAATCTCTAAAATTAATTATCATCCTGGTGTGGTGGCACACACCTGTAATCCCAGCACTTGGGAAGGCAGAGGAAGGTGGAGCTCTGTGAATTCCAGCCCAGCCTGGTCTACAAAGTGAGTCCAGGACAGCCAGAGCAACACAGAGAAACCCTGTCCTGAAAAACAGAAACAACAACAACAATAATAATAAAACATAAATTAATTATCTCTTAAAATATCTGAAATTAAATGTCGATATTTCCCCTAAAATCTACCCTAAGCCCTTGATCTGACGACCATCAATCTTGTACCTACATTCTTACTCCCTAACTTGTTTCCACTGCACCCCAATCCCTGTAGTCAATTTTCAACAATCCAGCCATAGTAATCTTTACAAAACCAAGTCAGACTGGACCAGAGTCTTCTCGAAGCTTTTAAGAGTAAAAGTTAAAGTAAAAGCCTGCCTCCTTGCCAGCTCCTGATGTATTCTTCCCACAAATACTGGCACTGATAACTCACTCTAAACTTTTTGTTCTCTTTCCAAGTGTCAGATTCGAGCATTTCTTCCCTGATTATCCAATTCAAAGTCAAATATCCCACTCCCGTTGTCCTAATCTCCCTTTCCAGCTAAGCACTCATCGTGCTTAACATCTTTTAATAGACTTTACAATTTACCTTTTGATTGAATTTGTGTCATAGCCCCCTCCGCCTTCCAGAATTGTGACAGCCGTCAGCCACATGTGCCTACATTTAAATTAATTACAAGTTTAAAATCACTTTATGTATTATATATCAGATACAATTAGAAGTTAGAGAAAAGATTATCAGAAAGGGGAAAAAAGAGGTCATAATAAGGACCAATTCATCAGAAAAAAAAATAACGCTAAACGTCTATGCATCAAAAACAACTATGGACAGGAAAAAACACAAAAAGTAAATAAACTTCACTACAGTAAAGATCTCGGTACTACACTATCAGCAATTTGTAGGACTAGACAAAATTCCAAGAATTCAGAACTCAACAACACCAACAATTAAGGATTTTGTCTACATATATGGAACACTCCTCTCCATAGCAGCAGAACAGACACACTTTCAAACACACACAGAAGTTTACCATGATAAACCCACGTGAGTAAGAAATCTTAAGGAGCTTCAAAGAATTGAAACATACCAAGTATGTTCTGCAAGCACAGAGAGACAAACTAGAAATCAGTGATAGAAAGACAAAGGAAAATCTTCAACACATGCAATATGAGCAACAACTGAGTCATAGGCCAAAAGGAGCAACTTGGGCACCAGCATAAAGAGCTGGATTCCGTCCCTGGAACCCATAAAAGCCTAGGCATACGCAGTTTCCTATATCCCAGAGCAGGGAAGGACAGAGATGGGAAGACCCTGGGGCTCACTGGCCAGCCAGCCAAGCCATGACGACGAAACCTGGAAGACACTAAATTTTAAATTATATGAGTATCTCACTAATGAAAACACATTAAAATAACAGATAAGCTATACTTTCCATCACTGTGACAAAATACCTGCAATAAAGTACTTAAGAGAGGAATTATCTTCTTCAGTCATGGTTTCAGGTTTCTGTCATATGGCTCCTGTATTGGCCTAGGATGAGGACGATCATGAGGGCTCTCACCTGATCAAGATGGATATACTGATGGACTAGTGATTGGGAGGTGCTAGAAACTTGGAGGTATAGCTTGTTTGAAGTAGAAGAGGGCCACTGCCACTGTGACACAGAGAGTCTGTCTTGCCTGGTTCTTCCTGACTCCCTGTCTGACTCCAACACTCCAGGGAGAAAACTACTTTGCTCTCCACACGCTCCTGCCACGCTCAGCCTTACCCCAGGAGGGCACAGAAGCAAAGGAGCCAAGACAGAGACCTCTGAAACAAAGGGCTGAATGAATCTTTCCTCCCTAAAATTGCTTATAATGGAAGTTTGGGGTTCTTTAAAAACTATGTTTTCGAAGAAATATGTTTTCGTTTTAATCCCAAGTATGAGATTCTAGTTTGGACTTTAGTTTGTCCGTAGCTGATAATTGTCTCTTGAGCGGGGTACAGTCACTGCCTGCTGGTAACAGCCTGCCTCATACAGCATTTAGAGGGGTGTGGTCTAGGGCTCTGAGGATGTAAATATGAGAGCCCAGAAAGAGAAAATGTGACACGCAGCAGTGGCACGCGGCGAGCAGCAGTTTGGAGAGACCAGAGAAGATGGCATGGCCGCGTGGAGACAGACAGCGGGGCTTGGAAGAGACTGCCTGCTGAGTCAGCTACTGATGGCCCTAAAAGAATCCACCGACCCTAAACAGCAGGGAGGGGTGAAGGGGTCTGCAATGGCACAAGTCTTTAATCCCAGGACTCTGGGAGGCAGAGGCAGGTAGATCTCTGTTTGAGGCCATTTTGGTCTACATCATGAGTTCCAGGACAGCCAAAGCTACAGGGACTCTATCTCAAAAAAATATCAAAAAAAAAATTGGTAATCCACCCAATTCTCATCACCTCCACCTGGATTAAGAGCCCCCAAAACTGGAGTTACAGATTGTTGTGAGTCACTATGTGGGTGCTGTAAACAGAACACAGATCCTCTGCAAGAGTATCAAGTGTTCTTAGCCACTGAGCCATTTCCCCAGCCTATTTTTAATTTTTAATCTCATTATTTTGTCTCACAAATAAATAATATAAATTAAAAAATCACTAATCAATACTAAAAATCATTATTAGGTGAAATGTTGATAGAACTGGCCTTGTATAGCCAGGTGTAGTGCTCCATGCCTAGAATTCAAGCACAGAGGAGGCTAAGGCAGTGTCAGAAGCCTGAGACCAACCTGGGCTGGGCTTCAAGCAAGTATGAGGCCAGACTGGGCTATTCGATGAGACTCAATCTCAAACTTCCATCCAAGAAAAGGGAGAAGTGTAAAAACAACACAGTAAATTTTACTTTAAGTACTATTTACCATAACATTATTTCAAGTGGCTTAGGTAGTGTTTCCCTAGCTTGTACAAGGTCTAAGTTTAATCACCAGTGCCACAACACTAAAAAATAAACTTATAGGAATGTTAGAGTTGGAATAGAAAATATCCCCAATAGGTTCATATGCTGAAGGGTTGGTCCCCAGCTGATACTATTCTGGGAGGTGGCAGCAACTTTAGGAGGCAGTGCCTGGCAGAAGAAGGCAGGTCACTGGAGGCATGTCATATGAAGGGTACCTTGCCTCTAGACCCTCTCTGTCTTTCTGCCTCCTGGCTGACAAGAAGTGAGCAACTATGTCCTGCCCAGAACTACAACCACCATGATGCCATGCCTCACCACAGGCTCACAGCAACTAGGCCAGCTGAACCCTTGAAAATCATGAGCCAAATATAATAAATGCTTATTTCCCTACTCAGGACAGTCCTTTGGAAGCCGTATGTGATGCTGCCTGGCACTCAGACGCAGAGACAAGAGGATCACTGCCAAGTCTGAAGCCAAACTGCTCAAAATAGAGGCCCAGGCAAGCCAGGGCAGCATAGCAAGACCCTGTCTCAAGAAAATGTGTATATTAAAGGAAAGGTCCTCAGCATTCAGTGGAAGAAAACAGCAGCTGCTGCTTCGAGAGCGCCAGCCCGACTCCCTTCATCTCATCACGTAAGGCACTGCGTGACCTCACATCACAAGATCAAGTATGAGTGTGATCCTTCAATAGTCTTTGTTTATGTTTGTGAGTGTTTTCCCTATGTGTATGTCTGTGTACTATATGCACATCTAGTGCCCACAGAGGCCCAAACAGGGCAGGAACTGCAGTTACAGATGATTATCAGCTGGGTCCTCCAAAAGAGCAGCCAATGCTCTTAACCACTAAGCTGTCTCTCCAGTCCCAACAGTATAATTTGAGAGACCACATTCATGTAAACTTTATTACAGTATATTGTTTAGAACTGCTCTACCATTTTCTATTACTCACAATTGTTGTGCATCTTGTGCTGTGTCTAATTCGTGAATTACAATTTAACATAGGTATTTGTATACGGGGTGGGGAACATGCTTGGAAGTAGTCTACCATAAAACCAGACCTCCAGTCCAAGTCCCCTTTTCTTGAACAATATGTATTATTTCTACACGTGTACCTGCACTTCTATTTCAACTTGGGTTGTCTGTTTTATTTTTAGAGGTACTGAAGAATGAGCGCAACATATTTCCAATTACTTATTCTTGCTCCCTGTCCTCTCCCCCTCTGACAATGTCTCACATAGTTCAGACTGGCCTCAAACTTGCTATGTAGCAATGGTCTTCCTGCCTCCGCCTCCCAAGTGCATGTCATAATGCCCCATCTCCAGTTAGATCCCTAACGCACGACACATGTATGACCATCTCAAAGTTTGTTTCACAGTGCATACTTTACTCCTCCGCACTCACTAATATGTAAATCTCATACTTCCACCACCACTCCCAGTGGCTCAAGCCACGTATTTAATAAAAATAATCCTTGACTCTTTACTTTCACTGACTGTGATCCTCTTTGAACCTTACCTTCTCTCATACAGTGTACCCCTTATTTCCACCACCTCTCTCTCTAACCATCACTTTTAAACCACAACTCCAACTTCTTTCTCCTTTCCTTATTTTAAGATTTTTTTTCCTATTTATTTCATGTGACATATGATGCATGTACATGGGTAAGTGCATGCCATGCTGTGCATGTGAGGGTCAGAAGACAACTTAAACAGCAATCCATTCTCTCTTCCCATCATATAAGATCTGGTATTAAACTCAGGTCATCAGATTTGGCAGCAAGTGCCTTTGCCCCCTAAATCATCTTACTGGTCCTTTCTTCTCATTCATCCATTATTTATTCCCTAATTAGACTCTGAGATCATGAATGCAAGGCACAATTTATGTACACCAAAACAACAGTAGAGTGCTTTGTACATGAAAATTTTTAATAAATATGGAGTGAAGAAAAATATAAACATAATACACACAGAAACTGGTACTATCTGCAGTTTCCAGCTTCCCTTTAGGCTCTTAGACTGTATTTCCAATGGATTAACACTGGCTTCTCTTTAACCAGCACTCAAAGTCTCACTCACGGACTGCTTCTCTTCTGCTTACTTGTTTCCTGTCACCATTCCTCCTGGGTCTTGTCATATCACCAGCCTTTTGTTCCACTCACTATTTCTAGCTTCCTCCAAGTTCATGGCTTCAACAGCTATAACTGGTTCTATTAAGGAATTCTCTCCAAAACTCAATATAGTTAACTACCTGACACACACAGCCACATGGCTATTCCATGGGTACTTCAATGTAAAAAAAAAAAAAAAATCTTCCATGACTCTATGGCTTTCAATATCAAGGTCCCCTTCCTTGGTAATGCATTCAAGGACTTTCATGGCCTGTCCCTCACCTTAACAGCATCCTCTTCTTACACTTCACACACTCTCTACCACATCTGCTTCTGCACACATGCTTTTATCAGGAGGTAATTCAGTATCATATATCTCTGCGTCATACATGGTCAACCCACAGGTCCCTTTACACCCCACCAAAGCGAAATCATCCATTCTCCCAAAGTCTGGTTTTAACTCAACTTCCGGCACATCCTAGGCATATCTTTATCTTAACACCTTTGTTTTCTCTTTAGACTATTATGAAAGCAGGTATTTGTATTATTTAGCAAACAAAAACTCAATGAACATCTTTGTGTTAGTGTAAGCCAAAAATACTGCTAGTATTTTAAAACAATAAACTTACCATCTTAGCACCTGGAATACTAAGGCCTGTAATACTGAGCATCTTTTTCCCACAAATAAAATACCTACAAAAAACAATGCATAATCAGACAAGTGACTATGAATGGCAATAGACAGTCTTTACATCTGCCCAGAACTCCTTCCCCACCCCTTACTCTATCAGGAGTCAGTTTTCTATTAGGAGAACCAGGATAAGTGTCACCAAATAACACTGAGAGCCACTAAATTAAGACTTTAGGTAGACAAGCCTGTGCTGATAGGAACCAGGTCTTATCCTTAGCAGGAGGAAGAATGAAGCCCATATGCATTGTAAGTACAGGAAAGGTCCAGCTATGGTCAAGTTCCCACCCTACAGCCACCTCCGTCATACAATTTCTATTACATCATCCTATGAGCTAGTGACATCCACCCATCCCATGAGCCACCTCCAGCACCTGAACTCCAAAATATGCACAATAACAACAAAACCAAAAAGATGAAAATTAGATGTCAAAGAATATTTTTCATTTTGGCTTAGAAAATTATTATCTATCAGATTTGATGTCTCTGTTCTTTCTCTACTAAGTAACCTTCCAAATTACTATTTAATTGCTTTTTTTATTGTGCTTCAATGCAAATCAGATCCTATTTTTCAGACACTTTGTTATACCTTAAACCAGTACATGGTAAAATGACAAATAAGTAAGCAATTACAGTGTGATTAAAAGAACACAAAGTACTAAGGAAACACGGGGCTTGTGTAACCCAGTTTGTGTCAAAGAGATCTTTAGCAGAGTGTCGCCCACATTGCAAACAAGTATGACTTAGCACACAGAAGTGGAGATAAACAGGGAAGTAAAGAAGTATTAAGACAGAAAGAGGTTTCTATAATAATGCATAGATTTAAAGAACTGGACATATTAAAGGGAAAATGCAAATAACTAAGTAAGACTAGCCCACTGACGGGAAAGAGGGAAAAATAGCACAGAATGATGAAATTAATTTAAAGTCAAATTATAAGGATCCTGAAAGCTAAATGGAGCTCATGCAGGCAATGAAAAGAAAAAGAAATAAATCCCACAACCAAGTTACTCAAATATGTTGCTCAAATATGTTAGAAAGATTACTCTGGCTACAGTGAAAACATAAAAATCCCAATTGATGACCAGTCAGGAAGCTAGTATAGCAACTAGGTTGAAATGATGCTAACTGTAGAATACAATGCTAACATTAAAGATAACAAAATATATCCAGGAGATTATCTGAGAACTAAAATGACAGGCACCACGAAGAATGTATACACATTTGCACTACATAGTTTAATCTTTCCAGAGAGATGCGATGCAAAAGGGACAAACCTATGCCCTTTCTTGGTTTGAGGATGGAACGGGTGATGATGTCTACAGCTCTGGGATATGTAGAGTTTGAATTACCTGGAATATCCAAATGGGCATGTCATTAAGACAAATGTCCAGTTACCGGAAACGAGCTTTGGACTAACAATTTACAGAATTATCAGCACATACATGGTGACAACAGAAAACACTTCTAAAATCAACTATTATTCATACCAGAAGTTATTTAATGCCTACATTCTTCTAGGGCACTCGGTTTTAACCTATAGGTCACAACCCCTTTTAGGGCTGAATGGCCCTTTCACAGGGGTCATACACCAGTTATCCTGCATATCCACATTATGATTCATAACAGTAGCAAAATTACAGTTATGAAGTAGCAACAAAAATAATTTTATTGGGGGGCTCACCACAACATGAGGAAATGTGTTAAAAGGTCCCAGTTCTAGGGTGTTGAGAATGCTATTAAGCCAAAAATATTAAGACACTGGCCTTCCAGAAATTCCTAGTCTACAGAGACTGTTACTCAGTGCAGTGGTAAGTGTATGGGAAGGAATGAAGCTGCATCTCAAAGCTGGCCATCACAAAGAGTGGCAGCAAGACATCAAGAAGTGAAGGTATTCCACACAGAATCATAAAGTCAAAACAGAAAGGATTTTTGGTGAGGTTTTATTGTTGCTGTTTGGGTTTGTTTCTTGGGGGGAGGGGGAGTTGCTTTGTTTATTTTGTACTGAGCCAGGGTCTCACTATAGAGCCCTAATGGGCCTGGAGATCACTGTGCAGACTAGGCTGGCCTGGAAATTGCAGTGATCTCCCATCTCTCCTCCCCAGTACGAGGATTACAGGCCTGTGTCACCTCACCCACTTTATTTTAATTACATTTAAGTTCTGAAGCAGAATTATTTCTAGACTTTAGACTTCTCACAGTAGTTTCCATTGTCTTTTGGACTTTGGCAGGTACCCTGTGTAGTTTTTATCAAAAGCACAGCCCAGGGATCAAGGTCAATATGGGGTACATGATAACATGCACGCATGCCCCACAGGGGGCAAAAAAGGTATAGGAACCAACAATCCATATTTAGAACAATGACTGTCCACCATCAATCTGGGAATTTTAGTGAACTTGGCACACAGGAACCAACTTCAGTAACAACAATGTGCAATTTTTGACTGGTAATTCTACTGATTAGTAGTCATAAAAATCCAGCTGACTTATCAGCTTACTATCTCACAGAGGTCAATGAAGTATCCTCTTAATTTGTTAAGTTATGTGTGTTCAGATGGAGTCCAGGTGCACTAATAATTGCTGGAAGGCAGTGAGCTCTGAGCTCTGGAAAAGAAGGAAACATGCTCCTGGCTTCTGTAAGGCCTTCTTTCTCATAGCCTCCAAACCTACCCTAGGCTGAAGACCTCAGTGAGGACAGGAAGGTACACGCAAATCCAGTACCCAAAAACCCTTCATTTTAAAATATATATATCCTTATACATAGGGAAAAACCAAACTGCTAGAAGGAAAAATGTTCAGGTGAGAATCCAATACATCTTATCCATCCACATTAGACATATCTGTACATGCGGGTAGTTGACTCTACATCCACTTGACATAATTTACTGGAGTAATTTCTTTATACTGGCACATAAAATAATATCTTATAATTGATAGGCTGAATAGACTTTAGAAAATATAGTCCTTCTCTGAGTACCAAAGGATTTAGGCCAGATCTGGTGGAGTGCACCTTTAATACTAGCTCAGGAGGTAGAGGCAGGTTGACCTCTGCATGAGTTTGAGGCCAGCATGATCTACATGGTAAGTTAAGGACACCCAAGGCTAGCTACATAGTGAGACCCTGTATCCAAAAAAAAAAAAAAGGTTGTTCTAATTTCAAAGGACCATGGATATATCTTCTAAAAAAGTGTGAATCACAAGAATCTAGGTTGCCCTGAATCCTCATGTGTACTTTGCTTGGGTAACGTTAGCAATTTGATTATTTCTCAGTCTCTGTGAAACAAAGCTGAAAACAGTACATACAAATTTCATGTGAGACAAATTAAACAGGAAATACTACCGTCCTTTAAACAGGACCAGGCATGAGTACGAGTGATTTTATTACCATGAAGATGAAGGCAACAAAGGGAATAATGTATTACCCTGTGTATCATAGGGGGTATCAAAAGAATTTCAATCTCAATTCCTATAAGAACTACTTTCAATAGCTACACCTCGAGATTCACTGCTGGACCTGACAGTTGGCTCCGCCCCAAAGTTACACGATTTTGCAAAAAGCTGAAGGGAAGGCGAGGACGACAGGCACTTACTTTTTAAAACTCAGGCTGATTAATAAATTGCTCTGCTGTGTATGGTCGCCCACACCTTTAAAGCACTGAAGAAGCAGAGGCAGGTGGAGCTTTGAGTTGAAGCCAACCTGGACTATATACGAAGTCCCAGGCCAGGGATACATGTGGAGACCATATCGCAAACAATAACGAATGCTTCCTTTGTATATCAAAAGGCACAGATAAACAGGATTAAATCATGAAGGCTTGAAAAGAAAAAACAACTTTTTTAAACACATCTATAGCAGGGAGTAGTGGCACTCGAGAGGCAGAGGCCGATGGATCTCTGTGAGTTCAAGGCGAGCCTGGTCTACACAGCCAGGACAGCCAGGACCACACAGAGAATCCCTGTCTCAAAAAAGTAAAACACATCTGGGGCTGGAGAGATGGCTCAGAGGTTAAGAGCACTGGCCGCTCTTCCAGAGGTCCTGAGTTTGATTCCCAGCAGCCACATGGTGGCTCACAACCATCTATAGTGAGAAGTGGTACCCACTTCTGTCGTGCAGGCATACATGTAGGCAAACACTGTATACATAATAAATCTTAAAAACACAACACCCACATTGATAGTAGTTAGCCTCTGTGTACAAAACTCATGCCTTTATCGTTACTTAAGCTTGTCTTTTCTATGAAGTTCAGTACTGCCACTGTCTCCCCTTCACAGCAACTAGAGTCAACAGGGGCAAGAAAGCACTGAGTGCTGATTGCTGATTTGCATTTGCAGAGGAGGGAGCTCAGTCACTGCTTTCCAGGTTGGGGCTTTGTATTTATTTATCTATCTAT
This sequence comes from Pachyuromys duprasi, assembly GCA_028658305.1. Lineage (NCBI taxonomy): Eukaryota > Metazoa > Chordata > Mammalia > Rodentia > Muridae > Pachyuromys > Pachyuromys duprasi. Next base: position 41,024,518 of record CM053743.1, read on the forward strand.
CTATCTATCTATCTATCTATCTATCTATCTATTTATTTATTTGTCTATCTATCTATCTATCTATCTATCTATCTATCTATCTATCTATTTATTTATTTGTCGTTAACTAAACTGTCATCCTGCGGAGGAGGAGCAGCCATTTCTTTCTAATTCTTCCCACCATCTCCAACACTGTAACCCCCAATCCTCACAGAACATTTAAACAATACGTTGGCATAGTGACTGAAAATTCACTTCAACCTTTAACAACAAAAAAGGCTGGAAAAAAAAACTGAACCACACTTACACAAAAACACACTTACACAAAGCACAAAAACGCATGTTTATATTCCCTAAAATATGTAAGAATTTCTGTGAAAACTGAACACAGGAGTTCGAATGAGTTGTAGTTGAGAGCTAATTTGAAAGACAACAGTGGAAGTGATTTTTTTTTTAAGGAATGAAGGGGCGAATACTGCTATCAAAGGATAATGTATTAAAATAAATAAATAAGTGGGAGAGGAGAGGCAGAGGCAAATCAGTCATTGTTTTCTCCAAGGCCAGGTTATCTCCAGGATTTTCTTCTCGGGGTTCAACCAATCCCCACCTTTCCTGAGTTAACCAGTCTCCAGGCAAGCCGCGCTTCCCGATTGGCTCGGAGACACCGAGTAGAAAAAGCAGCCAATCCTCCTCAAGTCAGACCTGTGCAACGGAGACATTACAACCGCTGCCTGGGAAGAATGGGTACAAACCTGTCGGTGCAGCAAATGTCAACTCCTAGTCCTAAAAACACTGGCGGAAGGATTCTCTGAAGCCAGCGGGCCCTGGCTCTGATCTGGCATCGACTTTAAAACCAAACCAAACCAAAAAAAAAAAAAAACAAACCATCCCTCCGGTTCACTTTCTGGGGGAAGTAAGTGTAGTAAGCAAAAGCGCGAGCGGGATCAACTCTGCCCTCGGCGCGACTCACTCCCTCGCAGCCCGGTTTCCCAGGGAAGGCTCGCCCTGGCTCCCGGAGAGCCAAAGTTCCGGGTGGGAAGGGGCGAGCGGGAGGCGAGCCTGCCGGGGTGGAGCGAGCGAGGGAGCGAGCGAGCGTGTGGCTGGGCAGTGAGTAAATAAACAGCTCCACTAGCACTGCGCGCCCGGGCAGGCGGCCCAAGTTCCCAGAAGGCTCGGCCTGGGAAACGGCGGGGACGCTCGCAGGGGCGCGAGGTCAGGCAGGGGCGGGAAGGCGCCCGGGAGCGCCCCGGGCGCGGGAGGGGTGTGTCGGGGCCTGGAGGCCCGCCAAGCGCAGGAGGCCGGGGACGCGGCCGCGCCGCCCGCCTTCGCCCGGCCCCGGGAGCCGCGCCAGGACCCGCCTCCCGCGCCGCCTCACTCCCCTTCCGCCCGGCCCGGGCCCTCCGCCGGGGCTCCGGGATCCCCGGGGTCCCCGCCACCCCACCACCCCACCCCACCGGCCCTCTTCTCCCCCGAGTCCCGCCACCGCCTGCTCCTCCGCCCCCGGCCTTTACCTGCTGCGGGGGCGTCGAGGCCCCGGGGGCCGCGTCGTCGAGCGAGCGCCGCGGCTCCGCAATCCTTTTCCCGCCGCCGCTGCGCTCTCCGGCGCGGCGCGGCGCGGCGCGGGGCTGGCGAGCAGCTGCGGCCGCGGTGCGGGGGGGAGGGGAGAGGGAGGGAGACGCGGCGGGCGGGCGCGCGGAGCGGGGACACACTGCCGCTCTCCGTCCGGCCCGGGGAAGAGCAGCCGCGCGCAGGAGCCCGCCGCGAGAGGGCGGGTGGGCGGCCGCGTGGGGAGGGGTCTCGCGGCCGCCGCGATGGCTGCCACGTAGCCAGGTGGATCTCCGCCCCCGCCCCGGGGCCGCGACCTCGGCCGCTCGGCCCTCCCGGGGCGCGCCGGGCCCACCGCCGCCGAGCCCCTCGCCGGGCCTGGCGGGAGGCGCGGCCCCGGGGCCCCGAGGGCCGGCTCTCCCGGAAGCTCGCCGCGCTGCCCCGGCCCCCTCGGGCTCCGGGCACGGCGGGGAAGCGCCCGGGGAGCCGCGGCCGGGTCAAACCCTCACCTCTTTCCCGAGCCCGAAAAGCAAAGCAAACAAGGTCGGCCCGGCCCGGCCGGCGAGGGAGGAACCGGGCGCTGGGGCGGGCCGGGCTGCGGCTGCGAGGTCGGCGGGGCGAGGCCGCTGGGCCCCACGGGGGCCGCTCGCTCGCCCGGGGCGGACAGGCGGCGGCGCCCCCGCGGGGAAACAAAGGGCCCGGAGGCCGCGGCGACCGGGACGCGGGCAGCCGGGACCCAGCCCGCGCCGCCAACGTGCGCTCGGGACACGCTGGCCCCGGCCCAAGGGAGCCGCGGCCTTTCCCCCGCGGAGCCGGACTTTCCGGGGCCAAGAACGAGCAACAGTGTTCCCCTCCGACCCCGGTTCCCAGCTGGGCCCCTGACCCGCATCGTGCTGGTCTTGCCGGACTCTGAATTCCATGTTTAATTTGTTCTGTCCTCACATGAAACGATCGGTGCTTTTTCAAGAGTACAAAAGTGTCTCGCCACAGCCTTCTGATTAATGACCGACCATACTGGGTTTTTTGGTTTGTTTGTTTCTGTTTTCTTCCGGAGTTTCCTCTCTCTTTTTGCAATTACTTAATATTCTGTCACTGCCCCCATCCTCGCTCCCCGCCCGCCGCCTCCGCCGCCGCTGCAGTAAAATAACCCCATGACAAAGTATTCGTCTACATCAAGGAGACAGATTATCTGTCAGTGCTGTTATGGCAATTACTTACACTGAATGTAAATTTGGAAAGAATACAAGTGACAAAAAAAAAAAAAGGTTCCCTTCGTTTGGTCTGGTTTGAGCACTCTCAGACTCAATGAGAAAATTGTCTAGTGTTTTTTTCTAGAAACTAGTACATTTAAGCAGAGATCTTAGGATGGTAAATTTTCTGATGAAATCTCCCACACAGAAAAGAATACGAAGGAAAAAAATTTTTTCGTTTTGTCTTTTTAGAGATCTCTTCAGTTTCGGATTTTTTTTTAATTGCTATACAAACACCCTTAAGTTTTTTTTCTAAATATGGTAAACAAAAAAATTAACAATCCTGAATTCCAAGCATGAGTAGTTACTACTAAGAACCTAACATGAACTCGAAGCAGCTATTAAGAGACTAATTACTATATGCCACTTCTGAAATGAAAGAAGCTTAGTAATTATAAACTTCACACAAATCTAGCAAGTTTATATTAATTTTGTTCACCAGAAATATGTTCAGCATGATAATAAAAACTTATATTTCAGGTGGAATTTCTTTTGAACATCTGTTAAGGATTTATCATATCTTAAGTCTGAACAATAAAGAAGGAATTCTTAATATTAGAGAATATATTTCAAGGCACACCACCACCCAAGCTGAATTATTTTTGCTTACTATGTCAAAAGGAAATATCAACCCCATAAAATTCTGAAAGTCAGATGTAAAGAACAAAGCAATCTTTACCAGCGTTCACAATGCCAGGCTTGCTTTATGAATAGCTACAAGGACTCCTCTTTTCTTATTGGCTCACATTCTAAGCCAATAGGAAAAGTACAACACATCTTTCAAAGGGGGAGACAGCATTGGGATAAATGGATTGTTTATCACATTCATTCTCTTTCCAGCTCTTGGGTCCTGTAATTTCAAAGGAGAAATGTAAGAATCTTTGAATTACCGAGTATCTGGACGACATGGGTGCAGCTCCTCACGATCCACCTCTGCAGTATAGTTGGTTATAATTAATTATGTGAAAGTAATATTCCCCTAAAATACCAGGTGGATATGAAGAATGGCAAAATGCCTGCTAGCTAAGACTTCTATTAATGAGCTAAGTCCTCAAATTTTAGTGAAGAGATTAATTAGCCTTTAAGGAAATAGTGGCTTGTAACCCTTTTTGGAAATGACATTGCTAATGTGTCACATATCTATTACTCTTATTTGTCTAGAGCCACTTTGAACATATTTAATGGCTAAATGCTAAACCTGCTTGTCTCTATTTGTGTTTGGAGCCTAAGTTTGAGTTCATTCAAAAAAAAAACAACCTTGTGGCACCTTTATACTGCTTTGCCTTATTCTGCTTAATTCTAGTTTTTACAGATGTGTGATCTCCTTATCAATTTCTGGAAGATATGTTGTTTCCTGCTCAGCCTCGTACTCCTCACTGCCAAACCTAGAAACTTGTACAAAATAAGTAATGTGCTTAATTAAAGGCGGAATAGGCACACCTTAGGACAGCTGGTGGTAAATCAAAAGAAAATAGTTCCTGGTTTTCTTTTGTTACGTAATAGCTGATCAATTGTTTTCATTCCCAGTTACACTTGGAATTGTTGCTGGGGTGTTATTAAAATAAGGTAGACCTTTCTTTTACACTGAATCCTGTGTCTGCTCATTTCAGGTCTCATAAGGGCTACGGGAATAGCTCAGTAACTCCACACTGCTCTTGCTTAGCGTGTGAAGCTTTGGCACTACAGAAACTAAATGAGCCTCGTGGAAACAGGATGTAGGTGCTACTGCTGTTATCTAGAGTAAATGAGTCTCAGTGAATTTGTGTCGTATTTCCTTATCGCACTCAGGCAGTGGGAGTTCTATGGCCTTGGGAGAAACTCTGCAGATCTCCCAACTCAGTTTCCTCCTCTCTCAGGTGACACTCTTAGTAGCTATTCTTTGATAAGTTTCAGGCACGTGTTGGAAACTCAATACATGACAGACCTGAGTGAGCTCAGTCATGAAGAAAATATTTTTCTACAATTATCTATAAAAGGCAGGTATAAACACTAAAAGCTTTCAAGGGCGGGTGATATGTGAGTCATCGGGTAAAGCGTTTGCCTTGAAAAGTATGAGGGCCAGGTTTCAGATCCCTCGGAATATGTAAGTGGCAGGTGTGGGTGCCTCCCTATAATCAGAACACTTGGGGCAGATAGGCTCCTTCCTGCAAAGCAGCTAGCCAGACTAGCCACATCGGTGAGCTCCAGGTTCAAGAGAGAGATCCTGCCTTAATACATAAAGTGGGGAGGAATGAAGATGCCTCATGGCAGCTGTTAGCTACAGAGGACATGCATACGCACACACAAATCAGCAAAGATCAGGATGAAACCTCGTAACTTTGAAAATTCAGTAAACAGAAAACATCAGTTATGAAGTAGGAACAAAATAATGTTATGACAGGGGCGGGGGGTTGGTCACCACAACATGAGGAGCTGCAGCCTTAGGCAGGATGAGAGCCACGGGGCTGAATCGTTATCATTGAAATATTTAGTACTAGGGACTGAAGCAATGGTCTCATGCATCCCAGATAAGGGCTCTACCACTAAGCTGCATTCCCAGCGCTTAGTTTCTGCTTCTTTTAATTTGGGACAGAATCCAGTGAAGCTAAGCTTAATGACCTGAGTGTAAACCCAAGACTCATGCAGTCATGCAGTAGAAGGAAAGAACCTATTCTCACAAGTCCCCTGAACAACATACATGCGGCACATTCACATACAAATAAATGTAATTTTAAAATGCACAGCTGTACTGGTATTAAGAACACACATTGCTGCTGACTGAGTGTTCATTGGAGGGAGGAGGGCTGGAGAGGCAGCTCACTGGATTGCCACAGGAAGTCCCATTCTGACCTCTACAGGCAAAACACAGCCGTGCGCGTAGATTTTTTTTTTTTTTATTAATGTGTTTTTTTATAAAAACCACTTCGGGTGGTGGTAAGACAGGGTCTCACCGTTTGACTCTGGCTATCCACTCTCAGGCTCCGAGTGCTAGGCCAACAGGCGTGTGCCACCATGGCAGCCATGCTTTTCTCTGGGCTGACTAAAGTCCTTCCTCCTGACTTTAAAATTTTGCGTCGGTTTCCTTTTTAAAATACTTGTTGTGTGCATGTATGTATTCTTGTGGGATGTGTGTGGATGCGTGTGTGGCACGCATCTGTGTGGGAGTCGTAGTCTGGAAGTCATTTCTCTCCTTCCACCATATAGGTTCCAGGAATTGAACTTGGGTCCTAGTGTTTGTTTAGCAAACCCTTTTAGGTAGGGTCTCATGTCTACTCTCTGTGTAGCTGAGATGACCCTTTTATTTCTGGTCTTCCAGTCCAAATTCTGGGATTGCAGGCATGCACTATCAAGCCTGTACATGCCCTGCTAAGCATGGCACCCAAGGTTTCATGCATGCTAAGGAAGCACTCTGTCTCTTCAGCTCCGTTTTATCTCTTATTTATCTATTTATTTATATATTTGTTGGCAGGATCTCTCTACTTAGCTCTAGCAGTCCTAGAACTCTCTGTGTGGACCAGGCCGGCCTTGAACTCACAGAGAGCCACCTGCCTCTGCCTCCTGAGTGCCGGGATTAAAGGCGGGTGCCACCATGCCTGGCTTCTTTTAATTATTTTTAACTTTTTTATTTTATATGTATGGATGCCCTGTTGGCGTGTATGTATGTGCACAATGTGTGCATGTGATTCCTGAGGATGCCAGGAAACCTTACCGGATGCCCTGGAACTAGAGCTACCAGGGAGATGTTGGTAAGTGAACCTAGGTTCTCTGCAGGCGGAGTGAAGCGCTCTCAGCGGCTGACTCCCTTCCCCAGCCTGCTAGGTAGCCCTGGCCAGAAGATACTCCATGTGCAATCCAGGACGACCTGGGAGTCTCAGCCTCGAGCTTCTAAATCCTGGGATTTCAGGGCTGTGCCAGCACAACTTTATTTTTTTACTTTTGATTTTAAAAGAAAATATAAAAATCATCATGGATCCCTGGAAGTACCATAGTCTCTAAATACTTTGCTGATTTGGGAGTTATGGAGTGGTTGGCCCTGGCAGCCTCTGGACCCTGGAAGAAATGTGTATTCTCTGAGAGAGTAGATTTACTCAAGAGAAAGAGGAAGCTGAGGCCAGGAGGCCTAGGTTGCTCTTCCAGAGTCTGTCAATTTGGTAAGCCTCGCTCTCTTTCCCCTCAACTGGAATCTGTGAGGAGGTAGCAAAAAGCAAAAACAGAACAAAATAAAACAGGATTTGCATCACTTCAGTTCAACCCCCAAGAAAATATCAGCAGAGAGGAATCAGGGCATCAGCTCTCCATGTATAACCCTGCACTCCAGAGGTGGAGGATCAAAAGGTCAAGGCTAGCCTTGTAACTAACGGCTGCACATCCAATTTGAGATCAGCCAGCTAAATGAGACTGTCTCAAAGATCAAGAAGGAAAAGGAAAAAAAGGGGGGGGGGGACAAAAAGCCAAGCATTTCTTAGAAAGTCCATCTTTATTGTAGAGATGGTTGTGCTCAGCCTTCATAATTTGCTCACCCCAGTCTTGCCCTCTTGCCCCAGCTTCCCACTAACCAGAAAATAGTCTATAACTGAGCTTCCCTGGAAGATTTCCCTACAAGAGTGACTCAAGTAGGTGGTAAAATAAGCAATCTGCTCTGTATTCTTATTGTGATAAAATAACAGTCTGGTTTACAAGTTGTTCCATGAGACAATATCATGACAACACATGCAACACATTTTTTGAACTGTTTTGGTTTTTTTTTTTTTTTTTTTTTTACATTATCAAGTCAGAGAAGTTCACATTTGGAGTCTGAGCTGTGATGGATTGGTCCAAGTTCCTACAGCCCTACATAACTCAGTCTTGTAGGTTTTACTAGCTGTGGTTCAGTTTTCACATGTTCTAAGCACAACTTCCCCATTACCCTTAGACTGCTGCTCATACTCTCCTGTCCTCAGAGTGGCCGAAGGGTGGACAAAGAAACATGCCAACAAAATTTTTTTCCACAGCTATTATTTTCCTACAGTTCTATCCAACGCGAAGAAATTAAAAATACATGATCTTTTTTTCTTCATGGCTCCTAATTGGGAAAGGATTAGTCATTAGCTCCGTGTAAAACAAGTCATGTCATTTATTCTTGGCCAAAGAACAGAAGAAACCAAGGCAAGCTTCACAGGTCAGCTTCTCAACTCATTCTCCTTGACTTTTTTTTTTTTTTTGGTTTTAACCACCTGTATGGCTCAATAAGATTTCTTTTTTGTTTTTGTTTTCCTAAATAGAATTTCTTTGTGTAGCTCTGAGTATCCCGGAACTTGGCCCTGAAGACCAGGCTAGCTTGGAACTCGGGCATCAGACTGCATCTGCCTCCCGAGCTCTGGGATTAAAGGCATGCCAGGGGTTTCGAGCATGCTAAGCCTGAGCCACATCCACACCCTTCACTTTTTACTTTGAGACAATTTCAGACCGATAGAAAAGTTACAGAAATGTGTCAGAGTTCACCTATCCGCTTTCGACCCAGCTTCCAGTATTTTCAACTTGCATAAGCGCAGCACTCAAAACCAGCCTGTCAATGGTGTAGTAACCCTACCAAAGAAACAGCTATCGCTTTACGTATTTTGTCACCGTGACAGAGGAAAATTCAGTATTTAATTATCCTATGGGGGAGAGAGGATCTCCAAGTACAATTGAAGGTCACCGCTGGACTAAGAACCTGAGCAGGGTGGGGCAGTTCTAGGAATTCCTAGATGCTTCCTAGAGCAGTTATCAGAGAAGGGTTTGGCCTATAATCTGCCCAGAGGGCTACGTGACCTCCTTACAAGACCCCGGGTCATACAGATCAGGGGAGACTTAAAACCCTGCTGAGAAAAGGGAGTCTATCATCATAGATGGAGTGCAAATAAATAGCTATCTGGAGAAGGCTGACTTCAACCTTATTCAGTAGAACCCCACAACTATTGGTGGCATCAATCTTGATAGAAGGATTAAACTGGTATGTGCTAGACAGTAAAGTTACTGTTTTCTCTTTTGCATTGACAGTACCTTGGGTAAGACATTTTGTTTCTTTTATTAGGCTATATTAACTATACAGAATGGCAGGTTTCATTGTGGCAGGCTCATACATACGTGAAACCTTGATGGTATGCAAACATGTTATTTCTCTTCAACGTTGCAGCCCCTGATGTTAGCATGCATCACCTGCTCTTGCCTGCAGTTATTACTCCTAGCTAAGGGAGAACACTGGGAATCTCTGCATCCCTCATTCATTTGCATTTATTAATTGGAATCATCAGTGACAAATAGTTTTTCCTTACTTCCATTTATTCAGTTAATTACATTGATGTCAGTACCGGTTCATGGATATTGATTTTATTCTGTGCATTATAATTATTGTGTTCCTCAACTTGTTCCAGGTTTGACAGTTGGAACTTAAAAGTTCATGAGTCCTTTTGATATTTCCACTGGTCTCTTTAAGCACTTCTTATTTATTTCCTGTTACCTCAAGATATTCCAGGTTCAACAAGTCCCAGCCCTAGAATCAAGTTCTTCTCCAAGGCACTCCTGGTCTCACTAAGAGTGACCCTCCTCCAAAGAGTCAACAGCCCCAGGAACTGAGCCCTGGGTCACCAATTCCAGGAATAAGAAAACCATACCCAAGGAATTTCCCTACCCAAGGAATAGCCTGGAGGTAACCACAAGAAAAGAAAGGTATCTTCTCTCAGGGTGGGGCATCTGTACTGGGCTGCTCACTGACCTAACATTCCTGAGGTCTATAGAGAGCTCTCTCAATGTTATGTTAGTTAGCCAATCACTTTGTAACAAGCTTGCCCTTGCTAAATGTCACCCAATCATACACAATCGCGTAACTGTTAAGCTGAAATTCCAATAAAAATCCTGCCATGTAGCTGCTCGGGGCTCTCCTCTCTGATCCACTGCGTTGGTGACGGTGGAGAGACGGAGCTTAAGCTTGAATAAAGCTCTTTGCTCTTGCATATGTGGTCTAGCTCCTGGTGGTCTTTGGGGATCTTAAGATCTGGGCATAACATTGGCCCCCCTTTTTAAAGAGCAGTACTGAGGAAGGAAGATCCAGATACTAGGTGTGCTCATTGCTACAAAGTCTCACTATTTTTAGGCCCTCTTAGTGAACAGAAATAACGAGTTCTATGTATGTATATCAACACATACTCATACTCAACATTTATATTTCAGTCATGTTGATATTGTGGCTCACACCTGTAGTACCAACACTGAGTAGGCTGAGACACAAATACTGCTTCAAGCTCAAGGGCAGCTTGACCTACAGTTCCAGGCCAGGCTACCAGAGTTTATAGAAAAGTTAACACTGACACTTCTCAAACTGTTCCACAAATAGAAAGGGAAATAAGACTGTTAAGCCAGTATCACCCCAGCACAATACAATAACAAAATATAACAATACAATAACAAAAGAAAAACTGTAGAATAATTTCCCTGACACAAAATTTCTTAACAAAATACTCACAAACAAAAGGCACTGGGCAACATTTACATACCTGTAAATCTAGCGAGAGAACTTTGTAAGCAGAAGCAAGAGGATCAGGAGCTCAAGATAATTTTCAGCTATATAGCAAGTTCAAAGGGCTACTTTTTCCTTTCTTTCTTTCTTTCTTTCTTTCTTTCTTTCTTTCTTCTTTCTTTTTTTCTTTCTACCTCATTTTAGGCTATTTAAGATGATGTCTTTGCTTGGCACGATTCCATCCTGCGTATCTGTTCTGGGGAGCAGTAGGTGGTTTTCTCTGTCCAACTTCTCTCACATTGAAGTGTGTGCCTATGCCTCATGGAAGGCTCAATGGACATGGACATGAGCCCTCTTAGGCCTCAGAACTATCTTTTCAGTTGTGAACTAAAGGCTAACAAAGATTATCACTTTAAAGTGGATAATGATGAAAATTAACACCAGCTATCATTAAGAACGGTCAGTTTAGGGGCAGGGACAAAAGACAAATTACACATGGTAGATGCAGAAGCAATGAACTCTGAAGGCAGTCCAGTGAAAGTAACACCGGCAACTTTGAAAATGACCATACTACCAACAGTTTCCCTTGGGGGCTTTGAAATTACACCACCTGTGGTCTTAAGGTTGACAGCACCTAGTAGCTGTAGAAGAAGTTGAAGATGAGGAAGATGTAAAACTCTTAAGTATGTCTGGAAAGCAATCTGCCCCTGGAGGTGGTAACAAGGTTCCACAGAAAAAAGTAAAACTTGATGAAGATGATGAGGATGAGGATGAAAAAGATGATGATTTTGATGAAGAGGAAACTGTAGAAAAAGTTCCAGTGAAGGAATCTGTGTGAGATACACCAGCAAAAAATGCACAGAAATAAAACCAAAATGAAAAAGACTTAAAACCATCAACACCAAGATTAAAGGGTGAAAAGTCTTTCAAAAAACAGGAAAATACTTCTAAAACACCAAAAGGACCCAGTTCTGTAGACGACATTAAGGCAAAAATGCAAAACAAGTATAGAAAAAGGTGTTTCTCTTCCCAAAGTGGACACCAAGTTCATTAATTATGTGAAGAACTGCTTCCGGATGACAGACCAGGAGGCTATTCAAGATCTCTGGCAGTGGAGGAAGTCTCTTTAAGAAAATGGCTTAAGGGGTGGAGAGATGGCTCAGCCGTTAAAGGCTAAGCTCACAACAGAAATATAAGAAAATGGTTTAAACAGTTTGAAATATTCCATCTTACTTCATTTCTGTAACAGTTAATATCCATCTGGCTATCCTTTTAATAATGCAAAGTGAGAGCTTTCCCTACTGTGTTTGATAAATGTTGTCCAGCTTCAATTGCCATGCATGTGTTATCTAAAATGCCTGTTGAAATTTCAAGGATGGAACGCCACCCTTTACTTGATTTTAAATATGTATGGAATGTTATGATAGGACATAGTAATAGTGGTAGACAGATGTGGAAATGGTAGAGAGACAAATATACATGCGAAATAAACTAGTATTTTAATAGTTTTTTTAAAAAGGTGTCTTTAGGTGGGCATAGTGGCACATACTTTTAATCCCAGCACTCCAGAGGCAGAGGCAGACAGATCTCAGTGAATTCGAGCCCAGAATGCTCTACAGAGTGAGTCCAGGACAGCCTGCACTATATGGAGAAACCCTGTCTTGAAGAAAGAAAGAAAGAAAGAAAGAAAGAAAGAAAGAAAGAAAGAAAGAAAGAAAGAAAGAAAGAAAGAAAGAAAGAAAGAAAGAAAGAAAGAAAGAAAGAAAGAAAGAAAGAAAGAAAGAAAGGAAAGAAAGAAAGAAAGAAAGAAAAGAAAGAAAGAAAGAGAAAGAGATGGAGGAAGGAAGGAAAACAAAGAATGGGACACTGCAAACAGCAAGGAGTCAGCTGAGCATGGTGGGTACAATTTTAACCCAACACTGGGGAGACTGAGGCACAAGGATTAAGGACTGAGAGTTTGAGGATAGCCTAAGCCACATAGTAAGTTTGAGTAAGGACCACTAAGGAAGGAAAAGACAAAAGGAAGTCTGGGAGAGAGGAAGAGAGAGGAAGAGGGAGAGAGAGAGGCCTACATCAGTTAAATAATCACTAAACAATCTCCCCTCCTCTACAAGTCTGAAGAGAACCAAATGTGTGGCCTGAAGCAAGCGGGCAGATCCCTAAACCCTCCCTTCCTTTCACTGGACTACCAGAAGCCAGGTTTATTCTTCCTAGCAGGAGATTAGAGACTGTTTCTCCAGAATCTAAATTGCTAAGGAGAAAAATACCTTTATGTGCTGGCACCTTGGGAAATTCCTCCACCCAAGCTGGTTAGCTACCTCATCAATCTAAAAATAAATTTAGGAGCAACAGGACAGGCCCACTCACAGCCAACTTTCAATCAGTTTTGCAACAAGTCCACTAAAAACCAAAGCAAATATCCATCAGACCTCAAAGGCTTAGAGGAAAGCTTCCAACAATAAAGACTGACACCAGAACAATCTGGAGGTGGAAAAAGAATCTTAGACGTGACAAAGATAATCCAGATAGTAGAGGAAAGTTTTGAAAAGTAAGTTAATATCCTCTGGGGGGTTAAGATTTTACACTAGAGGACTCAAATCCTCTACAGAGGGAAGAAATTGAGGGGTTGGGGTGGGAGGGGAGCTAGAGAAACCTGATGTGGAAAAATGAGGGACGGGGCTGGGCAGTAGCTCAGTTGGTAAAGTGTGGGTACAAAGCACTGAGTGGAGGCCTGCCCACATGAACTAGGCCTGGAGGCCCACACTTGAAAACTTGGCGCATTGAGAAGTCAACACAAGAGGATCAAAAGTACTCTAGCCATCCTCAGGAGCACAAAGAGTTAGAGGCTAGCCTGAAAGAAGTTGTTTCTCCTCCTCCTCCTCCTCCTCCTCCTCCTCGTCCTCCTCCTCCTCCTCCTTCTTCTTCTCTTCCTCTTTCTCCTTCTTCTTTTTCTTCTTCTTCCTCCTCCTCCCACCTCCTCTTCTTTTCTTCTTGCTTGTCTTTCTCCTCTTCTTTTATTCTTCTCCTCTTCTTCTTTTTTTTTTTTTTTTTCCTAAAAGCAGGGTCTCACTCTAGGCCAGACTGACCTGAAACTCACTTTGTAGCCCAAGGTGATTGTTGTAGTAAAATAAAAATGGCTGTTGGACTATATAATTGTTTATTATTATTAGCCCTATCTTTATCACTGTGGTCTTATCTAACCCATCATCACAAATAATAAGACACAGACATCTGTTAGATTTTATAATTGCCTTCTTTACCTTGGGCTGGGCAGATATTTCACTTACGCTGTCTCAATCACCTCACCATTTACCTCCCAGCCCCCATCCAACGCCATTCCCCTTAACCAACCTCATCTGAACTATCTTCCATCCATAATCCCATGATACTTACTTGTATTCTTCATGTGGGCCTTTTCACGCCATTATTGGAGTCCTTCCTCCAGACCCACATGATTTCTTTTACCCGCTAACCAATCCTGGCATCCTCCTTCCTCCTCCCTTCCCATCCTTCTCCTCACTGGTGATTCTCTCTGTCCAAAGCCTGGGAAACTTAGCCACATCTACCACATTTTGCCCAGCCCAGGCATAGGCAGTTTAATCAACCAATCAGACATGCCTTAGGCAGGTTTGCAAAACAAGGACAGATGTAACCAGATCTTGAGGGCCACTAACATGTATCGGTCCAACAGCAATCTTAAATTCTTGACAACCCTCCTAATTCTCCCTTCTTGGTATTAACCCCATTCACATTTTGTAGACAAAGGGTTAAAGAAGGGGTGTATGGGGAGCAGGAAGGAAGAGAGAGAGAGTTTTTAAACTTTGAAAGGGGAAAAAGAAGAGAGCAAGGCTCACCCCTGAGATTGTGAATTAGCATAGAATTGAACTTCTCCATGACAGAAGATGAGGAGTGGTTCATTGCCCATAAACTTCAGAACTAAGAATAATTTTAACTTAGACTATGATATACTTTATGTCCAAAGTTTTCACTTCTTTGTCCCACTTTCAGGATGACGCTAAAGGATGCATGTGAGCAAAGAGAGCAAAAAGCACACGGAAAGTCATCAAACCAGGACAGAGTACTATAGAGACAAATGCTGTGCAGGAGTCTAGCCAAAGCTAAGAAAGGGCCAACAAGCCAGCTTAAAAGAGTAAAAGGAGAGAACTCCCTCCTGCAGGCTCTGACCTCCATGCTTACACACAAAATAAGATAATACAGGGGCTAGAGAGATGGCTCAGTGGTTAAGGGCACTATCTGCTCTTCCACAGGACCCAGGTTCAACTCCTAGCATCTACATGGCAACTCACAACCATCTGTAACCCCAATTCCAAGAGGTTTGACACATTCACATTGATACACATAAAAAATAAGATAATCCATAGATGTAATACAACATTTAAGCTGAGTGGGACAAGATGCTCCAAGGGCTCGGGCTGAGTGAAAGAGTATAGAATGGTGTGAAAACGCAGTTCATAGACATTGCATGACAGGGAAGACTTCTGAATCTGGTTAGAAATCAGTGCAAACAAGGTTGGGTGGGTGTAGAGAAAGTTGCTATCATCTTTAACTCAAGATTCAGGAACAAGCAATATTTATATACTAGTGGTATATATTCCTAAATTCAAGGAGGTAGCCCATTTTCCAAATTTAGGAAAAAAAATCTATAGATAAAAATATCCTATACAGTAACTATAAAGCCAGGGTTTCATGTAACCCAGGATGTTCTAGAATTCGCTCTGAACTGGAGGATGACTTTGAACTCCTGAACTTCCTGTCTCTGCTAAGTGCTTGTGTTACCAGGCCCAGCTTCATCACTTTCTTAGTTATTGGTATACATGTGTTATTTAGTATCTACATTTATTTAGGACAAATTCTTGGAAATGGAATTGTCAGATCAAAGATCACTCCACTTTTGTGAGACGGTTTTTAAATTTTAAATTTTACTTTTATTTGTATCTGTGTGCTTGCATGCATGGATACAGGAGATTACCAAGGCCAGCAGAGGATGTAGCATCCCCCGTGGCTGGAGGGTGGCTGGGTGCCCCCTGAAGTGAGTGCTAGGATTAGAACTCTTGTCCTCTAAAAGAACAGGAAGCCCTTTAACTGCTGAACTCCCTCTCTAGCCCCTTGAGATAGCGTCTTACCTGGATAGCCCAGGCTGACCTCTGGCTCACGTTATTCTTCCTCAGTCTCCACAGTGCTGGAGTCAAGGGCAGTTATAACTCTAGATTTAAATGAATAACTGTACACCAAGGACTCATTTTAGGCTCCACCTTGGGAGCAACTTGTAAAATCAAATGGAGGCCTAGAGGGAAGAACGAAAGTTCCATTTATCTAACATTTTGGGAACAAACTGGATGCTTTATAAAAATATCAATTAAGAGAATCTAAGACAGGCAACCTCAAAGCTCTACCCCAATAGTTTAGTGGTGCTCATGAGAGGCTGGTGTTTTAGAAAGTCAGTGTCTGATGACTTTGTGAAGAACAACACAAGGCCAGAAATAATGTTTTTAAATTAGAGTCAGAAGTGTGGTGTCTTGGTAAGGGTTTCTATTGCTGTGAAGAGACACCATGACCACGGCAACTCTTATAAGGGAAAACATTTAATTGAGGCTGGCTTACAGCTTCAGAGGTTTCATAGTTTACAGTTTCATAGCCCATTATGGTTATGGCAGGGAGGTTGGTGTCATTCAGGCAGACCTAGTGCTGGAGAGGTAGCTGGGAGTTCTACAACTCAATCTGTAGGCAACAGGAAGTGAACTGACACACTAAGCTCGGCTTGAATTTATAAGAACTCAATGCTCAATTCCCCCCGCCCCCCACCATGACACACTTCCTTTAACAAGGCCATAGCTACTTCAACAAGGCCACCACACTCCCTAGGGACCAGTGGGGTCCATTTTTATTCAAACCATCATGTGTGGTGACTCACACCTGTTATTCCAGCACTTAGGAGGTACAGGCAAGAGGGTCTGGAGTTCAAGGCCAGTCTCTGTGGGAATCAGAGACCCTGCTTCATGGAAGGCTACTGTTTTAGAGCAATCTTCTTGACAGACCAGACCAAAATAAAAAAGGGGGAGAGGTGCTTTGTGCCAATTTCTGGGGAGCCTAAGGTGGGAAGGCTGCTTCTAGTTCTAGGCCAGCCTTAGTTGCATAGTGAGTTCAAGAAAGCCTGAGCCAAATAACAGGGAAAAGGAAGTGGGAAAAGAAAAAGAAAGGAAAGAAAAGAAAAACCCATAAACCTGCGTAACTAAATTGAAACAGTATTCATTAGACCTCCTGAGGAGTCTGGGTTGGAGAGATAGGGGCCAAATTTCCAAACAGGCCAGTTTCCACTGACAGGATAGGAACCATTATTAATTTTGAAGTGCTAATCCACACTTTGTTTCTATTAAGTCCTTATGTGTCTACAAAACCAATGTCCTTTGGTTAGAGTGTGGGGGTTCTTCTTTCTTTCCTTCTTTTCTACTTGGCACTGGAGTTTGAACACAGGGCCTCAGGCACACTAGGTAAGTTATCTATCATTGAGCTATATCGTTAGCCTTTCTTTTTTTTTTTTTTAATTTTGAAACAAAGAACTACTCTGCAATGAGCAGCCTTGAACTTTGAATTCTTCTACCTAGGCTTCTGGAGAAGCTGGGATTACAGGCTTACAACGCCAAACCTCACTTACTCATCCTGTATCGCCTTATTCTAGAATGGCAAATAAAGTCAAGAATGGTCTACAGGCTAAACTGTTTTCTTCCATGAGCCTGTCAGTCCTCAGGGTATCTGTACAGCCTGGAAAAAGAGTGACTAGAACAGTCTGTGGTGACAAGCCTCTGGAGTTGACCTGATTTTTTTTTTCCCCTCACTTAATAAATTAACTTCTCAGATCTTAATGTTTTGAAGTAATAAATGCAGAGTAAAATAATTTGGGGAGAAATATACCAATTACTGGAAGGAATAGTCATGCCTGCTGGGGGAATGAGTGAGGAATTTGGACTGTCTTTATGAATCTGGTGGTAACCATGGCAACTGGCCTAGCACTCCAGGCAGGGTGTGTCATTTAGCATGCAGGTGGAATTGTGAAGCTGGAGATTGTCTTGCAGATACTCTGGCAGCCATCTTAGCTCCTCTTTGGCTCATCCACTAGAACAACTTTTGGCCTCAAAGTTAACAGTAGGGTAGGGGGTCACTTAGGCAGTACTGAAGGTAACACCTCTCATAGGCCTGAAGCATCGGCCAGTCAGTGACAGGGCCTTGTTCTCCCAGCATCTACCAGCCAAGTCCTGAAGGCTTCTGAATAGAGTCAGTGAGATAAGAGGCAGGATCCTGGGGATAACTGTTAGCAACCACAAAACAAGAGGCTCTAAAACCGTAAGCCAGCACTTTAAATCTGATCCAAACGCTCGCATAGCTGTGGCATGGTGCTCGGAGGACTCGTCAGCTTTGGGTCTATCTTACCCCATCTCAGACAAGGCAAACAACAACAACAAAAACACGAGGCAAAAATAAGAACCCTCACTTCTTTCTGTCCTTTCTATCAGAAACACAAGCAGCTGCAGTTCTGTCAGCCTAATTAGGACATCACTATAAGGAGAAGAGAGATTCTCCAGGAGTGACGGACAGCTGCACACTACCCACTCGGTCCCTCTCACTGTGGCTCTCCCCTTTCCTTTCTTTCCCTCCTTGTCCCTCACAGATTCCCCTTTCGATGCTCTTTAGGGGCCTGCATTATTATTTTCATTGTTGCTGGCGCTCAGTAAACCTCTGCCATGTCCCCAGCTCTCTACATCATCATTTTCTCTTCTGTTAGCTCTTGGTAAGCCCTGAGAGTAAATCTGTTGCCTATTCAGTTGGCCTTTCTTTAAAAGCCAACCCCTTCTCTAATGCTGCTGGGTAAAATTACTAGCTCCCTTTAACCAACGCTATTTTGGAAAGAGTACACTGAGACAAGGTCTCTCTGTGTAGCCCAGGCTGGCCTGGAAGTCACTATGTAGCCCATGTTGACATCAAACTCCTGCCTCAACCTCCTAAGTGCTGATATTACAGACACGACTCTAAAGCAGCCAGGCCAGGTAGAGCTATATAGTGAGACCATGTCTTTCAGAGAGAGAAAAACAGAATGAAAAAGAAAAAGACTTGAACAAAAAAGACCTGATGCTGGATGGTGGTGGCGGCATGGTAGGTGTATCTCTGAGTTGAAGACCAGCCTGGTCTACAGAGCAGGTTCCAGGTCAGCCAGGGCTACACAGAGGAGCCCTGTCTCGAAAAACAAAACAACCAAACCAAACAAACAAACAAGCAAACAAAAAGACCTGTTATAAAACCATAGTAAAAAATTTGATGTTGGGAATCAAAGCCAGGCCTCCCACATCTTGGGCACACACTCTGAGTATATCACTCCCCCAACTCTGGAGCTACTTCCCCAGCACTAGCTAATACTCTCATAACACATACACATGTTCACCTCCTGTCCCTGGTCCTGCACTGTCCTGTGCTTAAAACTGCCAGCAAGAAGATGCACACCAGGAACTGTAGAGATGGTCCAGCAGTTAAGAGCACTGGCTGCTCCTTCAGAGGACCTGGGTTCAATTCCTAGGCTCAATGGCAGCTCATAGCTGCCTGTAACTCCAGTTCCAGGGGATCTGACATCCTCATACAGATATTCTTGCCAAAATAATTTTGTTCCCACCCCCTTTTCTCTCCAAAAGACACCCAAGCCAGTATGATCTTGGGTACAGAAGTCAGCTTAAAGCAGTGGGAAACTCTTTTTGATTGTTCCTTCCTATTCATCAAACAAAGTAGACTATTACTGTCCTAGGAAAATGGCACCCGATTCCTCAGGATCCTGCTTGGTTTCTTCCTGCAGGGTTTCCCTACACAGCACTGTTGGCCAGGGGCTGGAGAGACGGCTCAGTGGTTAAGAGCACCATTCCCAAGCACTCACATGATGGCTCACAACCTTCTATAACTCCAGCTCCAGGAGATGTGAGAGCACTATACATATACATACATGCATGCATGCAAAACGTAGCGTAAACAAACAAACAAAAACGGTCAACCAAGAAAGAGTGTCCAAAGAAAGATATGACACTTTAGAGTGTTAGAGTGTTGCAATGCCTAAGATTCTGCATGTCACAGCAAACTGTAGACATACTCAAACTGACCAAGGCAAGGGCAGGTTTGTTTTGTTGTTGTTTTTGTTTTTTTAGTTCTTGATGTTTTGCTTTTTGTGTATTTTTTGTTTGTTTAGATTTTTTGTTTAGCTTTGTTTTGTTGTCTTTTTTCAAGACGGCGTTTCTCTGTGTAGCCTTGGCTATTTCTGGAACTCGATTTGTAGACCAGGCTGGCCGAGAACTCACAGAAGTCCACATGGCGCTGCCTCCCCAAGTGCTGGGATTCAAGGCATTCACCACCACGCCCAGCTTTTTTGCTTTGTTTCTTTTAATTCTAAGCTGTTTTACATTCATCTTTGCTTGGTTTTGAGACAGGAATTCGCTAAGTAGCCCTGGCTGACCTGGATCCTCTGTAGAAACCAGGCTGGCCTCAAACTCACAGAGCTCCACCTGCTTCTACCCAGCTGGGATTAAAGGCCTGTTCCACCATGTCTCGTTTACACTTGTTTGTTTTTGTTTAACGTGTACATGTGTTGAGGTCAGAGGACGACTTTGGGAAGTCAGTTTTCTCCTTCCACCATGTGAGTCCTAAGACTCAAACGCAGGCCGTTAGAGCTGGTCGTGCGTGAGCACCAGTGAGCCTTATTCTCATGCACAAGTTTCTAGAGGCAAAACTGGGTAGGAAAGTCAAGCATGGTGGCACATACCTATTGTCCCAACATTTAGGAATCAGAGGCAAGAGGCTCACCACAAATTTGAAGCCATCCTGGTACTGCTCAGGAAATTATAGACCAAAAAGGCTTACATATCAAGAAGCTGTAAAAAAAATTTTTTAAGGGAGCTGATGATACAACTTAATCAATAAGATGATTACCCGACATACACAAAGCCCTGGATTTGATCTCCAGCATCACATAAGTAATTCTAGCAATTAGGAGGCAGAGGAAGGAGATCAGAAGATTAAGGTCAGCCTCAGCTATGTGGCAAGTCTGAGGCCAGAGTGGGCCTTGCATACATGAGCCCTGGGCTCAATCTTCAGCACCGTGTAAGACCAGATGTGGGAAAACATGT
This sequence comes from Pachyuromys duprasi, assembly GCA_028658305.1. NCBI lineage: Eukaryota > Metazoa > Chordata > Mammalia > Rodentia > Muridae > Pachyuromys > Pachyuromys duprasi. The sequence continues at coordinate 41,044,917 of CM053743.1, forward strand.
CTACTCCTGAGTGGTGAAAGTAGGAGGATCAGAAATTCAAGGTCATCCTTGCCTGGGCTCTCTAGTCTCAGAAATCAATAAAATATAAGTAAAATAAATTATAAATAAAATAATTTTAATAGCCAGTATTATTTTTTAAATGTCTGGTATAATCCTCATTTGAAGGGGGACATTTTATGTTTTTTGTCTTTATTTTATGCATATATGTATATGAGTGTTTTTGCCTGCATGTATGTATATATACTGTGTGTAACAACATGAGTCCTTAACTGCTGAGCCGTCTCTCCATCCTCTTTTTTTTTTTTTTTTTTTTTTTTTAAACAGGGTCCATGTATTCCATGCTGACCTGGAATTTACTATGTAGTTCAAATTGACTTCAAACTTGGAATCCTTCCCTTCAGCCTCCTGTGTACTGGGATTACAGGTATGTAATGAAAACACGGCTTTACAATGATTCTGTTTTGTTTTTTTTTAAAGCTTGTTTATTTCTATTTTATATTCACTGTTGTTTAGACTGTACATATGTCTGTATGAGGGTGTCAGATCCCCTAGAACAGGGGTTACAGACAGTTGTGAGCTTCCACGTGGGTGCTAGGAAATGAACCCGGGTCCTCTGGCAGAGCAGCCAGTGCTCTTAACTGCTGAGCCAACTCTCCAGCCCCTTCACAGTGATTCTTAAGAGCGATGGTAGTCCCAGGTTGAACAAGCAGTTGCTGGGCAGATGTCCTTGTAGAAGCGCTGTCGGTGTAAGGTTGAAGTGGCCTTTGTGCATGCTGGGATTTCTGCAGAGTCTCTTTTCAAAGTTACCACCCAGAAATCTTTTGAAGATACTTTCCTTCGTAATCTCCTGAGTCTATTCACCCTATCGCTTCTGGTTCCAGGATCTTGACCTTTCCATCTTCAGACAGACTCCTCATTCCACCTCTGCATGTCCTCAGATGGTCATCCCTAGGTGTATCTTCAAAACCACGAATTCAGACATTCTCATATGGAAGTAAATGAAGCTTGTTTGAATGAGAACAGAAGCCATTTACCACACACAGTGCCTGCCATAGCAAAGAGTTGGCTGTCAACACTTGCTTTTGGCAGAGGCTGAGAGCTGCGCAGGAAGTTATCTAGAGGCAACATGAGAAGGCACCAGGTGTAGTTGGACTATAAATCAGATTTGGAGAGCATGAGGCACATGGAGACCCTGGAGTTGGGATGTCTAGAACTGAGACATTTTATATGGTTGGCATAGAGAGTGTCTTAGGGTTTTATTGCTGTGAAGAGACACCATGACCACAGCAACTCTTATAAAGGGAAACATTTAATTGGGGCTGGCTTACAGTTCACAGGTTTCGACCATTCTCATCATGATGGAGAGCACGGCAGGCAGACCTGGAGCAGGAGAAAGAGCCAAGAGTTCTACATCTTGATCTGCAGGCAGCAAAAGGAGACTGTGTGCCAGAGAGTAGTCTGAACATATCTTGATCCAAAAGGTGACCTCAAAGCCCACCTCCACAGAGACACACTTCCTCCAACAAGGCCACACCTCCTGAGAGTGCCACTCCCTATGGCCAAGAATTCAAACATGAGTTCATGGGGGCCATGCCCAGCAAACCACCACAGGGAGTTTATTTAGTTTGGTCTTGTCTTGAATTTGAATGGAGAGAAGGGAAGACTAGAGGTTACTGGCAGAAACACTGACCCTCTTGGACCAATTGCTACAGAGGTGGTTCAGCATTCCATCACTGTATTTGGTTTGGCCAGGGCTCATTTGCATATTAAGTCTTTTATTCTTTGTTGGCCATGATTGTGAGGTTTTTTTTATTTTGTTTGCACAGTTATTTCTACTGAATGACTCCTTACCTTTAGACTACCTCCTATCTCTTTTAATGGTTTTTCTACTTCTCCATGCCCAGCTTTATCTTCTCTGTATTAGATCTTCTATACCCGGCCTCATCTTTCCTTTATTAGTTTTTTTTTCCCCAGTATGCAAATAGGATGCAGTCTTTCTCATCAATCTTAAGTTGTCTACACATGCTTTCAGTTGTGGTTATACCAGAAATCTAATTACTTTCTTCTTTCTCCTTTGGGGCAGTCACTATTTTAAAATTGGTATGTATCTTTTTCCATGTGGCCAGCACCATCTCATAGGCTGAGGTTCTATACTCAGTATATGAAAAGCAAGCGAACTGAGGACTAGCATTCATGTCCGTTTTCTGTTTATAGACACAAGGTGAGTAGCTGCCTCCTGTTCCCACCACCTTGTTGTCCCATCATGGTAGACTGACTGTATTCCATCTTAAAGTATGAGTCACAATAAGCTCTGCCTCCCTGGAGCTGCTTTTGGTCAGGTATTAGATCACAGCAAGGAGAAAAACAACTGTTACCCCATCCTCAAATGGATTTTCATTTTACCAGTAGGTTTAACTATACAGTGTTTTAATATTTAATCATCTAAAAACAAGCTCACTTAGTTCAACCTAATGTAATTTAATGTAAATATACATATCCATTAAATAATAAATCCACAAAATTTGTCATTTGAGGGGACATAGAGATGGCTCATCAGATAAAGGTGCTTGCTAACAATCCTGACTAGGAGAGCTCTGTCTTCCAGACCCTCATTGTGAAAGGAGAGAAGCAAATTCTGCACAGTGTTCTCTGACCCATATACATTCTTTCAGCACACAAAATGAGTTGTTGATTGAATCCATAATTCTTCCAGGGCTGCAGGTTAAGTGCACTTGCTGAGCAAGCCTGCTGACCTGAGTCTGATCCTTGGAAATTACATAAAGGTGTAAGGAAAGAATCCATTCTACAGAATTGTCCTCCTACTACTACATGTGCATTGTGGCATATATGCCCACACATACATACGCTAACATATACTGTATATACAAAGTAAGTAATAATAATTGTTGCAGGATATTTGATCCCATGTGAACCCCAAGATTGTGAACTATAAAAACCTCTTTTGTTTGGTGTGGTTGAACCCTGACACACACCTTTAATCCAAGAACTTTCTGATTATTGTGAACAGGTGACTATGAAGTAGTTCAGCCAGCCTTAGCACACACCTTTAATCCAAGAGCTTTTTGTACACAGGATTTAATAAAGTTAACCCTGGGTCAATGCGTGGAGCAAGAAACCAGCTGACAGAGATTAAAGGGTAGGGGGGACTTTGAATTGAAGGGTATTTAAGACAGCATGGAGAAATAGAAGGAGCTTTAGCTCTTTAGCTCTCTAGTTATTGAGCTAAAAGCTTTTTCCATCAGGACGTGAGCTGAGAAGGAAGGTCAGCTGGGTGCTTTCTCTGCCTCTCTGAGCTAGCAAGTTTTCACCTCAACATCTGGCTCCTGAGTATTGGTAAAAATCGAATGATTGGCATTTTCATTTTTTATAACAATATTATGGTGTCCAATGTGGTAATAAACAGAAAGGGGGAATAATATTAGCTAAATGACACTGGATTGTAAGCTGGGTATGAAGGTGCATGCCTTTGATCTCAGAACTCTGGGAGGCAGGCAGATCACTGTAAGTTTGAGGCCAGCTAGGTCTACAAAGTGAGTCCAGGACAGCCAAGGCTACACAGAGGAACCCTGTGTGCAGGCAGTGGGCATAGGAAGGCTCAAATGGAAGGCACAATGAAAGGAAGTGATGTAGAAAGACAGCAATGCAGAGACAAGAGATGTAGAAGACAAATCCCCCTACACAGAGACAGCTTTAACAAATCAGCTAAAGAGGGACAGACAGTTCATCAGGTGGCAGACTGGAAAATCTTGATGCTGAAATGAACTGTTCCTGAAGGATGGATGATCAGTCCTGCAATTATGGAGGATCATTGCATCATTAGCTGAGTAGATCTTCATAAGGACATTTGGGCTGTTAACTTTGAGGGATTGGTAATTGCTTCTATTGTAAAAGTTAAACTGTGTACAATTTTTAGCTTAAACAAAAAGGGGGAAGTTGTAGAGGACTTTGAATTCAGAATATGGCTGCTCTGGCAAGAGAGCACATCCAAAGGCCTTGTAGATCTGTGTGATCTGGCTAGAATACAGACACACATTAATCCAGGAGACATTTAATCCAGGAGGCAAGCAGAACTCCGAGTTCAAGGCCAGCCTGGTATAGAGCAAGTATCATGTAAAGAAACACTTAGGCATTGTACACACCTTTAATCCCAAACAATAAAGGTAAAGTTAGTTTGTAGAAGAAAGCACCCGTGTTTTAAAGTGATGTCTGAGTGGCAGAAAAAGAGAATCCAAATAAAAAAAAAAGGTTTGACAGAATAGGATATGCCCAACCCTCTTAAGAAGAGAGAGGAAAGGGAAGCTACTTAAGGGGCAAAGCAGAGAGGAGAAAGTAGAGACAGGTTGCAGAGAAAGAACACAAGTGAAGGCAGAATGAGCAGAGAAAGAGGAACCAGAGATTAGAGCAGATTTCTAGAATTACTTTGAGGCCAAACAGAGCAATTCAGAGACCAAGAGAAAAGCCAGACTGAATAAGTTAATTGGGAGAAGAGTTTGAGCCAGAACAGCAAAGTTGAACCAGCCAGCCTAGAGCTCAGTAAGAACAAGGAAGGCTGAGCTTATTCAGAAGTAAATATCAGAGGCTGAAAACATTCTAGGCCTAGGTTAGATTGAACTAAGGGTAGAAGCTTCCAGGACTAGGCCTGGGTTAGCAGACACAGGCAATACTCCACCAAGACAACAATTAAAACAGGAGAATAAAAGTTCCTTTTACAAATGATTGTCCCATCAAGCAGAGGTAGTTCATGTTCAGGAACTGAGGCAGAACGATCATAGTGAGTCTGAGGTTAGCCTAGGCTACACAGATAGTCACAGACAGAGTTAGCCCTGAGGGGAAAAACAAGAGTTCTTTTTAGTACTGAGTATTCCATGGTCTTCCATGTCACCTATTTGGCTCATTTTTGGTGGTTTCAAGATTAGAGCTATTTCAATTTTTGTTTTCAAATAAAATCATTATGAACATTTATATATAGCTAATATGTGGACATAAATTTTCTTTCTCTCATTTTTTAAAAAAGACAGTCTCATGTAGCCCAAACTGCCTTTAAATTCTCTATGGAGCCAAGGATGACTTGAACTAATTCTCCTGCCTCTACTTTTTTTTTTTTTTTAAGAATTTATTTATTTAATTTACATGTATATGAGTGTTCTGTCTGCATGTACACCTACACACCAGAAGAGGGCAACAGGTTCCAGTATAGATGGCTGTGAGCTACCATGTGTTGCTGGGAGTTGAACTCAGGACCTCTGGAAGAGAAGACAGTGCTCTTAACCTCTAAGCCATCTCTCCGGCCCCTTGCCTCTACTTTTAAGTGCTTAAAATTTTTACAGTTGTTCGTTTTGGTATTTCTTTTTGGTTTTTCAAGATAGGGTTTCCTCTGTATAAGAGAACCCCGACTATCCCAGACTCCTTTTATTTGTTTTCTTGACAGGGTTTCTTTGTGTAGCCCTGGCTGACCTGAACTCACTTTGTAGACCACTGGCTCTGAACTCACAGAGATCTGCCTGCCTCCGCCTCCCAAGTGCTGGGATTAAAGGTGTGAACCCCCACAACTGGCTAAGTAATTATATTTAAAAAAAGAAACTGTCAAACTTTTCCTAGAGCCGTCAGCTGTGAGCCAGGCATGGTGGTCCGTACTTATAATCCCAAGAACCCAAAAGTCTGAGGCAGGAGAACGGCCATGAGTGCAAAGCTTACATGGTGAATTCCAGATCAGCTTGGACCTCAGGAAGAGAGACTTAGTCTCAAAAATGAACTGAAATAAAATCTATTAGGTTCAGTTCAAATACAATTTCTTAAGGCTCGAGGACTTCAGTAACATAGAAAGATCGACCCCCACATAAAAAAGTGATTTTCATGATGCAGAGAATCTATTTTGAATGAATACTTACATTTATTCATATTGTTATGTGGGCTACTTGCCAGCATCCTCTTATCTGATTGGTCATAGTGTGTTTACCCTTTTCTGTTTAGGAGAAATAGTTGGATGATTTTCATAAACAGCGCTTTAACAGTCCACTCTGCTCCTTTCACTTAAGGAGATACCATTTTGTACACACCAGTCTTCCAAAGTCAGTCCCTGAACTGCTCTTACCAGCCCGACTCCTTGCTTTTCATTCTTTCATTCCTTGATCACTCAGGAACTTCTGACTTAGCAACAGCTTTCCAGGGAGGCATTTTTTTCCTCTTGGATTTCCATGCATTTCTGTTTTCCTCCTCTCTGGCCACTCTTTCGCACTCCTTTCCTGTAGCCTTTTCATCCAGCCTTTCAATATGGTCACATTCCATACACTTTTGTTTTATTTATTTTAGGTTTTGGTGACAGGATCCCACACACCCCAGGCTAGCCTTGAACTTGCTGTGGAACTGATGACAGTTTTAACTCCTGATCCTCCTGTTTCTGCCTCCCCGAGTGCCAAGCTTAGATTGCAGGTGAATGGCAATGTGCTCAGCTGTTTGTTCTTCACTTGCAAAGCTTCAGGTGTCCAATTTATCTCTACACGGAAGGTTTATCTTCTTATTTTAAGATATTTATCTCTAACTCTAATCTCAACACCCCCACTACACAACACATGGATGTCTTAAAACTTAATGAGCATTGCAAACCTGGCTGCCTTCTGTGACCCATTCTTTGGCCAACAACCTCACAAAATCCCTGTTGATGCTAGAATCTGCGATTCTACTCCATAATGCTTTCTTCTATGTCCACCTTGTAAGCCTTGCTTTGTTTTATTTAGTTATTTACCTTTTTGGTGGGATGTGTGTGTGTGGGGGGGGTTATGTAGTACAAGGTGGCCTAAGAGTAGCTATGTCAAAGGCAATAATGACCTTGAACTTCTGATCCTCCTGCCTCTACCTCTTGAGAGCTGAATTTAGAGGTTTACGTGATCTTGCTTGGTTAATATGGTGCTAGAATCCAACCCAGGATTTCATATGTCCTAAGCAAACACTCTACCAACGAAGCCACATTCTCAGCCCTTAAATCTTGATTTCTATGTTTTATGTATTAGTGTAGTGTGTGTGTGTGTGTGTGTGTGTATGTATGTATGGTGTGTGCTCGTATTCTATCGGACAACTTTATGGTGTCAGTTCTCTCCTTCCACCTTTATGTGGGTTCTGGGAACCAAACCCAGGTAAGTAGGGTTGTAAAGCAAGTGCCCTTAACCAACTGCTGAGCCAGCTCACCTATATTGGTGTACTTTAAAAAAGACTTTCATTTACATTTCTTACATCTTTCTCCCTACTCTACCCCAATCCCTTTCAACACCCCAGCACCAGGGAGGAGAGAGAAAGGGTTAGTGGGAGACGAGGTGCAGTTCTCTTAGCTGCTTCCTGCTGGTTAGGGTTGTCAGGTTCCTTGGAGCCAGTCCAATCCTTGTTTCAGGAGATCTTCAACTTCCGGTCTCACTCCATCAATAGCAACAGGAGCCAAAGGGGAGAAGCAGCAGCAGCAGCTGGGTTCTTTCTCAGAGCTCCTCAACACTCTCTGGGCTCTGGCATTTATTCTCTCTCCAGAGTCCTCAGATTTAAACTATCTGCAGCTGAAAAAGAGCTCCTCTCAGAGCCTGCAAGAGGCAAACAGTTTGCTTCTGTGGACCATCTGAATCATTCCCACACCCAACTCCTGGGATTAAAACAAAAACATGTTTATATCTACAACACACCCTATCCTAAATCCTGCTTTTTAATTAAACCCATAAATATCTAGTTACCTTTTCTACTGATACCGCTTCACTCTAAAATGCCACTTAAAATTTTAAAAACTGTCAGATTGCAGCCAGTCCTGAAGAGACCTGATAAGCTAGGGTGAGCTGGAAGGGGAGGAGGTCCTCCCCTATCAGTGGACTTGGAAAGGGGCAGGGAGGAGATGAGGGAGGGAGGGTGGGATTGGGAGGGAATGAAGAAGGGGACTACAGCTGGGATACAAAGTACATAACCTGTGATTAATATAAAAAAAAAGAGGTTATTTAAAAAAAATGTCGAGCAAGGTGGGAAGAGGCTTTAATTCCAGCACACAATAGGCAGAAGCAGAAGGATCTCTCTCGAGCTGGGGGCTAGCCAAGGCCTTGCCTCAAGAAAACAGAACAAACATAACAAGAAACATGAATCAACTCCTTTTCCCACATCCTTCATAAATCGGTATACCAGTTCATCCCTTCACATTCCTGTTTCCTTCTTATCACTCTATTACCTTCTCACCGTTTTTGTTTTTGTGTTGTGTTTTGAGACAAGACTCTCAATATGCAGCCTGAGCTGTGCCAGTCTGCTAAATTCTGAGATTACAGACGCATACACCACACCCAGCTCACAGCCTTCATTTTATACCATCAGTCTAGTTGTATGTAACTTACCAAGTCCTTTTGCACTTTTGTATGTCATCTCTGTGCCTGAAATGTTCTCTCTTCCTGCTTTGCACAACTAACTTCTATTCACTCTAGGCTCAATTTAACTATAATTTCTTAGGGCTCAAGGACTTCAGTAACAAAGCAAGACCTGCTCCCACTTTAATTTTTTTTTCATTTGGACACGTGGGTACAGAAAATAAAGATGACATTTCCCCCCTTCCCCCGCTTTGTAATTAGGTATCATAATGGCTGAATTCTCCTGGGACAGTCTGTTGTAAGGAAAATAAATATGTACCACATCCACAAAGTGTTCTCTGCTGAAGCGCTTCTTTGTCCCTTCTGTTGGGTGGAATGGAAACATGATGACCGGAGAACAAGAAGCCATCTTGGAACATGATCGGAAAGCATGTTAAGTAGCAAGTTGGCAGAATTTATCAAGTAGTTCTTTTGCCAGCCTTAGAATGTCTGCCTTTAGATATTTTTGTATTTTATGTTTTGTTTTTGTTTTTATGTTCCAAATTCCAACTGATGAATAGTTTGGAACACATTGTTGAATAAGACAAAAGGTCAGAAGAGGAATTGTGACTGTAATTATGATCAGGTTTCTATGCAGATATAAAGGCCTGAAACCAAATAATCTCATCACTCACATAATCTGGCCTAATAAAAATTGCCTAACTTCTCCATGCTTTAATTTCTTACTCTGTAAAATGAACATTTTAATGGGTATCTACATATAAGTGTTTTTATATTGAACGGTGAATACTCTTAAGTGATGAGCCATCTCTCCAGCCTCTAGATAAGTGGTTTTTGTTTTAGTCTGTTTTATTTGAAACAGGGTCTGCATGTAGTCCTGGGGTATCCTGGAACTCACTATGTAGATTAGTCTGCCCTCAAATTCACAAAGCTCTTCCTGCCTTTGCCTCCAGAGTGCTGGGGCATCAGGACCAGCTGTTGCCTAATTTTTTTGTAACCCTAACATGCAGTTACTGTTGTAACCCTCAGTTTAGGAAGCTGGGCTTAGAGGCCTGGCAGTGGCTGACAGTCTCTTGGCTCACTCACCGAAGGCTGAAGAAGCTGCAAGTGATGCCCACAGACAATGGCAACTGCTCAGGGAGGAGAGAGTTTTCATTACACTCTGGCTGGCTTTCTCTTCTTCCACTTTTATTCCAGCTAGGCCCCTGAATTTTGAATGGCACTGTCTACTAGATTCAGGGATTAGGAGGTGACTTTTTTCCCCTCACAGGAACACCCAGAAGTGTTCTTTATTAATCCTAAGTGTCTCTCAGTCTAATCAAGATGACAATCAATATTAGCTATCTTGAGCCAGAGGCAGGAGTTTCACTTCACTTGAGCCTAAGGATTTCAAGGCTCCTAAGGAGTTCAAGACTCCTGAGGCAGATTCAGGCAGGATCTCTGTGAGTACAAGGCCAGCCTAGTCTACATAGCAACTTCCAGGCCTGCCAGGGCAACACAGTGAGAATCCATCTTGTGAAGGGGCAGAGAATTCAACCTTGCTTACATGCCACTTGGGAGGGCAATCCTTGCTCTTCTCAGCAAGCTGTTCTTTGTTCCCTGTGAGCCTGGCTTACACCTTAATGGAGACATTCTCTTTTCAAGGAGAACTTCCCTGAACTGTTGGAGGTTGATCTGATGCGTGTTACTGGCCATCACGATCTGGTTACTGCCTGGATATACCCATCCTTGTTGTGTAAACCTCCCTGAGTGGCTGATTAAATCGTCTATACCTCGGCAGGGCATAATGGGGTAGGCGTGGCTAAGGTTCCTGGGCTTTTGAGGACAGGAGAATCATGGGAAAGAGATGGATGGGAAGACAAGAGGAAGGAGGACACCATGATGGGTTAGCGTAGAGAAGGAATCAGGTGGGCCCAGAGGAAGGATTCCAATAATGATGTGGAAAGTCCCAGATGAAGAATAAAAGTATTTATGAGATTATATATGGAAGATTGTTGATGATTATTAAATTTTTAATATTGATTTATCTTTTAAAGAATAAATAGCGTTATTCTTAAACCAGCTGTATACCTAGATCAACAAACAGAGACTAGGATTTATTTAGTTAACCTAGAGCACAATGCTGAGCAATGATTACTCCATCCTAAACCTCCAAGCCTCCCACTCAGATTTCCCACATTATTCTTGCTTTTTAGTCATATCTTAGATCCCGTTCATTTCTCCTGATGTTTCCAGGTCCTTTCCTCTTGGATCTCTCCTCCCACTCACTTCTTTTTCCTCCCCTTCCTGATCAGGATGTCCTGCCCTATTCTTTCCATTGCTCAGCATTGGCTGGTTGTTTTTATTGACAATACAGAAAACAAATGGTGGCATGTTTACACAAACTTGAGACAGGTGATGCTTGGAATAAGCAACACAATGTAATGTCCAGACTGAAACCAGATAGTGGGGGAGAGAAATCAACATTTGAATGAACAAGGGTAAATTGTATACATTCCACAAGAACATTGTACCAACAGAAGATAGCTCAGATGAGGATTGTTAGGAGGATGGCGTCAGATGGGAGCTGGGAGGTGGATGGTGAAGTTATTGAGATAGAGATAGCATAGGTGAAATATCTGCCCAGCCTAATAAAAAATAATAAAATCTAGCATGTGTCTTATTATCTGTGATGGTGAGCTAGATGATACTGCGGTGATAATCCTAGGGCTACGAATAATCACTATATAGTCCAACACTCATTTTTATTTACAACAACACTGCACCCGTATGTCGGTTAGATCCATGGGCTTGGGTCCTGGACTGAGTCATAATTTAAAATTAGGTGAAAGTGAACTGAGCATCAGTTCTCTGACTCCTGACTATAGAAGAAATGTGACCAGCTGCCTCACATTCCTGTCACCACGTTTTCCCCAGCATGGCAGATCATACCTATGGACCGTGGGCCAAAAGAAACCCTTCCTAGAACTGCTTTTGTCTGCTATTTTGTAAAAACATTAGGACAAGGAGCTGTTACCACAGATCATATGTGTTAGGGGCCTGCTCCATCTTATGCTGAGAACACCATGCTGTCACGGATTACTTATGCCTGTCTGCTGTCCTGTTACCAGCCTTCAGTTCAAAGTATAGTTGGCAAGTGATACACATATGTGGAATAAATGAATAATTGAAATGGGCCACTGTATATTTCTGTATTATTTCAAACATCTGCTCATCTTTGATCTTGGTTAGTTGGTTTGGTTTTGGGTTTTTGGCAGGTTTTTTTTTTTTGCTTGTTTGTTTGTTTATTTATTTATTTGCTTGGGACAGGGTTTCTCTATATAGCCTTGGTTGTCCTGGACTCACTTTGTAGACCAGGCTGGCCTCGAGCCCATAGAGATCTGCCTGCCTCTGCCTTCTGAATGCTGGGATTAGAGGTATGCACTACCACCACTTAACTTTTTTTTTATCACCCTTTTATATAACAATGGTTTCATAAAATTACTTCTCATGAAAATATTTAAGATAACCCTGTTCCCAATATTTATATTTTTGGTGGGTTTCTCCCCATATTGCTAGCTTTTCAAAGTTTATAGTGACACTTCAATTTGTTTTAGTAACATCAAATAAACTTTTGGGATAGTTGTCAAGTTAAGAAAAACCTCCATCAAATCTCCTTCATATATAAGATACAAATTTCAATGTCAGCCTTTGACAACAGCATGAGTAAAAGAAGAAAATGTTACATTGATAAAAAGAAGCCCTGCACAGGGGCTAGAGTTAGGAGTACATACTGCTTTAACAGAGGACCAGAGTTCAGATCCAAGCAGCGGTCATAAATGCCTATAACTCCAGTTCCAAGTGATCTGATGCCTGATTTTGATCTCTGTGAGGCACTGTGGGTGCCTGTGTACACACACACATATACACAGTGGGGGGAGAAAGACAGACAGAGACAGACACACAAAGACAAAATCTTTTAAAATTATACGCACACACATACACACATACATAGACAAACAATAAGAAGGCCTACAGCAGGGGTCCTCAAACTTTTTAAAGTGGGGGCCGGATCATGGTCCCTCAGAGAGCTGGAGGGCCAGACTATATGAACTACTAATTCCTACCCACACTGCACATATCTTTTATAAATAAAATGAAGAACATTTATAAATAA